>OY744520.1:160998449-161230949 GCA_963556195.1 Sepiola atlantica | reverse complement strand
TATTCAACAAGTTCCTAAAGAATGAAAGGCCAAAGTATCCAATGAAAATTCCCGAGGGAAAAAATTGTATTTCGTGTAAGGAAAAATTGCGTACACATGTTTGTCTCTGCATGTGTTTATGTGTGTGTAAATGTTATAGAAAGGAAGATCTGTGTTAGCGTGTTTGTTTTATTAGTGAGAGCGTGTACGTACAAACTTGCGTGCGTGAGTGTCCGATTTACAGTGTGTATATGCTGGCACTGTTTAGTAGTCCATGAAAGTCTCCTGTTAAACCTGCCGAGACTTTTCGGCCATGGACCTTTTTAAGGACGTACCTAAGTGCATCGAGTAAAGACGAAAAATACCAGACCAAAAAGAGTTGGGTCAGCAGTGTGAATATTGTGTCGCGGCTAGATTGTGACGTACGTACGTGCGTTCTCTTTGGGAGGAGAACGGAAAAGAGGTAAACAAACGCTGTAGTGGGGGTTTATACTACGTGCTGGAATATTTAGTCTTCATTTGTTAATCACTATATGTTAGAACAAATAGAAACCCATGATTCTGATCAGCAGAATGGTTGCCGAATACAAAAAGTTACTGGAGAATGATTGAAAGTTTTGATCGTGGCTTCGCTTGTCTCCATGATACGACAGTAGATAACGGGTTAGTTGGGTTTAGTCACGTGTGGTGATAGTAGGGCTTTGAATTGATATAAAAGGCGCGGTTTAGTGCTAGCAGAATGAACATTTAGATTAAGATCTAGATAGGATTTTTTGGACCATTCTCAAGAGAGAAACAGCTCGCAGTTTACAAAAATAAATACATAAATAAGTAAGTTTCAACTCCAAGGTTGAGAGAAGAATCTAGACGGAATCGTCAACTCTGACCCCGAGAGGCCAGAACGATATAGCCGACCTTAAAGATGTATATATATATATATATATATATATATATATATATATATATATATATATATATATATATATATATATATATATATATGTGTGTGTGTGTGTGGGGGGGATAAAATTCACGATATAACATAAAAATAAAATACTGTGAAAGACAAGATGTGTGAAGAAAGACAAACGAAAATAAACGAATTTAAATACAGGAAAACATCATCAAGAAACGAGAGAATTTATCGGTTTCGTTCGGATCAACGAACTTTTTTGAAGACGTTCGTTGATCCGGACGAAACTGGACCCATCTTTTTATTTTTTTTTGTATTTGATTTATTTTTTTATTTTTATTTTCTCTCTATCTCTCTCATCCTCTCTCTCTCTTTCTTATATATATATATATATATATATATATATATATATATATATATATATATATATATATATATATATATATATATATATATATATATATTGTGTAAATTTAGCCGCCGATTCGCTATTTACAAAGTTAAATTCCTCTCTAATTATTAACTAATTCCCTATGGCCGAGGGGTTAAGACTCTTGACTGCATATCAGCGGCGATTTGTGATCGGGGTTCGCGCCTGCCGACTGTTGAGAAGTAGCTTCCTGCACTGAAGATTGCGTTAGCATGAAACATCGATGTCTGTAGGTATTAAAATAATTAATATACATATATATATATATATATATATATATATATATATATATATATATATATATATATATATATATATATATATATATAACAGTTGGTAGGTAGATTGTTTTGTTTTACGGTATAGCAACCTATTTCAGATTATTTAATGCCGAGTTCAGTCGGTTTCTGTAGAAAGTCTGTATTAAACAAAATTGCTAATATATTTAATTAGTTATTTATGATGTAAATTAAATAAAATGCAGTTTAATGTACAATGCAACTTAGTGTAGTTTAATTCCATACACAGAAGATATTCTATTCATACTACAAATAGGACTCTAAAATCTACTACCGTTCCGAGTCAGTGCAAACCTGAGAGGAATGACAAATACAGGGTGACTCCCCACACCACCAAATGTGGTTTAATGTAATATAAAAGACATATTCTATTTAATCCATAGATGCGGCATTGACATGTGTGCTACCCCGCGTTATAGTAGACCTGTGAGCCATATCAATTGTACGTCAAATCCATAATTTTCCAAATCTCCTAAATTTGTTTTCTCACAACCGGATGTAATTTAATGAGATACACAGGATGCCATACAACAGTGACACAAATTGAAAAAAATATTTTGTGTTTTTGTTCCAAACTCTGTCTTTCAAGATAGATTCTGATAAATCAACTGGGTCTCTAATTTGCAATAGAGCTTACACAAGACGAGCGTGAGGATTTTATGACACAAATTTGAAGAATTCTTCATTTTCTGTGTGCGAATTTTGTATTCTAAACTGAAATGGGCTGGGCGTAGATAAAAGCGCCATTTCATGGTATTTGATGCTGTCATGAAAGTCTGGCATTCCAAAAATTAACAAAAAAAAAATAATAACAAGTATTACTGAATGTTTCTTTTAAATATGAAAAAGGGAAAGAAAGAAAACCGTCAAAAATGAAATTTAAAAAAAAAGGCAAGAAAGAAAAATACCAACTGGATAAACATCACGTGTCCTATTACAATGTTTTTGAGACGCCGCCTACCAAACAAAATGCTCTTCAACTACGAATATTTCTGTTACAAAACATTAAATTACCATAAGTATATAAAGACATATTCTGAGAAGATTTTGTGTCACAGAAGATTTAGTTTCGGTTTCTAACTCTCTACTAATCCATTATATTTAAATATTTGATGAGTTTCGGCTAAAGACGAATGTTACATTCTAATGTATTCATACGCCAGATTTGATGATGTTTCAGACGATCTATCTTAATAAAACCCTCGAAAAATTATCTTCCGGATCTTATATTGCAGAGTCTGGCAGTTTGTGATTAATCATAATTACGAGTAGTTGTACACACTATAATCTCATAACACTAAAATATCCAATGCAAATGTAGAGTTTCTATTTTATTTCATTTTTACTTCAGTCGAACTTCTTTAAATCAAATGGCCCCTTCTTGTGGCTAACACTTGATCTCTAACAGATATATTCAAATACTCCATTAAAGTTCTCCTTTACCTGTCAAACGTTGAGTCAGTAAAGAAGTATAGAACATGAATTCTCCTCTCCTCAATTGACCAGTTAACTATGTCTCTAGTATATCTTTCTTGTGGTCTCTTGGTCTTACCGGATCCCAGGACAAGAATTAATCTTGCCTGGTGGAGTATTCAGCTCAGTGCTGTTAATTGAGGTAACATCACTAGGAGAAGATGCACCATTCTTCGTATGAGCCAATGTATAGCCGTGTTGAGGGGATCTTATTTGGAATTCGAATACTATGTTATTTTGAATATTTGGTCAGGGTTTACTTGTAGGGAGAAGTATCATTATGCCAGGTTGTCTAGACAAACCCTTGTACAGAGAGACAGAAAACACTCGGAGAGGGTGTCTAGTTGGTAATTTAAACTCTCCAGTAGGTAGAGTCTTTTATGGCACTAAATATGTTTATACAAATACTGTTATTCTGCTCGTATGTTTTTACTGCCGCATAACGTCGTTGGGGTACTATATATATATATATATATATATATATGTATATATATATATATATATATATATATATATATATATATATATATATATATATATGTATATATATATATATATGTAGAAAAGAGGGTAGTGCAGTATTAGTGCAGTTCCATATATATATGTATATATATATATAAGTTTATATATGATGGGTGGTCACTAAATGATCAAAGGTGCACTTTAACACGCAACACTGTTTCTTTAGTCTCTCCTGCTCGCTTAACTTTCCTATATGTATCTTTCTTCTCTTTCCCTCTTTTTCAATCCGCTCTATTCCCTATAATCTTTTATTAAAATCTTGGCCATGTTAATGTTCTTGATCAAACTTTAGCATAACATATATTATTTCAAAATTTCATAAAACACCACGCGCCCTTTCAACTACTAACCTTTGTAGTACTATAGCTTGCCGGGGTCGTGTAAACTCGGGGATCCGCGCCATGGGGAAGGCAGTTAATGTCCTGGCAGGGTACGCAGGTGCCCGAGTGGCAACGATAAGCACACTAATTTAATGAAAAGGGAAAAATATTCTCGGTTGGGTATTTCACGATAATTACGGGCGCGTCATTATGCGTCATTAGGCTGGCTTCATTAATTCTCTCCTGAGAATTAATCATCTGCTGGGACAATCGGCTTCTGAAAATTAAGGCATGTAATGAGATAACACCACATCACTTTATATATTAGTTGCACGGCTGGCTTCATTAATTCTCTCCTGAGAATCAATCATCTGCTGGGACTATCGGCTTCTGAAAATCAAGGCTTGTAATAAAGAAGCAACCCATTTTAATTAATTGTCCTGATATTAATCTGAAGAAGTAAGGTAGTTTAAATTAGACTCGTTTTCGTAGCTTGATGCGGACTTATATGGACATTTGAGACGACCTCTGATTCTACCATAGTTAGGCCATGTGGGAAAGGGCAGTGTTGAGATAATGAAAGAAGGATAGGTAAAGACATATGAGGGAGACCGCGGATATAATTTATCGAGCCAGTTGGTTGGGAGTTAGAAAAGATTGTTTTCTGAGTCTATGTTTAATAGCGGAAGAGTTCCGAAAAGTAGAGTACGTAGATAGTAAAAGTATTTTGCAGAAAATTAAAAAAGCTAACCGAAAAGAAAATACAGGGGATGTTAATTGGGGGTTTCTGTTTTTGCCTGGTTACTAGATATAGAATTAAATGAGTGAGGATTGAAAGAAAAACAAGTGAGTGTAAGAATGTGAATGTTAAAATGCGGAAAAGGCGTGGTTTTTCTTCTATGAAGATATTTTGAAAAAATGGGAAGAAAGGTGTCTACTTAGTTGGCGAGATTTCAACGAGGAAAGACGTGTGTGCGTGTGTGCTGCTCCGAAGGTATGGCAGCGCGCGTCGGGCTCTTGATTTAATAAAACAAAGAACTATTGCCACCGAAGCGAAAGAGGCTACTGTGATAGGGGCTAGATTTATTGGGGCAACCTGGCTGGGTAGTTGGGTAGCAAGATATTTGTACACATTACATTTAAATTTCTACATGTTGGTACGGTCGGGGAAACGGAGCAGGGAGTGGATTCCAAAGGCAAGCGGCCAGAGAAAAAAGATATTACAATGGAAAATCGTCCATAATCCAGGGACCTCTACAGTGAATGGTGCGATTTTTCTGCTATTCAGATGCGTCAGGGATATTTACATTGAGCGGGTAGAAGTGCAGTACGTTCATCGGAGCACATTCCGTGGAAGTACTTGTAAAACAAGCAAGGAGATGCAGCACTGTAGCGATGCGACAAAAGTTGAAGATTGGCAGTCAGTGCGGGACTTATAAAGTTAGAAATGATTTTGTGCACCCTATTTAAGAGGGATAGGTTAGTGGTTGATACACCAGCCTAGATCGGGGTAACAATACTCAATACCAGGCGAATGGTGACCTTATAAAATATAGGATACTTAAAGGTGTGGGAAGTTTTCTGTATTAATGAACTGTTTGTCTTCGTTTATACACCGTCTTGGTTTTGTTACAGTTGGTTTGCAGTTTCGAGTTGTTTGTGAAAAGTGACTGATAGGGTACGTTCACTATTGTCAGGCCAGATATATTAAACGGCGGTTTAAGTCCGACAGAACGTATCTCGACATAAGAATGTTGTTAAAAGAAAATCATGTTCCACTAGTGTGTAGTTACAGAGATTCTTAACTAATAAAATGCCTCTCCACTCTACGGGGACCTTTTTATTTCAAGAGAACACCCGCAATTATGGGATAGCAATATAGGCTCGACATTGCTACTCTGCTGTAAAAAGAAAATATTTTTCACTGGGTGTATTTCGCTGTTACCTATCAACGGAGATGATCGATTGGCCATGATTGTTCTATGAGTTTTTGATAAGCAACTAAATTAAGCCAATGAGAATGCATCAGCGCTGAATTTATTATTTATTCATACAGGATTTTGCCCTGTGGCTCGTTTTTCCTAAAAAGAAACTGTTACTATACTTTGCTAGATATAGAGAAGGAAAGTGTATTCTCTTCCGTATAAAAAACACGTGTGGTTTGTAGCGGTTGGCGTTTTGGCGATTCTGAATGATACTGCGTTTAGAGGGAAGGGACGAAATGGTATAGTTGCAGCAAGAGAAACTTTTGACAATTTCTTTGTTACGTTGGGCTTAGTTCGGTACCGGTTTGGTCGAAGAATTGTGGGCGAGCAAGTTCTGCAGTTTTTAGTAAGGGTTACTGAACTTTAAACTAGTCCGTTAATAAAAGAATTCGTTATTATATTCGTGCAGTATTATTCAATGGTAACTGCTGTACAGATACACCTCATGCCGATTTGGTTCAGCGTCTAAAGAAATTCACCAATTATTTCAAGAACTGTTAGCGTTTCATTGCGAGTAGTGCGTTTTTGCATGCGGTTGCTTCTGAGAAGTACTCGTATATACTAGTTTATACGTATTTTGTTAAGTATCGTCACTTATCGTAAAATTCCCCCCAAGAAGTTTTCAAAGTTTTTTTGTCAGTAACGTTACTATCTTTTCGCGTCATGTAAATACGAACATGTAGTTACTTTTACAAGGGGAGTACACGTTCCATTTGGCAAGGTTTGTTGAATAGATTGTAATAAGAAACGTAAGATGATATTAAAACTTGAAGTAAGCTTTATCCAAGTAACGAGGAACTGTCATTTGACGTATGTTTATTTAAGGAATAAAACGACACTTGTTAGTCTTATTTCATCACCTAAATTTAACGTTTTAAATTGTTTGTTATTGTTGTGTTTAGGTCATGTTAAAGCTTGTTGGGTCATTTTCTGCAGTAACCGCACGGGTGTTTTAGATGCGAATGGTTTGTAGATTAATTTGTTTTGTAAATTTATATTTATAAATAAATAGTCTGTAATTGATAGATTCTCTTTACACAGGACATATTTCATTTAAACCATAGATGAGACCTTCACAGGTGTTACCTTTCTAGGCAACTAAGGGGTCACTCCGCCCTCTTTTTCAAAAATGATGCCTCACAAAAAAATGCTATTTCATGTGATGTTTAGAACACATATCTAGCGAAAATGTAAGTTTTGTATATATTTATGAATGTACTATATATATATATATATATATTTAAAAAGATAAAGATTATAAAATTCTTATCAACAGACACGGGTGTTTCATCCTATAATAACTAATGTGGAGAGTAATTGTTCTGCCGATGACGCGATTCGAAACCCTTAAACCCAGGTCAACATTTAACTTTTGTTTGAACGCTCATAACGATGCTGCCACCAAACCAACCACGTTTTAAGACCAGAATTAAGATCTTGGTATGTCTACGTAAAAAGGCACACATAGAACGCTGTCAACAATCGTGTATATATGTATATATGTATATATGTATATATATATATATATATATATATATATATATATATATATATATATATAGAGAGAGAGAGAGAGAGAGAGAGAGAGAGAGAATGAAAGAGAGATAGAGATAAAGAGATGAGTAAATATCAACTTATAACGTTGATTTTTTAGAGACACTTTTAGGTGTTTTTTAGATGCAGTTCTTTCAGTTAAAAAAACAGTTTTAAAAACTCTCAGTTTTTAGCTCTAACCATTAAAATTCAAAATTTAAAAATGTCTAATTGTTGTAAATTTAATTATTATTTATTGTTAATTAGTTTGTACCTAGTATCTTATTTGTTTTTCTGTAATTTTATTTTTTATAAACTTTATTAATTTTATTAATTCTGATATCTTTCGACAATATTCATTCAGCAACTGAACTCATCATCATACGGAACATAATTTCTTTTATTGCTTTAGATAAAAGGCGCCGCTTTCTTATTAGGTGGAATCTGTAATCTGAACTATTAAACTTGAAATGTAACCTATAATAATTCACCTTTATCTCAATTACTCTTACCTAATATCTTGAAATCCCATATGCAATATCCTTTTCAGTTAAATACATTTGAAAATTGAGAAATGGATGAGTTGAGAAACGGATAAGTTACCTTAACTATCTTCCCCACCCCATTTAGATTAATCTCACATTGTCTCTATTTGTTTTTATTATATATGTACGTTCCGGTTTTTTAATTCATATTTTAGATTGTTTTGTTTTTTAATTTTAATCTGTTTTTTTTTTAAGGAAATCAACGTCTGGTTAGGCGTCTATTTGCTTTTTTTAAAATTATTTTAATCTGTTTTTTTTTTTAAGAAAATCAACGTCTGTTTAGGCGTCTATTTGCTTTTTTAAAAATTTTAATCTGTTTTTTTAAAGAAAATCAACGTCTGGTTAGGCGTCTATTTGCTTTTTTTAAATTATTTTAATCTGTTTTTTTTTAAGGAAATCAACGTCTGGTTAGGCGTCTATTTGCTGTTTTTTTTTAAATTTTTTAATCTGTTTTTTTTTTTTAAAGAAAATCAACGTCTCGTTAGGCGTCTATTTGCTGTTTTTTAAATTATTTTAATCTGTGTTTTTTAAAGGAAATCAACGTCTGGTTAAGCGTCTATTTGCTGTTTTTTAAAAAATTATTTTAATCTGTTTTTTTTTTTTAAAGAAAATCAACGTCTGGTTAGGCGTCTATTTGCTTTTTTTATTATTTTAATCTGTTTTTTTTAAAGGAAAATCAACGTCTGGTTAGGCGTCTATTTGCCTTTTTTCAAAATTATTTTAATCTGTTTTTTTTAAGGAAATCAACGTCTGGTTAGGCGTCTATTTGCTGTTTTTTTATTTCCACCACATTGTAACATTTTAGACATCTTCTGCCCAAAACATGTGGGAGCGAATTCCCGGAGCATTTTCTGAATCCCTTTTAGCCTGAATCTGCTGAAAATAATTTTTGGCTATTTTTCTAAATTTTGCTTAGCACAAGGACATTATTTTACGAGTCGAATTAGAGTACTACATCATACATCAGTATTAAAATCATTTAAAACGCTGATTCCCGCCCAGTGAGAAAAAAGACAATTCTTTCAAATAATGTATGAAACTCCATTTTTATGACATACATTCTGACTTTTAAGTAATTTACAAATTGTTTCCCTCTGATAAAAATTATATTTTATTACTTTGAAATGTCCGGATATAAGGTCGTGAAACTCTTATAATAAACATGTAAAATAAACTAATCTATGTTCAAACTTGAATAATATTTTTTAATATATATTTTTTATGTATTTCCTTACTATATTTATGCTCTATTCGTAATATCTACCTATTGTATAAGGATTCTCTTCGATATCTGGGATATCATCCTTCCTTGTACCCTTGAAGCAATAATTATAATTATGATCATTTTTTGAATATGTGTACACAAACAAAAGCATTTATATATATATATATATATATATATATATATATATATATATATATATATATGTAAAAATAAAAATCTTTGAAAAGCCTTGGCTTAAGGAAAGGTAAATAAACATGTTTTTACCGAGTACACCTTGCATTGATCGGCCCACTAAATACCGACTTCCACTCCGGAAAATCCTCCCAAATATCACCCCTTATAAATATAAAAACAGTAGGAATAAATATCATAATCAGCTCATATAAACACCACTACTCAAGACCAATAATATACACCACGTAAATATGAAATAATAACTTTTTCCAATAATAATTTTTCCAGTCATTAAGAGGGTAACACACCCATTTCACATTATTATTACTCCCATAAGTGCTATTAACTATTAATTATGAACGATAAAATTCGTCTTCTCTTCATGCTTGCGATATATATATATATATATATATATATATATATATATATATATATATAAGAAAGACTACCATTCGTTACCTGCATGATAGATAATAAATTGTCTAAGTGTTAACGTTAGATAGCTCATCTGAATTATAAACAATTGCACACCTTTCAGCTATTCCTTAATTGAGTATAAATCATTTGCATTCTTATCAATTTACTATTATTCTTATAAATACTATATTTCCTATGTATTTTATTAGAAATATCATTAACACTATACAAATTCGAAATTAATACTTCTAAAACATCTTTCTATGGTTTACCCTTATTTTTGAAATGTTGAAATGATATCGCTGAATTATTCTGCTTATTTACAATAATAATAACATTAAATATATTTTACACTGCAAAGATTTTCGTTTGTATAACTAAACAGACAAACAGAATATCCTTTATATATAGATGTATAAATGATATGCTTTAGAATACTTAATGCTGGAACATCTAAGAAAACAAATCGGTATCTTTTGTGATAAGTCTATAAGTTACATGTGTGTTTATCTTTATAAAAAATGCCAGTGGATCGGTTTACACATTTTAAGCATCTAAAGAACAAGTCGTTATCGTTGTTAAATGCCGAGAATCAATCATCAGAAATGGGTTGCACTTCCTTGGTTCTAATAACATGCCTTTCGCATTCTTGCTTAGAAATGAGCTGGTATCTAGGTCAGCGTTCATAGTTTGATAGGACCAGATGGTCCCACTGGGAAATCTGTCTGTTCGTCGCGAATAAATCTGCCAGTGTAGCAATTCTGAGACTAGCACAGAAAATGCTGACGTACAAAGCCGAACGTTAACTGCAAATAACTGTATTGGATTTTTAACAAAACCATGAGATCACAATATAGAGACTATGGCGCTTTACGCATTGTGATTTACCTGCCTTCCCACCAAGACGTAAGATCGGCTTAACAAACGGAGTCCTGCTCTCCCCGAAAAAAATGGCATTCTAGAATGTAGGAAGATTTGCCATAGTCGAACCCGTTAGCATTCCCGATGAGGACGTCTCAAGCGACAGTCAATAAACTTATTCATCGTCCGCGAAAGAAAACAAAGCCTGGGAGGATGCCCACCTGATCCCAACCTGAATATTTTAATAATCACAGACCGAAGCTTAACATAGAAAACAGATACAGACATAAGTAACTATTTAAAGTTGCGTAGACACTAAAAAATATCTTATTCAAGGGAGGGAATTCCAAACAAGGAAGTAAATTATGAACTTAATACGGTGTGTTCAATAGCAGTAGTGGTTCCCGACTCGGTAAAGTGGAAAAGACAACTGTTAAAATACTTGTAAGGTTATCATTTAAGAAAATGACTTTAACAATAATATACTTTACACACTAATACTTCAAACAATAAAATACTTCAAACATTATGACTACAATCATTTCTTTAGAAACAATCACACTTTTATAGTTACGGATGGCCCAACTAACCTTTAAGTTATAATAGTTTTCCATCTTTCCCGAACACCGGTCCGATACAATACTACACCAGCAGTGAAAATGGCGTCATAGGCATATAAAACTACAACTTTTTGGAGAAATTTGTCTTTATTCATCAACACAGTCTGCTTTTAAAGTGATACACTGATTCCAACGCGTTTCAAACAATTCGATGCCATTTTTGTAGAATGATGTGTCTTTCGGTTAAAAATACGCCCCACTTTCCGATATAACTTAGTCATTCAATTTAAATCATTTTCCCTGGAGTTTTCTCTCGATGTCTGCAAACAGCCAGCAGTGGCGGTGTGAGGGAAAATCTGGAGAATACGATAAGTGTGGAAGCAATTCGAAGTGCAATTCACGTAACTCTACCATCATTGTGATCGACTTACGAAAGAGCACGTTTTTCTTCCTTTTTGTAGCCGTTTTTTGGCGATTCCATCCATCAGACGAACATATAATGTTATATAATATCTGCTATTGACGGTTCATCCTTTCTCAAAGTTATTGATGAACAAAATACCTTGCTAATCCGAAATATGGAGGCCAAACCCTTGCTTGCTAATGTTTGCGTCTTTGATCTTTTTTGACAGATTTAATCTACCGCTGTCCACTCAATTAACCGCTTATTTGACACCGTAGTAAGGTGGTATGTCCATGTCTCATCCATTGTCATATATTGATACGTAAAACGCTTTTTTCTTGCGTTGAAACAGTTGCAAATAACGCTCTGAATAGTCGACACCCACTTGAAATAAAGCTTTCCCATTGAAAAATGTCTATCTACAATGGTGAATACACTGCTTTCTTATATCTTCCACTCTTCTCTGAGTTTACGCAACTTCAGTTTACGATCGACCAAAACGAGTTTGCGGACGTCTTTTATGTATTCTGAGCGTTCAGGTTAAAAGTAAGGATACTACCTTCTAACTGTTTTTTTGGCGCGACACTGTCAGAATAAGACTTATTAAGTCATCGCCTTGCCTGAACTGTATTTTCTCTATCACAAAGCAATGCTTTATGAATACACGAAATACAGATTTGTCTATTCTTTTGAAAATGTACAGTAATAGATTCAACTGTAATTTGTAAACCAATACACCGATTTAACTGCAGGTTTCACACGTAATACTTGAAGGTTAGTACTTTATAACACTTATATGGACTTTTTTTATGAGTGGCACCATCTATATGTCCGGCAGGGGACTTATTGTGTGTTTAAACAACAGTGAAAAAAGTGAAAAAATGGCAAATCGAATTCAATGTTCTTAATTCATGTTTATATTAGTCCATATGATGCAGAGTCAAAGTTAAGATAACATTCTCATAAAATGTAAACTGCCTTCGGAATTTAATTACACTAGTAGAATTACAAGTCCATTTTCAGAAATAAATATTTATCAGATATTTTTTCTTGTCAAAATACTACTACGTTGCGGCAGCAAATCCTTTTTCAGTTTCATTGATTTCTTTCTACAAAAAGTGTTGTATTTCAACACTAAACCACTCCCCCAAATCATGTTTTACATGCTATGATATTGGCATAATCTTATTTGCTTCTAATTAAAATAAGCTTTTTAAGTATAGATTTAATATATTCATCCTTTCGTTGTTTAATGTCTCAATAAAAACTAATTAAATTGATCGCGTTTTGCATTCGAACTTTTGATATATATATATATATATATATATATATATATATATATATATATATATATATATATATATATATATATATATATGTATGTATATATATATAAATTGAATTGTCCAGAATCTAGAAATGATCAAGGAAAAATATGCAGACACAAGTAATTCATATCTAATGAAATATGTTTTCAAGAAAAAATGTATATTCAATGTATATATGCATGTATAAATATACATGTATAAACACATATGAATATATATATAATTGTTATATTGAGATGTATTTCATATTCGTGTACACAGTGTTTGTAGTATGTAATCTTTATGCTTATATTATAATATAGTATTAATTTACATTCCTGTTCATGTGTAAGCACTTGTCTAAATACCGGTGGGGAGATGGTCAGAGAAAATACCAGTAGTTATACATCGTAACATTGGCCTATATATTTTACAACTCAACAGAACAACACTTTAAATCTACAATTAAATCATTTAGGTATACATAATATTATTTTCCAAATTATCTAATACTTAGATAAACTAACATGTAATTATCCAATATTAATATAAAGATAGTCAACATTAAAAGTTCAAAATATTAAATCTATTTCTGAAATATCAAGATTAAGATTAGCAGAATATTAAGGTCGATTTGAGAGTATTAATTTCCACAATATATTAAAATCAGTTTTAAAATTCGAAGAGTCTAATTCGGATAACAGAAATATCCGTGAGTATTTCCGTCTACATGTAGGTGTTGTTTCTGATTGCGACTGTAGTGGTTGTTTATTATGGAAAGCTTTGTGTTGGTCTTGACTGTGTTGAATCTGATATATGAGGAATTAGCTACGTGATTACGTGTGTTATATTAGAAGATTAGGTATAGTCTATGGTTAATGATAAGTATTTGGTTGTATACAAAGAGTGATTCTCTGTAGCTTGTATATCGATTTTAATGGTCATGTTGGGGTTGTTGTATATGTTGATGCGTATATGGAATGGTTGTCAATGCTCTGTGATTCTTACTTGTAGGTATTTTCTAGTACTATGTAAAAGTTGTTGGACTATGTGCATTGTATGCGATATACTGTGCATGTGCGGTGGCATATTGTTATGACCCTGTTTAGGGTCCAACATTAAAACACAAAAACTTTCCTGATTGTATTTCCTTTCATCGTTCTACAATGCGAATATTTTGCCCGATGTTTTTACAAATCAGGAAAGTTTAACAGCGAAATATCATTGTGTTATCCAATGCAGGCTTCCGCATCGATAACAAGGGCTCGGAGGTAATGTATTTTTATAAGGCTGGTTAGTTTTTGAGGCGTATAAATCCCGTTTTTTTGCTTTGAATAGTTTTTGGATGAGAGATAAATTTTTGACGCACTTTTCGTATGTGTGCAATTCCCGACTATTCGATGACTTTTGAATTCTGCTTAACACTAATAAATCGTTGGCAGTCCTCGGCTAATTTCTGCAGTGTTAAGTTCGGTTCATTTTCTAATTTATTTAGAACTCGACGCGCCTTACAGCGTCTGTTTTTATACAAATAATTGAACAAAGATTAAGCATTTAAAATTATCAGCACTAAGTTCGGATAATTTAAAGTCGTTGCGGTGCTTATTTACTACTGATGCGAACGTTGAATAATCTTCGTCGTCATTTTTTACCAGGTTTAACCACATTCAGAGTTTGTGAAATAACGAAGTCTTAGGGCTAAACAGCTCCATTACAAGTTTGACGGCCCCCGCATAAGTCAAATCGCAAGACTTTCGCGGCAAAATGAAATCTACAAACTTCCTATGTTCAGTGGTGCCTAATTTCCTAAGTAACAGGCGAACCTTTTTAGAGTCTGCCCAGTTTTCGCAATCTATTTCATATAAGTCTTCATATCTTCTAAAATACGAAGCAGAAGTCTTCTCCTCATCAGAGGAATATGTAAAGTTGTCGATCGCACTCCACATGGCATTCTGCAAAAAAGTATTATCGTTTTCGTTACTTTTGCCTCTATGCGATATTGTTTGCATTAATATGTCAATCTTTTCGTCAGTTTTTTTCCTGTGTTCGAAACGAATTTTGTCAGTTTCTCTCTTTTGCTCTATAAATCTGTAGTCGGCTTCTTTCTTTTGTCCGAAAAGTCTATCTTCTGTCTTTTGTAGTCTGTCGTCGGTTTCTTTCTTTTGCTTTAGAAGAAGCTTTCGAAATCTTACGAAATCTTTAAAAATCTTTTGAAATCTTTCTTCAGTTTTCTGTAGTCTCTTGTCTGCCTCTTTTATGTTCGTGTTGTTGGTGCATTTGAAATTTTACTAATTCTGCAATATCGCTTTAAATTCTTCTGTATATAAAGTGCTCTTTATTGTTAGAAAGTAAATGTTTCCTTTCGGGTAAGTTCTTAGTTGTAAAAGAGCATAACACCTTTTTTTTCTCGATAAAACATCGGTTTTTAGTACGTTTTTACGCATTGTGCGTAGTCGTAGAATTTGCGGTCGGCACTTGTAAGAAAAAATAAAAATACGGTTTAAATTGTTCTTTCTTTTGGCAGAAGTAATTTTATCTCCTTTGGCGGGAGAAGAAATGTATTCCCTTATTGTGAAATAATAGCAATTAAAAGAAAAATAACTGACTTTTCTTATATTAAGAGAATATTGTTTTTCTATTTTTCTTCCACCGGTAAGCCAGTTTTTTTAATTAGGACGTTGTCTGCTGAATGTGTAGTCAATTTCTCCAATTTTTATCTTTCCTTTCAGGTTTTTCATAATTAATTTTGTCACCTGTTGTGGTGTCCATTTTGAAAAGTTCTCCCGATTTTTTTACTGTAACCATGCGGTCAGTCTATTTTAGTGGTGTAAGTTTGATATTTGAAATCCCACGTTGCCAGTCGTTGTGGGGTCCTTTTCTGAAGGTTCTCAAAGAAAATTCTTAATGTTTTTGTTTCCCGTATAAATTCGAATACTTCGTAGCCAGTTTTTGTAAGGTCCTTTTTAAGGGTTTTTGCGGATTGTTGTAGAGTTCCGTGTCGATTCGAATATTTTGTCGACAGTTGCTGTTGGGTTCCGTGTAAGTTCGAATACTTTGCTAATTGTTGTGGTGGGGTCCCATGTAAGTTCGAATATTTCGTTGTAAATTGTAGTGGCGAGTCCCGTGTAAGTTCGAATATCTCGTCGCCAATTGTTATGGCCTTGTTTAGGGGCCGGAATGAAAATACAGACACGGGGTTAGGCATAACAAGTATATTGGAGAAAAGTATATACAACAGAGAAACAAGAAAAGTGGACCGTCTCTCCTGACTGCCAGTGTAGACTGGGTTTCTGCAACAAATGAGAAGCGTAAAGCTTCCAGTATTTATTGAGAATGGACGAGTCGAAATGTTCGTCATAGGTACGGCACCATAACACATATGCCCATGGTGTTGATTGAGAAGTTAGCTAGGACGTAGGGACTTGTATGGGTCTTTGACCTTTTTTAGTTAGTTGTTACCGCAATGATGATCCGGTGTTCGCCACTTGTATTTCTAGGCCCTTTCCGTAGGTCTACAGATAATTGTGGTGATCTTGTCACTGACGTGCGGTAGCATAAGGAAGCGGGTGTTGAATAGAGTTCACTGTTGCCGTTTAGGGTGTTCTATAGTGGGCGTTGGATATCCATTCACTTTAAACACCCAGTCGAATTGTTTGGTGCAGGCGTTTTTTTTTTCAGCCGATCTGTTGTATTTGTCACGTTTATAACATATCCGAATTTAGTCTTCGGAAAGAGTGCCGATTCATAACATATGAAGATGTTTCTACAGGTGGTTCCCTATGGAATGTGGTATTAATGTCTCCTTTTTTAAAGATATTGAGGTTGAAGTTTAATAGAGACATCCATCTAGAGCTCTCGGGTGCTTGATAATAAATTGCATGTGTGAGTGTTAGAAAATGTCGTAACATTTCTGTGGGCTTCTTTGTGGGACTATATTAAGATGAGGATGTCATCAATGTAGCTCGTGAAGAATATAGCTGTAGTGACAGTTGTTGAGAGAATGAGACAATCATTTGTTAATATATATAATGACAGCAGTCACGAGCGCCTGAATCAATGGGTAATCCAGTTATCGCTTTGTATGTGTTTTATGTTTATATACAGTAGTTAATTTATATTAGTAGCTGTGAGACAGAAAGCTATACATATAATTGGAGAAGTTGCAGTCAGTATAAGTTCAACTCTTGGGCGTGCGGCTACTGAGGTTTACCGGAAGACAACATCATGGCATAAGACATACCGGTTAACTTATAGTTGTTGTAGTTGTGGTAGATGTAGTTTGCGGATAGCTTCATCTGAGCTGCTGACACAAATTAAACAAGATTCCCTGAATTTCAATCTCTTCTTACAACCCTTAAGCTTAATCCTGACATTTCATACATTTAAAAAAATCAAAATTATGTAATCGATTTTGACTGAAATTGAAATAAGGATTCTAGTCATGGACTTAGTAGCTTTATATCTTGCTTTTATTCTTCGTAGGTGGACATGTAAATGGTGCAAAACTGTTCTGTTTGGAGAATTAATTTTACCTTTTCTGAGACAAGTATTATTTTAGTATATATATAGTCTGATTAATTTATTCGGCAATCAAACACAAGTATGTTTGTGTAGCGCCCTTTCCAAAGGTAATATATACAAATAAATGATGATTGTCGTGGTATTATTCGATATATTCAAATGTGGAGGAAATATACTGTGCATGAACATCGTCAAATTTTTCTTTTAGGAAAAAACAACAAAAGGTTAATTGATATGGTCTTTTAGATATTCAACGTCGATAAATATTATTTTGTTTCAGCATAAAAATGCAAATAAATTCCCTATTAAAACTGGTTATATAATGAAATGAATAAACATTAGGGTGGAACGTCGATTGGTCAAAGAAAACGATTTTATATTACTGAGTAATTCAAAATGGGTACTTTGTACTTTTCACCTTTATTATAAATAACAGAAAAATACGTAAAGAATATTAAAGAAAAATACATATTTTGTCATTTAGAAAGATTAGAGGAGGTTTATTTCTTTTCTATGACAACTTTTTAATTCAACATGATCATCATCATCATAATCATCATGATCATCATCACTACCAACATGTAAACTTTTTTGCTTTTTGGCTAGGAGAAGAACGTAATATCTGTATTGAATCTGCACTTAGTTTTTAATGTTCTCTGTCAGTGAAAGAGCAATCTTTCTAGACCGAGTCAATTGAAATTTTTGTTCAAATTCAGAGTGCCAATTTTAGGGTGCCGAATTCTTCCAGCGTTAAAAATTGACATTGTGCCTAACTCTTCTCTCGTGGATCCATCTAACACTTATTGTTAGCTAGTTTTTGACATTGAAGTAGTATTATTTTTAGGTCTTTACAACAACAACAAATTTATTAAAAAAATAATGGACGAATGTATTTAATTATTAACAGATTAGAACATGTTAACTTATTAGAAACTTCAAAATAAATAAATATGCAAATGAAAGGCTAACAGGATGATATAATGATGAACGGACTACATACACTCCCCCCCCCCAAAGGAGGGGGTTAATGCCTGAGATGATGATATCATGACAACAGAATAGATAGTACACTAACAAAACTGGTAATCTTGGAGAAATGGTATCGTGAGGAACGAATGTATACTGTACAGCCTTCCCCCGAAAAGGAAGTAATGCCTGGGAGGAATGCATCATGACAAATCAAAATATAATACGGAGAATTAAATAAGCATAAACCGTTTTAATGTCAATATAGTTAGAATAGGTGGAAAAACCTTTGCATTTATTTTTTTTAGATAACATTACACACTAAAGTTTCATTGTCCACGTGAAACGCCTAAATGAAAATTGGCTGGAAAATATAGTCGCCATCTTTATAAACAAAAATTAATATGCTAGTCAAGAAAGAACAATAACTTTCATAATTTCCAAGTTAAGAAAGACATGTTTGTTATAAACTTGAGTTATCATTCTTCCTAGCTAGCATTATGGTGAACGAACATATACTACACCGACCCCATCTGACAGAGGGTAATATCGTGATGAACAATCACTACTCCCCTCCACCCAAAAAGAAGGAAGTCATTCTTGCGTGGACGGTTTTATTAGACAGAACCGATACTACACTACCCCCTTAAAAGATATTCTGACTAAATCGAGTCTTGGTTTTTTTTTAATTCTGGGAGAACCCCCCCCCCCCCTCCGCATACACACCCTTAAAAACGAAGGCGGTAATTCCTGATAGGACAGTTTTATAACAACAGAACCGATACTACACCACCCATTAAAAAATATTCCAATTCATTGAATTTTTCTTTTAATTTAAAAATGCCTAGTCACAAAAAATATGTTTTATGGTTTCTTGGCTTTTTGGCTAAGATCAAAGTTTAGTATCTGTTCTCGACATATCAGCGATATTTGACACTTTACTAAAGCAGGAAGTAAATTATCTCACTTGAAAATGAAATTCTAAATAAGTTTTTAAATGCTATCATATTTTTATAAAATCTCTTTATCATATTTTATTTATAATAGTACTATCGAGAAAACGATTGCGTATGTAGAAGAAAATTACAGTCCGTGCTGTCACTCATTACGCTACCTCCCCGTAAAACAAAGAATCCAAAATATAACCATATTTTTCTACAGACTAAGGCTTTATTACATTTCTATTTGTATATTTCAATCAGTTTTACTGTTTAAAAATTGACGTATATAAAAAACATACTGTATCAAAGCCAACGCGTATCTTCATATGGTGAAGTCAATATTTTTAAATCGCCGAATTAAAAATAAAATACTTCTTAATCCATTCTAACATAAACTTGATCTCTGTCACACACACGCACGTTTTTTTCACACGGATTTCTAAAAAAAATTAATGTTTAACTAGAACTGGCGGTTCCGCTACTTGATAGTGAACAAGTCCGTTATGGAAAGAAATTGTAAATAAACACCAATGCAATCAAACTGAGAGTCAAAAACCAACAGAAATAGTCATACCATTTCTACTATTATATTGAATTTCGCCAAGTCAGTGAAATTGTAGCTTCACTGCTGGTATAACATATTTTAAATTAAATAATTTAATTTTTAATGTGTAACTTTATAATATATATATATATATATATATATATATATATATATATATATATATATATGCGCATATTTTGTGTTATTGTTTTTTCTGGCGGTAGTTGACCGGTGTTTACCGATGCGTTTCTATTATTTGTCGCTACCCTGAGCAATTTGTTTAATTTTAACTTTTGTTCACGCAAAAATTAATTTATAAATTAATTAAAATTCTATAGATACAAACATTTATTTATGAATTAATTAAATATATATATATATATATATATATATATATATATATATATATATATATATATATATCTTTGTTTTTTCGTTTTACTTCAGTCAAATCTCTCAGAAATCAAGAGGGTCCTCTTCCTGGCGCTAACGCGTGGGCTATATATGAGATACATAGATATTCGAATATTCAATTATACTTCTCCATTACCTCTCAAACGTTGAGTTAGTAAAGAAGCTAAGAACATTAAGTTTCATCTCCCCAATCGACCAATTAACTATGTTATAGTATATCTTTCTTGTGGCCTTTTAATCTTACCAGATTCCAAGAAAAGAGTTCATCTAGTCTGGTGGGGTATCTAGCTTAGTGATGTTACTATAGGCAACATAACTTGAGGAAGGTGCACCATTCCTCGTATCAGCCAGTTTGGGGTAGCCATACCGAGGGAGTCTTATTTGTGCTACAAATACTATATTATTTTGAATATTTAGTCAGGGTTTACTTGTAGGAGAAAGTATCCTCATGTCAGGTTGTTCTTGCAAACCCCTGTACAGAGAGACTTTAAACATCCGAGGGCAGTGTCAAGTTCTAAACACACGATTCTTACAGAGGATTTTATCTAACTACTAAGATTAAAATGTGTAACACATAATTATTTTTATTTGTATTTATAAATTGTATAGTAGTATAGCTTTTATAATGGTTCTCAAATAAAACGCTACTGTATCATAATTTCCTAATTGTAGTTTAGCTAGTTTTTATTTGAGGGTTTATTATACACATCATGCTTTAGAGAAAAAGTGAGGTAATTCTAACTGATCTGCGCTCTATTCAATGTATAACATTTAACACTTGATTTAAGGTAAGATTTTGGCTGAATCTAAATATTATACTTATTTTACTTAGTCAGATCAGCTTTTTAAATTATTAACCCACACCAGAGATTTCTATATTCCAATCTTTTTGTAGGTGAACGAAACAGATAATGGCAAATTCTCGACTTCCTTATTCACATAACATTTCTGATAGATACCAATACAAGTTAGCATCTGTCTGTCTCAGGAGACAATGGAGTTCTGCACCTCAGATTTGTCTGTTGCCGAATCGCAGCGTCTCCTGTGGCTGTGCAAGCCTATCCTGGATCGACAGGCTCTGTTGCAGTTGTCACAGATGTAGGTGGTGTCTGGTGGTTGTGAGAGCTCTGTTGCAACCCTCTGCCGTCTGCGCTCCCTCCACTTCTGGTTTCTCCTCTCCTTACTCCTCTTGCAGCATGCTTTTACAGTTCTTCTCCAGCGGCTGCGATCTTTAGCGACGGACTCCCAGCCTGTTGAGCCAATGCCACTTGTCCTCATGTATCGCAATAAAAGTACAACACATAAAATTAGCTACCTATGGATATTTGACTCTACAGTAATCGTGATATGTCTTCTTCCAAAAATGCATGATTTCTGCGTGCCCGACTGGAACAGTTACATATCCAAAGATGTAATAGAACCTATTGGGATTGTTCTTCCAAAAAGAGAAAACAACTCTTTATTTAAAGTTACCCATGACTTCGTTGTGGCAACATAGAGCTCGAAAATTCTTGGATGGAAGCGCAATTTTGGAATGAAATATGCTAAAATAAAAGTCATAATTAATTTACAAAACAGACATGACAAACGGAAATGAATACTATTTTTGACTTACGCATGCAAATATCTTTGCTGATCAGTTATATAACCATTGATCTCAGAAAAAAGTTTTCAAACGTAGGCTCGTGAATTGTTCAATCTTGTAAATGATTGTGGATTTGTAGAGAATTCCACTACAGATAAGAATTGAGCGAACTAAGGTACGAATAAATCAGATAACCGCAGTGTTTGAAGTTAAATATGAACACTTAGTGTTTATATAAATGAAGGAAAGTATATGAATAAGTACATGCCAAAATATTACCGACACCATTTTGAATTTGTAATAAACTGTTTCATTGGCTAATAATTTCTGTTAATTATCCCATTAAACTGAAGGGTGTATTTCATGCATTGCATGCTAATAAAAGAGTTATCGGTCCGGATAAATTATGTAATAAATTAAATTGATTATAAATTATTTTTATGTAAAGAACACAGATCTAAAATTTACGTAAATGACTGTCAAAATAAGATATCGATTTTCAGATGCAAAGCTATTTCGGTATAACTTCCAGAATCCGACTAACTTTTCTTCATATATATAAATATATATATATATATATATATATATATATATATATATATATATATATATATATATATATATTTGTATGAAAATAAAGATCTATTTACGCAATATTTTCTACAAGACTGTTGGTATTTTCACACAGATTTACACTTATCTACACGCGAACACAGTATACTTATATAATCCTGCCGTAGTCAGACTTTCCATTTCTTACATTCTTTTCGTGTGCTCATGAAATTACTTTGCAGTCGCATAGTCGTCTGGTGCCATTTTCGAGATCCAAGAACCCCAGCATTCTTCTGCCTTCTCATCCTGGCTGTGAGAACGGTATGCCACCCAACCCATAAAGTGGGTTACGATCTCACTCAACAGAGAAAAATATCGAGCCGTTCGTCATCCGAGATCCAACCAATAACCCAGCCTACATTAACGATGCTGGACCAATGCGGCTTTCCTGTGTTCGCTAACACATATTCAAGGCAACACAATCTTCAACTCTGGTTTTCATAGTTTCCTTTCTGTTTCGGCCACGTCGCCGGCTGTTCCCTGCCAACAAACAAAAATAACGACCGTGGATGCGATATCCCGACATTTGGAATGTACGTGGGTGCCTCATGAGATTGCACAGGACTTCCATAGCGATCTAATTTCCTTTCAGATCCGCTTTATCGTTAAGTTCCCTTTTTATGTGTGTTCTTTTTTTTCCATCTATTTTTCTTGTCTTCTCGTTTCTTTGGCTTTTTGTTCTTTTGATTCTCTTTTTTATTTCTGTTATATAACTGTAACCGAACTTTTCGTATTTCAAACACGGTTACCCGACTTCTGTCTTTGGAGACAATGGATACCTTCTGGAAGGGCGATTACGGGCTGATGGGTTATAGTGAAGCAAGGGTTGCACAACACCAACAGCCAGAATTCTGGAATTCTTAATGTTCAGTGGCAAGGATAGCTGCAAGACAACCAGTTGCAATGCTGGAAGAAGCAGAGAAATATTATCTTCGGGTTCTTCTTAAACTAGTTGCCATGTCTACTAAGGCTTGCGTTTAGCCTCCCCTACTATTCCACTTATAAGTAGTGGGGATAGGGATAGATTTATCATTACTGCAGGAGTATTAGAAAAATTGCATTTACGGCCACTTTAAATTCCAAACTATAGCATTAGATATTCCTGAATGGTCACTCATCTACGTATTGACCAGGTTCAACGTTGCTTAACCTCGCAAATCCTACAAGAACCTATGTTTCTACGTGATATAACCGTATGTGCGTTTTAAAAGGTAACTGTAAAGGGTCATGTTGTAAACCTAACACATTAACTTCTGCTTCTCCTACTAAAACATCAGTAACTCTTCTGACACAGGATGTTTTACGTACACTGGCAAAGAGCATCACAAGAAACCTGGAAGCAATGCTGAAATAAGAAGTTTTCTGTCAACGAGACTAGTTTATCTCCCTACAAATGTTTAGAGTTTAAACTACCCTACTATTTAACCTATAACTAATGGGATGCACCCATACTTTCCCAATGAGATTAGACGAAATGGTTTGACAGTCGTTTGCATTTTCGCCGTTTAGACATAGACCCACATTAAAGTAAGCAGGTTTACATTAACATCACAAATGTTTGCCTCTGTAATTGCGTCATGTACAAGTACATCTTAAACCTGAAAATCCTTTGCCATTTCCCACTGAATCGCAGACGACACGTTATATGGCAATGCTGAACTGCCATTACCATGGAGAGACTGCTGCACAAAATATTGAAACAAACAATATGCATGTGTAGGAAATTTTGATTTACAGTCTAAACATTAAACACTAGCTTTCAAAATGTAATTATTAAAACTCGCTTGACTCTTGTAAATCGCACCGCATTAAACAAAATAATCAATAAAAATGCGAAAAAGAAATAAGCTTCTTAGTCAACTTAAATTGACAATAGAAATGGCCGTACTTTCGTAATTGATACTTTAATATATTTTTTTAATGTTTAATTATTTATTCGTTATAAATGATTTTAAAACATTCTACTGTTAATCTCTCTTCCGTAAATAAATGTCAGCTATAAATTATAACAAGAAATATTGAATACAAATTTAGAATATTAAAGATTAGATGACATTGCATGTGCTTTTGAATTACAACGAAGGAAATAATTTCTGTTTTTAAATTGTTTCTAATATGAACTCGGGCTTTTCAATGAAAATGTAAGAGTTTTTGCTTAACGTGCACCGGCGTTCCCTCATCACATCCTCCCACTCTCCTCTCTTTACTCCTCATCTTTTATCATCTTATTCCGTTGTACTTCAGCGTTATCCCTTTTCTCATATGACAAATTCTCGACTGCCTTATTCACAGCACATTTCTAATAGATACCAATAAAAGTTGGCATAGGTTTGTCACAGGAGATAATACCTTGATATTACAAAAAAGATACACGTGTATTATATAAATACTGAAATAATATTTGCTTGTTAAAAAAGTAGATCTTTAAACAACCAAAATAATCAAAAACGCATATTTCATCAGCTTGTTATTATTTGAATTTTTAAAATGTAAATATTTCGAATTTTTAACTTTAAATGGTTGATTCATACGCGGTGTAAACGAAAACTTCAGTTAGTTGTTTGTAAATATGATTGTTACGATGTAACATTTAAAATACAGTAAAAGGTTTCATATGTAGTAAATAAACCAACACACGGATATGTTCGCTTCAGAAGCGTTATCCAACATATTAATTTAAAGGTGTGTATAATAGAGTTGTGCATCAGCGGGTGTAACTTATTTGCATGCAAAAGCAAAAGTCCTTCATTTAGATATTTCCCTGATCATAGATGTAATATGGATAAATATTTTAATCATGGACATACATTTGTTTTATGGTTTAAAACTGGAGGACGAACCTAACTTATGTTCGAGTTGTTCTATTGAAGTAAGTCTTAATCTACTCAAATAATTTTGCAAACTTCGAAATCTATTTGTGTGAGTATTGGAGAATATGGTAGATAGTGCATCATTTTTTCTATGATATCTGTTGTCTTTAATGCATTGTGCATTCACCATGATATTGACCAAATATCCATTTGAAAAATATACTTTTGTTATGCAAAACCCACAATATGTTTCCGGCCCCGTACCAACGGATTGCAATCACTTTAATAATTTAAGAGTGGATTACGACTTATTTTAAGGGAAAAAGTAAAAAATGCATCAGTTCAAAACCTAAAATTTTTTATGAACGTGGAATTGAATAAGCTTATTAACAGATGGAAATAAGAAGTTATAAAAAGTGTAACTATGTAACTTGTTGCATTGTGTTTTTATATTATTTCATTAAGGCTTCAAAAACGGATGAAATTTTCGTTATAATTTGATATGTAGACTTAAATAAAAAATGTTTTCTACATTTTTAAAATGCGATTTTAAATCAATCCGAATCGATACTTTTTCGTCGTATTTGAATGTATTGAAGAAAATTACCACCTTCTTTCCCACTCTTTTTTATCGTTTGCTGAGTTTTTAACACTTTATTGTTCGTATAGTTTTTAACACTTTATTGTTCGTATAGTTATTCCCAAGAGTTTGCTTTTTATTCGTTATGTATAAATTCTGTATAAATTGTTGTTTGTTGATGCTCGTTTTGATAGTTTGTTGCGACTTTTGGCAGTTTTATCCAGTTATTTGCTTTTACGAATGTTAACATGGTTTGCCATCAAACAGAAGATGATTGTGTTCATGCTGCAGGTGTTATAGATTCTGTTGCAAAGTTAAATAATTAATGGAGTTTTCATATTTTTATTTTTTAGTGCCTCCTTTTTAGTCTGTATAGACCCAATCAATGGCTGTTATTTCAGCAGTGTAAAATTGATATATATACTTTCGCACATCATTTATTTATTCCTTGCTACCACAAATGGTAAGAATTTCCACTGCGTTTTCATCTTGATATTGTAGTCGAAATGGTGTTTTTATATATTTTCAAATTTATTCTCAAATGTAATTAAGTTTTTATTTTTATTTTAGAATGTTACCATCTCAAGTATAACACATTATTATTTTAACTTCCAGAGTCGACTACTTAGCGATGATTCATTGGTGTATATGAATGGAGTTCAATTCTATTTCAATGAGATACGGAGACTGAATGTCATAATTGAGATTTTATTTATCTCAGGACGGTTTGTACTGTATGTTAGATATATAGTCATAAGCAGGGTTTAATGGGTAAATAATAATTCTATAACATACTGAAGTTCTAGATTTTGTTCTTCTTTTCGGTATTTGATAGGTTTTATTAACTTCTATAAATTATTCACTGGTAACGTGATGAACACTACCAACGCGAGTTACAGTTTTTAGTGGTAAACTGTTTCTATTATTCTGAAGTATGAGGGTCTAGTGACACCGTTAATAAAACTATCAGCGTCAAATTTTAATCTGACAATTGTTCGGTATAATTTAATTAGTAATTTTTTTTATCAGCTCTCCAACCAGCGTGCCCACTATTCGGAGCAGATTGCTCACATCGTTTCATTTTTCTTTATAATACTTTATATAAGATATAAAATGCAATGCCCAGAAATGTATATTGGTCCGTTATTAGTATTTTCCCTCCATTCAGCTTCCGACACATCATGCATTTTGTAAAAGTTTCTGAAATACATACACTTTTTCAAACTATTATTTATTTTCCTCCCACGAGGGCAGAGTTAGACACAAGGTCGTGTTTTTACGTGATGAAAATCCAGCTTCCCCAAAGGAAACACAGGAAACAGATGACACCCGGCCTTGGTTCACTACAGTCTCTCATAAGGTGGGACTCCTGACATCTAAAGCATTTTCTAACAAATTTACGTCTCCTCACTATCTGCTCTTCTTCACCAGACTTGTTTGCGGTAGAGGTTGCAATTGCCCCCAGTTCACTAGGACATTTCGCCAGCATCCTGACATGCCTCCAGATCTCCTCTCCATCCATGATTTCAATGTCAGTCATTCGTTGTAGTTCCATTGAGATGCGGTCAGGAAAACCACACACACGAGAGCCATTTTAACCGTCTTCTCAAGACTTCGTCCCATGTATCCGGCCAATCATGCTAGTCGCCTTATATCTGCGGCATATACACCCATCGATTCTCCAGTCCAGGTTACTTTTCTGAGCTTGTTATAAGCCTCAAAAGCACTCTCCGAAAATACGGCATTCAATCTTGTTTCAATCCTATCGGCATCTGCGTGGTTCGCCTATCCCAGTTTTAAATAGACTGCAAGCGCATTCCCCTCCAAATATATTGAAATCAATGTCGCTACGCCATCAATCTTTTACAGATTTACAACCAGCTTCAGCTTATTAAGCCACGCGACCACACCACCTTCTCCTTTAAACGGCCTCAAAATGTCACTGCTTAATTTCACTGTTTGCCTATTTTCGCCGAAATAGCTTCTGGTCTATCCGTAAAAGGAAACTTCTTGAAAAATAAAATTTATGTATTCTCTACCAACTGCCAACTTCATCTCTTTCTTTCAGTTTTCTCACTGAATAACAACACCTCTTCAATCAAAAGAGTATAGTTTTTATACTGATCAATACATCCCCTATGCAAATGGACTCCCAACGAGAGCAACCTAGTGGTTAGAGACTCCAAACAGCCAATTTGCAAAGAGGAGATAACTCAATTGGCGACTAAACCACACAATCTTTAATACTAGAACCCCATTTGTATTTCGATGTACCTGAGACAGACTTTGAATTCTCTTTAAAGGACCGACAACAGAGAGGGGTCTTAAGGGTCTGAAAGATGAATTCGGTTGTATTTGTTTAACTTTTAAAAGTTGTTTGTTCTTTTCATTATCTTTTTCTCTGTCCCCACGTCCCCACGTCCCCACGTCCGTCTTCTGCGTTTCCTGTCCCTCTGCTCTTACGTTGGTACAGATTTTGATGCGAGCCTGATTTTTTTCAGGCTGTGGATAGACATATGGTACTTATATATATATATATATATATATATATATATATATATATATATATATATATATATATATATATATATATATATATATATGTGTGTGTGTGTGTGTGTGTGTGTGTGTGTGTGTTTAAAGATCTCGTTTCGTCTGCTTATTCTCTTATTTGTACATTGCTATTCACCTTTGCATAGTCACGAGGTTTCTGTTTATCTAAACATGAAATTGGCATCTCGCTCCTTCCAGCTGTCTGAGTCACTGTTGGGGATTTTTGTTTTCTCTATCTTCCCTCAACCCCTTCACTTCAATTATTATTACGAAACGGTTCTAAAACACACGCCGGCTCTATAGAATACAACTAAAATACGCCACAAAACGTACACACAAACGTTTTTTGTCTATGATATTACAAACGCACTTAACTGTTCTTAACGATCGTGTCTGCGAATAAAAAAAACGTTGAATAAACAGCAGATTTGTTTGATTTCTGTTTTCATTACATGCGCCTCGCATTAGCACCTGAATTGGGTTGTTGTCTTCGAAGTGTTTGGGGATAACTGGCTTCGTTTTCTGATTAGCTTGTATTTATAGAAAGACGGAAGAACTGCAAACAGGTCGGTAGAACAACTGTCAACGACAGAAAATAATTAACCTGGTTTCAGTATAAGAAAGAAATCGGAATAAGACCGCGTGGAATGTATGAATGTGCACATGCACTAGTCTACGTGTAAATTATATTTATTGCACCTTGTCCTTGAATAAGATTTTTTTTAAATAGTACTACTACTATTATATATACATATATATATAAATATATATATATATATATTTATATATTTATATATATATATATATATTAATTAGATATGTGTATATGTTTATATATATATATATATATATATATATATATATTATGCAAACATTGTTTAAAATAACTGAATTCGTCTGTTTAATTATACCGTTTTTATTTTTATTTTTCTAATTTTTCAAACTTATTTATTTCTTCAATGTTTCTAATGATTGTTTGTGTTGAAGTCAAATAACTTTTTAAAAAATGGGGCATTTATTTTTTTTTTCTATTTTAATACAAAAAAGGTATTAAAATAGAAAAAAAATAATAAATGCCCCATTTTTTACAGTTATTTGATTTTAATACAAAAATATTAGAAAAATTGAAAAAATAAAAAAATATGATTAAACATATGCATTCTGTTATTTTGCATATATGAGAAAATGCTGCCTAAATACAAACACACACAATATATATATATATATATATATATATATATATATATATATATATATATATATAAAGATTATTTCCTAAACTAATAAACTGATCATTATAAATTATAAAATATATATTCTAGGGAACACGGTGAGTAATGTGGACATATTACTTTCATGGTAAACTTTACGATTAAAGGTATTCCTCCTAAAATTGCACCCCTTCGCAAATATTCTTACATCTTTATTCCTACAAAATATTTACCATAATAAATGCTGTTAATCGTCTAGTTCTCTAAGGGAACCTAAACAACATTTCATAAGGTGACTAAAATAAATGTTTACCTTTTGTTCAGCATATATTTGTCAGAAACGGACAAAAATAATTTACCTTTAGTTACGTAAACCGACAAAAATTATTAACGTTTTCTTACTAACGCTGTCAAAAATCAATTACGTTTCGTCACTACGAAATGGATAGAGTGCATGTGTATCTCTTATATATCTCAAATATAAAAATGTGCAGATGTCTATGATAAAAAATGGAAATAATATTCCAACGTAATTGAAAATGAAAAAAAAAGAAACCCAAAATAATTCATGTAATCATCACCGCTTTATTTTTATTTCGAAACTTCCTCGGGATGATTGATTTTAAGAAATAATATGCAAGTACAAATATCTGACCTAGTTTGGTGCGTTTGTGACTTGAAAGTAATGTGTTTGTTCTTTTATTGGAACGAAGCATAACCGTTAAAATTTAATATGTGTACCGCGTTTATGAAACAGAATGAGTGTATGTGTTTCTTTTTTTCAAACGAAAATATAGTCGTTAGGATTTAGAAAATGTGGTGTGTCTATGACGTGAAAGGAATGGTTTTGTTCTTTTTTCGAACAAAAATGTGTGATATGTTTATGAAATGAAATGGGTGTTTTTATTTTTTTATATTTTCTTATTTTTTATTCATCTTATTATCTATATCATGTGCAAAGTTTAGTTGGGAGTGTAGCGTAAATAGCTAATCAGGATCTTAATTCAAGGTCTGTTCGGATAGAATAAGTTTACTGATTAAAGGAGATACATTGTAAAAGCCATTACGTTGTTCAATTGTGTTAGAGTTTATAATAAGGGCTGATTATTATTTCATGTATCCACATACAATGTTATAAGGATATATAATATATTATGTATCGATTTTCAGTATTTACTTCAACAGTGTTCAATACATGAGTAGAGCTAGGAGGTAAATAAAAATGTATTTATAACAATTAAGCTACGCAGAGATTTCCGCGTTTTATGCCCGTAGGGAATCGCCAGGTTAATATATATATATATATATATATATATATATATATATATATATATATATATATATATATATATATATGTGTGTGTGTGTGTGTGTATAAGTATTGTGGACCCGTGTAGGGGTACAAACAATGAAATAAAAGAACAACAGGTTTAGAGATAATAATAATAATGAATTGTATTGAACAGAGAAATCATACACAAGTCGGTGTTGGCAGTGCTAGTGCCTAAATGTGCCTCCCAATGTTCTCCCGGCAAAACCGGTATTTATGGTAGCCGGTTGCTACCATTTAGTTATTATTAAAGGGTAGGTAGGTTCACCCACACCACCCCCCTTCCGAAACTCATTCCCCCGGAATCTCAAGGTATATTTTTTTCATAGGATTCACCTCAAAACTCCCGGTTAATTCACGTTTTCTTGATGAACGTCTCTGTTCCGGAGGCGTTTTTGGTGTTGGCAGCTCAAATGCGTCGTATAGATCTTCCATGATGGTCTCACTCTGATCCGATGGGCCTTCCCCTGGGTCGTTCGACATGCGACGACGCATTTGGTTAATGTGTTTTTTACAGGTGCCCTTAGGACCCTCTACAATGTACATCATCCGCTCCAATCTTTTTTGTACCTTTCCCACTTCCCACACGGTTTTGTTTCCATGGTGTTCCTGGAAGAACACCTCTCCATCATCGTAACTCTCTCTTCTTTGGTGTCGTAATGTTGGTCAGTTTCACCTGTTTTGGTAAAAGTTTGTCGAATACCGACTTTATTTTTCTTCCAAACATTACTTCCGCCGGTGGTACCTGGGCTGGTGTGTTCTCGTTGGGTGTAATTCTATACACTTGAAGGAACTGCTGGAGTGCCTTTTCTCTCGGCGTGCCCGTCGATTTTTCAACGCTCTCTTCAAGGTATCAACAAATTTTTCTGCCTGTCCGTTTAACCTCGGATGGTAAGTCGGAGTGGTGATATGTTTAATTTGAAAGTCTTCACAAAATTCTTTGAACTCTCGTGAAGTAAATTGTGTACCGTTGTCCGATACAACAATGTCTACCACTCCGAATCGGGCAAACAGTTCATGCAACGCGCATATCGTGACATCCGTTGTTGGGTTTTTACATCTAACAACTTCTGGCCATTTTGAGTAGCTGTCGACTATAATCAAATAGTAGAAGCCTTCCAATGGCCCCGCAAAATCTATGTGAATTCGGGACAATGGTTGCTCTGCCTTTGGCCATGGACAGTACTAAATAGGTGGTGCTTTTGCTGCCGACGCGCAGCCCGCACAGGCCTTCACCTTCGTCTCTATGTCTCTGTCCATGTTTTTCCAATACACATAAGATCTCATTAGGCTCTTCATGCGTGTCGCTCCGGGATGCCCCTTATGGAAATCCTTCAGGATTTTTTTTTAGCGTAGCTGTGATTACTACTCGCTCCCGGTATAATAATGTGTCGCAACAGACTGAAAAAGCTTCTGCCGTTTGCTCATCGTCTGTTTGTAATTTATTTTTAATTTCGATAATAAAATTATCTTCTCTTGCCTTTTTTTGTATATCGCCAAGTGTGACTGGCAGCTCTTTTATTGTGTTACACAGTACTTTACTATAGTCATATTCCGACCGAAGGGATGCTATAACTGTATCCTTGAGCGGTTCCGTGTACTTTGGGATTAGCCGCGATAAACCATCTGCGTGTCCTAGTCTTTTTGACGGTAAAAATTCCATCTCAAAGTCATAATTTAACAGAATTATACCGATCTTTGTAGGCGGTTTACTGTGTAGGTTGGCAAGCCTTTTTTGATCCAAAAATGGTGATAAGTGGCTTATGGTCTGTTTGTAGGATAAAATGACGGCCGTGTAGATACCTGTGAAATTTGGTCATTGCGAACACAATACCCAACGCTTCTTTTTCAATCTGAGAGTAATTTTTCTCTGCAGGAAGTAAAGTTCTTGAAGCGTGCGCGATGGGTTTCATCGAGCCATCCGGCATTTTATGCAAAATGCACGTCCCAATGCCGTAGGAGCTGGCGTCACTTGCAACAATAGTTTTTAGCTCTGGATTAAAATGAGTAAGAAATAATTCTGAAGTTAACTTCGTTTTTAGGTTGTCAAATGCAGATTGACAGTCGGCGGACCATTCCCATTTACTATCTTTCTTAAGTAACTCATTTAAGGGGGCTCGCAATTTGTGCATACTGAGAATTAATTTTTCGTAATAGTTTGCGAGCCCCAGGAAGCTTTGTAGTTGGGTAACGTTGTTCGGTTCGGGCATATTCTTGATGGCTATAGATCTTTCTGGGTCGGAACGCCTTCCACTCTTATCAATGACAAGTATTTGATCTCTTCTAGAAAAAAATTTACACTTTGACTCCTTGAGTGTAACACCAAAATCGCTTATCCTTTCGAATACTTTGTTTACGTTCTCACGGTGCTCCCCGACGTTCGTACTTTTCATTAAGATATCGTCAAGGTAGCCGATCGAAAAATCGAGCCCGCTCAACATCGTGTCGATTACCTGCTGAAAAATCGACGGGACCAATTTAATTCCAAAAGGGAGACGATTGAACTTTAGTAGTCCCCTGTGTGTCGAAATACAGAGAAGCTTAGAGCTATCTTCCTCTACAGGTATTTGCAGATAGGCTTCACTCAAGTCAATTTTTGAGAACAGTTTTCCACCGTTTAAGTTTGTGAAATCCTCTTCTGGAGTTGGCAGAGGATAGTGATAATCTTTCAGCGCATCGTTCACACCGGTTGAGAAATCGGCACACACTCTGATCTCTCGAGATTTTTTCTTCACGTAGACGGTTGGGGCCGCCCATTCCGAGTAGTAACTGGTGTTAAAATACATTTCTCCACCAACCGTTCTATTTCTGCATTAATTGTTTCAAGAGAGGCAAATGGTACACTTCGTTTTCTCTTAAAAACGGGATTCTTATTTTCAATTAGTTCAAAACTCGCCTTCATTTTAGTACAGCGTCCTAATTCATTAGAAAACACCTTGGGGAATGACTCTTTCAAATTCTTCTTCAATTTTTCTGCTTCATCAGAAAAGTCCTCTATTCGTTGACAATAGGCGCTTATCGGCGAATCCCAGAGCTGGAAGTTCTGAATCCTATCTGAACCGAACAAATTTCCTGTATCTTTCATTACGAACATGCGTAATTTTAATGTCTTATTTTTTAGTGTCACTTTTGAAATGATTTCCCATTCAAAGTTTATTTTCTCTCCGGTTACCGATCGAGCCACTTTATCTGTGCGTAGCATAGTCGGTCTGCCAATCTTTTTCCAGTTATTAATATTAATAATTGATAGGTCAGACCCTGAATCAAGCTGTAGTTTAACATCTTGATTGTTCATTTTTACCGTAACATACTTTAGTATGTTAAGGTTGCCACCATTAATTCTAGTTGTTTTTAGGTAACTTTTTTTTCTAGTGTTACTTCTGCAATGTGAGGCTTTGTGTCCCATTTTATGGCATTTGTCACAATTTTTTCGTTTAAAAGGACACTTCTGGTACCAATGTAGGTCCCCACAACCCCAACACGTGTGGTTTGGTAATTTTTCATCCGACCTTTGAGGCAAATCCTTCCTGAATTTTTCCTTCGAAGAGTATGATTTTTTTGAAAAACGACGAACATTTTTAATATTAGGAATTGCTGCTTCCTCTAATTCTTTAGCTTCCTTTTTCTCGGAAATATGTCGTTGACAGCTTTCGGCCACTTGTTGCAATGTTAAATTTGGCTCGGTTTCAAGTTTGCTTATTGCACGTCTTCTTAACTCTGCATCGTTTTGCGAGACGATCCCTTGAACAAATATTAATACTTGGAAATTGTCCGCTGTCAAGGATGATAACTTAAAGTCGTCATAATGTTTATTGGCGATCGAAGCAAACGTTGAGTAATCATGGCTTTCTTTTCGCGTTAGGTTCATACATTTCCACCTTTTGTGGAATAAACTTGTTTTGGGGCAATATAGTTCCATTAACATTTTAATGGTTTCATTGAAAGATAGTTCGCCCGTTTTCTTCGGCAGAATATAATCGACAAATTTTGTATGCTCTGCCGTACCTAGTCTACGAAGAACTAAACGAACCTTTTTCTTTTCCGACCATGTGCTACAATCAATGTCGAAAAAATCCTGATATCGACGGTACCATGATTCGAAGTTTAGGTCCTCACATAGTTGAAGGTTTCTCTAGCTGACCATATTGCATTTTGGTTGAACGCGTCGCTGTCGTCATTAGTCGTATTTATCATTGCTTGTGCAAGCTGTTCAAATTTTCTCTCTGATTGAGTCTGTTGCTCTAATTGTAAGTTTTGTATCCCAATCAATTGTTCGTCTAAAGATTTTCTATCTTCTTGCTTTTGTGCTAAATTCTTTTCCTCAAAATACTTAAACAAACTTATTTGCTGCGACTGAAATTCCTTCTGTAGAGACTGAAGTTTTTCATCGTTTGCCTTTTGTTGAGCAAGATGTTTTTCATCGTTTGCCTTCTGTTGTTCTGATTGAAATTTAATCATCAATATCTGTTTCGAGAAATCTTCCATGATTAAAGAAATACTTTCTTGAAAAAGAATTAGTCATTACTACTCCTTCACTATTTTTTTCTTTTCAAATGCTTACTGTTTAATAACAAACTCAACCCCTTCTCATCACTGCGTCATTCGGGTCTAGAATTCGACCGGCACTTGCTAATCTTTTTTTTTTCAAAGTCCTTGAGATAAAAAAACGATTTTAATTATCCGGCTTATTGGGTAATTAATTTAACAAATTATTTGTATTTTTGTTCGCATCTGGAACTTTTTTTTTCCAATAAGTCCCTTTGCCTTTCAGTGTAGGCTCAAAATGCAAAATAGCAAGTAATGGCTATATAAAAAAATTGACCAGTTATTCATGAAAGTTGAAAAATAATTTTTTTTCGAAGGTTGACCGTGTTGTAGACACTGGTTTATCACTCACAGGTTGCAAGGTCCAACGTGTTTCCAACGAAGCCCTTTACGAATCACTCGCCGCCAGTTGTTGTGGACCCGTTTATGGGTACCAACAATGAAATAAAAGAACAACAGGTTTAGAGATAATAATAATGAATTTTATTGAACAGAGAAATTATACACAAGTCAGTGTTGGCAGTGCTAGTGCCTAAATGTGCCTCCCAATGTTCTCCCGGCAAAACCGGTATTTATGGTAGCCGGTTGCTACCATTTAGTTATTATTAAAGGGTAGGTAGGTCACCCACAGCAGTTTTTTAATTAGGGATGTACAGAGATTATTTGTATCTATGAATATAAGTGCGTGATCACTTCCGCATTGGTCATTGTAGGTTCTCCAAATAAAATTCATCAAGATTGTGGGAGAGCACATTGATAGGTCTATGGCTGACATTGAACCTGCAATTGTGTAGAAAACCCTAGGTGAGGTAAATAAAACAAACGACACTATTGAAAGGTTTAAATAATTTTCGATAATTAATTTTATTTATCAACGTGGTGTGTCGAATTATGATTGTATCCGTGTCATTGAGTTCTTTGAATTTTCAAGATATCATCTTCAGAAAGAGAAGAGAAATATATGCAAATCTCGGATGAGATGTATTTTGCCCGGAAGTCGGAAATTCAAAACAATTCAGTGTAACTTGACGACTGTTTCGCGTACAAGTAAACAACAATAAATAAACATGTAATTATCAGGATTGTCATTTATGCAGCTTTTCAGAAAACCAAGGATCTCTTGTTTGTTCATTTATCGATATATTTTTTCTGTTATGTAATCATTTGTGACATTTTTCATAAAGAAATAATTTCTTTAGCTTGATTAAAGAGGTCACATAAATGTGTGTGATAATTCAATTTTTAAGAGGGGGAGAGGCGTGATTTCGTTCCTTGGGTTTGGGAGTGGACTCGTTCTAAGAAATCTTGTTCATATTTTAAATCTTAAACTTAGTTTTTAATTTTATGTTTATTATTATATTTATTATTTTTTCATATTGTTTATCCTTTTATTTATGAACTAGCAAAAAACTACACCGCCTTATGGCAGCCTTATCCACATAAAACAAAGAAACAATTATCTTTTAACTTTTTGCTAATTTAAAAAAAAAATGACAAAAAGATGATAGTCATTGTGTTATTTGATATATCTCAATGTTGAGAGTTTATTTTCTATAAGGATAAAAATGAATTTCCCACAATGAAAGGAATAAACCAAAAATCGGGGCGAATATCAAGAATAGCCAACAGATAAAAAGGGATGAAAAACAAAACAAATAACTTTTACCAAAAGCAATGAAGTTACTTTTTTACCTACCTGCCTATTTTTGTGTGTTTTAAAAGATTAAAAATCTGTCCAACTCCAATCGCATTACAGTTCAGTTTTGTAAGATGACTTAAGCGAACATCCCCGAAATTTATTTAATGAGTTTTCGTCTTTGGGGTGAAAAAGCAAACAAATATTCAACAAATAACTGTGCCAAACGCTTTAAAAGTTACTTTCTACCCAACTGAAATGAGAAAAGTAAAACAAAAACACCAGACTTCGTAGACGGTCGGCGATCAATTGTCAGCCATCTTTGTTTTTCAGTCTAACGTAATATATTTGACTTAACTTATTAATTGAAATAAAAAAACGCTTTAAAATACTTTAAAACACAAAAAATAAGACATGTAAGTAGAAAAATAAGTTGTATTGGATTTCGTAGCAGTTATTTGTTGACTGTGTTTTGCCCCTTTTCTTTCTGTTGATTATTCTTGACAATCGCCAAGAACATTAATTGCTCAAATAAAATAATTATTTATTCAAGAGTAATTCAAAATAGTTACTTTGTGTTTTTCGCTTTTATCATTAAAGACAAAAAATATATAAAAACTGAATGATTATTTAAAAGAAATATGAATCTAGTTTTTTTGTAATTTAAAAAATGAACAAACTTTGTTAAATTTGTAGATTAACACTCTCAGCTAAATTATCAATCCCCTTGTAAATGAGAGACTACTTTTAGGGTAATTCTTACTTATTAGTTCAGTTAACTGTTATATTTTTTAACTCTAACCCCAAGTCTTAATGACAAGGTCGTACAACTACACGTAATCGTCTTAGAAAATGGATCCTACCGACGCCAAAAAATAAAGCACAAAAAGTATCTTCCATCGTCAAAAATTAGTCATGCTCACGGATTATCTAGACTTATCCCAAAATATGCTGAACCCCTTGAAGCAACAGTGATTTTTACCCTACAAATTGAGGTATAAGTGAAAAATAGATTGTGTAATATCATTAGAGAGCTTCCGGTAACACTCGAAGAAATGAAAAAAGTTACACAAAAATGTTTAAAACATGAAAACTGTAACTTTTTTGCAACGATGCCGGTATAATAACACGCTCAATGTATTATACAAAAAATATTTTCGCTATTTTAGTGTTTATTTAACAACACACGAGTTCTTTCTTTTTTTCTGTAATAAATTTATCAAATTTGTCCTGATAACGTATTTCTTCGAGAAGTTATTGTTAATTCCATTATCATATTGCAAAGAACGTTTTCATCTTCATTTATGTAATTAATGAAGCAATTATTTTGTTAACTTAGTTATCCAATTGCCATTGACAATCCATCTGTGTGTTCTATTTTCTTGGATATAATGAATTTCATTATAAATGTATAGTTTAATGGAATTTTTCCATCTTTCTTGGACCTAATTGGTACTATAGTTCCTATTCACTTGCTTTCCCATGAGGACAGAGTAAAACACAAGGTTCATTTTTATGTGGGAAATATTCCGCTGCAAAAAGGGGGCACTCTTGATTAGAATAAAAATAGAAAATTGTCTCTATCTCAGGTCGAGGACAGAAAAAATTATTGACCGAGGACAGAAAAGATTAACGGTAGTATTAGAACCGATACTACACTTTATTCTAATCAATTTATTTAAAACTTCAATTTTTTCTCAGTGATTCAATTCTTTTAAAATTATTTATCCAGCTGTAAAGAGTACTTGTATTTTTGTTGTAAAAATTGTGTGGGCCTTATTTTTATTTCGGACGTTGCATTTGTCTCTGAGCACATTTCTTACTCTTCCTATCTGACCATGCTGAACAATCTATTCAAAAGATTTCGTCGTGTGTTCAATAATCTACTTCAAATTATATAACATATTCAGGATGTATCTAAAATCCCAACTGAATCGATTGCAGAATCCCGAAAAAAGAATTAAAGTTACCTGAGTCAATTTTTCTTAGCATTTTTCTAAAAATTTTCAAAGGATTTATCCTGTCGTTCAAAGTCGATGTTGTTTTTCGAGTCTTTCAATAATTTCACTACGCTGTTTCTTCTAGTTTTTCTTCGAGTCTTCCCACGTTTTTGACTACGCTGTATTTTTACGGTATTTGAAATCTTGACTACTCCTTTTTTCTTGTTTGTTTAAATATTCCAACATAAAACATTTAATGGACCCCATATCTTTTATCATAGTGTATTTTCCCTGCGTCTTCGTTCGTAATTCTTTTAATATCGCATAGTCAATAAAAATTGTGATCAACACGAATCTGCTGTATCGTAGTCCGAAAATTAATAGGAATAAATACGCTCAAATACAAGGTTGAGACACAACTATACATTGTTTGATTTCTTTCTCCATAACAAATATATACTATTCATGGACATTTTCGGACTTTGTTCATTCTGTTAGTAAAGGGTGTTTTTCAATTCACAACAATAACTCAAATTCTTTTTATGTCACGTGATTAATCTAACTAATCAGATCAAACTAACCATATATGAAAGCGTTAACTGACTTTCTGGGTCAAACCTTGTCAATGATTCCTAATAGCATTTTTCGCATTTGGCCAATAATATCTACACAACTTCAAAAAAGCATATTACTGCTAAGTAATATCTATCTATCTATCTATCTATCTATCTCTCTCTCTCTCTCTCTATATATATATATATATATATATATAGTGATAACAATTCTGACGAGGAAAAAGCAGATGATAAAGATTTCCTATTGCTGAGTCACATAGTATTTGCTAATGGTGGAAACATATATTTTTTAAATATATCGTTCAAATGTGGCACATGTATTTTTAACATAACGATAGACATATTTGCCGCTCAAGTCTCACTGTTCAGATTTTTCCACAACTTCACACGAATCTGTTTCTTTTGAAAACATATTCTTGTGACGATTCTAAAAAAAGCCAGAACGAATATTCCTAAGATGCGTCCATTTTATCTGCGGACTTACACACGTAAATCTTATTTCAAACTTAAACGTGACAGACCAACATAAATTCTATAGTTTGTCAAATTAACGTAAATGCTATTTCAAACTTAAGCATGACAGACAAAATTAAATGCTATTTACAAACTTAAACGTGACAGACAAAGGTAAATGCTATTTAAAATTAAAGCGTGACGGACTAACGTAAACGTTTTTTCAAACTTAAGTGTAACATACCGATGTAAATTATATTACACACTTATTGTGACAGACAAACGTAAATGCTACTACAAACTAAAGTGTGACAGATCAACAGAAATTCTATTAAACACTTAAGCGATACAGACCAATTTAAATGCTATTTTCAACTAAAGCGTGACAGACGAACGTAAATGCTATTTAAAACTAAGGCGTGACAAACCAACGTAAATATAATTTCAAACTTAAGCTGGGCAGACCAACGTAAATGCTATTTAAACTTAAGTGAAACATACCAATATAAATTCTATTGCATACTTAAGTGGCACAGAAAAAAACGCAAATGGTATTATAAAATAAAGCGTGACAGACCAACCTAAATGTTATTTGAACTTTAAGCGTGACAAACGTAAATGCTATTTAAAACTGAAGCTTGACAGAACACCGTAAATGCTATTTCAAATTGAAGCGTGACAGACCAACGTAAATGTTATTTCAAACTGAAGCGTGAGAGACCAACGCAAATGTTATTTTAAACTTAAGTGTGACAGACCAACGTTTATACTATTTGAAACTAAAACGTGACAGACAAACGTAAATGTTATTTAAAACTCAAGCATAAGTAACAGACCAACGTAAATTTAATTTCCAAAATGAAGCGTGACAAACCAACGTAAATGTTATTTAAATCTGTAGCGTGACAGACCAACGAAAATGCTATTTAAAACTGAAGCGTGACAGATCAACGTAAATGTTATTTCAAACTGAAGCGTGAGAGACCAACGCAAATGTTATTTTAAACTTAAGTGTGACAGACCAACGTTTATACTATTTGAAACTAAAACGTGACAGACAAACGTAAATGTTATTTAAAACTCAAGCATAAGTAACATACCAATGTAAATTTAATTTCCAAAATGAAGCGTGACAAACTAACGTAAATGCTATTTGAAACTGAAGCGTGACAAACCAACGTAAATGTTATTTAAAACTGTAGCGTGACAGACCAACGAAAATGCTATTTCAAACTTAAAAGAAACAGACCGAGATAAATACTATTTAAAACTAAAGCGTGGCGGACCAACGTAAATACTATTTCTATTTGAGTTACGGCTAACTTAAAAAGAATTGCAACACATTGATCTTATCAAAATATAAGATGTATCTTTTTTGATAGTGACGGTGAGGATGGCGGGTATGGTAGCAGTGAGATGCACACACAGGAATCTTATGGCTGCTTCTTCTACAAAGCCCGATCGTCAAACAACTCCCGATATCAATTTCGAGTTGTTTTTATATAATAAGATGTGATCACCTCGAACGCCCCCTTCGGACGAGATTGTCACTGGAGTCATGCCCGCGTACCAGGGCGTTTTATTCGTCGAAAGTTGTTTAATGATTTGACAATTAAACCTTTTTGTTTGTCTTCTGTTCGTGATTCGATTGAACCTGTGTTTTCCCGCTAATGACCTTTCCAGCATCTTTGACAATCTGACATGCTTGTTTCCCAGTGAACTTGTGTTTTCTTGCTGATGACCTTTCGTACACCCAGTGTCTCTTATATTTTGACAATCGATCACCTGTTGTCTCTTCCCGTGCAGATGTTTTCTGGTGTTAAGATTATTTTTATTCAAATAACTTTTTGTTATTTAACATGATCTTTCTTTTGACAATTGATCTCGTTTATGTCGTGTCTCAGTTCAGGTCGTTCTGACGCTAAGCTTGTGTTTTTATTTATGCTATTTCAAACTGAAACATAACAGATTAACTGAAATGTTTTTTTAAAACAATTGGAACAAATACATTGAAGACATTGCCAAGGCTGCCGCAAAAAAAGGTTGGCTCCCTCTACCGTGTTAGTAAACTCCTCACACTTGACATTATCCTGTATCTCTACAAAGCCACCATCCGCCCATGCATGGAGTATTGTTGTCACATCTGGGCTGGTGCATCATCTACTAGTCTCTCCCTCCTTGACAAGGTCCAAAAAAGAGTCGCCAACCTAATAGTTCCCTCACTGTCAACCAAGCTCCAGTCTCTGTCCCATCGCCGCAATGTAGCATCCTTGTGCTTGTTTTACAAATACTTTAATGGATTATGCTCCGATGAATTGACTGCTCTGGTGCCCCCTCATCGTAAGTTCACTAGACGAACTCGACAATCGACTAAATCCCATCCATTCACTGTGGGGGTCCTCAGATACCGGAGAGCTTTCTACTCAAATAGCTACTTTCCTCGTGCCGCTGGCCTCTGGAACTGCCACTCTGCCCCCGTTTCCCCGACGGTACTGACATGCAGAAGTTTAAAACTAATGTAAACAGACATCTCGCTGCGCAGATCCCAATTTAGGTTGACCCCCTCCCAAACTTCTCCTTTTTCTTTTTTCTCAGTAGCCCCTTACGTCTACAGTGGCGGCCTGCCTTGTCTGGGGTAAACTATGTTAAACAAAAAAGAAGCTTGGCAGACAAACGTAAATTTTATTTCAAACTTAAGTCTCATAGACTAACGTAAAATATATTCTAAACGTAAGGGTGGCAAACCAAGATAAATGTCATTTCAAACTTAAGCGTGAAAGACTGCCCGACAGACCAACTTACAAAGCCTCTCATTACTCACATCGCATCTAAAAACAAGAAAAATAATAATTTTTCATCAGAAAATTGCACGTCATCATATATATGTATTAGTCGAGATTTAGTTGTGTGAATTTAATATATATATTTTTTTTGTTCAGTTTTTACATATTTTTGATATCTAGTAGATTATATTTTGTATATCAATGGTTGTAGATTAATTAATTTTATATTTTATGAATAAATGCTATGTAAGTATTGTACTTAACACATTAGCTTTCATTTGGTACGACTTTCAATGCTATAGCATCAACCTCTGGAAAGCTACAATGAAAATAAGGACATAATATCCCATATTTTGCAGCGTTTTTGAAAAACGTCAGCAATAAAATTACATAGCTCTTGAGGCAGGCATAGCCAAGGTCCAAGATCACAATAACTGGTATATTTAGCTAATTTAGACCTTGGAGAATGGGAATAATAGCAGTTTCCATATGTTTGAAGAAAAAGGTCAATTTTGAAGAGGTCTAATATATATATATATATATGTGTGTGTGTGTGTGTTGTGGCTCTACACAGTCAAAAGTCGTTGTTTTAATGACGTGTTGAACAAAAAACAAAAAACAAATATCAACAAAAACGGCAGGCAGTCGTGTTTTATCATTTTTCGTCTTTTACTTCTCTAAGGACAGAAAGTGGATCTTTTTGTTGTTTTCGTGACTTTTCTTAAAACAAATAATAACAACGGCTTAGAGACGTTTTTGAAATTTTTGCTCAACTTTGAAAACAATGAAGTAAATATCTACCGAAGACTTCTCCACTTACAGTTTTCTTTATAAATGTTTTGCTTCAGGCTAGCGATCTGTCCCTGTAAAATATTCTTGCTACAAAAACCTATACAAAATTCAAATTCTTATAAATGCGATGGACCACTTAGGCTGTCTCATATGTTTCAGGACATGGGATTAACTAAGTTATAGTATATATATACAAGGCTTTACGCGCTGCACTACTTTTGGAGCTACCCCCGCTCATCCTCTAACATCCAAAATTGGAGCTGCCTCCTCTCACGCTTCCCATTTTAAAAAAGGAGACGCTCCAGCTCAAACTCCTATAAAAAAAGGAGCGGTTCTTATTTCAGCGCTCCATAATGAAAATGTATTTTCTTTCATAAACGTTCTATTCTGCCAATGAGTGTCGAAGGATAGGGGTGGACATCAAATGATCTCGTCAATATGGGTGGGGATGCCACTTTAAGTGTAACACCGTAAGATAATATTTGACAAAATCTCGTTTCCTGAGGTATAAAATAATAGTAGAAAAATCACTGGAGTGGTTTAAAACAATTTTAATTTTCATTACATTAACAATCTAATTTTTCAGGGAAGGGAAATTTGACCCGATATTTTTTCTATTTTTTTGTAAGGGAATTTAAATTTGTTTTAAGTAAATAAAGTTTTACTTTTAAACATTTTTAGTGATTATTTTCTTTTCAAAGAAAACATTTCTCTGGGAAAGGAGAGACAGCCAGGGCAACATTAATCGTCGTGTTGTTGTTTAATATTTGTTTGTTTTACGAACGTAACTATATTGTATAATGTATATTATTATTTACCAGGGAGAAACGCGTATCCATTTTTGTTTTCGATAGTACAATTTGGGGCGAAAAAAACCAATGATGTTTAGTTTTAAAAGATTAAATAAAATAATATTTTCATAAATTGGCCAAGAAATATCAATAAATTGTCAATAAACAATTCAGAGATCCATTTAATGTCTTAATATTTCATACAAAATATCTGGCCTAGACCTTGGGAGTTGAAAAAATATCGGGTCAAATTTTCTTCCCCGAAATATTAACTGGAGCTAGTTTTCCTAGGTCTAGCAAAAGATTTATTAAAATTAAACATTTGAATAAAAAAGTGAAAACGTCTATATTTGAAATCTCTAACAAAAACGAACTGTTTACAATTTTAATATTCGATAATAGATATTTTAAGATAAAGAAAGATATCTACTTTCGGTTCTAAAAAAACAACAAATTAGTCAAAAAGTCTAATTATTTGATTTTTTAAATTAAAAATTAAGATATTTACTTTAATTTAATTAAGTTTAAACATCAGTTTAATTGTAAAATACGAACCTCTGTTTTTTCTAGCTCATTTCGCTTGGTATTCGTCCAAATTTGGCTGATTGTTGGTCTTAATTGTATTTTTGGTCCTGAAATAAAATTCCTATTTACATTTTAAAGTGTTGAGAATCTAACTTTAATTCCAGGTTTTAATTGCTGGCGGCAATGTTGGTTTTTATTGTTTTGTTTTATTTGCGCTAAAGATATTTTTTCCTTGGATTAAAGATATTTTTCCTTGGACTAAAACTATTTCTACTACTTTAACATTTTATTACACTAAAAAAAAACTTCGAACATTCTATTTACAAAAGCAAGTTTTAACGGAATTTAACGAATTCAAAAGCAAACATGAAAAGGTTAAAACATACTAGTCGTGAATTTAAGAATAACAAAACGTCGCCGAAAAGACGATGGGAAAAATTTGGCATAAAAGTTCAATTTGATATATGCTAAAAAATAAATTAGAATTTTTTTGTCAGGACCCAATGTATTATTTCACCCCAAAAATCGATTTTATCGAACATTTGGGTGAATACCGAGCGACACGGGCGAGAAAATCGAACGGCCCCTATAGTACAATTGAAGCTAAAATTCTTTATTTAAAACACGAATTAAAAGACAAATTAGCTTATTCATTCAATCAGCAATACACATCCTTGTCATAAACACAAAAAAGTTGAAATCTTTAAGAAAATAACTTCAAAGACATCTATAGACTCACTGGCGCATTAAAAGACATTTGTTGCCAAATTGTCTCCTGCCTTAAGAAAACTGTCCCATAATAAATGTAACATGTCCATGTAAAAATCTGAGAAATTCAAATGTTCTGTTTTCATGTGTAACTCTCTCGTTCTTTCTCCCTCTCTCTCCCTTCCTCTCCTCCTCTCTCTCTCTCCCTAGAGATATATTAAAAAAAATAACTCAGAGTAAACTCTGAGACTTTCTGTTCTTTTCCCTTTTATTGCTGAATAAAAAACTAATGTTTAAAAAAATTTAATAATTTTTGAGCGAGGAGCATGGAGCGATAAAACCACGCTTTTTAGTCCCAAATGAAGTTGCTCCCGCTCCACTCCCGCAAAATATAAAATGAGCCCTCCTCTCCTTCGCTCCAGCAAAAAGGAGCGTGCTCCTGGGGCGCGCTCATTTTTGGAGGATTCGTAAAGCCCTATATATATATATATATATATATATATATATATATATATATATATATATATTAGAAAAATACCCGTCTCAGGACGAGTAAAGTTATTTCATCGAACAAAATAGTTTGTGCCACTTTAATGCCCCCTTAGAATTATACAAATCAAGATATAATGAATCAGATGCAATGTAAATTCTATATATTTGAATTTTCAAATTCGAGGTTATACTCATAATATGTGCTAAAAGTCATTTACGATATTCCAAAGAACTGAAATTTAGGGAATATTTATTAATTGACGTCTAATTCTTATTGTAAAAGTGTCACATATCGGAGGTATCTACTATTTTCACATAAGGGGTCCAATCCCCTTTATACCTATTTTTTCTGGGACATGGGACATGGGCTGGAGTTTGGTGAACAGTGAGGAACCTTTTAAGTTGGCGACTCTTTCTTGGACTTTGTCTAAGAGGGAGGTACTAGTGGATGATGCACCAGTCCAGATGTGGCAACAATACTCCATGCATGATCAGATGGTGGCTTTGTACAAATATAGGATAATGTCAGGTGTAATAAGTTTTCTAGCACAGTAGAGGGAGTCCACCTTCTTTGCAGTAGCCTTGGCAATGTCTTCAATGTGTTTGTTCCAATTCATGTTACGTGTGAATTTGAGACCGATGAGTATAACGTTAGACTCTCAGGTAGGGTGTTATTTGCCATGGCCATCGATGGTTGAAGAAGTTTCTTGTAGTTATTGAAGGAAATGAGCTTTGTCTTTGTGGCATTAAATGTTACCATGCATTTATGACCCCATTTCACTATAGACTGGAAGTAATTTTCTAAGGATTCAGCCATTGCCTCGGATATGTGCGCGTCCGTTTTACTCACATGGCGAGAGTAGAGCAGGGTGTCCTCAGCAAATATACCCATCTCACACTCAATATCATCAGGGAGGTCGTTTATGAAAATCAAGAACAGTAGAGGTCCAAGGATGGATCCCTGGGGTACACCAGCATGTATGTCATGTTGTCTGGATTAACGGCTATCAAGGACAACCTGGATCTTTCTTTTTGTAAGGAAGGATCTAATCACATAAAATATCCGTCTAATAATACCATATGAGTTAATTTTAATGAGAAGCCCTTTATGCCAAACCTTGTAAAAGGTTTTGGATACATCAAGCGCTACCACGCTAGCTTCACCTGCCTTGCCCAGTGTATGATATATGCGTTCCGAGATGACCGTTATGATATCCACAGTAGATCGTGCTTGCCTGAATCCATACTGATGGTCAGAAAAAAGTTTAGCATTAACGAGGTGCCGGACTATCGGTAGATTGATTTAGGATCCAAAGATTTTAGAAAAGATCGGGAGTAGACTGATGAAGCGATAATTCTGAGGATTATTCCCATCTCCAGACTTCTTGGTAAAAACACTGGTACCACAGAGGCAATTTTCCAGCTATCAGGGAAGCAAGATTCAGCAAGGCATTTGTTGTAGAGTTTGGTGAGGACAGGGGAAGTTAAGCTTAGCATTGCTTTATTACTATTACTGTAATAAGATCAGGCCCACACGTCTTGGAGGGGTCAAGGGTTTTTATGATGTCCTTGACCTGAGATGGGGCGATGATCAGGTTTTCAAGTGTGGCGTCGCTTCGCAATGGACATTTGGGGAGGGGGTGTTTTGTTGAGTCCAACATGAGTTTAAGGCGAAACGCTTGGCAAGAAGTTTAGCCTTATCAGTTGCTATTCAAACAACATCATTGTGGTTTGATAGCCGGGGAATTGTGATTGTCCATTGCTCACCACAATTAAACTAAATATAGGCCACATGTGGACCGACTTTGTAATCAAAACAACGTATAGGTCGATTGATTTTTTATAAGATGCGCTGTTTTGGTTTCTGTATAATTCGTAAAGTTTAAATTTGTGTTTTTGTCTGATATGCTTTGATAAATAAAATATTTCTAATATTAACCTTATAAAACTTATGTTATTGTCAGTCTCTTTATTCTGTTATTCAGTTATTCTGTTACTCTGTTAATCCGTCATTTCTTCATTTTATTAGTTTTATAATTTTCTCAAAATACATTCATTAGTTTTTCACGAATTCTTTCATAAAGTATGAATACAGAAAACTGATTGAGTCAGAACTTTTCGGTAATACTTCTAAATATGAAAAAAACTACCAACATATTGGATCAATCATTATTTACAGGGTTCAATCACTGATGATCATAAGAAAACCTCTGTTTTTCACCTCACTGCCTGCCAAGCCCCAACCCTTGGCTCATCGTCGTAGTGTTAAACATATGTGCATTTTTACAAGTACTTCAACGGAATGTCCTCCGATGAATTTGCTGCACTTCTACCCTCTCCACATAAATACACCCGAGTAGCAAAAATATCCCATCCATTCACTGTAGAGGTCCTTAAATGCCGGAGGATTTCCTACTCTAATAACTTCTTTACTCGTACCGCTTTCTCTTGTAATTCCTCCCTGCTCTCTGTTTTCACAACCGTACGACATAGATAAATTTAAATATAATGTGGATAAACACTTTACTGCCCAACTCCCTACCAAGATCCACCTATAAATATTGCCTCTATCATAGTAGACCTTTTACGCTTCAGTGGCAATATACCTTGTTTGGGGCTGACAAAATAAAAATAAATATGCCCCCTTTATTGGAGATACCAACATCTTTTTCATTAGTCTTTACTCCAAATACTCCAAAAGTTAGGCTTAAAATTTATTTGTATAAATAATGTACTGGTGATTTTGAAAATACTCGATATCCTTCATCTTTTGCGATTAAAAAAATACGAAATAGTGAAAAAAAGAACAACTTTTCGTAATAATGTAAATCACATTCATTACCAACGGACGTTTGATGAGATAGAATTTAACAGGTGCATTGTTTGTCTGCTCAACCCTAAATGTCGGATATGAGGAGAATAATCTAATACATTTTCTCATTTCTTGTCTGAGCAAAGTTGCCCCCGTTGGTGTAAAATTAGCAAGATAGTTTTCCTTTGGTTATTAGAAAGAATCATTTTTAATTTCTTAGATGAATTCATATGTAAATGAACGAACGCGTCTCGGACCTGCACAGTTGTGTCAAACCGACCATGACGTCTTCCTCACGAACCGGTATGCCCAACAGACTTTCCTCTCTCTCTTTCTCTCTCTCTCTCTCTCTCTCTCTCTCTCTGCAACAAGGGTAAATTTGTTAAATAGTGTTTGTTTACGTTATTCGACATCAGCTCGAGCGTAAACGTCTAAGACCCGATTCCCAATCACAGCATATTTTTTTGAAAATACCAATTTTTGGTGTATCGTGCTATTCGATATACTTACATCACGAACAATGACTATGTTTGCGTTGTTCATTTATTTTAAAAATAATTATTTGTCCTTATGCTTTTTTTACATTTTGACTTCAAATCCGCCTGCAGACGACTCGGGTTTTAAACCCGCGTCCTGTCGAATTACATTATACAAAAATATTTCTAAAAATTTGTCCGTTTCAATTATAAACTAAAAATAATATTTTTCTAAACTACTCGTTTAACCTCCTTTTTTAATTACTTTCATAGTTGATCTTAATTAATTAACCAACTAATATAAACTTCAGACAGCAATAACTAAGTCCGTGAATAAGTTTCTTAGCACCAGTAAAATCCCTTAGAGTTTCACACGCGTTTGAATTACTAATTAAAACTTTTTATCTCAATTTACCATGAAATTTATACTACCAATAAAAATAAGTTGTGTATCTTTCATAAGCAGATATATTCCTTGACTAATTGAGCCGAATTGTTTGGTATTAAATATAAGGTTCAGCTAAAGCTCACTTTTCTGATTCATGCACTATTTAAATTTTTAGACAGATTCATGACAGATTTTTAGGTTCTGCCAACATTATTGTCCAATTAAAGTGAAATTAATTCCGTATTGCCTATGGATTCCAAAGTCGTATGGAATTTACACAATCTAATGTGATTATCTATTTGTTTGTGAATAAGTAAACGAAATGTCTAAATATTTATAGATAAATATTTAAGCATATTTGACTGCGGCAACGGCGTGTAGATGTTAGTCGTTGGCTTTTAGGCTATGTACAGGGTCTATTATCTGTCCTAGTGCTACACGTCATCGTTTCTGTTGTCGGGCGGTGAAACAGGGCGCCTTCGAGACTGAGACAATTTGTCTTTTTATTTCAATCAACAGTGCCCCTTTTAAGAAGCTGAGGCTTCCTCACATTAAAAACCGACCTTGTGTCTAGCTCTGCCCTTGTTAAGAAACAAGTGAATATGAACGGTGTCTAAATGCCCTAGTATATACTAGAACTATACAATTCTCGAGGCAGATCGTGTGCGTGTCAGAATGAGCCAGTAAGCCAGGAAAACCACGAGATATCATATTACCAATCAATTTTCCGAAAACAAAGTAAAAACAATTACCAAATTACATGATATATTGGGGAAATCTGGGAAGGAGGTAAATAAACGTTGAAATGACAGAGAATATGGACGTAATATATCGTAGGAAAGTTGTCTATATTCCCGGTAAGTTGTTTGTTTATCCGGACCAGTTGCAGTATTACCTCAGCTAACATTAGCTTGGTTAGACTGCTGTAGGTTATGCGCGTAATGTGCGGAAACTTCAGGTGTGCTTGTGGGGACGGTTTTAATACATTGGTTGAAGTAATGTTATGCGTCAAGCGTAATCATTTTGACGACGTAAGCGTGCATGTTAGTAGCGTACTAGCACTAATATTTGGGAGGAAAAATCTCTTTAACCCTAGTTACGACATAAGCTATATATATAATGATAATTTAACGTAATATTCCGTTATGAAAACAAATGAATAGCCAAAAAAAATACGATGTTCTGTCTAGAAAAGTATAAATAATTGAAAGAGAAAATCCACCGGTTATTATAACATTGTTTGAATATAGAAAACTACAGATTGAAATTGAGACTCATTATTTCACACGCTTAATAATGTAAATGTATGTTTGTAGAAGTAAGGTTAACCTTTTAAATCTACGGCAAATAATACATTTGGAATAATCGTTATATTAAATAGTAATCCTTTCATGTATTCGTTTTGGTCCTTGAATCAAAAAATTATTTTCACAAAATTGGTTCATTGATTTTTTGTACAAAATGTTGCATGAAGTTTTATTAACATTGTTATATACTACGTATTGGGACTGTTATATAATGGGACGCATGGGCGATGGACGTACAGTGAGATCGCTTAACTTGCGCGATTTGTGACGGAGTCATCTCGTGCAATGTTGGTGCGATGTGTTCTCACGATTCGCGGGGACAGTTGACGAGACCTCGGGGTCGGGGGGTTAGGTCACACCTGTGCGTCGATCACGAGATTTCGTTACGTCACAGTTTTCCCGGTGGGAAAAAGGCAGTGAGATTTTCAGTTTGGACTTGGAAGCCGACGAGCCAACATGCTTTAGCCATGTAGCGATTACATAAGCTAGGGGATTTCGGATACTAAAAATGAGAGCCAGACGAAGTTCTCCTCTTCCTTCCTTTATAAGTAATTAGGAAATTAACTAGCGTAAGCTTCTCTCTCAACTACGACGTAATTGCTTCAGTGTCGACAAGCTAATACCAATAAATGGCTCAAAGTAAAAAGAAAGACTTATCTTTTATCGTGTACGGGGAGATTTGGTTTCATTTACAGAAAGAAACCGCCGGCCCGAAAATGTAACAACGACAAAGCGTCTACAGAGAATGGTGGCGGCGACGGAGCGACTAACAATGGCAGCTAGGGTGCAGACATTGAAAGCAGAGAGAAAAAGAAAGGGAAATATCATTCCCGAATTGCGTCTCCTGCTGTGTCGGCCGAAAGGGGGAGATTGAAAGCCGGGACCGAAGAGCAAGACCACTCGACTTCGCCGGATCGAGAAACGACAATACGTCCCGTTAGCAAGCGATGCCGTTCGTAGGAACAACGGGCGAAAAGTTCTACAACGCCAGAGATTCCGACATTACAACGTGTTATAAACCAGCAATATAACAGGACGAGAACACAAAGAATGCCAATAAAATTTTGCCGATAAGGCAAAAATAAAATGACCCGATATAGTTTTAAAAATGCAATTATATTGAAACACATACAACACTATATAATGTCTTTTGTCGATTGCAGAGGCGTCGGTCTACCGAATAAAGAGAGCTGGACGAATGCTCATGAAAGAGCGAGTGTGCATGTAAAGGTGAGCGGCCATCAAATCATGTTACTTGATATCATCAAAGACAAATCTTAGAAGTTGTGTACGCACTCGTATAAAAAGTTACCGATGTACAAGCTTCTTTCTTTTGTTAAAGTGGCTCATTCGTTTCCAGTAGATCCTTTTGACTATTGTCAACTGGAGAGGCAACGTTCAATTTGGTAAGCAAAGGTGGATAAATGTTCATGAAATAGGAAGTTTGAATATCGGTCCATGTTCTTGTTAACTAACTGTGCCAGAAAAATAAAAGAATTAAAAAAAAAGTTTTTACTGTAATTCAATTTCCAACCGAATTTCGTGCAACCAACTTTCTCTCTGCTATTCTCTCTCCAATCCAAATCGCTTTTTCCTTCCCAGCTGTCCTCTTCATTTATGTCACCTGATATCCACATATGCAAATCAGACCACCATAAGCACTTGCACCTATGAAGAGGAGCCCTTTTTAAATCTGCATACACGACATGCGAAACACCTCATTCTGTTTCCTGATGGTTAGTGTTCCTTTTTATTGTCACAGTTCTGTTGCTTCTTATTAACGGGGAAGAATCTTTGAAGTTGTGTACAGACTTCTATAACAGTTATCGATGTACAAGCTCCGCCCCTGAGTTGAAAAATCGACTCATTTCAAGTAGATAGTTTTGCTAACGATTTCAATGGGTGACGTCAAGAAAACCTAAGTTGCCGCAGGTATTTCAATGTTAGAAGAAATGATGGTCTTAACATAATGCCTTGGCCCTTTTACATGGCGCTGTTAATTTAAGTCAATGACCCGTAAATAGTTGCACTAATATAGCCTTTCATCCTCGACTTATCACTCTATTCGCATCGATGAATAATACGACTTTCGCATTTTTTTCAATTAAGGATGAATGCACAAAACAAAATAAACATCATCGTTTTTATCAAATAAAAAAAGCAAAGAAGAAAGATGATCCATAACTAAATCTTATTTTCAAGCAAAAGATACAAGATTTTAATCTACCGTATTTGCGTCATTTTGCTGCTAAAGAAGTGACTATTTTTTTTTTAACTGTTAGAGCTATTTGTATAATTTCTAGTTCGTATCATGCTTATAGTTAAACGTTTTATTATTGTTAACAAAATATGTATGTAAATATCTTCATGTGTTACTTACGTTTTCATTTCATTTATGGCTTAATGTGCTGTGTCGTAGGTTTGTTACCATTGTATTTACTTCTACTTGCTGGTCGCGACGAGAAGCCTATCTTAAAATAACATATTTTATTTAGTATATTTTATAGACAATATTTCACTATGAGAGCAAGAGTGAGTAATACAGAGTCCAACTTAGCGTAATGGTGAGCACATGCCTATTCTGTATACGTTTCTTTATTCGCTCTAATACATATTGCTTTATCCCTTATATAACAAAGTTACACCTACCAATTTGTGACAAGCAGAAAATATCAATCTATGAATTGTCTAGCACTGAGCCTTTATTATTTTGATCATTGACCTGACGGCAAATAACAATAATGGTCGTCTACTCTTTAATACAGCCCAAGTTCAGCATAAAGCCTGGTTGTGTTGTCAAACGTGGACATCTTAGTTTGGGGCTCATTTTAGCTAAGAAAAGAGTTACAATAGAGAACTTTTCTGAAAACCTGGGGATTTCTGTGGATGCATCGCATACAATTCTGCATGTTTTAAAGTTAGTTATCGTCGGGTTTGCAAAAAATATTGACGCAAGAACATAGATAAGCAACCGTTTCTACAAGTTGTTAACTTCTCGTCTTGGAAGGAAATTCGTGAATAACATATCACATGTTATAAAACATACGAGCACGGGTGGGAATGGCAGTCTATGGAGTGGAAACATACTTTTTACCAATACTACAGAATAGCCAGGAATAATAAGAAAAGTGCCCAGAGGTCTATGTAAATTAAACCGAATTTGTTCTGAGGAATAGAATAAAGTATAATGCCGTCTGTCGTTTTCCATTCCCCTTGGACTGCTTCTATGTTGTTACTACGTACTTAGGGTCGGTTACCATTTTGGAAAACAAGGTGCTATATGTAAAATTCTGTTTTAGTGGCCTTACAAGCCAAGGACCGGTACTAATCTGAAAATACAGCCAAGATAACAGACAGTCGTGGGCCGTTCATTGTGATCTGTGCCGACCAGACACAGGTCGGCGATGACTGATCGAATTAAGAATTCAGAAATAATTTGTTAAAATCACCCACCACCAGCACCACTACCACAAAAAACTTATTTATTGACTGACCTCGTATATTCTTATTTGGCCGGAAAAGGAACGGCAATATAGTTGGTTTTCATTCGTTCCATTTTCTTTCAAATATCTTTCTGTAACAAATGTGAAATTGCAAACAGCTGTGCTTTCGTAAACTTCAATGGCAAATATTTTATTTTTAATTCTAAGTATTTTCTGACCTCAAGATTATCAAAAATAGCGACATCTTATCGTTAAACAAAATAGGATGGTCTTATATTTGTCCAACGTGCCTTTCAGAGCGATACACAGAATTATGTTTTGAACCATCAGATTCTTACCATATTTAGCAATACGTTTTTTTCTCTACGCCTTTTCTTTTCTTTTAATGAAACCCATTTCAAGAAGCACATTATTTATTAATGTTATATAGCCCATCAATGGGTGGTGTACATCTCATTCCTCTCTTTCGCATGGGTTAAATGTGACTATATTTATCCAACAAGCTTGTATATATATGAAGAACGACGACAACGTTTTCAATTAAAACCTATTTAATTTAATTTAACTATCGACCAATTTTCCTTAACCATGAGTTGCTTCAAGTTGGAACACACCTACAGCGGTATGAACACCCCTGTCTAACAGAACTGTGCGTAAGTTACTTTATTGTCACTAACATTTAAACTGAAACTGAGAACTCACTTCAATTCTGCCAATCGCATACAGATAAACCAATCCTATATGTACTCTCATATTGGGAGACATGGGTATCCTAAAGTCAAACATTATCTATCATACCTATTAACTTCCTACGTTTGGTGAAATACATCTATACTTAAATTAGAAAGCATATTACTGCCAAGCAATATAAAACATTAAGACTCAGTATACTTTTATGTGAAAAATCATACGTTAACTCTAGAAATTATTCTATTCAATCTCTGTAAATATAAAAAAATATAATTTGTTTTCAGTAGGCACAGTTCTATATCTAAAACTCCAGTTCCTTACCTTAATCACGTACTTCGTATCTTTGATATAATAAAAGACGCGAACATTGTTGTAACGTGTGCGATCATAAAATATTTCTAACACGTGTGCAACTATATATAAATTGGGTTTTAAATATCTATTTTATCCAATTTTTATAAACACAACTTAGAAGCATATAGACTTTCATTAGATTTAAGTTAAACGAAGGTTGTCTTATCAGGAATACGATGCAATATGAATTTACATATAGTTTAAATACATAGAAATCGTCATGCCTAAGATAGATATACATTCTGGGTAGTTATATTGTCTTGATGATTTAAACAATAGATTATCAACCTTCTTTTACCAGGGACCCCTTTTCTTTTCTTTCTTTCGTGGTGGACCGCTTCATAACTTGTGTCATAGTAAGAGAATATTCTATAGTTCACTAATATGCAGTTTGAGATTTTAATAATCAAAGAAATAGTATATAATTAACCTTTATTTTTAAATGAAAAATAATTTGATGCAAATAAAGTAGTCTACATCAAGTATTATTATTATTATTATTATTATTATTATTATTATTATTATTATTATTATTATTATTATTATTATTATTATTATTATTATTATTATTATTTAGATAATGTGTGTCGCTTTTTGCTGACTGACTATTTGAAATCATGAGTCACGTGTTTATATATGTTTTTCTTTACCGAGTTTCATTCTTCGTTTCATAGCTATCAGTAGGCCCCAGACAGGACAATATCAGTTAAGTGTAAGAGATATCTATTGGTTACCAACTCGAATCTATTTAGTTTGAATTTTGACGAGGTTATTTGATTTCATACGCAGGCGTAGGTGCATCTACATCAGATGTTGAATTCCTCATAGGTGCTGACGTGGATGATAACACCTCGCATAACCTGCTTATCTAATCAGAATTTAAAATGTTGAATTTTATTTTCGTTTTATTACTTACTACAGATTATGTAGCAGAATTAAATCAAAATGTTAGACACTTTCTGTGAAATAACAGATTAAATGTATATTCACTAGGAGTAGAGTTCCGATACGAGTACCTACTTAGTTGCCTCCCCATGAGGACAGAGTTAGACTTAAGATCTGTTTGTAAGGTTCTCAAAAAGAAGCATTCTAAATTGGGAAAAAATACAATCGCTTTAGTCTTTAAGGATTTCTCCTTCACTGACTGAGAACAGAAAAGATGAAGTGCAATATTAGAACAGATACTACACTTAGCCAGAAGACAAACCATTACCAGTCATCTCTCACTAGTAAAAAAAGGGCTAGTATTCACTGAAGTCCGAGTTACAACAGGTCCCTCCAGATTTCGCGTCTCTTTCTGTCACGATTGCAAATAGGTGTTCTCGCACCCGCTGTTTACCATCGTATTATCGTTGATAACTGCCTATCATAATCATTACTATTATTAGAAACCCAGTGGTCGAGACGTTTCGTCGGGTAGACGACCGTGACCCTTTCGGATTTGATGGATGACGTCATGCACAATGAACAGTCATCCTATCTCTCTGTCTTAACGGATAACATAAATCTTTAGTGACGTTATCCACTGCGTACACTTATCTTACTTCTGTTTTAATAGATGACGTCATTCAGTGTACATAGGGACAAAAAACAAACAAAATAATAAACAAGATCTACAGAGTTTTGGTAGTGCACTAGACCACAGTCCGTCAGGTCACAGGTAATCAAGATAAAGGATATCTTCCGCCTCTTTTTCTGATTTAATGAATGATGTCATCCACTGTGTACGGTTAGCCCCGTCTTTTTTATGGATGACGTCATCCATTAGTGATGGCGATATTTATGACGGCATACTTTTGTAACTTCATAATTTATGACATGATCCCCTTCATGACATCATCCCTTTTTTACACCATTCCCTGTTGACGTCATCCAGTGTGCACGGTGAAAAATAAGATAACAAAATAACAAACATGCAAGATCCACAGAGTTTTAGTAGTATATAGATAAATTATGTTCTTAGGCTCATCTCAATGTTCCGATCCTTGGAAATTTCTTGTTAAATAACATATCAGTTTTATGAGAATATGATTTTCCAATTTCTTGTTTGTTTCGAACCAAAAATTTACAAAACCGTTTCCTTGACAACTAAAAGCTATTGTCACTTTCTTCGTTCAATTAAAGAAGCAATCCTTTCCTATTCTTAATTCATTATCAAACTTATTTTAGTGTTTAATTGATAACACTACTATCTTTGAATTAAATCGGGTTTCAGTAGCTTCAAGATAAAAATAACTATTCAATTATCTTAATAGATAAAAGGCAAACATAAAGTGTAGATAAATGTAAACAGATAAACGATAGAACTCAATCAATCAATTTTATTGGTTAAATAATAACAAAGTGCAGCAAACCATGTAAAAGCAGTTAAAATATATTACATCTATGCACCGTTTGAATGTTTATCCAAGGCGACTTTAAACGTGGACACGTTATGATGATCACGACATCCTTTAGCAGGCTGTTCCAAGAAGCCTAAAACCCGGATACAGAATTATGCCTTTCTTCTGTTGAAACGAAAGCGACTATGGTACATCTGTGGGTATCTTCGGACAACGTGACTATGTGTTTGGGTGAAAACTTTTTAAAACGTTGATTTACATCCTCATTGATGATGTTGTGTGTCAGAATCAGGTATCCTCGAATCTTTCGCTGCTCAAGTGAGGACAGATTTAGTCTTTGATGCTGCCTTTTGTCGATAAGCGATGACAATCTCGTCACCAACCTTGTTAAAAACGACCAAGGTGTACCTTATATTTTTGAAGGTGACGATTTTTCGCTTAGATGGACACTCCAAGAATAAACCATACCAGGGTTATGTATAAGACACAGAAAGCGTCTGCTGTTAGGTTTGGAAATGATCTTCAGATAAGGTAGAGAACTCGACGGGCTGTGCGAAATTTTGTCGAAAATACATATTTTGCTCATTTTTCATGTCTTGATTTAGCATATTTACTTGACATTATGTGTTTTGGTCTGAAATAGTCTAATTTGAAGCGAGTGTGCAACCTGTGCAACGCCGAGTACCTTAGCTAGTGTTCTATACAAATGCATATATAGCTTTAGTTAATACTTGTGAAATCCCGGTTTTGATGTTTTTTGAGAGCGATTCTTTGCATATACGTTTAAAATACAAAAAAAGTCAACGTAAGCAGATTATTCAGTTCTTCTGCAAAACCACAGAGGCTATTCTAAGTCAAACGACCACGCATGTCGATGGGAGAGAAATGGTGTATTATTATCGTTTGCATTCACAAACATTTTAATAATGTACATAACTGTTCTGTTTTGTGGTTAGCAGGGATTGGGGAAACATTTCCGATTCTGCAATCCACACGTACTTTTTATAAAAATACTGCCCGTTTATCACAGATGTGCAGCCATCATCGAAATTGCGATACTACGTCATTTCTCTAAATGATTTATAATATTTTAATGGACGCCTGCGCTAGCTTCGCAATATCGTTTTGCTGATAAGTCCGTTAGAACAGGAAGTAGAATGATCCGTACATACGAGGGTCATTCAAAAAATAAGTTTAATTGTGTTATAAACCTATACACCTTTAACCCAGCAAAAAAACTATTTACCTAATTTTTCAATATAATCTCCTTTTTATTTTAAACACACGTTTCCCAATAAAAGGAAACTTTTCTATTCATATAGCATATCAATATTTGGAAGAGTTTTGAGTCGTTTTATCTTGATTTACCACTGTTTAATTATCGGAAACCGAAGACAACTGGCTTTAGAAAAGTCAAATTATTTATGCACAATTTTGTGTGCAAGATTCATAAAGATTATCCATTTTTATAAATTTCCTTTATTGTAAGTAAAGGTTAGCGCATTAACTAAATTTAGCATTTCAGGTGTGTTCACTAATGTAGACATGCCTGGTTTAAAACGTGATGCACTCTTTTGGAAATTTCACATGGTTTGAACTTCTTAGTCACCAAATATATAATTACAGGTCTCTGTTCAAGCCCGAAGCACTCAAACAGATTCGTCGCCATTTTGAATAGCTTAGACACGGACGGATATTTTATGGTATCCTTATCTCCTATTATATATTCCCCCTTCTCTCCCTCTCTCTCTATCTCCCCCTCTCTCTCTCTACCTATCTTTAGACACACACACTACCAATGTCTCAAAATTACTCTTTCCACCCTCGTTTGTTTCAACTATTATCCTCCTCCTCTCATCCCTCCATCCTCCACCTCTTCCCCTCTCTCTCTCTCTCTCTTCTGTTGTACATGTGTCGATATATGTCTGCTGTTAGCTGCTACTGAACCCTGTCGTGACGCTGCTGTTGCTATGAAAACTGAAAGTGTTAATATATAGTTAGTATTGTTTATTATGTGATCATTCCCCTACGAGATGTTCCATTTTCAGAATGGTCAATCGCCCAAACTATACGGTTGGTATGCCCTATTCAAATTCCGTCAAATATATGTAGTAATTTATAACAATTCGTGAAGTTTTGAAGCCACTACTTCTTTTCGGTAATAGATTAGTTTTGACTTTCAGGCTTTAGTAATGTTAGATTGTGAGGGGTCTGACCAAGAAACAGGTCATAATTGGTTGAGTAGGATCACGTGTTTTAAGAGAATGGCATATTTAAAATAGTCAGCAGTTAGAGAAGATATTTAGTGTTTAGCAGTGGTGATGTACAGACGCCTTTGTGGAGGTTACGTCTCCTAGAGCTTCATAGAAAAAGTAACATGTGGAAAGTACATATGAATGGATATGCAACTAACAACCAAGTAATAGAGTGACCGAGTAGTTAAAATTCTTGCATTATAATTACTTCTGTACGGGATTATACCGTGAGATAAATACCACTCTAAAGTAATAAGAAAAATATATTTCAAATAGAAATGTAGAATTGTGAGAATCGATAAAAATCGAACTTGAAAACAAATTGATCAGAGAAAACTTTACAGAATAATAATAAAAAAACAAAGCTACCTAGTCGAATCAAATGGACAAATCGAAATAGCTGTTATTTGCCGAACTTACATTAATTTCATTTGTTAACCCCCCTTCAATAAAATAAATGTGAGCTATAAATATTCAAAAGATATCTTTAATATAATTTAGAAAAATTGTTGATGAGATGCTGTTGCATGTTTTAAAGATTTCAAAGAAGTGACGTTTATTTTTATTTAAATAACAATATGATCACGTGTTTTCGGTAAAAATGTTCATGGACCTGCGTTCCGCCTTTTTATGCTCTTAATCTCCATCCTTCACTCTTCCTCTTTTATGTTTTTATCTTCTTTCCGTTCCACCTCCTCCCACTTCCTCTTCTTCTTACCAGTTCCCCTCTCCTACTAACTCCCCTACTGAAAGTGTGCTCCCTTCACTCCAACTTCCTTATACCAAGCGTGACATAAAAAGTAAAGAACGTACTCGCATATTAATATTATAACTAGCGGGACCCGTGTGAATTACACGAAATTATGTTTTCAATACTAATTATCTTGTTCCTAACCTATACATGTTTGAATAAAATATGATAAGATTTTAAAAAAAATGAACAATACATGAAACAATTTACAAAACTTCTTTATATACAATATTTCTAGTGAAGGTAATATTTCGACGACTAAACCTTACTGTGTAAATGCTTTAGATTAAATTAAATTTGGCTCCAATTCATGAGTAGCATACAAAGATTCGGAAGGGCGTTGCTTCCCGATCGTCCCCTCCCTACATTCCTTCCCTGCATTTGATGTAGAAAAAATCTTACAGGTCGGTTGGGATCGAACTATAAACCAGTCGGGCCGACTTCAAAAACCGACGTTTAAATCCTACACCGCTAACCGTTGCCCCAAAGGGAAATACTCGAAAATATTTCGAAAATCAGGTGACTTGAATGCTTTTCCTAACGTAGGTGCGGCACGCATGCGCAGAGCTTTTGATGTAAGCGTGACACCCAAACACACACGCTGTCGTATTAATATATAGAAGAAGATAATCCCGTACCAATGTCATGTGTCTAAACAGCCACCGCAACCAACCCAAATAAATATGTTCCCTTAGTAATAAAAAAAATGTCTGCATCAGATGTTAGTCGACTGACATTTCGCAAAAAAAGTATTTCTGAATTATATTTATTCTTCCCAACATCCGTTGGCCTAAAACAAATTGGATTAGTTAAAGTGTCTACATAATTAAACACGATTAAATTCAAACATAACTGATACAAAAACAGCTCTTCTTTATTTAATTTTCTTCAAGTGAGTGTCGATTCGAATTTATAACGTTTTTGTTAAATATGGCGACACGATACAACCAAAATACTTGCTTACAATGAGTCATGAGCCATTTATGTTTTTTTTTCCTTCCTTTTTCTAGTAAAACACAGTTAGTATAACTGCGCACGTTTTCGTTTTCTTTCTTTTCAGACATTAGGCAAACACTTATTCGCTCTTGCTCTCTCTCTCTCTTACTCTCTCTCTCTCTCTCTTTCTCTTTCTTTAACTTAATTTTGTTTTAACCTTTACCCATCACTTTCAAAGTTATTGGACACATTTACCATTTTAACTTTTGAAAGAAACTTCCCCATTTTATGTTTATTTTAACTTTTCTCTTCTCTTCTATCTTTTTCTACCCTCTACTATTTTCTGCACCCTTTCCTTTTTTATTTTTGCATCCTTTTCTATTTTTCGCTTAATCCCTTTTTTTATTTTTCGCATCCCTTCCATTTAATTTTTTGCGTCATTCATTTTTTTATTTTTCGCATCCCATTCATCATATTTTTCGCTTCACTCCATTTTTATTTTTCACATCCCTTCCGTTTTATTTTTTGCTTCCCGCCTTTTTAGTTTTTACATCCATCGCCTCCCTTTTATTTTTCACATCATCCCCTTTTTAGTTTTCACATCACCTCCATTTTATTTTTCGCATCATCTCCTTTTTAGTCTTCCTTTGTTATTTTTTGCTTCCCCCATTTTTAGTTTTTACACATCACACCATTTACTTTTCATTCATTTTTTTGCTTAAAACTATTTACTTCGCCACATTCACCATTGATTTACATTGTTCAAAACAGCAACTTCGTCGCACTCTTCTGTTTTATATATTAAACATTGGAATTTATTTCCGACAGTATATCATATATCAACCGGGCTTGTTTTGTTGATGCTTAAGTTTGCGTGGGTCATATATTACAGTAAACGAGTCCACGGAAATAAAAACGAAAACCTCCAAAGCGAAATCTCATTTTGCACTTTGTTGTTTGCTTTGTTTTTCAGCCTCGTTTACCCAATTCAACGAATATTTAATTGTATTACTCGCGCGAACACACTCGAATTAACAAAAACGGTATTATATATTCTCCTTTAAGAATGTTTCGTACTTTTTTCTTTTTAATATTTTTTCGTACTCTCACGCATTTAATAGTTTGTACCGGCCTTATTTATTCTCCGTACCTCTCCTTGTTAATATTTCAAGCGCTCTCATATAAAAAACAATAAAACAACGTTTTAATTTTTGTATATTCTCCTTTAGAAAAAATATTTTTATATAATCGTTCGTATCTTCTGTTGAAAAAACTGTTTGTACTCTCCTCATTTACATTCTCTCTCTCTGTTTCTCTCTCTATCTCTATCTCTATCTCCCTCTCCCTCTCTCTCTCTCTCTTACCTATAATAGAATATTTCAATCGTGCCGAAATTACTAAAGTTCTTTATTGATATTGAAAAACTTGGAACTCCTCTATATCGTTTTTTCCAAGGGTTGGAGTCCCAATAATGAGTTTGCTAAAATATAATTTAATTTGAAAATATAAAAAGTTGTGAGCAAACAAGCATATTCAATCATATTTACATGGGCAAAGTATATTTCTCTGCTTGAATTTCATTGAAGATGTTTGTTTTTTTTGCTCACAACAATTTATATTTTCAAATTTATGCTAACCATAATACATTTTTGCCGATTTTTACCTCTGATGAAAATATTTTATTTTTGAAAATCCACGGATTAAGGAAAATAATTATTTATGTTGCTTGTTTGAATACTTTAACAATTAATTGTAAGATATTGTAATTTATCCAATTTTTATTTTCATCATTCATTTTCTTATATTATTGCTCTATCAAGTATATCAAGCATTTACTTATCACGATATGATCTAATATATGATATTTATTTTCGTAGTTTCATATATATATGTGTGTGTGTGTGTTTGTGTGCGTGTGTGTGTGTTTGTGTGTGTGATATACCAGCGTAATCTAATTAAATTAATTTTTGTGGTGAGATTTACTATTTCGTCTTTATTATTAAAAAGACTTCGTAAGTTAGTATTATTTAATAATTTCAATTAAATATGAAGACAAGTAAACCCACGCAGGTTTAACGCCTACTAAAAAAGCATAGCGCTTTTCGCACCTTGTCATTTTTATTTTAGATTTCATATACCCCCTCTTTTTCGTTTTTATATAATCTGATTTTATCCTTCTGTTTTTGTTTTGTAACACGTTCTCAAATTTCCCTCCCTCTATTTCTGTATTTGCCTCGATCTTCCTTTTATTTCAGCGCCTCTTGTCCATTTGTCTTACCATTGTTATGCAGTTGCTGGTAATTTCGAAAAGGGTTATTAACCCACTTCCAATTACAGCAAGGGTTGACATAAAGTCAGTTTAATGCGTGAGGGGTGAAGCAGTTCTCCCGAGGGGGGGGGGGCACTCTGAAAAGTTATTAACAAAGTTGTCATCTGACTCGTTGGCATTCTGCATCATGACGGCAATAAACCAATCCACCCTCTTGAATGATTGGAAAGGGTGCCTGCTAGGACATAACCGCCCTACCCCCTATTCCTTTTCTGAGGTGTTTGAAAGCAACCATTATGCAATGGATAAGTAATATATACATATATATATATATATATATATATATATATATATATATATATATAGAGAGAGAGAGAGAGAGAGAGAGAGAGAGAAATGTGATACTTAGAAGGCAATACAATTCAGAGGTGTGACGGATAGACAAAAGTTGGAGCAAATAAGACATATAATGGTGGCACAAATTAAATAGTTTAACCCTTAATACAATGTATACATACACACACACACATATATATATATATATATATATATATATATTCTTATTTTTTTCACAACCACACATATATCTGTCTATCTACACAATGTTATAATGTTATGTAATACCTGTATCAAGATGGTCTGGTGGAAACTCCGTATGATATAATATTTCGGGAACTCTTCACTTCTTCAGAACCGTGCTGTATCTTGATACAGGTATTACATAACATTGTAACATTATGTAGATAGACATATATATGTGTTTTTGTGAAAAAATAAATATATATATATATATATGTGTGTGTGTGTGTGTATACATTGTATTAAGGGTGAAACTATTTAATTTGTTCAACCATTATATGTCTTATTTGCTCCAACTTGTGTCTATCCGTCACACCGCTGCATTGTATTGCCTTCTAAGTATCCCATTTCTATATACTAATAAACAATGCTTCAAGCAAACTACATAAACTTCATATATATATATATATATATATATATATATAAATTAATTAAACAAGTTCAAATATTTTGATAAAATGAACTGAAAAGCAAAATTTAAAAAACGTGTTGAATATAATGTAAAGCTTTATAAATATACATTATATAAACATTTAAAAATGACCTGTATAAATGCAATCATGTTTCAGTACAGGTTTTACTTCATCAGAGCTCAAAGTTTGTAATGAAAACAATTCGTTCCTAAGAGTCCAAGATCGAGATTTCAGAAAATCAAATTTTAAATCAGTGGTAAGTTTTGTTGGAACGGCCAGTTTATTGAAATAATGGCAGTTTTCGTTAAAATGGTAGGGTTAAATATTAGAACTTGGCAGTTAAATCCTCGAACTCCACTAACATTTGTTCTCAATGGATACATGATTCAATCGAAGGAAAACTATGGGTTGCCGCAGAGTAGGGGCGCTATTTGGGAGCTTACTAGAATTTTCATGGAGTAACAAGTACTTTATTCATGTAAATAATCACTAATCATTTGGAATGTTTGTGGCAAAAACTAATAAAGGATTCTTTTAATATAAAATAGATTGCAATCATAGAAGAAATACGTTTTCTATATTATTTTTTTTAGCATAGCGAACAGGTTTCAGATAACAATTTTTATATATTTTTGCCATTTTTAGCATTTTTCTAAACTTTAGGGCGGTAATAAATGAATGAATGTTCCGATATTAGAAACAGATTCACGCAAAACTGAGAAATTGCATTAAATCGCGTGTTCAAACAAAAGCGTTTACACACATTTGTGCATCCGTACATTACGCATGACATTGAAATAAAAACTGTTACAATGTTTAAAATTACCGTAATATATGGTTACTTTGGTCTACTTTTGAATATATTTGTAAAATTCAAGTAAATATATGGTAAGTTTTCATTATTTTTGCATTGTATTCTAGGGAGACAATGGTTAACTATCAGTTGAGGTGGAATTTTGAACCAGATTATTACAATATGAGGAAAGAGAAGCCATAATTAGGGGTGTTCAAAGTCACCCTGCCATGGTGTGACTTTGGCCACACTATATCAGCTCTATTGTAACTAAAGTAATACTTGCATTGGGGTATCGTCTATGGACACACAGAATATAATAATCTTAACTTTGCTTCACTAGAAACTTGTAACTAAGTCTTTATTTTAATTTACCACAATATAAAGAACATATCTATGGGCATAAACTGCGAAGAAAGGTCACTACATGTATAACTCAACCCAGATTGAAATTTTTTTAATAATATTTCTAAACATTTTTTAGGCTCTGTCCCAAAGTCAGCCGGGTGGCCAAAGTCACTTCATATTACCGTATCTAATTAAACTATTTAGAGAAGATGTATTTCTATATTGTGGAATATCCAGTTATTAAATCATGTGATATTTTAATTCGCATATAAATCAGCACAACTTCAAATAATAAATAATAAAACACGAATTTTATAGATTAAGAAAATCATTGATGAAATTTGATAAAAATACTAAAATCTCTTAAATAGATGTAACGTTAATTTTGATTTCAGACACGATCATTAATTGTAAATATTATAAAATAAATATAAAGAATCTCATAGGATATTTTTTAGTTCATTTTTAAATATTTTGGTACTAGATTAGCACTGTAGAGGAAAAGCATTATTAAATAAAAATGACAAAAGCATTTGATACACATTAAAAATCACAATTTATTTACGAGACTCGGTTTAATAAACCAAGTACGTGGAGTCGACAAAGGAAGAGCAAGGTTCACTAGTATTCCATGAAAAATGCCAGTATATTAAAATCTTATGCCCTTAATAGGGTTAAGATGAAAATTCATATGCACTAAATGTACAAAAGCAAGGAAATTCTCAAATGTTTACACTTTTATTGTCATTAAGGGTATGCGAGCACAACAGGGCTATGTATTTTACTTGTAGGAATTTTTCTTCAGCGCACCTCACACACTTCATCCACTCATGCATAGATATTTATACTGTAGTGAAGTGATAATGAAATGGTTTGGTTGATATGTAGTCATACCCTTAATGACAATAAAAGTGTAAACATTTGGGAATTTCCTTGCTTTTGTACATTTAGTGTATATGAATTTTCATATTAACCCTATTAAGGGCATATGATTTCAGTATACTGGCATTTATCATGGAATGTCACTACTTTAGTAAAGGCTATGCCTTAATACAATGGTCATTTTTAAGTTGTTTTTTTTTAATTTTCTGGAAAACTAAGGTATATGGTAAACTGAAATTAAAATGCCATCAATACACCCTAGAACCTCTATCTCTGCCAAAAATCAGCTGAATCCATCAAATAGTTGATGAGATACAGGGTGGCACACACGTACGTGCGTACGTACGTACGTACGTACGTACACACGGATAACACAAAATCACTCCTGACCTTTCTGGATCTTTGGGTTGCCTTGACTAATGATGCTGAAATTCTACACACTTATAGGACCTATCAAATAAAAATTTTGTGCAAAGTTTTAACTAATTTGGTTTATTGGTTTTTGAGTTATGACTGATCAAAGAAATGAGATTTCTAGCATAGGTCGTTTTTGAAGTCTATTAAGAGATACAAGGCTATCGCGCCTCCCTTAATTAGCAGAAGAGAACGTTGCGGTTTTCTCACGCTTGCTGCTGCTTTTGTTCTTGTTTATTCTGCTGTTGGGTCGTAGGGATTCCACAATACTCAATCCCAAATTGAGTTTTACGGGAAGAAAAAATCGAAATTTTACAATGAAATTTTACAGTGAATGGATATAGGAGAATTAAGCCTTTTCCTCAGAAAAGGAGAAAAATTCTTTTTTAAAGCATGGAAATATTTATACCTTTACGCTGATCTTTTAAGACATGTCACTATTTATACCTTTACGCTGTTCTTTTAAGACATGGAATATTTATGCATTTACGCTGGTCTTTTAAGACATGGAATATTTATGCATTTACGCTGTTCTTTTAAGACATGGAATATTTATACATTTACGCTTTTCTTTTAAGACATGGAAATATTTATGCATTTACGCTGTTCTTTTAAGACATGGAAATATTTATGCATTTACGCTGTTCTTTTAAGACATGGAATATTAATGCATTTACGCTGTTCTTTTAAGACATGGAAATATTTATGCATTTACGCTGTTCTTTTAAGACATGGAAATATTTATGCATTTACGCTGTTCTTTTAAGACATGGAATATTTATGCATTTACGCTGTTCTTTTAAGACATAGAATATTTATGCATTTACGCTTTTCTTTTAAGACATGGAAATATTTATGCATTTACGCTGTTCTTTTAAGACATGGAATATTTATGCATTTACGCTGTTCTTTTAAGACATGGAAATATTTATGCATTTACGCTGTTCTTTTAAGACATGGAATATTTATGCATTTACGCTGTTCTTTTAAGACATGGAAATATTTATGCATTTCCGCTGTTCTTTTAATAGATGGTATATTTATGCATTTACGCTGTTCTTTTAAGACATGGAAATATTTATGCATTTACGCTGTTCTTTTAAGACATGGAAATATTTATGCATTTACGCTGTTCTTTTAAGACATGGAAATATTTATACATTTACACTGTTCTTTTAAGACATGGAAATATTTATACATTTACGCTGTTCTTTTAAGACATGGAAATATTTATACATTTACACTGTTCTTTTAAGACATGGAAATATTTATGCATTTACGCTGTTCTTTTAAGACATGGAAATATTTATGCATTTACGCTGTTCTTTTAAGACATGGAAATATTTATACATTTACACTGTTCTTTTAAGACATGGAAATATTTATACATTTACGCTGTTATTTTATTTTTAGAACGAGGAAGGTTTTGATTTTGTTTGTTTGTTTAGATGTTGAAACTGTGTATAACTTTGTATTTTTGCGGCCAGTGTACATGCTTACCGTATTTGGTTTGCGTTGATTTAACTTCGTCTTTATTATCAGTATATGTAGACGAGTGACTTTTTGTTGTGTGTCTTGAATTTTTTTAGTTGACAAAGCGATACACATTTGCGTCAATTTTCGAATGTCTGTATTCATTTTCGAATGTCTGTATTCATTTTCAGCTATTAGTTTTTGCGTAGAACGTTTGCCTGGGTGTCCGATTCCATGTTAGATAAAACTTTTTCGACTGGGAACAAGTAAATATTGTCGAGTGTATCTCTTTGTATCATCGTAAAAAATAGGGTTTCTCTCAAAAGAAAAGGACATTTTTTTATTCTGTAGAGTTGTCCTTATATAATTATGTAGGGAAGGATCTTTACTTAGTTGAGAGCAATGTTTACAAAATCAAGCGGTTCGTCGATGACTTGGACAGTAGCAAGTGGAGGCAGTGCGTTAGCAAGAATGTTGCCGTGTCCTGAAACATGACGGGTGTCTGTAAAAAACTGTACTATATAGTCCTGTTGACGTATTTCCCTGAGTAGGTACTAGTCGTTTCTAACGTGAAAAGAGAATGTTAGAGGTTTATAGTCCGTGAGGAATGTAAATTATCTGCCTTCCAAAAGATAAGGAAAATGTTTAATTGACAGATACACGGTTAAGAGATATCTTATACAAATGCTATACTTCTGTTGAGGACCGCTTATCTTCGCCGAAGAAAATGTAATAGGTCAAGTCTCACCTCTTATATGCTGCTGCAAAAAAGCTCCAATAGCGCTGTCTTATGTGTCGGTTACTAAAACAGTTTCGCTGATAGATAGTTATCTATATAAGACAGTTTATCTATATAGAACAGTTTAGTGCATTCCGTTATTTTTCCTTTGGCTGTTTCAAAAACTTTTAGTTTTGTCAGTATATATATATTTTTTTAGGTCTGTTTATTTTGATAAGATTTTGGAGCAGTAAGGGATGAACCTTCTATAGTAGTGTATAACCCATATAAACCTCCGTAATTGTTTCGCGGAATTAGTCATTGGAACATTTTTGATAGCTTCTACTTTTTCGGGCAAAAGAGCTATCAATCTGATGTCCAAAAATTTCAGTGATTTTTCGTCGAATTCGCATTTCATAAGGTTTATTTTGAAACCATTAAAATCCAACCGTCTTTGAGGAAAGAGAATCCACAATTAGGGGTGGCCAAAGTCACCCTGCCATGGTGAATTGGGCCACACTATACCAGCTCTATTGTAACTAAAGTAATACTTGCATTGGGGTGTCTATGGCCACACACAATATAATAATTTTAACTTTGCCTACTAGAAACTTGTAACTTAGCCTTTCTACATGTTTGCTTGAGGTGTTACTGCCAATCAGAATATCGTCAATGTACGTGAGAATAATAATAAATCTTTTAAAAACGTGTGCACGTTTCTCAGACAGAAGGGTAAATCATGGATATGCTATATTGGGTATCTGTCAGATGTTGTAACCACGTTTAGCGCACGATAGTCGCCGCACAGCCTCCAGTCATTTCCACAGTTCTTGAAGACCATGTGTAACAGTGATGGTCATGGGCTGGTAAACGGTTGTATGATGCCCAAATCTAGCACGTGCTAAAATTCCGCTTTTGCGATTTTAGTTTTTTATGGGCTCATTCATCTTGGTTTCGCGTGAACCGGTGCGCCTTTTGTTGTGATATGGTGTTTCACTTGATGCTCAATTTTATCCGTGTGGGAGAAATATTTAGTAAGTCCGGGGAAATTTTAATTATGTCTGCGTATTTAGCGTCTTGTATCATGGCTGTTCTAATACCAGATTCTGAATGCTGGAAATCTTTCCTTTCAATTGTTGGTCCGTTAGATACTGTTTCTTTAAGTTCATCGTGATATTGCAGTTCATTAACAAAATCAGCACCTATGATGGGCAGTTTAATATCCGCTACTATGAAGATCCACTTAAAGGGTAGTGAGGCCGAACCGTACGCTTCAATACTGCTACCGTTTGCAGCCTGCAACGTACAATCTCGTATGATCGGGTTATGATTTTTTCTCGGGTGAAATTTCGCTAATTGAAGTGCCGATGTGAATAAAGATTTTTATTTTAGTTTCTGTCTAACAGAAAAACTAGGGGTCCGTTTGGCTTATGGTGGCGAATGTATATGCCCCCTACTCGCAGGTTTACTCATTTTAATGGTTATTTTGTTTTAACAAACAGGGTGGTTCACATTTATACGGATATCTCGGAAGCTCCTGTGGTACCAGACCACTTTCCGTTATAACTTTATCTGCTTATATCCGAAAATCGTCTCTGGTGATTTCTGTGTCGTCTTCTGTTGAGTACTTTCTTAAATCTTTCAGTAAAACTTGAAACTTCTGTTTTTAGCTCGGCAACTTGTAAGTCTATATTTCGTATTCTTTAAAAGTTCATGTTTCGATCAAATATTTCATCTAGTCGATGATTCACATCGGATTGTTGTAATATGTCTCAGACTCTTCCGTTTTTTCCTAATTTTCACAACTTTGCTCTTCTTCTTCTTCTTCTTCTTTTTCTTCTTCTTCTTCTTCTTCTTCTTCTTCTTCTTCTTCTTATTATTATTATCATTGTTATTGTTGTTGTTGTTATTATTATTATTATTATTATTGTTATTATTGTTGTTATTATTATTATTATTATTGTTATTATTGTTGTTGTTGTTGTTGTTATTATTATTATTATTATCATTATTATTATTATTTATATTATTACTATTATTATCATTATTGTTACTATTATTATTATTGTTATTATTATTATTATTATTATTATTAATATTATTATCATTATTATTATTATTATTATTATTATTATTATTATTATTATTATTATTATTATTGTTGTTGTTGTTGTTGTGTCCTACACTGACTTTGTTCTCATCTTCTATTTTTTTTCTCCCTCAACTTTTGCCCGTCTTCTTTTTCCCCTCTTTCATTTGATTTGTCTTTCTCCTAATCATGTTTCTTCTTTGTTGTCGTCTTCTACTTCTCCCTCTCTTCCCCCACTTTTTCTTTCCACTCCCGTTCACTCGTCTATATTTGTTCCTGTCTACATCTTCATAGTCCTTTATTTGTTCTTCTTTCTCTTTTTACATTTTCTTCTCTTCTCCGTCGTCATCGAGCAAAACAGACATGAGGGCAAAACTAGTCCAACAGACGACCCGTCTGAATCATCAAAAGGGTGTGGGTATTTTAAAGAATTGCTAAAAGAGAAATCATCAATGAAAACATAAATATTACGATGACTAAAAATCATAAACTTATTCTTTATCAAACCGAAACATATCTCAGTGGTCTTACGTTTATTTTACGGAATGATAGTATAATTTATATGCAGGGAAGTTCAACTATTTTTTATGTCGAATGAAATCAACGAACGTTTACATGTGTCAAAAAGTCGCAAGTGACTCAGACATGGAGGCTTTTTCCAGTGTCTTGGATTAGGAGAGGGAAGTTTTTCACAGTCTGAGAAATAAATAAAACAAGACTTTGTCATACTTCTAAAAATAGTTGAACTTCCCTGCATATAAAAATTTGAAAAAATAAATGGCGTGTTTTATGCGAACGATTTATTCAGCTAATTGGTACTAAAAGCAATTACAAGAGAATATTTTATTAATGGCAGAATGATGCATTTTGCGATGTCGGTAAAGATTACTATTGGTGACATATATGTTTGATGTATTTAGAGTTAAAAAATATTTAATAGAAAATTGAAAATATAAGCAATTAAAGTCAGCATAAATATTGGTCGTAAGTAAGTAATAATACGTCAGCCATGTTATTTCTTCCGGAAGCAGGGTATATGTTTTTTGTTTATTTAGGTTGTATGTTTTTTGTTTATTTAGGTATATGTTTTTTGTTTATTTAGGTTGTATGTCTCCGATAGTAACGTTTACCTGCTTATATTTCTATTAAATATAAACTTTTTTTAACACAAATACGGAACACGTAACAAATAAGTAGGTAAAGCAAAATAAATTGTTTTTGATTAATTTTCCTAATATATTTCCTTAAAAATATTTTATGTCGCCATTGGGCTAGGGATTACAGTGTAGTATCTGTTCAAATGGATACTACACCCTACAGACCGGTATCGTCTTGGCCTTCGGGCCTTGATTCCACCTGTCTGAGGGATTGCCCTGTGCAGTTCTCGGAGGTCCACCCTCTCAGGCTTTGCCTTGTCACCCTTTGAAAAGGGGTTAGTTTATTGCTAATCGCCTAAGGCGCTCGTACCGAGGAATGCCGACGGGGCTGCCCAGGCATTTTTGTACGGCCAGAGCGCTCTTCTTTCTCTAGGGAGCTGGCTTTCCAAATCCAACTTTCCCGACCTTGTGTCACATCTTACCACTGTGGGTGGAAGATAAATAAAAGCGTCAGTGAGAGACGCTGTAACAGACATTCCTTTACACTCAACGCAATCTCGCCAAATTTTACGAAGGCGTGTAATTGAACGAGGTCCAACAACCCCAGAAGTCTCCACTGCAACTCGGCTGAACATTAATCGAGGCAGGAGTCTATATTTATTTGTTAATCTCTGAATAGCGACAGACAGAACACGGTTCAATTGTGCTTCGCTTATTAATCTTTAAAAAAACAGCATAGACTGCAAAAGGTCTATACTGAGAAAAACTTATTTTGGCTATTGTCTTTAAAATGAAATCTAACGAGAGCCCATCTTTTCTAGCCATAATTTTAATTTAGTTAATAGAAATTCTCTCTCTTAATTTCTCCTGGCGAAGAAAGCCGTTGCCTTTCTTACGCCAGTCATATCAGTTGAGGATCTGTTCTTGACAATCAGTTCGACAGAGACTGGACCATTGTGGCGGCTGTGGCTTTTTGTTAGCCCGGCTGTGGTATTTGTTCTGTTCAGCTCTAGGAGGTTCATCCTTTCGGGCCTTGCCTTCTCGCATTAAGAAGGAGTTATTTTATAGCTAAGTGTCTGATGCGCCCTCACCGAGAAATGCCAGCAGGGCTGTTGAAGCAAGTTTTAAGAGGCCGGAGTGCAGCTTGTCTATTTACCTTCCGGCCGTGCCCCACATCTTCCCGCAGTCAGAAGAAAGTAACTATACTCTCCCACTTTCTTTCCCTTTTTTTGCTCTCTTCATTCTAATCTGTTTGTCTTCTATCTTTTTCATTGGGCAATTATTACATATAGCTAATTCTTTCTATATATATTTCTCTTTGTTTCTACCGCCTCTCTCTTTCCTTTCTTTAAATATATATATATATATATATATATATATATATATATATATATATATATATATATAAAGCTGTATTAGATGCTATATTTATGAGGAAATTGTGCTCAATATCGGTGATAAAGGCTATGTAGAATTAAGTTTAGAAACATGGTTATTAGAAACTAAAATTTACCATTCGTTGTTGAGAGTAGGTCTTCATGCAAACTTATATATATATATATATATATATATATATATATATATATATAAGGGAATTTATAGAAGGTAATACAATGCAGAGGTGTAACGGATAAACACGAACTGAATCAAATTAAGACATATAACGTTGGAATGATTTTATCAATTTTCACCTTTCTATAAATACAATATATATATAGTCATCCACATACAGACTGTTTCAATTGTTTTCTTTTATGTGTTTTTTCTTTTTATATTATAGTCTTACTTGCGTCATCGTGGTCTGATGGAAGTTCCGTATGATATTTTGGGAACATTTTCCTTCGTCAGATGTTTGTTCAACCTTAATTCAAACGTGCATATTACGGCCTCCTATGCACGTTTGAATTAAGGTTGAACACACATCTGACGGAGAGAAATATTCTCGAAATATCATATCATACGGTACTTCTATCAGACAACACTAAACCAAGTAAGACTATAATATAATAACGATTAAAACATATATATATATATATATATATATATATATATATATATATATATATTGTATCAATAAAAAAGGTGGAATCTGCATAACTCATTCCACCGTTGCTTAATCAATTTCTGCCGTTGAATTTAATAAAATCACGGGGTATATAAACATGACCTATCAACACGACCGCCAAGTTTGTTAAATACATAGAATCTGTGCTTATCACAGGGACGTTTTCCGATTTAGGTAGGAACATCTCAAATGAAAACCATGAGTTGGCTTTTATTTGTTTCTCTATTGCTCTTGTTCACAGAATATCTTCCATCTTTGGCCTTTATCGTCCTTATAATGATGGAGTTACTGTCCTTGAATAAATCTCTGATGAAAAACTGGACAAGATCTTGTCTGTTTATCCTTCGGTTTATCTTCATATATGTGCTGACTTCAATGTTCACAATGTAGAATAGCTTATCTATTCCAACATGACTGATGGCGAAGGAAGGGTTTGTCAAGATTTTTCCTTGCGTATGAGTTGACTGAATATTGACCACATCACTTGCGTATCTGATTCTGGCGTACATTTTGCAAGACTTCATGATCTTATTAACAACTTGAGCGGAACAGTGCAAATCTACAATTCTATCTTCTCTAAAATCTTCTGAGTACTCGTTTGTCTCCATTCGGATAAAATATAAGTTCAAGGAGAGCTCTAATGTCCATTTTCACCGAAGAGTGTGACGATACTAAAGAGCTGCTTAGGACTTTTCATCTCTGAAATTCTCCTGCATTTTATTCTCAGAAAAAGATTGGCCTGTGACGCCTCCAATATATCTGATTGGCAAATCGCTGGTATTGGAAGTTTGATATCCTCTCAAATATTCCAACAGAGACTCTACAGCCAACCAATAGATTTCAACAGAATAAGCGCCCTAAAACCAAAGCCACCTTTAAAACTGCCCACACCCATTGCAAAGGTGCTAGAGGTAACGCAATAGAATCATATGTTTAATTTGATAAACAGAGGCTTGATTCTTGAGAGTTTTTGAGAATAACAAACAGAGTATTGAACAAATGTAATATTTTTATTCCAACCATTATTCATAGACCAGAGCCAATTTTTTTAACAAAGAACTATGTTTTAAATTCCACCCTTCTTTATCAGGGCAACCTACGTTCGGAATGTCCGCTTATGACTGAAAATACTCGTGATAAGTGATAGCCATATATATGTCCAGGATGTTGCCAAATTATCATGAACCTTGATGTCAGCGAGGCAACTTGTCTCGTCAACATTCCAGTCATTTTCCTGATGAATATTCCGTAGAAATGGTGCTTCAATTTAAGTAAAGCTATTTAATCATTGCTTAAAGGAGGAATGGTTTTTATATCTTTAGAAAATTTCGAAATACTGGTGATCAGTCTTTATTTTTTATCTCAGAACAAATCGGTAAGTCTTCTGTGCGTCATAAGTAAGTTACTTTAATTTGTAATAAATCAATAAGTTGTCAACCCCCTCAGCAAAGGTAAATCTAATTAGTAACAGACAATATTCATTTCGTCCTGCTAGACTAACCGCTGACGTACTGACTGTAACATCACATAAGATTAGTGAATCTCTCGATGGGAGATTTGTTTCTAGCGAAATAGCTTTCAAATGGCTTTAATAGGGTCCAACAAAAAGAGTTGTTTCACAAACTTACTAGCTATGGAATATTTGTCAACGTTTTTTCAACCATTCAATCATTTCTCTCTGAGCGTTCTATAAACGTAGTTGTTAGTCGACAAAAATCTGAAGCATATAGGTCAATGCTGACGCATTCTAATAATCGATGATGGGTCCAAATGTCTTTTGATTTTTATTAATGATCTTCAAACTCATATTCTGAGACATGTGTTTACATCTATGCAGACAACACTAACGTCTATGGCAAAACTTCGAAGAGCATTGGTGATCGAGGTATTGCTGATTCTCTCTATTTATAACACGTGGTCCAATATGAAAACGTGGCTTGTTACTTTTATCACCTCTGAAATTAATCTTCTTTCAGCATTGATACCAAGATCCTTTCTTTTTCTCCAGTTAAAATTAATGGCCATATTCTTCAACAATCCTTTATGTTGATAACCTCCTATGGCCGACTTTCACTCCAGGTCTTAAATAGAAAACATGTATCCAATCTGTTGTTAAGATTTCTGGGAAAAGGGTTCGATCATTCCACTGCCCCCAGAAAATACTTATTTGATACGGACAAGACCTGTCACATGTGGAGAGGTGTCATTCAGAGCAATATTTCTTGCCTTGACTTTGCAATCTAATATATAGGGGATGATGTCTTCTCTTCCCGTTCACAGAAGAGGCGTTGCTAATCTTTGCAATACTCTATCGTTATTTCCATTGGATGAGCTCGAATAAGTTCTAATCTCTTGTATTTCCTTGTAAATCATTGACAGTAAAAAGCTCAAAGCCATTTTCTTTTAATTCCTGACAAGCATCAAACTGTTTTTCCATGAACAGTTTCTTTTCAAGAATTTCCCATCTGTAGAAAACACTACCACGGGACTGCTTCCCTGCAGACTACAAAATAGTCGTTTGCAAATAAAATGTAACCAAATACTTCACCTAAAACGTCCTCATAAGTAATAACATTTTGTTTATTTCATTCATAATGTTCAATCCTCTCATAATATTCTTCATCATTCAAATTACAATCAATCCTTCTCATTACCTCTTATCTGCAAGTGTAGTTTGGTTTTGATGACTAGTGACTCATTAGTAAAGAAATAGTTCGTTTTTCACCGTGCACATTTGATGGCGTCACAAAAGGGTGATAACATCTATACAAACAGACAGGGGCAACCGTGCACTGTGGAACATGTCAGAAAATGATTATGTCATCCATCAAATCGGAGATAGAGGAGAACCTTTATCTAGATGACCCGTGAACCTTTAAGTAAATATATATATATATATATATATATATATATATATATATATATTATATTCTTTCATGATAATAATAATTTGATTTTATCCGCCTGCTCTGTTTACTACCCCCTATCTTTCCTTCTCTCCCCCTTACCTTCTCATTATCTTTTCCCTCTCTATTCCTTTCTCTAAACCAACTGTAATTTGTAGGATAAGTATTTTTTATATATATTATTGATTATATTATTTCTTTACGTTGACATTGGTTTATAATTATTTTTAACCAAAAAATATTAACTTGAAAATAGATGACGTCATAAAGGATGATTGGTAGTTGATGTAAACTTTTCAAATTTAATCGTTCTTCCGCCCCTTTCTCTCTCCCCTCTATCTTTATTTATTTCTATCTTTATTTCTCCTTATCTCTTTTCTCTCTCTCTCTCTCTTTCTCTCTCTCTCTTTCTCTCTGTATATATATATATATAAAGATAGAAAAACTAAAAATTCAAAGACAAAATCACCGAAAAATTCATCAGTAGACTTATATTTCTATGAACTATCATTCTATGTTTGCCTATCTATGTAGACTTTCAATTGTAAACATATATAACATATTTTCTTTTTGAAACTTATACATTTGTACTCATTATTTCGTTTGTTTTTATCATACAACATTTCTCTCTCTCTCATATTTGAGTATTTTCCTAAAACTGCTTCCTTCAAAATGTGTCTCTAAATTCGGTTCTTCCTAAGGATCGACTCCTAAAACTACCTAAAACCCTACAAAAAGGCCCATCCTAGGCTCTTCTGCTCCTTTCTCTCTTCAGTCTATCTTTATTTCTCTCTATCTTTACCCCCTCTCGTTCTCTCTCTCTATCTATCTAATATAAATATATATATATATATATATATATATATATATATATATATATATATATATAAAACTACAAAATCGGAAAAACTAAATGACAGCAACATCTATTAGGAGACTGAGATTTCCTTTCTTTTAATAACAAAAACTTTGCCAGAGTCAAAGAGAGATGGTATTTCTGATACTTTTTGTACGAGAAACTAATTATAAGACATAATAGAACGAGATGTTATGGGAATGAGGGGAACAGAAAAATAAGGGTTGGTTGAATATAAGGAAATCGTAGTTTGGTTGAAACGCAAACCTTGTTGATTGAACTTGAGAAGTTGGGTCATAGCATCACGATAGAAGAGGAAGTGCGAGGTCAGCATGAAGAGTATTAGTAATACTAACTTGGCCTCACTCTTACACATTTTTTGTTAATAAAGAAACGAAATATCAGCCTGCTGATGGATTTCTTATTTGATTTTGTCTTTTATATTTCGTAATTTATCCACTTTCTATTTCATATAAATTCTGGCGGATATCATCCTCATATCAATTTTTGTATCATAAAGCAATAATATGCGACCGGAGTACATATTCGTTCGTCATATATGAATATTACTAACGAACATGTACTACAGTGCCTCTCGAAGGTGGATGTAATGACTTGGTGGATGACGAACGAATATATATTACATTATCACCAAATGAGGATGTAATACTTGGGAAGGATAGTATTATGCCAACAGGACAAATACTACACTACCAGTGGACCTATTCCTTGGTATGGTATGATCAGTGCCGTATAGAAAAAAATTAAGAAAAGTTAATGAAAATCATGGCAGGTAAAGTCTTCATTTCAAACCGTACACTTGTTTGCCGAAAGAAATAAAAACACTTTTCTGAAGAGATGTGGATTTGCCCTTTCTTACATTTTGTTGTGGTTTAAAACTGAATAAAATTATTTTCTACCATAGCTCTAGCCTCGCACTATTGAGCTATACAACTACTTTATGTTATTAAAACTTTACATTTAAAATATTAATTTTAAATGTAAATAGAAATACATGCATATATACATACATATATATATATATATATTCATATATATATATACATATATATACATATATACATATATATATACATATATACATATACATATATATACATATATAAACATATATATACATATATATATATATATATACATATATATACATATATATATATATATATATATATATATATATATATATATATATATATATATATATATATATATACTGGTTTTGCCAGTTCGCTATCGCTTCGCTGTGTTCGCAAAGTTCGCTACTTGACATATTTTAACATGAATTTAAAATAATAAACAGTTCACTCATAACTGTTACGCAAAATCTTTCTTATTTATTCATAAAGATTGATAAACATTAATATTTGATAATTTCGATACATATTGATTTATTTTTTAAATGTGTCCATAAAGAAAAGAAAGAAATAAGAAATCAATTTACATTTGCAATTTAGAAATAGATCACACCTAAAGAACTAAAGAAAAGAACATTTGAACACAAATCCTAAATATTTGTCCAGGAAATAAAACAATGTTGCGAAGCAGAAATATTATATTACAATCAAAACAATCATAGAATTAACCACGACTATGCACATTAGTTAACTTTACATGAGGAGTATCTTTAAAGCTACAGCATTTATTGTGTAAAGTTCAATTTACTTGAAATAGGGTGTGTTGACTTTACCGTTAATGCAAGTAATGGGCCCTAATTTCGTATGTATTCGTTTAGGTATATGCATGTTAAGTTTATTCATTTATCCGCTATTTATATTATAGGAAAGTAAAGTCTTTGAATTTTAATTTTTAAAAGATCTTCTTTAGAGAGATTAGCAGCGAAAAGAATTAAAGCGATAAAAAATACATGTGTTCTAAGCAATGCCAAGTTTTCCACCAGTATTTATTTACTCCTCTCCAGGAGTTAGGCACAAGGCTAGTTTTGTCTTACTTCCACAAGTAAGATGTGACTCAAGGTCGGGTCGGGAAAGTGGGGGTTGAAAAGCCAGCGCCAAGAGGTGAGCACTCTGGCCATTAAAAATTGCCTAGGTAGCCCCGTCGGCATTCCCCGGTAGGGGCACCTCAGGCAGTAAGCAATAAACTTACTCGTTTCCAAAAAGGGGAGGCGAAGCCTGGGAGGGTGGACCTCCTAGAACTGCACAGGACAGACCCATAAACCGGCGTAAATCAAGCCCCGAAGGCCAAGACAATACCAGGCTATGGGGTGCAGTATCCATCGAAACAGATACTACACTTTGATCTTTCACCAGTATAGCATAACAATAAATGCAAGACAACTTAGATGGGCACAGTTGGAACATAATTGCCGTACACAGTGTGAGAATGACACTCGCAAAGCAAACGTAAATAACACATCATTCATTGCAATATAACTGTACATATTTAATAAGCTTGAGTCGTCGTTGTCGTGGGTCACTGATAAAAATAAAAGACGTCACTGTGACAAAATGTCGGTTAATCAGCGGGGTCGAATTCGCAAATTGCTTGCATGACTAGCTTGGTAAGACTTATGTACTTTCTTTCTAAATCGTTAAGATGTTGAAACAAAATTAATGAAAACATCTATTTTAAAGATATACACTACAAGCTGTCACGACTCGGCGTTGCCCGGGATCATTTGTTCTCTCATTTTTATTTCGCAACAAAATAATATTCTTAAATCAATGGGGTGTCTTCGCAACATTACGTTTAAAGCTGTTCTTTTTAACTTTGTAATATATACATGATTAGATATTAAGAGCCCGTCTTTCGTTGCCTTTTTTATGAAGACAATTTGAGTTAAACATCATTCAAATAAGTGTACAGCTAACGCCGGCTGTACTTCATAAATAAAAAAATGAAAATTCTGAATTTGCCGTGTCGTGTTAAATAAAAATGGTTTCCATATTTTAGACATTGAACGAACTCGTTAATAATTTCTGTAATAATATTTCTGTTTAGCAACATTGTTTTATTTCCTGGACAAATATTTAGGATTTGTGTTCAAATGTTCTTTTCTTCAGATGAACCGACCTGATCTTCAACAAGTTGTGATCTATTTCTAAATTGCAAATGCAAATTGATTTCTTCTTTCTTTCTTTTCTTTATGGACACATTTAAAAAGTAAATAAATCTGTATCGAAATTACCAAAATAATAATGTTTATCTATCTTTATGGATAAATGAGAATGATTTTGTTTTGTATTACTAACAATTATGAGTGAAATGTTTATTATTTTAAATTAATGTGCAAATATGTCAATTAGCGAACTTTGAGAATATTGCGAAGTGATAGCGAACTGGCAAAACCAGTTTATATATATATATATATATATATATATATATATATATATATATATATATATATATATACAGAAACTAAAATTAAACTCATAGAACTCGCTTTATATTGGAATTTGAACTTTAGTTACAATTCGCGGAAAATCCTAGGCAAAACAAATACATACCGGTTTAGGTTGGAACTCACACACTCTGTATCGTAATGCTTTTTGCGCGTAACCCAAATACCACAGTGCTAAGTTAAAAAAAATATCAACCTGATTTAACCCCAATGGGAACATCTACCTTCCATCTTATTTCCTTCCTTCTGTTTTTTTTCTAGGTAGAAGTGTGTTATAGGCGAAAAAGGAAAAAAAAAATTACTCATTACTTTTACGGCATATCAATCCGTTCATGCTTACTTTATGCCAACAAAATATCAGCTATTCAAAACAATGAATTAATAGTTTGTTTACTTTATATCAACTACTCTTTTGCTATAAAGAAAAATTAATAAGCATTAAAAACAGAACAGATACTACACTGCCCCCTCCTTCAAAAGACCGGAATAATGGCTCGGAGAATGGAATCCTGACGAGAGTACAAACAGATAATACACGATTTTTAAAAAGTGTTTCCATGTCTTTTATTGTAGTAGTCGTAAGCACTTTACTATACTGCCGTTACATTAAAAAACGATCCAGAATTACTTGTTCACTAAAACTACAAGTGTAATAGCTTTTTATTGGGTTGTTTACATCGAATATTTTGTTCAATATTCGCATTACGGCTTACGTATTAAGATCACGACTAACGTATAAACATTACAGCTAACGTATCAACATTACAGCTAACGTATCAACATTACGGCTAACGTATTAAAATTACGGCCAATGTATTAACATTACGGCTAACGTATTAATATTACGGCTAATGTGGCTCTTGAATAAAATGGATTGGATTAATTACTACCAATTGAAAGTCACAAGTCTGACAGTTTTGCGATGTTGTTTCTGCGCACGTAAACAAGATATATCTTCTTAATTACTTCGATGGTCAAATCATTAGTAGTGATCAACGCGCAATTCTAAAATCTATTTCTCACCTCCTAGTGTAGCATAGTCGTAGTAAAGAGGCCTTCTTCAATGGTGCCTCCTTCTTTGGGGAATAATTTATTATTACCGGTTGCAACGAGACACACACGGCAAAGGTTATGTAAAAAAGGATCCGACCGTAGTCCAGAAAAACATTCTAAATACGTGACAGGGTTGGGACCTTAATCTCCTTCAAAATAGGCCCCTTGTGCTTGCACACACTAAGCCGGAAACACCTCTGGAAGTCTTCTTTTGGAATGGTAACACAAATTAAGGAGTAGTTCAACCGATTCAAAAATGGATGCACATCAGCGGAGAGTGACTAGCGTTCTGGCAAGCCAAACACATCTCGGAGTGCAGCTGTTGTTGAAGGGGTGCGAAAAAAGAGAAAATGCAGAACGCGACGGTGGAGATTAACACCATTTCAAAAGAAGACTTCCGGAGGTGTTTCCGGCAGTGGATCGATTGGTGGACTACGTGTGTGCATATATATATATATATATATATATATATATATATATATATATAACAAAATAAACAAATAAATGCCATTATAAAAAATCAAAGCCCGTATCATCTACAAGAAGACAGTCACTGCACTCAGGACGGCCAAGAACAAAGCTCAACGGATCGTCTGTCGCTGTACCAATGACTACTGGCTAAACCTCTTTGAGAATATCCAGCTCTCTGCTAACTTTTGTGGCATGTACGGTAGCTTGAATAAGGCCTTCGGCCCAAGCATAAACAAGATTGTACCACTAAGATCAATTGTCGGTGACATCATTTTAAACCGCAACAGCAGATAGAGAGGTGAGCTGAACACTACAAAGAAGTTCCGTAAAATAAGAGTTAGATATCTCCTCTCTGTAGCAGAACTAAACAAGATCATCGACTCCTTAACCTGTAGCAAAGCTCCAGGAAAAGATAGCATCTCACCTGAAATGATCAAGGTGGAAAAGAAGACACCAGCTGTTGAAGCAATCCTAAAAAGAAGAAACAGTGTCTCACGAGATGCATGACGCAAGCACCATCCATCTGTACAAGAATCAAGGTGACTGCGTCGACTGCAACAATTGCTGTGAAATATCCCTCTTCAGTGTTGTTAGGAAGGTCTTCGCGGGTGTTGTCCTCAACGGGCTGCAGTTGCTTGCAGAGCGTGTATATCCTGAGACACAGTGTTGGTTTAGAGAAGGAAGATAAACCATCTACATGATTTCTCTTTACGACAGCGTCAGGAAAATGCCATAGACAGAGACAACCGCTGTACATTGCCTTCATCGACCTAACCAATGTCTCTGACCTTATAAGCAGGAAAGGATGTGTTACTGCTGCAGAAGATTGAATACCCACCAGGCTCTTAAAAATGATCACGTCTTTTCACGAAGACATGCAGTACAGTACAACGGCTTTTCCTCAAATCCTTATGAATAAAAAGGGGTGATACAGAGGTGAGTACCTGCTCCAATAATCTTTGGCATTTTCCTCTCTCTACTGTTGTCCCATGCTTTCAACAAGTCGGAGAATTGAGTGTAGCTACATACCAGAAGCAATGCTAGCCTATTCAACCTTGCCCTCCTCCGAGATAAGATCAAAATGCTGAACGTACCCATACGTGAAATGCTCTTCTCTGATAATGCAGCACTTACAGCACACTCTGAATAAGCATTGCAGCGATTCGTCAGCTGCATCGCGTTCCCATGCAGAGAGTTTGTCATTACCATCAGCCTAAAAAAGACAACTATCCTCGGCCAAGATGTAAACAGTACTCAAAACATCGCCATTGATGACTACACCATTAAAGTTGCCGAAAACTTCATATATCTATGCGTTATTATTTCCAGCAATCTCTCCCTGCACACTAAACTTCACCAACGTTCTATTAAGGACGCAGAAGCCATGGTTCGCTTTGTAAAGAGAGTCTGGAACAAAAAGATGCTGACCACCAATACCAAGATGAAGGTTTACCGGGCCTGCGGGCTCCGCACGCTGATCTACAGCAATGAATCATTGGACCTCTACCTCCACAAAGAGAACAGACTCAACACTCTCCACCTGCGCAACCTTAAGAGAAACCACTGAATCTCCAAGCAAGACCACGTCTCAAACAAGAGCATCCTTGATACAGCTTATATGCAAAGCATGTTCGCCCTGTTCACCAAATGACGACTCCGATGGCTTGGTCATGCCAGACGAATTGACAATGGATGAATCCAAAAGGATATTCTATACGGCAAGCTCGTAAAAGACTCCACGCCCACAGAAAGACTTGTTCTATGTTTTAAGGATGTCTGCAAGCGAGACATGAGGGCAGATGGCATCAACTCAATAGGCTAGGAGTATGTGATTGAAGACTGAAGCTGCTGAAGAAGTGCTGTGAAGGCATGCTCCAAAAAGAGTGAGAAGAAGAGAGCCTAGCAGTGGGGGGGGGAGAGAGAGGAGAGAACACAGACGACAGAGGGCTGTAATAGAGCTCTCACAACCAGAATCAACCCACATTTGTGGCAACTACAACACAGCTTTCTGATCCAGTATAGACTTGCACAGTCACAGTAGACGCTGTAATTCGGCAACACACTAATATGAGGCGCAGGAACCCATTTTCTCCTGAGACAGACAGATGCCAACAACAATAAAAAAGCGATATATGCCAGGACTAGCAGGGATGTTCTCAGTGGTAGAGCTTCAGGCGTTAGACCCTGGGCTTCTGGTTTCGAATCTCGCTACGGTCGATCATCCTGATGAGGTAAAAATGACGAAACACGTGTTCGTAAATAATTAAATTTTAAATATATATATATGGGGGCATCACATTGGTGAAGACAAAATTATTTCAAACTTGCATTAAAGTAAAAGTGCTCTTCCGTATATATATAATTGAATTCGTTCAAAAGTATCACAAACAAAATAAACACACGACTAAACTAAACAAAAACTTAACAATTTGAAAATTAAAACCTCAAATAGAAATACAAGGAACCACGTGTTAAAATAAATTCACCAATTATATTGACACAGCAAAGGAAACAGGATATAGGACAATCTATAGAAAACAAAACAATAGAACAGGATATAGGAAGTAACACTAGCAAGAGCTTTGTTCGTGGGAAGCCCATCGATTGGCTGAGAGAACAACAAAGAATCTGATTGGTTAACTAGCTAGCCGTGTATATAAAACACGCGGCAAAAATAACTCCATGAATTTTAGCATGAAGATTCCCCCCGATGATAAAACGCTGGAGCCTCTGTGTAGCTTAATTGCCATAAATATATTTTCCTGGCTTACTATATATATATATATATATATATATATATATATATATATATATATATATATATATATATATCAGAAAATAGAGGCATACGACTAAAAGCACAGAGGATGTAGAATATAATAATAAAAATAAAAATAAAGACAGATTTTTTTCATTTTAAATTTACTGTATTTGTAGTTTCGTTTTGCAATCATTTCGCTGAAAAGATAGCCTTGTCAAGCAGAAAGATATTAGAAGTAGTAGTAGTAACTGTTGTCCGTCGGAATGGGAATAGGACGAAGATGTTATTTTTTATATATATACTGGTCTCTTGTTTTTGAATATGGGAAACGCTGTGCAGCGTGGAAATGTTAAAAAATTAGTGAGTTCATATTCTTTTAAAGCGTCTTTTAAGAAATGTAGCATAAAATAGAGGCATACGCCTAAAAGCACAAAGTATGCAGAATATTATAATAATTATAAAAATAAAATAAAAATAATAATAATAATAATAATAATAATAATAAAAATAGGCTATGTTTTTAGCGAAATGATTGCAAAACGAAACTACAAATACATGAAATTCAAAATGAAAAAAAAAATCTGTCGTGATTTTTTTTATTATTATTATATTCTGCATCCTGTGTGCTTTTCTGGCATACGCCTCTATTTAGTGCTAAATTTCTTAAAAGATACTTTAAAAATAATATCAACTCACCAATTGTTAATATATATATATATATATATATATATATATATATATATATATATATATATATATATGTATATATATATATGTATATATATATATATGTATATATATATATATTTAATATTTATCATTATTTCCTACAGAAACCAGTTTTTCATGCTTATGCAATAATCAGTGTCGGAGATGTTAACTTTTGCCGATCGAAGGATTCAAATTCAGTTACAAAGCCCGTTTGACTTCTCAACCTTCAACCTTTTGGTCGCTAGTAATTAACACGGGAAAGAAGGGAATTTAAAATCTATATGATGTCAAATCAAGCGAAACATATACAACAAACTGAAGTCAGATAGTGTTAAACTGCCGAGGCAAGCTCATAATATATATATATATATATATATATATATATATATATATATATAAGGATGAAAAGGAATTAGAAAAGCAAAAGTCAAATCGTTTTTCTATTCAGTTGCTCAGAGCAAGGTATATTCCGCAAAAAGGCAATTTATTCAAGTTAAATTTTTCCTTAAGCTAGGCTTTTCAAAGATCGAAATCTTATCATCAGAAGAAATTGCTGGGATAGATAAGTTGGCAAAGACCAAGATTTAAAATTTGAAAAAGTAAAATAAAAATTGTAGGGAAAAAACACAAGGCAAAACTCTGCCCGAATGCAAGCAAATGTCCGATTGCAAAAAAGTCCGGTCTCAAAAAGTCCAGCGGAGAAAGTGAAATGTAGATAGGTAGGTCGTTAAAAGGCACGAGAAATGACAAAAGAGGATTCAAAGTTAAATTCCAAAAACCACATTTTCAGGTGCGGCGAAGATAGATAGAATCCAGAGGGTAAAAGGTCCAATAAAAGGTACGTTCGTGGATGCAACAAGGCTCAGTTAAACGTGAGGTGGAAAGTATACGCCATTTAAAAAGACTTCCCGCTTTCGGCAAAAAAGTACCCATCCCCTCAAATGAAGCCTATATTTGCAAGCTTATCCAATCTGTGAAGAAGTTCATTACCAACGTTAGATGGAAAGCATTTCACCATGATTTGAACCACAAACGTTCCACCCACCAAACTGACACCAGCAATTCCTCACTTCCTACCCATTTTAGATCTACACTACCTATGAACTCTTCTAGGGAGCTGAAGAAATAGGAAAAATCAGCAACTTCCAGGTACAGTCTCAATACTTCCTTCTTCCCAAAACAAAATGAACACCTCAATAATTTTGAAAATTACCTATTTGACCTCATTAGTCGTATTAAATTTAAAAGGCACAATAAACACCTCAACCCCATCATCAAAAAAATCAACAAATTCACTAACAATATTAGAAAACACCCAGATATAATTGTCCCAGCGGATAAAACAAAGAATTTTTACAAACTAAAATATAGTCAATACAAATCCTTAATCTACAAGGAATTAAATAAATCTTACAAAAGCACATCCTACGATACCCTAGCTAGTATAAACAATGAGGCAAAATCCATACTAACATCTTTGAATGTCCTTAACTACACAGAAATCTTAACCCCTGCAATACCTAGATTTACCTTGAAGGACCATAAAAATAATATCCAGGGAAACCAGTCCATCAGACTAATCTGCCCCTCTAAATCCGACCTAGGCATCATAAGTAAGAAGATCTTGGATAGAATTATCCCCACCTTAAAAGAAAAAACCCGTTACACTCTTTGGCAATCCTCAGATGAGGTTACTACTTGGTTCCTTAACCTCATTGATAAGTCTAAACCTAACTTGAACTTCATAACTTTCGATATTACTAATTACTACCAATCCATTTCCCCTATTTTACTTAACAAAGCATTAATCTTCGCTAAAAATAACTCTGACATTACAGACATAGAGATTAAACTAATAATATTAGCCAGAAGATCCCTACTAGAATTTGATAATAAGCTCTGGACTAGGAAGGACACCCCCAATAACTTTTATATTACTATGGGGGCGTCGGACTCTGCCCAGGTCACTGACCTGGTAGGTTTGTACTTGATGAGAGAATTGGGGTTTAATTTTGGACACTTACAGGGTGGGTTGTATAGGGACGATGCCTTGTTTGTGTCTGGGGAGAGATCGAGGCAATATAACAACACTATCAAAAACTTGCATAACTTCTTCACAAACTTTGGTTTAACCATTACAGTGGAACCTGAGAAAAGACTATCCAACTTTCTGGACCTTACATTAGATCTTAACTCGGGAACCTTCAGCCCATACCATAAACATAACTTAACCCTCTTCTACGTACATAGCCTATCTAACCCCCCCTAAATCCATCATTAACTCAATAGTCCCTTTAGCTATCTGCAAATAAATCTATCTTCGATCAAAATTCTAGCTTCTACAATAATGCTTTGCTAAACTCAGGCTACAATCACAAAATTAAATATAACTGCAATCCCCCTACGCAAGTTAACAAACCCGCAGGCATCTCTCCACAACCCCAACATGACGATACACAGAAGTAAAAAGTTTAACGCATCTGCGCCCAAGAAAATCAAAACACACGCAAATAAGCCCATAGGAATTAACAATATTGATAATCGGGCAGACCTACAGACGCACAGACAAAGAAAAAAACTTAGAAGAAAGAACATTTGGTTCAATCCGCCTTTCAGCGGTAATGTCAAAACCAATATACCTAAGGAATTTTTCCAAATTTTAGACAGATCTTTTAAGCACCCCCACAGATATAGCACTATTCTTAACAGAAACTCTATTAAAATATCTTATTCTACAATGCCCAATATTGAACAAACTATCATAACCTCTAACAATAGGAAAATCAAACATATCCAACAACAACCACCCACCGCACCCCTCACCACTTGTAACTGCCGTAAACCCAGAGATTGTCCCTTAAACAACGATTGTGTACAGAAGGACATAATATACGCTTGTACTGTGAAACAATTCCCCCGTTCCACTAATATTGTGAGCAATCACAGTTCCCACACTCCACCCGGATCCACATCTCTCCACAACCCCAATCCGTTTCTCCTCAAGACCCCCACATATACAGCCATACTTCTAACCAAGCACCCCCAATAATAGATAGTGTCCTTGGGCTAGCTGACATTTCCCCCATATCTGCTCCGCCCTACAACTTCAACCAATCTCCCTCGCATAACCTGAATCTCAAAACCCAAATCCCATCTAATATCACTAGCAATTTTAATGCAACTATTGCACCACCCTTCAAGATACACACATACATTGGGGTGTCCGCTTTCCCCATTAAGATCCGGATCTCTAACCATATCTACTCCTTTAAAAATAGCAACGATAATAGCACTGGCACTTCACTCTACAATTTAATTAGAAATCTCAATCTTAAAAATACCCCCTATTCACTTCACTGGTCACTACTTAAAAAGTCCAAATCATATACCCCGGGTGCACCCCACTGCCAACTTTGTACATTGGAAACCTTTATGATAGCTACTGCTACTAAATCTAAAAGTATTATTTATTCTAAGAATGAACTTGTCTCATGTTGCAGACATAAACGTAAATTTAAGTATAGCAGCCATAATAATCCCCCAGACACCCCTCCCCCATTTGATTAACTACCCTCCCTACATCTCGGATTTACCCTCCCTACATCTCGGATTTTTTCTCCGATAGTTCTAATTCCTTTTGTTATATAACTCTGCATATATCTCCCTCATTCCTTTAGCTTTTCTCTTAACTTAAAAAATTACCCATAAATTCCGTTAGCTTTACAATCCCCTTAGCTTTAGTACCTTTCTCCTACTACCCCTAAATCATTGTACTTAACCTCCTTAATTGTATAACCTTTATATTATTTCTATTACTTTTTCCTTTAACTTCTTTTAATACACTCGTCTGCTTCCCATCAACACATCCAACCTTCTAATCTTCCCTTTCAACCTGATAACTAAACCACCATATTTGCATTAGACCATAGCCCTCTTATTAACTTGATGATTCGCCTTATCTACTTTTAATCCCCTTTGCACACTTCGATATCGAACTGCTCACCGTTTTCTCTGTGCATTCTAATTACTGTTTTTCCCCCTGTTAAACTTCTAAATAATTTTTCTCACTCTTTTAATAGCCTCGATTATTCCCCCTCGATCACTTCGCCCCTCGCTCACTTCTCTCGGACCCTGATCAATCCCGACCCCCGCCCTCATTCTACATCTTTTAACCCCCATAATATTTGGCATCCCCATTCTCACTCTGGTTTAAATTATTGTCACTATTTTAACCAAAGTATGTCTCAAATTCTCTCTGCCATCATCAACCTATTTAATAATTTTCTTAATTAACTTCCATATATCTTATTCTTGATTTGTTTTTTTGATTCAAAGTTTGATTTTCCTACATCCAAAAACCACTAGCGTCCCGTAACAACATATTTTACTTCAACCCAAATCTTTAACCACTTTGGGGATTTCCATTCCGAGTATTTACTCGAGGTCAACTTACCTTTTCCTTATTCTGATACTCACTCCCGGATTCCAATTTTATCGACTATTCCCTCATTTATATATTTCTTTATCGGTTAATCCATAATTTTCCTTGCGAGCCTAAGACTAATTTTATTATTTTTTTATTTTTTCATTTAATTATTTTTATTTCTATTTTAATTTTTTATTTTTATTTTTACTATTTATTTTTTTATTTCTACCCTTCAAATATATTTGCCTCATTGTTTATAAGTAAGGTAATCTAATTAAACACCTAACCACATACCCATGTTCATATCCTCCCCCCGACACATTCTGGTATTTTAATTCTCCCTCACCGCACTCATTAACTTGTCCCCACCCCCTTCTATCCCATTTCAAGTTTAACCCTTATTCGCGCTAACGTCCACTTTCAACTTTAAGCGACCTACCCCCCACATTCACACTCTTAGTTTTAAATCGAACTTATTCATCGAACCCGCACCCTTCTCCTTCACACCCCTACACTTTCCTTTCCTGCCTACTGGTCGCATATGAGTTTTTGCCATTCTTCAGACTAGTCTTGTTTTTCAACGGGCAAGCCTTTAAATATTAATTCGCTGTCTTTTTGCCAATTTAAACCTCTTTCATGATTTTCAGCCCAGGAAGTCTTTTTAAATGGCGTATACTTTCCACCTCATGTTTTACCGAGCCTTGTTGCATCCACGAACGTACCTTTTATTGGACCTTTTACCCGCTGGATTCTATCTATCTTCGCCGCACCTGAAAATGTGTTTTTTGGAATTTAACTTTGAATCCTCTTTTGTGATTTCTCGTGCCTTTTAACGACCTACCTATCTACATTTCACTTTCTCCGCTGGACTTTTTGACACCGGACTTTTTTGCAATCGGACATTTGCTTGCATTCGGGCAGAGTTTTGCCTTGTGTTTTTCCCTAAAATTTTTATTTTACTTTTTCAAATTTTAAATCTTGATCTTTGCCAACTTATCTATCCCAGCGATTTCCTCTGATGATAAGATTTTGATCTTTGAAAAGCCTGGCTTAAGGAAAAATTTAACTTGAATAAATTGCCTTTTTGCGGAATATACCTTGCTCTGAGCAATTGAATTAAATTTTGATTTGGCCTTTGCTTCTCTAATTCATTTCCATTCTTCTTCATATCTACCTGCTCTATCCTGGATATTGAGCTGTATACTCTTCACAATAGGTTTTACCTTTCCTAAAAGTTCGCTTTTAGTACACCACTTTATTGTATACATACATATATATATATATATATATAAATAAATATATATATATATATATAGTATATATATTTATATATATATATATATATATGTATGTATCATTCAAAACTGAATATAAAATTGTGTAAGTGTATATTCAAGGATATCCTTAAGGATGTAATCCAAGGATAATATAGAAATTTCTAATTATTTTAAATAGATCATTAGTAAATTTGGGAATATAACAAGAATTTAAATAAAAGAGACACACAAATGTATTATTAAAAAATGAACATACTAATGTATTTTCCCTTGTATTTTCAACTTTAGGCATAGAATAAAGTATAAATAAAACCAACGTGTAATTCCAAATGATATACCAACTCCATCACTTCTACGCTTACTCAATATGTCTTTTCCCTTACTTACCTCCTCGCCTCTAACCCTCTTATTGCTTTTTTTCTTTGCTTACTTTAACCATGCCTTCATTTTTTTCCTCCTTTTCTCCCCATCTTATATATATATCACAATCGATAGTAGGACACGCTGGGTGTTCCCCTGTCGCCAGGCTGCTTGAGCATATGACCTCACGGGCATCTGCACACGATACCTAGTCACACAATTCACTACACACATCCATTAAATTCTAACAGAATACAGGGCAAAACAGAAAACCCCCATTTTAAAATTCTTATACTCCCTTTCTGGCCAGTCATCTAATTTCTCTGTAAGATAAGTCTTATCATACCATTCGACCGCGTCCGCTTTTCAACACGGACCAGGGCGACCACCTAGCTCCCTACCCAAGATAATCCGTCCAATTTTTTCTGAGCCGGCTACACTGCACTTTGTTTATCCTTTCAAAGGGGGCTCACGATAACTTCTGGGCCGGCGACTCGCCTTTCACATATCCTACATCTAAGTGGCCCAATTCATTCCACATTGATCCCACCCAATTCTCCTGACTAATTCCGACATGTCCATCGCTCTGGCGCCATATCAATCTGCCCCGGGCCGACACAAATTCACTAATACGAACCTAATTTCACAATCATCCAGACCCGCCACACCGCCGCGGTTCCCTCGTGGGCCCCAACGACCCACTAAAAAACAATGACCAATACTAATGCGGCATCTTTGAGCTCTCCCCAAATATATCATGCCAATCTTTTCATGGCTACAACTCGCTTCTTTTTCACGCGTGTGGCACCAAAACAACCCTTTGTCCGTATAATCGCAAGCTCACCGGCTACCTCAACGGGTCACACGTAGCGAAAATAACTCAATCCCAACCAGTTTATACTACAAGCGGGCAATCGGAGAGAACGGCCCCTACAGTCCCTAAACACATCGGACACCCGCCAAAATTCTTACCGCACCGTCAAAAGGTCAATTCTCCCATTCTAACTCCGTTTAATTGTCTGACTCCTACTTAATTTTAATTAGTTACTGTTTTTTTTCTTTTTTTCTCTTTAAATACTAATATTTTAATACGAGGAGGGAAAAAACAATGTTTTCGGCTAAACCGAACACAAGGAAAATTAATTCAATGAGTCTCTCTCTCTCGGCGATACATTTAAATCAAACTAAAAGATTCAAACCAATAGAATTGAGCGAAAAAACACCTGACAATATAAACAATACATGAAAGCAGTTCCTCCTCCACAAAATGCATCTTTCTAAACACGGACAGAAAGTGTGTGGTCATGTGGGCAAATTCGTCACCGTCTCTTTTTTCCGTCTTTCTCTCCGTTTTTTTCTTTCTACAAAAGTTAATACTCGCGTATGTGCAATAGTACATGTTTTTTTTTCGTCTCCTTTTCTTTCTTTTATTTCCTTAATTCTAAATTCATGCGTGCGTGTGTCACGTATTATTATTATTATTATTATTATTATTATTATTATTATTATTATTATTTTTCCCCCTTTTTGTATGTGAAAAAATTATCATGTGAAAGAATTATCACTTTTATATATTTGATTTTGTGTGTGCGTGTGTTTGTCTGTTACACGTCTTTACTTTTTTCTTTCTATTCAGTTGTGTTTCTATTCTTTTCACTGTTTTTATTTTACGACACATCACGCCTTTTTTTTTTCTTTTTTTCTTGAACTATTAAGACGAAGTCTCTCAAAACAAAACAAACGGCTTTTACTTACTATTTTAAAGTTCTCTCCCTTTGTCTTCGCCGACCACGTGCTTTGCATTCTATTATTATTTCGGATCCATACGCTTTGTGATAACCCAGTTCAACACTTCCTTGTAAGAAAGTCCAAGTCACGGCAATCAAAAAGTTGATTGTTACATAGCTCCTTGCTTGGGCCGCGGCAGTTCTCGTTTTGTATACTCGTCCCGGAACGGACCGAGGCAGTTCTCGCTTTGTATACTCGTCCCGGAACGGACCGGGGCAGTTCTCGCTTTGTATACTCGTCCCGGAATGGGCCGTGGCAGTTCTCGCTTAAACAACTTGTCATTTTTAAAACATAAATCATATAGTTTGCATACCTTTAAAATTTCTCGCACCCTCAATATTTCCTCGCCGCGTGGAGGGGTGCGTCGTCTAGTGGTTGAATTATTTCGTCTTTCTTTCTGCCGTAAACCACGCCGCTGCAACACAAAAGCTCCATGACCGACTCAAAAGACAAACAATCTTTTAAACTTAGGCTCTGTTTTATTACAGGCGTTAGTTATCTATCGGCTTGGAGATATTCACCAACGTCGAGAGAGAACAAATTACTGCTTTCGTAATTACTCATCAATTAAGTCCTTAACCATTCGTGGTAGGGGAAAGAGATCTTTCGCCTGTATTTTCTTAGGGAATTAATTCCCCTAATTATGTTGCAGACTACATAATCAAAATCACGTCTAATAGGCTCGCCTCCAAAACCAAGACTCGCAAACTCTGCTTCCCACGCAAAAGCCCGTTACAACACAGAACCTCTATACGCAGGTGCACATTGACCCTTGATTTGAAGTCTCGCCAATGCGGTGACCCTGTCACGTCTGTGAGCTCCGACTGTTAGAACACCTTATTCTGCACTCGACTGCACGGGTCCACCGGCACTAAATCGCGCAAGTCAAACCAACGATTTCCAACAGACACGCCCACCTCAAGATGCGTCCGTTCCTACAGGGCCATTATCCAACAGGTGTAACACAAATTAACAAATAGTTCAACCGATTCACAAATTACCGCACATCAGTGGAGAGTTATCAACGTTCTGGCAGACCCCAAACTGCTCGGAATGCAGCTGTTGTTGAGAGAGTGCGAAATTTGGTGATGAAAGATCGTCGTTCAACTGTGCGGGTGATCGCCCAAGAGATCGGAGTGCAATTTTGCGTGATGATTTGAACATGCACAGAGCGGCTGCGAAATCTTTGCCCAAGTTGTTGTCGCAGGAACAAGGGAACCTCGTTTTTCAAGTGGCACAGGACCTGGAAACTGCCAACATTAATCCTGGGTTTCTGTACATCGTTATAAGTGGATATGAGTCATGGATGTACAGGTACAACCCCCCCCCCCCCAAAAAAAAAGACAGTTGTCATAGTAGAAGCATCCCGATTTCCCAAAAGACAAAAAAAGCGCGACAGGTGCGAAGCAAAATCAAGGTGATGCTGACTATCTTCTTTGATATCCGTTGAATTGTGCATCACGAATACGCACCGGAAAGACAAACAGTGACAAAAGAGTACTATCAAGAAGTTCACTGGCGTTTCCATGACGCAGATCGGCGCAAAAGACGTGGACAGCGAAACACTGGCAACTGAATTACGACAACTGCCCCGCACATTCATCCCAATTAATCCAACATTTCTTGGCTAAACATGAAATTCCAGACACGGCTCTTTGCGACTGAAAGGTTTCCGTTTTTAAACTAGAGAAGAGATAATGCTGAACGCGACAGCGGACATGAACACCATTCCAAAAGAAGACTTCCAAGGGTGTTTCCGGCAATGGATCGATCGGTGGGCTGTGTGTGCAAATACAAATGGTCTACTTTGAAGAGGATTAGTGTCCCCGCCCCGACATGGATTTGAAATATTTTTTCTGGCCTAAGGTCGGATACCTTTTAGACAGGCCTCGTATATATATATATATATATATATATATATATATATATATATATATATATATATTTCATTTTACCATCACGTCGGATTACCTTCATCCTTCTCTTCCCATATATATATATATATATATATATATATATATATATATATATATATATATATATATATAAACATTCGGAAGGTTATGTTTCTTAATATTGTTCGTTTATTACTATGTATGAAAATGCATCTGTAAAAATCGGTAGTTATATGCGAGGGCTGTTCTAGATGATACTTTACGTACACAATATATGAGATTAAAATATGTCTTTATCTAAACAAAGGTAAATATGTAGGAAGACATCAAAGAACACACTACTAAATGTAGTTCTGGTTTTTCTTTTGTTGGTATGAGAGATCGAGAGTGCTAGGAAAATAACTCTTTAAATGAGGACAAAGGTTTCACGTCCAGATTTGTTTATTCAAGATTGATTTATTTATTTCTCGGGTTCTTGTATTCCTATCGTTTGTTTTATCTATAGCTAAATTATCTTGTTAGTTAGTATATTTAGTAAGTAACAAAATTGAATGTGATAGTAAAACAAAGACAAACCAATATATACATAAGTATGGGGCATACTTATTCCCAGTTCATACGAGTGAAGTGGAACTTCTAGCTAGTGAGTACATACACTGCTACCTTCTTCTAAATTAGACTAGAATCCAATTATTTATCAGGTTAACAAATAGATATCGAAGATATTGAGCTAAAGCAAAATCTTATTTTCGAACAACAAAGACCAATATTTTCTAAGAAAAACTAAACAGATTGATGTATGCGTCTTTTGTTACGAATGTTACTGATCATAAATATAGTTTTTTATGGTTATCGCTGGTATTAGGATTAGATTGTTTTCATCAGAAAAAAGTAAGTTTGCACAGCCAGTTCAATAAAAAAAAATTAAAAACCCAAATGTGTCACTTTATTTTTATTTTTCTTTATTTCTACAGTTACGAGTTAAATAGTATTACTTATTGTGGTGGTATTTCCTATTGTATATGATAGACCATTTCAATGTTTTTTTTAATAATTAATTTTATTACTTTTGACGGTTAATGATCGAGGTGATGTGATAGCAACTGTATAAAATCACGGCGGGCGGTCAAGCAACATAACATGCGAGAGGGTTACAGTAGTAGATAGAAACTTCGTATAAGATGAGTGACTTGGTGAGTAAATTGAATTTTACGGCTAATGAAAACGATTACAATATAATTACAGAGGTCTATCTCCAAAACCCTAGGAGCAGTGTGTGAACAAACACATTGAAAAATCTATAACTTCATATATATATATGTATATATATATATATATATATATATATATATTATTTTCAAAAATTTATTATTATATAATTTTAAAACCATTTATATCCAAAACAAGTAATGCATTAGCCTTTATGGCCTATAATAAATAGACATTTAGCTTTACCGATTAACACAATTAATAACCCTATTTACACAAAACTGAATAAACTAGGTATTAATATAGCCCAAATAACTTCATCTAGTATTATGCATATAGTCTGAAAGTCTACGAAATTCGACACATCACCTAAAATCAAAGCTTGCATATATTCCATCCTTAATCTTGATTGTGATAAGGTCTACATCGGGGAAACCCAAACGCAACCGAGACAAGAGAATTTACAAGCACAAAAGACCCATCAAACCTAACAACAAACTTAACGTCTTATGTTTTCATACTATTATCAATGAAAACAATACAGACATAGACACAGGGTGATTCTCTACTTTTAAATTATATTTTTTGGATGTTCGTTTTGTTTCTTTTTGCTCTTATCGTCTTTCCTTTTGCTAATATAAGATATATGTATATTTGTATATATTACGAGTACATATATATTTGTAAATATTTTTTTTCTTTTTTATATAGTTTGTATATGTAGTAACTTATCAAAATATACTTACTATGTAGCTCTACTTACGTATCGAGCACTGTTGAAGTAAATACTGAAAATTGATACATAAAAAATTATATCCCCTTATAAAATGTTATGTGGATACATGAAATAGTAATATGTATATGTATATATGTATTTGTATGTCTTCCCTCTCTGCATGGATTTGAATTTATAAACTGATTACTATATATATTTCTCCAATTTACAGATCTTCTAGCTTTTTGCCACTTTTAGCTTTTTCTCCGTTGCTAAAGTCCACGCAACAGCTGGGCGAAACGCCTTTCTATTTTGACTCATATGTTTATATATATATATACACTGATAGCTGAATAGAATAAAACTGGGTGTATAAGTGAGCTGAAGACTCGAAGATAAAACCGAGAAAATAAATCCACTAAAGAAAGTTGTAGCAAGGGAGATAATTCAGAGAGATTTTGGAAAAAAGAGTAAAGTGGGAAGGGTCGACTTGCGAATGGAGAATCGCTTCGGGCGAGAATCTGAGAACAAGAAAATGGAAAAATTGGGGTCGAAATCGGAACTTGAGAAGGACGGTATTTTGCATGCAGCAGCAGATTTTTCTCTTCTAAATAAATGCCGCTAAAATAAACACATCCGACCACAAAAGTTTGGCTAACAAGCGAAGCATTCCTCTCGTTTTATTTGATTTTTTTCTTTATTAAAGTTTTGTTTCTGATACGAAGAGACTGGCATGTGGTATCTGGTGAGGGGGCGAACACATTTGACACTTGTTGGTTTTTTTGCGGTGAATAATCTGTAACTGTTGTTGTTAGCATATCTCTGTTTCCTCCTAATTTAATAATGATATCGATAGATAAATAGTCACTCGTACACACTCATATATGCTAAAAAGGAGTTGGAAAGAAAGAATAAGAAATATATCTCTCGTTCATGTAAAGGAAAATCAGCAATCCTGTACATATATACATATTTATCAATGTATTTATGTGTATATGTTTATATTTATATGTTCATAATTTACTCCTAAACTAATTAACAAATCTTTTTTGAATTTTGGACACAGCTGCGAAGCGTAAGGGATCAAATGTAGTCTATATCTAGTTTAAGTTATTTTAGGCAAAGACGGATAAAAAGCAGGTTCGTCAAAATTCGGATGTCTCTGATTGTTGTGAAATTTTAACAATAGGTATTAGACTACAATTAATAAATATTTCCCAAATGTAATTTCTTTTGAAGTATTTTAAAGTGTTTATAATATGATATTAATATATAATAATAATATTATTATTAATAATAATAATAATACATATAAAAGTAAAATATTTAAGATTTGCATTGAATATCATCCATAGTCACTAGTCAGCAATTTAGCTAAATTCCCCTAATTTCTTTTTTTTAAAACCTAATTCTAGAAATGGTCTCGAATTAAAACCATATAATGGATTTTGATCAACATTCGAATATGAATCCGTGATTAAATAGTTTATATCTTGATTTTAATTTTTGTAAGAGTACAAAAATGTGGTGCAAAACTGTTCTCTTCAGAGAATTAATTTTACCCGTCCTAAGATGGGTATTCTACTAGTATATATACATAGTGATGTTTTTGTTAATATATATAGAGAGGTGTGTGTATAGATGATGAGTCCGAATGCACAACGTGATAACTCAATTTTAGTTAAATTGAAAAATTGAACAATAAAAGGGCGAACAGATAAAATGTAGACTTCGATAAGAAGCTTATTCTAATTCTAATTAAGATCAAACGAAAAATTATGCCAATATCACATCATTTAAAACATGATTGTGAATGTGGTTAAATGTTCATATGCAACACTTTTTGCAATGATAGTTTCGCAATTTTTAAAATGGCGTTTATCGTGTTTTGCATTCGAACTTTAAATCTTGCTTCAAATGCATTGTACGTCGTTAATTGTATTAGTGTCACTGTCAATGTTAATGTTAATATTTTTAATTTTGTCATTTTTTATTACGTATATATAATAAACTTTTAAAAAATTACTTTAAATGTAATTTAATTTATTACTAGCCTGTCCGTGTATTCAGTCTTAGTTTAATTAATTAGTTAACATTGATCTAGACAAGGAGAACACGCACGCACGCACGCACCCCCCCACACACACACATATATATATATATATATATATATATATATATATATATATATATATATATATATATATATATATATATATAGTAATCCAGGTAAGGCTTGGATCAACAGGTTAAAACCCGGAGAATCTTTACTGTGTTTATATAATTGTGCTCAATAATACATAGATCTATTTATATACAATAAAAGTGTAATTAATACAAACATCTCGCTACACATTGAGACTTGTTTCACCTTTAGCTTAGATAAGCTTGCTTATTTTAGGCCGAAAATTAAATGTCTTAAATTATGTCTTGGTTATTTCGGGCTATACAAAAGGATTGAGTCTGCGACTTGAAAAATATGTTTGTCCAAGAAAAATATACACTTTTAATATTTCACCCACCTTCTCGAACACTGAATCTTTATGCATACCGAAACTCTCACATAAAAGAAACACCTCCTCCATTTACCATCCCCTCAACTATCAGGAACAACCTTTCAAAGTCTGCAAAGGAAGCCGTTTACCGGAGAAGATGTCAACTGCAGGTGATTATCTCTGTTGACCTCCATCACTCACTGATCCCAGATTATTTCAAAACGGGGCGAAATGTTGATATGGAGTTCCCATAGATTATCCTTAATCAAGGGCAGAACAATGGGGGCCCCAGGACGCCAAAGATCAGTGGCAGCAATGTTTCATCTGGTTGTGACCTAGCCTCCAAAGCTCACACATAATTTAAAATAACATATCAACTGGGCGCTACCCTCGTTGATATGACATTTCACAAATTGAAATTTAATCAACTGTTTACCGTTAAAAATTTAATTTGTATTGTCCCGCGAGGGGAAGTAAAACATATTTTGCCATAACTCATATTATCAACAAACTTACACAGTCGTTTCAATTATTGACTAAATAAGCGCTGCCGTTGTGTTCTGTTCGACATCGTACACAAAGCAGTAATTAATTGTTCGTTAATGTTGTTAAAGTATCTCAGAATACATAAATCTTTCAATTACTGATTGCAGAAAACACAAGAGAATATCCTTGGCGACAAACATAGCGAAATGTAAAATAAAATAAATAATAATTTCGGTTACTAAACTAGATGATAAGTCTGTCGTCGTATATCTTAGACGGAATTACTGATTGATTCTGAATCACCAGGGGAAAATCGACTTTACTTTATTGTATAAATTAACAATACCCGTTCTGTAGTTTCGTTTTCTCTTTTCCTTTAAACAATTACAGACTCACTCCAGTTATTACATGGAAATGGAATTTCTTGATTAAATAAAAAAAATCGGTGACTATACAATATCACCAACAAAACTAATACAGATTCATTCTCGGCGAAAAAAACTTTAACGTTACATGTTTTTTTTTTATTACAAATGCAATTATTTTATATTTGAAACAAATAAACGAACACAAAATTACTTTAGAATTTACGATGGGGATTAGTTTCGCATAGAACTTTAACGTAATATGCTGCTCTTTTTATTAACTTACAAAGTACCTAAGTATGCATGAATATATACATTAATTCGTTTCATTATCGTAGTCTTCGTGCTTTTGGTTTCCCTTTTCCTGTGAAAACCTATAGACTCACTTATATTGGGGCCCAAAATTTTTTGATTAAACAAAAATCCAAATTGGGGACTATTCTAAAAAATTAAAGAATCACCCCTGGCGGAAAAAAACAAACACACACTTATTTTTAGAATTTACAGGGAGGGATTATTTTCGCATATACCTTTAACGTATGCTGTTTTTATTGTTTTGTTTTTTACTTACGAAATATTCCGAAAGTTCTTCGTCTTCGAGACGTTTAGCAGCAGCTTCCGATGAGAAATGTAGTGTAATTACCAAATCATCGGCTATTGAATGGCTGAGAGTGATGCATCGGTGGAAAGTGCCAACAAATGTGCCAAATTTTGTTATTACTCTGCAGAGGTTTTCACTTTTACAGTTTCTGTTGCCATCGGAAGACGATTCTTAAAACTAAAGCTTATGAAAATGTTGTGACTCTGAAGGGCCGATAATAAATAAGATAACACGGTGGTATATTTACAAGAGTGTGTATTTACAAAAGTACAAGATAGTATATAACATAAAGACTGCTCTGATGCAATTTGTGCCTGGAGGAAAAAATTAGAATACTAAAAGATGAAGACAATAACATTTTAAATAGACGAGATGAACTGATGGCTAAATGTAGACACAGGCACAGGTTTAATATCAACAGCACGTTATAAAGTTCTTTGTAAATAACAATTCTTTTAAAGTATAGTTACAATAAGAGTTATAACTGTATAAATAAATGTTAACAAATTAGTAAGGTTTTTTTTTTTTTTTCTTAACCAATTTAGTAAAACACTAGTTTGTAAATAAATCGTGCTTAAATGTCGCCAAACTTTAATTCCGTATTGACGTTATAACCAATTAAGTTTCTTATAATTTCCTATATAAATCGAAATCTTCGTCCTGAATTTCCGTCTTTTCATTTCTAATCGTAAATAATTAATCGTGAACGCTTGAATCTTTACCAATTTGTAAATAAACCGTTTTTAAATGTCGCTAAACTTTAATTCCGTAGTGTAAATCATCTCGAATCTTGACGTTATACAAATTAAATTTTTAATATGTTCTAATCTAAACCGAAATCTTCGTCCTACATTTTCGTCTTTTAATTTTTAATCGTAAATAATTAAACGTGGTTTTTAATCGTGAACGCTCGAATCTTTCATCATATATTTTTACCCATAAAGCTCACATTCGAAATTTTAAATGAGATGATTTATTTGTTTAAATAGTAAAAACGAATTCTTTTATATATATTTTTATATTTTTGTATTTCTGCATATATAAAAAAATAGTCAAATTAATCTTTTACTTCTGTCACCCCTCCTCGATTATTTTAACATTTACCTCCTTTTTTACATAGACCAATCAAAAAAGTGAATTTATCTTTTTAAGACGATGATCAATTTCTCTCATTATTTGTTTTTTTGACGTGGTTGTTTATACATCTGAGAAGACCTAATTAAGGGGTCGAAATAAGTTATAATGTGTACAACCTTAATGTGTGTATAGTTTTTTCTTTTTATAATTCTATATATATATATATATATATATTTAAATGTTGAATTAAATTAAAGATACTTGAATTATCGTTTAATAATCTATAAAGCTCAATATATTGAATTGAGCAATCAATTCTAGAGATGAAAGATGAGAATACAAAAATTGTAAAGATAAAATATTTATTAGAACTCTAACTGAATCCTGTGAAACGGATAATTCCAGTACCGCACTATTTATTGCTTTTGAATATATGAAATATGTTTTTGTCTAACTTTGGAGCATTCCTTCGTGACATTATTTTCCACGTCCCGGTTTCGTATGGGTTGGCAATAATCTATCAAACACTTCTTTAATCTTCCTTACAAACATTGCTTCTGCTGGCGTCATGGAAGATGGATCATTGTTATTTGGAATTATCCTGCAAACATTCTTGAATGGCTTTTTCGGTAGGTGTACCACTCGCTTTCTTAAGCGTTATTTAAATATATCCACGAACCGTAATGCCTGACCATTGCTTCTCGCATGTTACGGCGCGCTTGTGATATGCTCTACTACAAGATTTTTACAGAATATTTAAAATTCACAAGACGTGAATTGAGTTCCGTTGTCCGATATAATACAGTCAACGACCCCGAACCGAGCGAACAATTGATGTTAAAAACTAATGGTTACTTCCATAGTTGGTGTCTTACATTTTAATATTTACCACCATTTTGAGAAACCTCACCACAATTACGTAATAGGAACCATCCCGTGGGCCAGCAAAATGTATGTGGATCCAAGACCATGGTTGGTCAATTTTCGGCCAGGATCTGAACATTATATGAGATGGCTTCGCTGCCAAAGTACAACCGTTTCATATTTTCACTGCATTGTCAATATTTTTGTCCATGCGTGTCCAATACACATAACTTCTCATGAGACTATTCATTTTAGAAATACCCTGGTGAACGGTAGCTTTGTGTATAACATCCTGCAGAGAAGGTAAATTAATATAACAAATGTATTATATACAAACATAAATATATGTGGGAAACACACACACGTACACACACATACCTATGTATGCGTGAGTGTGTTGTGTGTGTGTTTGCAAGGGTCTCTATATTCTCTTAATGTTAATATAAACGATCTATCAGTAATGTTAGTAATGCCGCCATTTTGTACACGTTCCACCATTTTGTTCCACCATTTTGTTCCACCATTTTGTTCCACCATTTTCTACAACCATTTTATCACAACAAAAATAAAAATCAAGCGTTAGAACGCTTTATTTTTATTTTTCTATTTTCTGGTGACTTTTATGTGGCCCTGTTTTAACAAACGTTATGAATTATTTCTCTTCGTTTCCTTTTAAAAATAAAAGTTTTAATTCGAAAATAAAACTCTTTTTGCGAGAAACTTTTTTTCATTTTTTGCCTCTTACTCTTTTGCTCATTGTTTCTCATCATCTTTCTTTTTCTTTTTCTTTTTTGTGAGTTCTTTTCGTTCTGTCCATTTCCATTTTCTCCCTTTTTCTTGTTTAACAAAAAATAAATGTTTACCACATGGGCAAGTCACAACACTTTCATTATTATTATTATTATTATTATTATTATTATTATTATTATTATTATTATTATTATTATTATTATTATTATTATTATTATTATTATTATTATTATTATTATTATTATTATTATTATTATTATTATTTCAAGACACGGCAGCAAAACTTATCTTGATCAAAATAAGTTGCCTTAGAAACGAAGCCCCATCACCTAAATGACAATAGAGAGCAATCATTCTCCACTCTCGACAGATGCAAATAATTCTACAAGAACTCAGAATATATCAGGCTGTAACGACAGTTCTCTCTATTTTTTAAAGTCTCGTTAACAATAATTCTTTGATCTGAAAATTTATTATCAAGAGAGATTTCAAGAATTAGATCCAATTTATTTTCCGTTAATAGAATAATATATTTTGGAACACGTAGCCAGGTCAGATTAAAAACAACAAAGACGTAGAACATTTCAAAACATCGAATTATATAAATGTAAAAATAATAGATAAAAAATGAATTAAGAAATCATTTTTGGGAACTATCGGATGAACTATTTAACAAAATTCGATTCGTATATCGATATTGTATTAATAGTGTATATGATGTGTGCAATGTTTATTCTTAGTTAAAATGCATAAATAAAAAAGCGAAGCTTTTAAAACAAAATCAGATTTACGTAATCGGCAATTTGGTTGTCGTTCCTCTCTACGACCCTTTTCCATCAGTCAATAAGCTTTTTAATGTGTAAGTTCTTAACGTTCGTAAAATTTATTATATTCTTAGCTGTCCTGTCTGGCGTTATCTGCCATCATGGTGATTTCCCACTGCACCAAACATCAAATATCTCTTAGAAAATACATTTCAGTATACATCACTCACCATAATCTTCAGACTTTGCACCAACAGAATACTATATCTTTATACATTTGTAAACTTCTTTAGTCGATTAATATTTGCTTCAAAGAAGATGTTGAAAATAATCTAGTTTTCGTTTTTCAGTTTAAAACTAAAAAATTGATTGACAGATCACAGAAAAGATTATTGAACAGTGAAAAACGACCATAGAGAAGAATAGTGCTGTCATTGAAGATTACTTAAATTTATATATGATTTTTATTGTTTAAGTATGTCATAAAATGGACAAAACTTTCGTTACAACCTGATAATTTTTTTGTCGGATAAATATGTTCGTATGAGCATTATATTTATATAACTATCGCGTTACAGATTTATTTCGTGATTATCCGTGCCAGCCTGGGTTTTATGAATACCATATTTTTATGTCATGATGGTATAGTAAACTGAACCGTCTGCTAAAAATTGAACAATATGTTTTTCAATTTCTTCAAATAATAATCTGCAAATTTGGTGCTTAGCATCATCAATAGTATTCGCAATTTTTGTTTTCAATTCAGTAAAAAATCTTTTTACACTGAATAGGTGTCCACGTTGAGTGGTTTAATTGATGATATGCAAAAGAATTAAAACAAATAAATCAAAACCAATTCATAAAGAAAGGAAAGCACCGTACACGTCTGCCGATGTTTCTTTTCGAAAAACAACGGCAAATTAATTAAAGGTTTCTAATACTTTTTAAACATATATGATAAAATCGTTCCTCCGTGAAAATATAATTGCTGAAAAATAATCCACAAAATATTATTTTATAAATTAAACAATCAATTCTTAATTTAAATATAAATAAAATATAAATGAATGTATGAATTAAGCAACACAACTTATATTCATAAAACATACGATAGCTTTCTCTAGTCGGAATGTAATAGCGTTTGAAACGGTAAAATTGTGTGTTTATTAATTCGTAAATTATGTTTTAATGTATAAATTAGAATAATACCAATGCCAGAACGGGTAAAATTAATTCATCGATCAGAATAGTTTTGCATCGCGTTTATGTTACCTTACAAAGATTAAAATCAAGATATAATGCTACTAAACCTTATGTCTAGTATCTTTATTTCAATTCTGATCAAAATGTATTACATGATTTTGATTCTAAAATGTCTAAGAGTTAAGGAACTGAAATGCAGAGAGTATTGCTTAATCTAGTGGCTAAGAATCAAATTCCATGCAAACTAAAATATTGGAATTTTCAAATAAGAGGTTTGTTCCATATAATTTCCTCAAAAACCATTTAAAATACTCAAAAGAAAGTGTAGTTTGTGGAATATTTATTAATTTATGTCTATTGATATTGTTAAAATTTCACAAAATCGGAGATATCTAAATGTTCACAAAGGGATTCCCTCCCCCATTTTGCTCCCTTTACATGACATTAAATGTAACTAAATATAGCCAACATTGTGACCCCTTAACATATTGCAGCTGTGTTTCAAATTCATAATGATCGATCAATTACTTTAGGAGTGAATTATATGCACAAAAATATATATATATATACACATACGCAACTTATATGAACAGAAATATAATAACATGTAAAATTATAAAAACAATTATAATAGAGGATGCACACATCATCCCGCCGATTTCGGCTTCCAATATTGCTAAGCATTTATTAAAGTAAAGCTGCTGACATCTCCAGAAAAATACGAGACTTTACTGTAAGTCGTCAATAATTTGCGTTAAATTCGGAAGCAGACGGCTATTATGCCCCTCAGCCAATGTTCATAACGTGACATAATAATCACACAAAAAGAGTAAATACACATTTACAATTAGGCAACTGATGTCGAAATAATATGATAGACGGTGGTTCAACTACTACCTAATTATAAAAGTTGCTGAATTAAACTAACTCAATGAAATAGATGATAACATTATTGGTTTGCTTTTTTATATTTCAATTATGATTCATCCATTAAATTATTTATAATATGCATTCAAATAAAATCAGATTCTTATAAATCATGATATTATATTTGTTATATTTAAGCTGACTCATGGGCGTATACACCGTTATTTATCTATATCGTCGTCGAGAACCCAGTTTCTTTTTCTCTGCTGATAAACCCACTCGGACACCGATGTTTATATAAACAGTTTATTTAAAAAGACAGTCGCATAAAAACATCAGAGCGACAAATTGTATACGTGCGTGTGTGTGAGAGAGATAGATAGATATAAAGAGAGACAGGCAGACCCAGCCATACTGCGTATGCCCCTCCATTGGGGACAGCATCGAGACACATCGTTTCTGCTTGAGTCTTACCAGCCAAAAGAGGTCGAAAAACTTCGCCCGTAAATCATATGATATTGCGACTCTGTCATCTCTGACCTTTTCATTCAAACAGGACCTTCATGTATGTAACATATTAATTTTAAAAATCAATATGTTAATTAGTCTATACGAACAAAGCTTCTGTTGAATGAATTAAATTTGGTAATTAAAATATGGTAGATAAATTAGATACAGGGTGTAAATGAGACACGACAGTATATATTGATTGTTAAATCGTTTTAATAAAATAATCATTAATGAGACTTTAAAACTAACGGGAAATTGTGACGTGGGTAATGACGTAATTTCGGTTATAAACAGACATATAATCTCCATCATAATTATATACATAACTGCCTGTTATTAATAGGGTAAGTCTGTAAACAATATGTAGAAAATATAACTAAAAAACATTTATTTACAACTACATAAAAATGATAAAGTAACAATAGCAAATAAATGCATTAACATAATGTTTTAGAGAAAGCTATATAATATAAATACGTTGACTTTCAGGAACAGACTGAATGGTGACTGGAAAGACAGGAGACATTGGGAAAGGCCAAATGAACTCATCGGGCCAGCAATTCAGAGTTCATCTAATATATGCTACACAATTAAATACAGGAAAATGTCGTCAAGATCCACCGAAAGGGAGGGAGGATGATGAGTCAAAACGAAACTATTGGAAAACAACTCAGATAGACCAACGGATAACGAATAAAGAACAATACACGGACTTCCCATGCGTCTGTGGACGGAAATCTAACTCCCAAAAAGGAATGAAGATTTATCGAAGCACGGTGGGATGTGCTTCTCACCCAATGACTCATAAGCAGCGCTCTGTTATCACAGATAAGACGTCGAAAAACCAAGGTCAGGACGCAACTCACAGTGCCGAGGATATCCATGCAATTGCGTCAAAGAGTGAGATGAAACTTCCCAAGATAACATTCCCACCGGCCGTTCGGAAGAATTATGCATGCTTGTCCATACAATAAGCAATGTACTACATAAAGAATTAGATAGAAAGAAATATGATCAACGGTTGGAAAATGGGGTCATGTTATATACCGGATTTGTATGGCATTGTGTGGTGAAAAAGGGAAATCTACTAAACCATCAGTCAAGAAAAACAGACGACAGAGGGAGATGGAAAACTTAAGAAATAAGGTGGCTCTGGGCGAAAAGGAATATCACATGGTGGTATAATAGAAAGTGTTCACTGTATAACTATCTCTGTGAGAGGAAAACATTTATTTATTTATTTAAAATTATTTATGAATAATCTCCCTTAAACCATTTTGATGATTTACGAATGTTATTTATTTAAGTATTTATTTATATTTATTTTATTTATTCATTTAGCTATTTATTTTATTTATTTGTATTCATTTATTTATTACATTTTTTCTCTCTTCGATATAAGAGAATCTTTTCATACAACAACGACGTAAGACGCTCAGCTGTTAAAAACAATAAAACAAAAACAGTCGAAACGCTGAATCATCAAACGACACGTCAGACGCTAAGCCGTTGAAAAGTCAGGTGTTTTGATTTCATTGAACAGTTAGATTGAAATGCGACTCAGATAATTGAGCCTTACATCAGTGAGGGGGCTGATACGCAAAAAGCCGTCGAGAGAAAGGCTCTGAAACGGTGCGTATTCTTTCCTGATGATCCGACATTGTCTGGAGGCTGAAATGAAGTATTCCACCAGTAAAACAGTCGGGGAAATATATATGTACCAGCCCACAAGGTAAGATGTTTGTTCCAGACAACAATATCTTCTGTTATCAGCTCGCTTCATAGCGAGTTTCTGCTACTGTTCCGGTAACTAGTTTCATTCTAAATACTACTTAGATTGAAAATGATGTTAAGCATAAAATGGAAGGCCAACTAAACGAGCTCTAATATTATTTCGCACTCCCCTTAATACGGTCCTGTTAATAACCTATAATTTAGTATGTTTCTCCAGCCCACCTAAACACTACACCAGTCAAATACTACTAAGCCAACAGTGACAATTACGTATAGTACACTATTTATGTTGTATCAATCTTTTTTTTCACGCGTTCATTTTCGCACTGTTTTCTTTTCATTTTTTCTTTTACTGGCTTTTCTTGACACTCACTGTTTTCTGGCTTTCTATATGAAGCATTCACAGTCTCAGCATCACTCATTTAAAATTTATATTATTCGCCTATTGCCACTGCTGATTTTATATTATTAGACTGTGGTCGTGTTCTGAAGAAATACACAAAAGGATATGCTTTGTTCGGCCATCCCTACCTATAAAACCCTGATTTTGACAATAGGTGATGCTTGTATTGCATATTGCCGAATTTACCAATAATTTGTTTGGCTGATGTCTAGAGAACTAAAATATCAACTTTAGACTCTTGTCGATTTTATTTGAGTAGTAAATAAGAAAGATTTCGAAGAGCATCAACATTGGAATCATATTCGGCAATGAATTTCAACCGTCGTATCGCGGTGTTTGATAGCTGTCTTCTTTGGGAGAGGTTGATATGGCGTTGATAATAATGTCGAAAACCTTTAGGTCGAATAAACAACTTTTTATGGTCGGATTCTAGGTTTGGCTTCGGGCAGTCTTGCAGTGGTGATATTTCATGTTTGTCGTCAATTTGTCCCTGGGTTGTCGTTAATTACAATTAAATAATTCGAAGACCGTTTTAAACAAACGATGTTATTCTTTATTCCGTTTTGTTTTTATTCGGTATAGGTAGAGTGAGACATGGAAAGGCAGTGAACGTCTAACACTGGCTACTATATTCAAAGCTACATGCATGCCGATACCTGTGGCAGTTCCTGTCTATAAAAGAATTCAGATCTACTCTTTTTTCTAACGAATAAAATTCGATCTATTAAACCCTTGATAATTACTTCTATTCTCAGTTTTATTCAGGATCTATAACAGAATAGCGACATACATTTCCGCGCGCACGCGCGTGTGTGTGTGTACGTACGGAAGTACGTGTAGTAAACGTTTGTTTTGGAATAATTGAATTAATATTAATCTATTTTTTTTTCAAATAATTCTTTTTACTATTACTTGTTTACGTAATTTAAAATAGTTGGTTTTACTATTCGATTTTTTAATATTTACCTTGTTTTTCAAATACGTTTGACAAAGAGAACCGAGTGATTGTAGATCAGTCGATCACCTTCCAAGGAAGTAAAGATAGAGTAGAAAAAAGCTAGCAACATCTTTTCTCTGCGAAAATTACTATGGAGAATAGAAAATATAATCTCCTTACTAGATTGCGAATTCAATTTTGTACTCTGTCAAGTCAGGAAATAGTGGTCTGAGCAAATCTTCCCCAGATGTGGCAGCAGTAGTACATCTCACTCTGATATCGATAACTGGCACGTTAAGTAGTAAATTCTGTCGACTACAACAGATTGCCGGTCGTCGTTTCATCCACAGAAGTTTTAGAAACAGCTATGCAGTAAGTTGGCACATTTCGTCGTCATAGAAGTCATATTGATGACAACGGCAGTCATAATAGTCATTGTCGTCACAGTGATATTTTTATTTTAATTTACCTCTTTCTACGTCTGCCTTGTTGATTTTAGCAGCCGTCATCTTCTTAAGAGCGGTTTTAAAAGTTATTAAAAATGACAGCATAATATTCTTTGGGGCTTAACAACCATTCTCACGGTTTTATTTATCTTTGCAGTATACATTCGTATAACATAATACCCGTCCATACACGTCCGCTCTTTTTGCAGTCCAGAAACAAGATGAAGCTTTAACTAGCTGTTCTGCCAGGTTTACTTGAGACTTCCTGCACTCGACGTCATTTCCTGATACGTTAAACCTAACTTGTAATTGATAATTCCTCTTAACTTAATCCAGTTACAAAATGTGATTTTCATGTTCTACAGCATTCTAATACGCTCACGCACAAATACACTACATAGCCACAGGTTTCACACTATATTGTTACATAGCCACAGGTTTCACATTAAACAAGCCGCAAATTTGTCTGTATAGAAAGATTAAATTAAAATAAATTTTTATTTGTGTGCGTGTTCTTAATATATGCGTTTTATCTCATAACATGTCAATGTGTATCTTTTGAAATGTTAGCAAGTTTGCCGTAATATTTGTATGTGCTTCTAGAAGTGCCGTTCTAAACAAAAAGATCTTGATTTCGGACATTTCTTCATATAAATTAAACATTGGGTAACTAACGTTTCCAATTCAAATTTCAAATGTATACCCGACGCAAAATCAGCTAATGACTCTCCGTATATTACGAAATGCCACTTTGAAACCTTCGTGACACACTTAACCAAACACACCTGCAATAACGCCAAATGAATCGGTAGAATAAGAATTCTTGGAGGCGGAACACGATCTGAATGTTTTCACACGTGTTCAAGGTCAATATTGATCAGCTATTTTTGCATCTGGGCTGACAAAACCATCCCTTATTCGAATCACTATATATATATATATATATATATATATATATATATATATATATATATATATATGGTATAAACAATCTTTTGAAAAAGAATTGACCAGAGTCCATAATTACCGTGGTATGAGTCTAATATGTTTATTACATGAAATATTTACATATTGAATCTTGTCAAACCAACCGTTCCATGCCGATGAAGCGGCAATTTTTGTTTTTAAATTACATAATGTATAGCAAATAATTTCGCTGTTAAATGTTTTGATAGAAGTTTTTCACTCAATCAACCAACATTTACATCTACCATTATGATGTAAACTTAAATACGTATACATTTGGTATTTCCTAACTTTAAACACTCTGAAGCCTCAATTCCGCACACCCTTTTCATGTCAATAGTTATATATATATATATATATATATATATATATATATATATATATAGTTTTTGTTATTGTTTTTACTGGCGGTAGTAACATAACTGGTTTTTTGAGTATTTTTCCTCTTTCTAAGCGGTAAAAAGTTTTAAATAGGATGTGACATTATCTTTTTATCATATATATATATATATATATACATTAATTTTAACGTGCATAAAAATCCAAGGACACGTGTTTCTGGTTATCAGCAGTCATCAGTAGTGCTAACCTGGGAAAGGATCGAACCTACGATATAACTGTCTGCAGTATGGTGTTTTACTACAAGACCACACACAATTCGTTAAAATATGCACTAGTTTTTATCGCCATCCTGTCACGTATTTTTATTTATTGTTTTTACTATCGATAGAAAAATATATGTTTGCTTAGTATTTTTCCACTTCCTAAGCGGTAAAGAATTTGTATCAAGTCGCCCTTTCTAATAGAACGTGTCATTATGTTTATATATATATATATATATATATATATATATATATATATATATATATATATATATATATATATGTATATATGGGAAATGAAAAAGGAAAAACCAAGAGATATTTTTTATATATTCATCAACGTTTCGTCTTTATTGTAAGACTTCCTCAGGATGATAATTTTAAGAAAAATGTCATGCAAGTACATCAAAATATTGGTTTGACATGATGGGTTGATTAGCTAAAGTAGTAGCTGTGGCTACTAAGAACGCTTGACAAGGGTCCAGGCTGTGAGAAGTAACTCTTTGCCACTGACTGACTTCTCAAGCTATTGTTCCCTACACGTGCTTTCAAGGTAGCGAAAAACGTTTAGGGAACAATACTTTTACGAAATAAATAAATAATAAAATAAAAATTGTCTCGTTGTGATGAATCCTCTCTGGAAAAAATATATTAGTAAACTCTCCAAATAAACATATATATATAATTTTTCATACCGGTCGCAAGATTCGAAACTCCGAAACAAGTATTGTTTATAATTCAAATTCCGACGGCCATAATGAACAAGTACATAAACAGTAAAAGATTTTTTTAGGCTATTGTAGGCGCTCGACGTAAACAGTGTTAATCTAATGAAGGAACATGCATTGAGGCTTTTATTTTGATGGCTGTATTAATACTACTCATTACAGTGCCGAGCCTAGATTGGGGCGACAAAGAATTATAAATATCTGTTTATCTAGATACGTATACGTTTCATCCTTCCAAAATTGTCAGTGTAGAGATAATTATTCAAGACGGTCGCAGGAATCTAAACTCCGGAACAAGTATTGTTTATAACTAAAATTCTTCGCAGGATTCGATGTACATGTATCAATTATTATACTGCAGCTGATTTAATTAACGTTTTTCCCCTAAGAGTGTTTTCCTATATACTTTAATGAAACAATCTACACGCACAAATATTGCTTACTTATAGAGTGTAGTTATGTTCTCGAAAAAAATCCATTTTAATCCACCGATAAGTCGTTATTTGTAATTAATTGAACATGTAACCCATCTCTTACTTAGCCATCTATGTATGTCTCTCACCCTCTCGCATTGAACTTTGACTCAACCACTTTCTAATAGTTTTTTATGTGTCTGTGTGAATTTAGAGAAAAGGTAAGTCACCTAATACAGTTAATTCACATACTGGCTTCGTTCACACCGTAAACATATATCTAAATTAAATAACAAAATAATAGATATTTTTACTGCATTGTTAGGGACAATTAAGGAGTAAAAAGACTTACTTTTAGTTATCAAAAACTATTTCTTAACAGATATATATGATTTATAAATTTTCGAAATAAATCCAGGTGGACCACATTGTGGTAGTGGTTGCGACCCCACAGATAGTGTAGTATACCTATATATTTATGTATATATAAATGTATATATGTGCCTTTTTATATATATATATATATATATATATATAAGTTCAAATTTAAAAGAGACATTTACACCGTTAAGTTCACACAACATCGGACGTCACTTCTACAAGACCAGGAAGGATTGTTACGAAAAAAAAGTTAATAACTTTTATCTGACGATGCTTGTTGTATCAAGCGAAATTATGAGATAAAAAAGTCAAAATGAAAAAAAAATATTGTTTTGATTTTTTATTTGGATTTTAATAAAAAATATCTGCATCTAACACATGGTTTTTTGACGGCATTTTGCCTCTTTCTTGAAGTTTAATATTATTTTATGTTTTAATACATATTTTATAGCAAAATAATTTTACCCGAGTTTCTAGATGAGTCTGTTTCTCGAATTTCTGATGAAGGAAGTGTTTACTTTCTTCTACTCTAGAAACGTGTATAAAAGTTATTCAATCATAGCATGATATAATTTTGAATTAGTTTTTTATTTATTTATTATAAGCTCTATTGCACATTTTAAATATTGAGCTTCACTTTTGCATTTGGAAACGGATTCATATTTGACTCAATCTGAATTATATTAAAATTGCTTTTATACTATTACCTACTATATATATATATATATAACATTTATTATTTCATATATATTCATATACAATATTATAAGATGATATAATATTTTGTGTATAGATTTTCACTATTTAGTTGAACAGTCCTGAATACGTTAGTAGAGAGTAGTAGTAGTAGTAGTAGTAGTAGTAGTAGTATGAAAATATATTCATAGCTATGAAGCTACACAAAGGTGTCCATGCTTCATCCCCACAAGGAATCATCAGGCTAAGTCGTTAGCCTCACAATTCCATTGGAAGATGAGCATGGACGCCTCTGTGTATTTTAATACTACTGTTCTCTTTTGGAATTCTCTCCCTGTTCTCTGTTTCTCTGACAGTGCGAACATGCAGAAATGGCAATGTTGCCCCTAAATATCTGGCACATATCGTAGTATCCCCTTTTATGCCTCCGTGGCAATATGCCTTGTTTAAGGCGAACAAAAGTTAAAAATACATTAAATATAGTAGTTTACCCTTGTGTATGTGTATTCATATATATATATATATATTTTGTGTATATGTATATATATATATATATGTATGTGTGTATATATCTCTATATGTGTGTATATGTGTGCTTATATCTATAAATATATATATTTATGTGCACATATATTATGTATATGTGTGTATATATTTTTGTGTGTATATCTTTCTCTATATGTGTATATGTGTACTTATATCTATAAGTATATATATATATATATATATATATATATATATATACTAAGGCAGCTTTTCTTTGTTGATGCATGTTTTATTAAACAACAGTGAAAATTCCATATTTGGATTTTATCCATCTTTTCAAGTCGCAGACCAACGATCTAATGTTCTGTTCAAAATGTTCGACTCTCATGTGTCTTCATCAGACACGCGAGGAGTTACACAAATTAAAATTGGTGAATTTATTAAGAAAGTCGATTAAAACAATTTATTTAATTTATTTATTTTTTATTAAAAGCATTTTAGCATACGATCTCCTCAACATATTGATTTTGGTTGATGGAAGGTTTTTTTTGTTCGAATGAGTAAAGCTTCGATAATGGCTATTTATATTTATATAAACATGTGTTCCACCGTCTTTTATCTCCTTTGAATAAAACTAAATTAGACTGACTTTAGCTTACTTGTGAACACCTGAATCTTGGAAGCTGTGTTCTAAAATTTGAACCATTGCTTGTAATTCTTTATACGCGTTTCTAATGAACTGTTTTTGTGTCAGCTTTTATTTCTCTGTCGAGGAGCGAATTTTGTTATTTATATTTATTTCATGCGTGAAATTTAAAACGGAATTATTTTTCAAAAATAATACGGGAAAGAATTTTTATTCATCAAATTTTGAGTTATATTATCCAATGTTCGCCCGCATGACCGTCAATAATATGCATGTGCGGTATACACTCCCAAACTAAGGAACTTATCATTATAAATTATGGGACACGTATTCAAGGCAAGGCGGTGAATATCGTGGGTACATTATATTTGGGGTATGTTTTGCAAATCAAATGACAACACATGTTGAGGATGTATAGTTATTAAAATGGATATCGTCGTGCTCTATGGAATCGGCTTATCTGAGTTGGCATCTTAACAGATTTCTTGTGTCCTGTTACGCACTAATGATCTTGTAAAAATATTAGTCAACAATTATCTAATATTATCTAATATTAGCCGACAATTATCCAATATTATCTAATATTAGCCAACAATTATCCAATATTATCTAATATTAGCAAACAATTATTCAATATTATATAATATTAGCAAACAATTATCCCCAACTCCCAACTACACAGCTCCCAACTAAGGATGACACCCAGAACCTACACCCTAATTCTCAGTAACTCTTTACGTCTACAGTGGTGATCTGTCTTGTTTGGGGTGAAATATGTTTTTTTTTTAAAGTAAAGTAGTAACTTTCGTTCAAGTTATCGTATATAATTATTAATTATAGCAATTCGGCATTAAATATCCAGAAAATGGTTGATATGCTGTAATATAAATTAAAAATTAGAATGAAATTGATTTCAACAAATCTTGTTGATTGTTCCACTCATCTGCGTAACCCTTGTTGTCTTCGCATTATGATTTTTCTTTCCAAGTATCGTTATTTCCATTGCAATATTTACAATCCTATGGAGGAAATAGTTTGACGAAGGAGAAGAAAAAAGCACCTCCTCAATCCTTTGAACAATGCAACGTCATCAAAACACTTTCTTTAACGAATCATACAGTTTGTATTCTGACACCAGCCTCCCTTATTTCCCCTTCTCCTCTTCTCTCTCTCTCTCTTGCTATCCTTCCCTCTCCTTCCTTCGTATTTTATTATCCATTTTTCCTCTTATGTTCTTCTTTTTCTCTCTCCTCTTCTCTCGCCCTTTAATTATCTTCCTTACCTTATCATTCTATTTTGTATTTCTTTCTTTACTCCTTTCCCGTAATCCCTATTATCTCTTTTTCTTACTTTTTATTTCTTATATTTCACCTTTCCTTCTTTTCTTTTCTTTTCCTTTCTTTTTTCCCTTTCTTACTTTCTTGTCCTTCTCCATCTATTCTTTCTTCATCTCCTTCACCCTTTATTTCCTTCTTTCTTTAAATCCCTGTCCCGCCAACTATTCTACCTTTGCATTTCGTTATGTATTTTTCTCTTGCTTTCTTTCTTCCTTACCTTATCTTCTTGTTTCATTTCTGCCTATGTCACCATCTTCATCTAATTTTACTTTCATCCTCTTCATCTTTTCCTTCACCATCTTCTCCACTTTTTCCGTCGTCTCCGTCTCTCTTTTAATTTCTTTCTTCATACTCTACCACTTTGTTTCAATCCTCTTCCTCTATTTCATCCTCATCTCTATCCGCTTCTTCTTCATCCTTTTTTTCGTTGTCTCTATCCTCTTCTACTTTTTAACCCTTCTCTTTCTCTTCATCACTTTTATCGTTTTCTTATTTGGCTTTATACTCTTCGCCAGTTGGTTCATCCATTTTGTTGTTACCATTTACCTTTCTCTTCATCTTATTCGCCAGTTTCTAAACTTCCTCCGTCCTTTTCTTCATCTCCTTCTTTTCCTGAACCTTCTTTTCTCTTTATCCTCTATTCACCATCGCTTGTGGCTTTGTCTTCGTCTTCTTGTGTCTTCATCTTCTTCGTATCTGTCCTCATCCTTTCCCTCTTTGTATCTAATCTCTTCTTTCTTTACCCCCTTTCCTATTTGTCTCTACCTTCTTATTTTTTCACCCCTTTCGATTTTATTCGCTACGTCGTTTTCTTTGTTCTTTTCGTAATTTTTCTCCTCTTTATCTTCATACTTGTCTTTCTCCACCATCTTTGTTCCCGTATTCTCATTCATCTTCTCCGTCTTCATCCTTTTATATTTTTATCATTTTCCTTCTTTGTATTCGTCATCTTTTTTTCTTCTTCTTCTTCTTCTTCTTCTTCTTCTTCTTCTTCTTCTTCTTCTTCTTCTTCTTCTTTAAGTATCACCCACCCGTCGGGACTCGTACCTTCTATAAAACCATTCTATATTTCGAAAGCTAACACCCCGACCTGCCCAATTCTGAAGACGTTACCCCTGCCACAACATCGCGACCCTCTTGCCCCTCTTACTTACCCGACTTCTTCCCATCACCCCAACCGTTTTCCTTCTCTTGCTGGTGCCGTCGCTGCAAGTGGAGAATGTGTCGAGTAAGCATGAATTTTTTCTCTCACCATAACCACCGCCTCCTCATCGCCAGTCCATAACCCACTCTTTCGGGGCACCGCCTCCAAGACTGACACGTTCAGAATGGCTACACCTACTCGATCGGATTATATTTACCCACACACATTTGCACATACACACACATACACACTGATATATATATATATATATATATATATATATATATATATATATATATATATATATATATATATATATTAAATAGACACCACCATTTGAATTCGCTCATATATAGAGCAGATATGTTCGAAAATCAGATACACACGCATTTTTAGTTACTTGGTATACCAAAGCAAATGTACCAAAACATAAGTTTCACTATCTAGTTTGTTCAATGGCATGTTGAACACTTTTGCTGAAATAGTAAAACAGCACACACACACAAACACACACACACACACACATATATATATATATATATATATATATATATATATATATATATATATATATATTATATATAAAGTTACTGTGTTAGATCCGTGAAAGAGTAATTTTTTTTAGCAAATTTTGAGCAAGAATAAAGTTAATACGAAAAAAATTCAAACCAACATTTAAGCCATTTGCATTATAATTTATTTCATCCCCGAAGTGGAGTTCGTCCGATGCTATCAAATGACTTGTCACATAAGAGTAATTAGTTATTAAATAGCATCTGAAGAACCCTACTCTGGTTCTGCAACTGGCTTAAATGTTGGTTTGCGTTTGTTCTTTTTAACTATATATATATATATATATATATATATATATATATATATATATATATATATATATATATATATATATATATATATAAGTTATGTATGTGTATATGTTTATACATTTTTATGTACAGGATTCACTGCTATCTAATTAACCGATCAATATACATTTCATAAGCTTCTAAGATTCAGGAGTTCACATGTGGGCTATATGCAGTTTAATTTAGTTTTATTCAAAGAAGATAAAACGAGGGTGGTACACCTTGAAAATTCAAATACCTTTGATTTTTGTGAAGTCAAAACAATAGGTATTATACATCAATTAGTAAATATTCTCCAAATGTCAAGAAGTATCTTAAAGATATTTCAGGGGGCATAATTTAGACACAACCTCCTATTTCAAAATCAAATATATCAGGTTTGCATTGAATTTAATCTACAGTCATTAGACACCAATTAATTACGATTCCCTGAATTTGATTTTCTGAAGACCTTCTAAGCTTAATTTGTATGTATGACTTTTAAAACCAACTATTTCTTTCATTTCGAGACTTAAGCTCTTCTTATGCTAAGTGACACTGTGGACATCTTAATCATGTTATAGCGACTAATGATACAGGTATCATCATAAACCACACATCCGCACACGGACACATCCACATATATGAAAGCATGTGACAATAAATTCGCCTAATATTTCGATCCGATCAACGCACAAACACCAATGTGTACATATATACACACAATCATGCATATAAAATTATATAAGCAAAGACTAAGCACACTTATATCTCCGAGGAAGTTAAAACAATACTCGAAATCGTTAGTTTTTCTCTATATATAAACATTTATTCAAAAGATGTATTTATGATTTAAAAAAAAAAACTTCATTAAAGGAAATAATTTGAGAATTAATGGATTTTAACGTAAATTAATACTGGTTATAATTTCAGATATAAAAGGAAGATCTGATATATATAAAAATTAAATTAATAAATAAAATATGTAAAGTTTATTTCACCAATACTTCGATTTGTATATTAAAAAGAGTTTTATTCTATACTGATTTTACATCCATTCGTACAACATTTTACCCTGAAATACGTAAAAGTTACATTTTGATTTCATTATGAATCAAGAGAGTCAGTAATTCTCTCAGCACGTAAACTTAACTGGTCAGCCTCGAAGATCTACGTGAGGTACCGTCCTTACATTTCGGACACTTCAGTGCTCCCGGCGCGAATGTCCGAGAACAATCACCGTGTTTCTAACGCCCAGCCCTTTTTATTAAACGAAGATGTCCCTATCTCATGGTTCTAACTAGTCGGTACGGCAACAAGGTAAAATGTCACATCGAATCATCCCCGCTCCTGGAACACACCGAGTGATCAAAACTAGGCCCTACCTATAAACCAAAGTTAATCAACATCCGGTACCTCCTTTTAAAATCGATCGCCTCCATGGTTCCATCTGCCGCCGACGCGCGCACCCGAGTTATACCACACACCAGCTTGACTCAAATCCCCACTGGTGTTGAGCGGACACCAATTCCATGCGTTCACTTCCCGTGGCCCTATCTATGCAGGAAAGGGGCGGGGGATTTGCTCAGCACACATGTCGGCAAACATTTAAAATCCAAAAAGATGGGACCACAATTGCAAAGCTTAAAATTTATACAACTTTCATATAATCTATCGGCGTAGCTGGGTACAAACCTGGGTCAAAAAACAATTTCCATAACTGATCACTGCCCTTTTTCGTGGTGCCACAGAATGACCATCCGTGCCATTCCACCACTTTTTGCAATTTAACGCACGCGGTCAGAACGTTTCGTTCAATCTTGCCAAGCCAAACGGTCGCTCTCCAAATAGAGCCGTGCAAAGGAACCAACTGACCATCGCCTTCGTGGTCACTACAGAATGACCATACCTCCGCCATTCCACCCCGTTCGCAATTTTAACGTATGCAGGCTTTACCACAAGCCTCGCCACTAACCCATTGGTACTCTTTAAAAGAGATCATACGAGCAAACGCCAGGAATCCCTCACTGACTTTCCAAGCCTGTACATACTCTGTACACGGGGATTTTTCCCGAGAAAAGGGTTTCCACCACCTGACCCAAACTGACTCTCACTGTCGCCAACTGCCCGAACCTAATCACTCAATCGCCCGGCTGATCCAAACTTATATCCTTTAAATTATCTGCTTTTTAAAAATCTTTTTCGTAACTTTGTTATAGCATTCTCGCTTACTCGAGTGACCTCTACAAACAAGATTCATTCAAAACAACAACAAAAATTAAAATTGGACCGACAGAACGAATGGAAAACCCATCTCCACAATGCAAATTATACAGTAAAACACACAACACAAACTTTACATAAATTATAACTAAAAAAAACAATTACTTTTCCTTTCCTTTTTTATGCAATCCAAACCACAGAAAACAGCCAACATGCATAAAATTCTTAAACAAAAAAAAATACATTGTCTTTTTCTTTTTCAACAATAAAACAACCCAAGGAAAAACAATTACCCACAATACACATAATTCAAATAAAAAGAAAAAGCAAACAAAACAGCGCCCGACACCATAACGGGTTGATATGTCTTCAATCTCCAATCCGGGCAGCGCCGATTATCCATGCTGGTTTTAGCAGTCGTCAGCTTCATGCCACACGAACGAAGAACAATGGCCGGATCTCTGCGCTCTCTCCCCTCTCCTTTTCTCTCTCTTTTTCTCTTTTATCCTCACTCTCTCTCTTTTTTCACTTCAACAAACATTTTTTTCTTACTTTCTATTTTCTCTCTCTCTCTCTCTGTTGTTTCCTTTTTTCTCTCGTCCGCGAAGTTGTTTATCCCAGGACATTAAAACCATTTTTTTAAATAACAGCAAAACATTTAACACAAAATTACAAAAATGGATTCGGCGTCTCCAACATATAAGTCAATCAAAAACGAATTCTCAAATATACAACAATTTAAACAGTTAACAAGTGCGTATTTGTATATGCAATCATTTCTTTTCCTTTTGTTGTCTTTCAACACGGTATATCTCCCATTTTTTTTATTTTACCAATACTGTCTCAATTCTACTTCTCAATTTGCAACAATCACCGATAACGTTAACAAACAACTGTTCCTTTTTTACTTTTAACACAATCACAGTTCTGTCACAATGCATGTCGAACGACCCATCAGTCCTTTTTTTTCTTTTTTGTTCAACATAACTACACTAAAAAATCATTCACTCAATTAGTCACAATACGTTCAGTGTCTTTTCCTTTTTTTGTCTTTCAATACGGCATATCAACCATGTTTTTATTTTACCAATACTGTATCATGTATGAAAATTGAGAAGTAGAAACTTCTCAATTTTCAACAATCACCAGTAACTTTAACAAACAAACGTTCCTTGCTACTTTTAACACGATTAGAGTTCGGTCACAATGCAGGTCGAGCGGCTCATCAGTCCTTTTTTTCATTTTTTTTCAACATAACTACAATAAAAAGTCATTCACTCAATTAGTCACAATACGTTCAGTGTCGACGATGTGTATCTCTTTGTCTTTCTACGCTCTCTCTCTCTCTCTCTCTTTCTCTCTTTGTCTCTCCAGGTCTCCCCTGCCTTTTTTCTTTTTTTATCCGGACCGCGCACGTTGCATTTCTTTCTCCCTTTTCCTTCCGTGGCAACCTCAGTTCGAACGCCCCCATGTGGGAGGCACTGGTCGCGGTCACCAATTACGCATTTGTTACGTTATCTTATTATTTATTCTATCAATGGTAATATAAATGTATATTCATTTATACTTTTCTCTGTTCATTATTTAAATTACATCAAACACTTTTTTAAACAACTTATTTTAAATTACTATATTAAACACTGTTCTCTTTTAACATTTTATTTTAAACGCATTTCTTTTTAAAACATTTTTCCTTCTAAAACATGGTACACTTTTTCTTTCTTTTTTAACTGTCACAGATGATCTTTTCAATTTATCAAATTAAGATCCAAAAATGTTCAGTTGTACACAAAAAGTTATATAGTTTTTTCTTCGTCTACTGGTCATCGTCGATATCTGTGCTGTGGATTTCATTACGTCTCTGGTCGTGATCGATTCTGGTGGCCTTTGTTCTATGGACAAACTTTGTTTTCATGCAGGAGACAAAACTCCGAGACAGGTTTTTCTCAGACAGTTATTCAATTCTTTTATTCATCTGTCTTGTGCTGTGGAGGAATTTCCATCCATCGTCTCACTCCGTTCTTAATTGTTGTGGGGTGCGACGGATGCATGGAGATATATGTCGGATCTCATTCGAGATCCAGACCATAACTTTTTAGCCCATATTTTCATGGGTTCGCTTGCTACCAGGACGAGCGGCTACATCGTTGGTCTTATCGCTCTCACTCCTAATGCGTTCTCTTTCAAAACTCCAGTTTTTGAGAAAAACAAATGACGTAACAGACACTTTCTTCGCGTCGGCCAATCAGATACGACATTCAACAATCGTTCCATATCTGACCTTCTCCGACCCGAAATTCCCTGTGTCGGTGCCGAATTTGTCACTTTGTTATGGTTTGACAAAATGATTCACTCACAACAATCCCCTCCAGTGCATGTCAGCTTAACCAGCACTTATTGTCTCAACTGACCCCAGCCATAATTCATACTAGCTAACTTAATCGTTTCCAAAAATATGGGGCCTCATCCATAAAATAACATATATATATATATATATATATATATATATATATATATATATATATATATATATATGAATGCATTTGGCCTCTATCTTTATGTTTATATATATATATATATATATATATATATATATATATATTATAAGTTAAATACAGGTTAACTTAAACAATTTTATCCTAGACAGCAGTTTCGCTCAGAGGAAAGCAGAAAATTTCGTTCATTTACATAACAAATACGATCACTCCCGTGGGTCTGTGGGTACTTCAGTAGGAAAGAAGCAGAATAGGAAAATAAAAAGCTTTAGAAATAAAAGCGTTTTTCACAGCCTGATTTTTAGTTAGTATTTACACTATCCATCAGCCCAAATATTTCAAAGACAATTATTGTGTTAAACGTTCTTCGGTGAATCAAAACTCAGATTTGCGTACATAAAACGGAAGCTAGTAAATATGTCAGTTTGAGAATTTTCTTTTGGTCAGGAGTAGTAATCTCCCCTTAAAACAATCACGAGATTAAAATTAGATTAGCTAATATTTCAATTGTTCTGTGTAACTTTATAAATAGTAAACGTTCTCATTAAGCATTTGGCTCTCTTTTGTGTCACTTAAAATATATAATCTATATGTAAGATATACCATTGACAGTATTTTAATGTACGTCGCCGCTTCTTGTTGATACTCGTGTCTGGATAGATAAATAACGCAATTAAATGGAATTATATACGAGGCTGAGAAACTCCATAAAAAGACAACTGATTCCGAACAGGATTCGAATCTGCGCTTAATAACATTATTTACTTAAGCAAACGAGTATTCATTTACATAAATAAAATATGTATTCAACACTCCAGGTCGTCTGATCCTACGATATACGAAGTAATGACAGATAACCTGGAGTTGTTGATGCATTTTCTCTACGTTGGTATCATACTATTAGGAATCAGCACACTTGACGTGTAGATATTACATAGACTATCGAAGGCTTGGTGGTTTTCGTAGAGGAGAAAAAGCTATGATTACAGTCAGATATAAATACTATAACATGGATCATGAATGTACGTTAACGATTATGTTATATTGATCGGAAACACAAACAGCTTTATCACAGATATGTTAAACATTTTGGGCACTTTAACCAGCCTTGACTGCAGGACATTTTTAATCATCTAATGGTAATCTGCTGTGCTTGGCACGGAAATATTTTGCAATTGGCTAAATCACTACGAATTAAGCGCATCACTATGAAACACCAACAACATAAATAGTTTGAACGTCTAGTTCGATTGAATGGTTTACACATTCCGAAGGAGTTCACGTATGTGGAATTAAGAAAAATATAAAGTGCACAATGTAAGGTAGGCAAGTGATGTAAAGAAAACCAAATGACACATTTAAAAAGATATGTATACACATAGATCACTTCTATCTATTTGCATAAAATCGACGGATATGGAGAACTGTAATTTCTAAAGGTGTAAAGGCTGACTTAAAACTAATTAGTCACCCTTCAAGGAAAAAGGCACTAAGGGATAAGAGTTAATGAAATTGATAGATTGTGAGTTGAATGTTGAAGAATATTATTAGAAGATTACATATGATGAATAGAATGAACAGAATTGATGAGACAAAATGAACCATAAAATAAATTAACACGGGAAATGCACCAGCACTACATGGGATGTCGAATTATTGTTATTTAGAGGTGCGTACATTGCCAACACAATCCATTCACTCATCCTTTCTGTTTGACATGGTAATGCTGTCCCTCAAAATTATATTGATGCAATAATGAGTTCGCTTTATAAAGGAAATATGTATATATATATATATATATATATATATATATATATATATATATATATATATATATGTGTGTGTGTGTGTAGATAATAACATAAATATATGTGCGTATATATGTTTTATATGTGTCAATATATGTGTATATGTGTATGCTCATGTGTATATTTAGGTTTATATTAGTGCATATATGTTTAAATGTGTGTATATACTTCATGGATATGTATGTATATATGTGTGTATAAATTTATGTGCATGTATATGTATATATATATATATATATATATATATATATATATATATATATATATATATGTGTGTGTGTGTGTGTGTGTGTGTGTATGTATGTGTATATATATAGGGTATCCCCATCTCCTAACACAAAAACGGGCTTCAACTTTTGGTCAACCGTAACGCTCTCGTGTGGGTGCTTGGAAAATTTGGCTGTACCCTGCTTTTACTGAGAATCTCAAGCAACGTCATCATTATATGAAATGTCGCGATAATTTCAATGATCGGCTGTCAGATAAACTACGCCTTGATAACGCAATGAAGCAGGGTGAGTTACTTTCACCAACATTGTTCTCACTTTATGTTTTCCACGATTGTGATATAAGTGTCTATATATGATTTCGAATAACTGGAAAAGTATTCAACCTGAGAAGATTCCAAGCACAAACTTTGGTTAGTGATGGATTTATAAGGTGACTGTTATATGCTGATGATGCTGACCTACTGACACCCTTCCCAGGGGTATGCAATCAGTTGTGAATCTCTTTACAAATGAGTGTACCTGCTTTTGACTGACTGTTAGCATTAAGACAATTGGTGATTTGTATGTGGAACCTGATGCCTTTTTTCTATGGGAAACACCTTGAAGTTGTCAGGAATTTCGTCTACCTTGGTAGTACTTTATCGAATGATGGATCTCCAGATGTAGAAATCAGACAAAGAATTAGCAAGGCATCAGAGGCGTTTGGCAGGCCGGAAAATAATCTTGCCTGATTGTGATATAACTTTGGTAACTAAAATGTACGTATATCAAACAAATGTGTTGTTATCCTTACTCTATGACTTTGACAGATAGACGTTGTATAAATCAGACATAAAACACTTCGAAAGACTTTATCAGCAATGCCTAAGACACATTCGTTGTCTGAAATGGGACGCTTTTGTTCATGAGACAAGTGTCTTAGCCAATGCCAATACCACCAGTATTGCTACAATTGTGACTCAGAATTAGATGTGCTGGGGTGGTCATCTTGTCCGGCTTGATGAATGTAGACTCCTCAAAAAGGTGTTTTCTGGTCAGCTTCCTTTCACAAAAGACCCTAGCACAAACCTCCAAAACAATTTTTAGATAGTATCAAGGAGAGTTTGGCATCCTTTGCCATTTCAGCAGACAATTGTATGCAGCGAATGACGCAGATTAACAAGGGTGCTACAACGTTTTGAAGCAGCCAGGGTAGACTGTGCAAAACTCAAGAAAGCATGTCGGAGACATGAAAGCTTACCGACCATTTGCGGTGATCTGTGGATCTGTGATATATGTTACTGGACTCGGCTGTCAAAGCCAGATCGTCTAAATCACATGAAATTACATGGAATCATTTTATCTACAGCTGTTTCTTCCTAAAGCAAACTCAGACTCACAGTTTGTCACACTCTCGAGCACCAAAGTGTAGCGATTAGCTGTTGACATTAATGTCAAATCTGCCCAAAGATATGGAATTCGTTGGCGAGTTGATGAACGGGATGTAAATGAAGTAGTGACACTCATTTGACAAAACGTTTCAGTCATCATCATATATATATATATATATATATATATATATATATATATATATATATATATATATATACACACAGGGTAATCCACTAAAACGGGTCCCAACTTTTAATGGGATTCATTCCCTAATCTTTTGCAACAACTAAATAACACATTTTGATAACTGGACGACTCCCTTTCAGTCGATGGTGGTTGTGAGACTGCTGCTATCACCCGATGCAAGTTGGCCTGTAGGGGCTTTAGAGAACACCTGCCCATCTTGAGAAATAAGCATCTAGCGATCACAACTAGAGGACAGGTGTACACCAGCTGTGTGAGGAGTGTTATGCCTTATGACTCTGAAACATGGGCTGCATCGGCGCTGCATATATACTCTCAAGAGACTGCAACACAACGAAAGGGCCGTGATTAAATGAATCTACCATGTCAGGCCGGAAGACAAGGCGCTCTTCGAGACTCGTCTCTCTAGGCTTGGTATACGGGAAATAACTGATGCCATTAAGGTGGACAGGATGAGATGGCTTTGCCATGTCGTGCTAAGCTCCAGCTAGATCTCCCGGGTCAGAAACATGTCCATCGCATCAAGACGGTGGGCTGGAAGACCGAGGCATGCTTGGAATGAGCTGTGTAAACGTTACTGTGCAAGCCTGCCGAGCCTGAAGTGAAAGACTTCGATCAAGACTGACAGGCAGGCTCAACTCCCTTAGAGAGGATTAATCAAAAACCTGTTAAAAATAATCGGATAAATCGGATGAAGAAGAAGAAGAAGATAGCTACATTTATACATGAATGCCTTTGAACTTTTTTTAATTTATTCTAAAGCATGTCTTCAAGATGAACTTGATTTAGCTTTGTGAATTTCTTGAAGCACAACGGAAATGTGTCCATGACATCCTTGCAAACTGACCCAGGTTTGAGTCTGGACCCCTTATTGATGGTTTCCTTTTTTTCTAGTTTTGGGTATCTATGCATAACTCTGTCTTTAAGGTAGTCCCAGAAATAATCTAGTGGTTTAAGGTGTGGGCTGTGGGATGTCCACCTAAACACAATCTTGAAACTGGTCACACAGTCTCCAAATTTCCTTTCAGCCAAACCTGAGACGGATTTGAGGTGTGAGAACTTGTGTTATTTTTCTATAACCAGAACTTTACAATAAGCGACCGGTGCAGGGTGTTCAGCTATTTTTTGCCGAAAGTGTTAATTTGTGTGTACTGACTCTGGATCAAATTTAATGCAAATCTGAAATATTTAAATTTTGAAATTAAAAGTTGCGGCCACATTATGCCTCTAAAACATTTAAAAATACTTCAAAGAAACTTAAATACGGGAAATATTTATTAATGTATGTCTTATTACCTATAGTTAAAATTTCACAAAGATCGGAAGTATTTGAATGTTCATGAAAGGCTTCAACCTTCTTATTATCCCCTTTGCATGAAGCTACATTCAACTAAACATTTGAACAGCTCACATTTGGACCCCTTACGCCTAGAATCTGTGTTCTAAATGCATTATGATCGGTTAATTAGTTTAGGAGTGAATCCTATACATACAAATATATAAACATATAACCATACGTAACTTTATATAAACACCGATGTGTGAATTGAGTGTCTGAGCTGGTGGCCTTGTGCCTGAATGTAAGTAGTCCTGTTCCTCTTCTATACTATAGTAAGCTCAAATGCACACTTTTGTGGGCGCCTTGAATGGCTCGGACGATTGTCACTGGTTACAGTGAGAGTCTCGACTGTCCCATAGTTCCACTTAGTTTGAATGCTCTTCTTTAGGGAGATTTTTCAGACTTGAACTGGTATTCTTGATATGCACTTTCTTGAACAACACTCTCTTATAGTAATGTCTAACCCAATATATTTTTCCCGTATCCTCCACCTCTTTTCGACAGCAACCGCAAATAAACTTGCCGTATCACAGCAGCCGTTTACAATTGATTTCTCACTGGCAAGGACCATTGGTCCTCTCCGGGATCTGGGTGGCAATAAGCCTCCCCAAGGTCCAAGCAGTCTCTGCACTTCCAGTTGAGGTCTTGTTTGTGCTGTCCCTCCTCGGTCTCCTCATCCTCCTTGACTCTATGCAAATATTTTGTGGTGTCAGCCTAGGCTGGTACCATTTTTTTTCTTTTTAATTTTTTTTTTTTTTTAATTTTCTTTTTACATTTAAATTTTTTTTTTTTTAATATTTTTTATTTAATTATTTTTTTTTGGGGGGGGGGGTAGCCGATTATTTTTATTATTTTTTTTTAGGGGGGAGGCTGATGGTGTTTCTTGCTATTTCTGTTCATTGGTTCATTTTTGTGTCGTGTCAGTTGAGGCCGGTGTAATTTATTGGTGGGGGGGAGGGGGGAGCTTATAAAGCGATGTTTCTTGTATTTTCTGTTTCTTTGTTTGTGATGTATTCTTTCGGTGGTTTTGTTTTCTTCCTGTAGTAGATTCCGTGTAACCCTTCGTAGCTTATGCGGGTTAGTTTCCGCATTCAATGATTTTTCTTAAGATTGTAGCTGTTTTGATTATTGCTGTCCTTTGTATAGTTCCAATGATCCCTTTGATTCCAATTTCTCCCAGTCTTTTTTCCAGGTTTTTTGGGATTGTTCCTAGTGCTTATACGATTATTGGTATTATACTGACTTTCTTCATGCTCCATATTCCTTTCAGTTCTCTGGCTAGTTCCGTGTATTTGCTTCGTTTTTCCGTTTCTTTGATTTTCACTCTGTGGTCTTCTGGAACGGCGAAGTCTACGATTTTGCAAGATTTTTCCTTCTTGTTGATTATTATAACATCCGGTCTCATTGATTGTATGAGTTTGTCTGGTTGTATATCCATATCCCAGATGATTTTGTGTTTTTCGTTTTCCAGTATTGTTTCTGGTTTATGTTTATACCATTTGTCTGCGTATTCGAAATTCAATTGTTTGCACAGTTCCCGGTGTACTGCTTTCCCCACACAGTCATGTCTGTTCTTATATTCTTACATTCACTTATTATATGATTTACTGTTTCGTCTCTTTGTCCACACAGTCTGCATTTACTGTTTTCCTGGGTTTTATCTATTTTAGTTTTAATGTAGTTTGCCCTAATTGCATTGTTCTGTGCAGCCATCAGTAAAAATTCCGTTTCTCTGTTCAAGTGTCCTTTTCTTAGCCATGTCCAGCTATTTTCGTTGGTTTCTTCTCTTGTTAGTCTTCTGAAGTGTCCGTGTAGTTTTTTTCTTCCCACTTTTCTTTTCTTGCCGTTTTGTTTCTGGTTTCGCTGCTTCCCGAGTTGTTCGTTGGGATGGTGTCTCTTGCTGCAGGGATAAGGATTTCCCTGTATTGAGTTATGTATTTTTCCAGCTCTTTCTTTGAGTCTTCCACACAATCTTCTATACTTACCAGTCCTCTTCCCCCTTCGTTTCTTTTCATGTAGAGTCTGTCCGTATCGTCTTTTGGATGTAGTGCATTGTGCATGGTCATTAATTTTCTAGTCCTCTGGTCCAGGTGTCCGAGTTCCTCTTTGGTCCAGCCTATGAATTATTATAATTATTATCAGACTGGTTTCCAGTAGCGATTAACTATACTAGGGTATCTGGGTCATATGTTACTATAAAAGTTTTATTTCCATAAATAAACGAATGTGCGGAATATATTCATGTGTTGCTGAAAGTCTTTCATGAATCCTTATTTAAGAACGGATACATTATTTCGGCTAATATCGTCTTGTGTCTGCTATTCCATGTCTGGGTGTCAATCGTGTCTGCAAATACCATTTATGCTTTTTTTCCAGTGTTGAAATAATAATAAAAGAAGCATCCGGTTAGATTAACAAACTTCTGCCGATTCAATGAATTACTCAAACTCCGAATAATGACCAATAATTTTGATGAGCCGAAACGAAGTGATCAAACCAAATGCAGGAGATTAGCCTGAACAACACGTGCAATAATATAGACGTCCGGTGAATTTGTTGAACTTTGTTTTTCAGTCTGTCTGTCTATCAATCTATGTGTTTTTATTTTAATCTATTAATTTGTTTATGCTTGCCCTCTTTATTTATTTATTTATTTATTTATTTGTTTAGCTTAGTCTATTAATATATCGACCAGTGTCCGTTAATAATTATCTTCATCTGTTCATATTTCACACAAGCACCGCACAATTAGACTCTATCTATCTATCTATCTATCTATCTATCTATCTATCTATCTCCCCCTCTCTCTATATACATATATATACCCCTTCCCCTCTCTCTCTACCTCTCTATCTCTCTCCTTCTGTATGTCTCTCTCTCTCGCTCTGTCACAATTACATGTTTATTTAAATTAAATTTAAACAAACAGAATGAAGAAGTAGGTTTGTAAAACTAGTCATGTCGACGAGACGACAGAATTCGATTTAGGAACAATTCATTTTTAAGTGGATAACGTTGAAATCTATGTACCTTAATTAATTTTCAAGTTCGTCTTCGTTGACAATAGAAAGATTATTATATAGAATATTTACACGTTAAAAACTGATTGTTTATTAATATTTTTTAAATTTATATTACTTGAGTAGTTTCGGCTACCGTGGCCATTATAAGTAGAAAAGGTAACAATTGACTAAATTTGTTAATGTCAACTCGCAAATAAACTCCATTTGTAATCTTCATTTGTATTTTATTCTTATCATTAGAAATATATAGTTTTCTTTTTAGTTTTAATCATTTATATCTTTCAATTTCTTTTACCTCTTCTCTTATCTTTCGCGCTTTATTACCGTTATTCGCCATCTCTCTCCTACTATATAAATATTAATTCGATTACATAAAGATTAAGTTCTGTACAACTACAACTGCTATTTTATGACTTCCCACATTTGTAAAACCATTGTTTAAATTGTATAAAAGAGAAATGCCTAATGCGTGGGAATTCGTTTATGGGCCCTTTATGTAATAGATATCTGATTCAACATTCATATTTGACGAGACAGTTTGTCAATCTACGTACACAAAAATGTCGGTTGCTTTCTAGACAACAAGGAAGAGAACGAACGTCTCATGCCACATGTCGTCATCGTAGGAGGATAGATAAATATGAACCTGCTGATGGTAGTCTTTGCAAAAATGATATTCTTCTTGTAAGATTTTAAGATATGTTGATTTGCAGCTTCTATTTTTAGTCCACATAAACGAACTTTGTTATTTTTGCTTGTCATGACGATTAACGGAAGAAGAAACTGCCACTTCCGTCCTCCATTTTACCTTGTGTTTAAGATGAACTTTGTGTCTTTCATTCTCCACCTTCTTTCTATTCTTTTGTGTTTATACATAAGATTTTCTCTTTAAAATGTTTTTTTTTCTCTCATTCTTTTTCAGCTTTATCAATTGTCCTTTTTATTTTTTATCTGGTAATTCATTTTTTCATCATGTCTCATTTTTTTTTATTCTTTCATTTTATTTTTAACGTTTTCTTCACTTTCGTTCATCAGTTATTTTTTCCTTTCGTTTTTTCTTTTCTTTTAACTTTTATCCTTTTTCCTCTTTGTTGTTTTTAATATTTTCTCTTTTCAATTATTTCTCTTTACAAAATGACAAAATACGTTAGAATTTTTTCTTTTCCATTTTTCTTAATCTTTTTTTATTATTTCTATTTAGATGTTTTAAATATGTTTCTTATCTTTCATTTCATCTGTTATCTTCTTATTTCATTACGGTTGATTTTTTCTTCATTTTCTTTCTGACGCTTTTTTTCGTTTCTTCTTTTGTTTCTTTTCAAGATATGTTTAGTTCTAGCTTTCCTTTCGCTTAACTTCTTTGTCTTTTTTGCATCTTCGAAACTTTTTTCCTTGCCAATTTCTTTTTATCTTTTTATTTTTCGTCTTTTTCATCGAACTCCTAATTCCCATGTTAACGCTTTTCGTCTCTTTTCTTCTATTGTCGTTTTGAACTTGTTCTACATTTTATTAATTGCCGTAATTTGTTAATTATTCAAGTGTCTTTTTCATCCTTTTAGGGAGTTGTATGTGTTAAACTAGTTATTTTCTACGACTTGAGTTGGGTTATTTTATTTGCATATCCTTTTTATTGCATGAGTGATATTTTATTTCGAGGTGAACTGAATTCACTAAAGAAATATATAGTTTGATTTTAGTTTTCTCTATATATTTCTTTATAATTGAGTAAATAAACTACGACAGGATAAAACCGACTTAGAACAATTTTTAACACATGGAACGCATATAGAGAATTACATTTTGCTCGGTAATCAAAATAAATGTCGCAAATTCACCGTAAACCGCTTAAATAATTGATAAATCGCTTTGATTGGCTGTTTTGCAACATCCAATCAGGTGAGAGGCAGCGTGTGCTATAATGGCCCATAATAGATTAATAAAACAGTTTAAAAAATAGAAAGCGTATCAGAGATCAATACTCTCTGATATGGTCGGTTTTGTAAGCGGAGTATCGTTAAAAGATCCGAAACTCCCCGAAAACGCAAGCAAAATACCTCGCCAGCGATGTTCGTATGTTTCAAGTATTTTCTCCCTCTATAATTATTTTTTTAATTCTCTTTTTATCCCAGAATGTTTTCTTTTTTTAATAAATATTCACTTCGTTCTTTTTTCTTTTCTCGTTATATTTATAACTATCCGACTAAAAAGGAGTCACAAATTTTATGTAATAAATCTGGTTGAAATGAAACATTCATTAAGGTTACAAAATAGATGTGAAATATATTTAGTGTCAACATATTCGCTAGAAATTGGGGAAATATACAGCAACAAAAAGCTACTGAATTAGAATTGTGTCAACTGTCTAATAATAGTTAACACGGTTTGAAAACAGACTATTTTCACGTAGTTCCATTAAGTAACAAACGATACAATTCACGTTTTCAGAGACGCAAGGAACAATTGGACGGATATCAAACATGTTGAACTCACGTTTTAATTTATAGTCAAAATCTACGTAAAAGACGCCAGAGATTAAAAAAATCTACAATTTTGATGAAAGTAAAAATTGATTTTATTTTTCAATAGAAATTATTTTCAAAATGTGTAAACGGTAATAATGTCCAAACTAACTTTTTAAAAATTGCTTTGAACACATCAACCAAAAAAGTAAATATTTCTTTTTCTATCTTTCTCTTTCTGCTTCATTTCCTTTTCTCTTTGTATTCGCATATCTCTCTTCTGATTTCTCTGTTTACTTGTCTCACCTCTCCCCTCTCTCTCTCTCTCTCTCTCTCTCTGTCGTTATTCTTTCTTTAATTCTTGTCTGTTTTTCGTTCGTTTCATTTTTGTTGAAGATTAAACGAAAATAAAAAAAGAACAAAGGAGAAGCGCAGAAGAATTAAATGTTCGTCTTTTTCTAGTTTTTTCTTTAGTTAGTTTTTTTTTATTTCTTTGTTTTTTTTGTTTCTTTGTTTTTTTTAGTTTTTCATTTCTTTTCTTATTTGTTTTCTTATTTCTGTCTTTGCGTTATTTTTTATTATATTTGTTACTTTCTTTTCCCTTTCTTCCCTTTCTGTCATTCTTTCCTGTCTTCGTTTATTCTCCTTTCTTCTTTATTCATGTATTCCTTTCATTTTCCAGTTCTTCCTTTCTTTTTCTCTGTTTTAGTTATTTTCTTCCCGTTTTTACTTCCTTTGTTTAATTTATTTTTTTCTTTATTTTTCTTCCTTTGTCTTTTATATTCTTTCTTTAATTCATACTTTATTTAATTAATGTTTTCTATTATTCTTTTCCAGCTTTTTATTTACTTCTCTCTTTCCTTTTATGGCTATTCCTTTTCTATTTCTTACTTCTATTTTACTTTCACCTTTCTTTCATTGTTGCTCTCCTTTTCTTTCGATTCTTCGTTCATTCTTTTTATGTTAATCTTTTACTTCATTTTTTTTCCTGGTGTCTTTCTTTCTTTCTTTCCTATCCTTCTTTCTCTCATCTTTTTCTTATTCCTCCATTCATTCCTTTATTCTTCCTTCCTCTTTCTTTCTCCCTTTGTTTCATTTTTTAATTCTTTTTTCATCCTTTAAATTTCATTCTTTCTTTTCTCTGTCTACTTTTTCTTTTATTCTTTTCTTTTCTTTAATGCTGAATTGCCTTTTGTCTCTCTCCTTTAATCGTTCCCTTATCCCTAACACGTTTTTCACCTCCCGAATGACAATACCTACTCCCCTATCCACCAGTTGCGCTTTCCTTCACTAAGTGCTGACATAACCATAAATATTTCTACAGAATAAACCTCCTTTAACAAAAAAGGATTTCATTCATTCTTTGCATGACATTTTTTATGCTTATATTAACATAGTTTTATTTCTTATTCCCCCAATTGTTATTTGTGTCATCACAAAACTTCCTTTCTGTTTTATCAACAATTATGATTAGGTACATTTTTTATTGTCACCGCCATTCCACTTTCATGAAAACCCCGCATCAACGTAAGCTTTCAAGAAAAAACACCGAATTTCTTATATATATATATATATATATATATATATATATATATATATACATATATATACTAATATATATATACATATATATATATACTAATATATATATATACATATATATATACATATATATATATATATATATATATATATATATATATATATATATATATATATATATGAGTACACATTTCAGCTACTGAGTCAAACATGGCGTTCGTATGAAGGTTCGAACCGTGTGACCAGAAGAGATTTTCTCCTCCCATGCTGACAGTTACAGGTTTTACATGAAACGCATGTGTATATCGGTTTATTTTGAAAATAATATATATTTATGAATAATTATATGTGGTACGTCTCTGAAGTATGTAACGTATAGTTTTTAAATAAATAATTCATATATATATATATATATATTTATCTATATATATAATTATTTATAAATAATATTTTTCAAATGAACCCATATACACATGTGTTTTATGACAAACCGACACTCATCAATATGTGAGGGGGAATCCCTGTCGGTACCACGGTTCGAACCCGATACGAAAGTTATATTTAAATCAGTAGTCGGAGCGCATCGTCTGGACATGGCAGAGTAAATTAACGTCTTAATGGCAAATTTTGCGGCCATCTTTATTCATACAAACATTCGGGCTACATATATGCAGACTTGTGCAAGCTATACTCTTATAAAGGCCAAACCACATCATGCCACACTGAAAGTGATGAAACTAAGAAGTCGAATAATTTGGTACTAACAAAGGACATGGAAAAGTTGTTTCTCATATGACCGAACTTGATTTAAATAAAAAATCTAAGAACAAGAATTTTAGTCAGTTGTTTTAATTTTATTATTTTATTTATTTCGCTAATTACGTAGGATTTGATATAATAATGCATCGCTACGTAGGGTTACTGTAACACAACTCTTGGGTAGAGTAGGATGGGAAAATTGAATCATTCAGAAAGTTTATTATATCAAGGTCGAGCTAGTCGCAGTGATCAATCGAGTGCAGAATTGGGTTCATCTAGCCAACATCCACACCCACGTATAGATTACAATCACCCAGTGGCGTACCGGGGTTATGTGCCGCGCGGGCCCTATTCATAAATTCCGCCTCTTTTTTCTTGGAGGACAAACACATTAAAGTATTATAATGATGCTGGTTGAAAAAACAAACGCCGAGTTTTAGCGAGTTTCACCGAACACGTGAAATGTCGAAATGAAAACTAGTATCGGTAGACATTTCAGCTTATTAAGTGAACAAGGGAGATACTTTTTTTTCGGAAAAAGTCAAAATATAAGAAAAATGGCGACAGATAAAAAATATATATTTTTAATTTAATAAATACTGGATGAATTTGCGTAATTTTTGGTGTACAATCTTCTTTTCAGCTACCACGTAAGTACATAACCAAGTTTATACATTTCTTTAGCTATTTTTCATTTTTTCTTTTTTTTTTTTTTTAAAGATGCCTTACATGTTGGGGCGAAACAGCAGAAGCATCAAACAAACAAAGTCACTTATTATTTTGTAAAACGTCAATCATTTCCACAGTTTCATGCTCAATTGATCAGAGCAACAAATTTGAAAGGCGATCTTGCGACATGATCGATCTAAAATAATGTATGTTATGGTGTGATGCTAATCTACTCTACTACGTGGCTATATGGACTCTTCTAGACATTATGTATAAAGGAGCTTGCGACTAAGTCTCGAAGCAGTCTTGAGCTACTTGTATCTAACATACTATTCTCTACTTCTGTAAATACACACTATTGTAAATATACCACCGTGTTGTCTTATTTATTATCAGCCTTCAGAGTCACAACACTGGCGACGAGAACCTGAACGTTTTTCGGACACAAACTAACCTGGACTTATGTTGCACACAGCATTGGCAACGAAAACTCGGACAAATAGATACAACATAAGCGTTATTATTACTGGAATGTTAGATTTTCGAAAAATATATTTAGGCCGTGTGTTCGGAAAAATTGTTCATTACAACATTAACAGCGAGAAGTTAAAAGCCGTACTAGATTTTTACAACACAATGTGTGTCTAATCTAGATAGGAAACACTCCAACATCAGAAAATGGGATTGAAAAAGATTTTTCATTCGTTCTTGAGTTGGACGAAAAAGATTTCAAGTCGAGGTTTTGACATCTAAATCGTTCGACTACAGAAAAAAGAAAACCCAACAAAAAGGTCTGTCGATTTTTCTTCGTTGTTTTTATTGTTATATCAGGCACACGAAAATAAGTTTGAACGAGCTTATTTTTTTCTCGCTAAGAAGTTAAGAATTTATATTCCAATGAGAAAAAATTACGACCGTGTAAAAGAATACTAACAAAGAAGAAAACACGAAAACGTCGGTAGTCTATTTTAGGGGTCAAAATGGAGGAATTTAAAAGTAGAACATTGAATATCATTAAACGGCAACAAGAACAACAGCTTCGACTGGAAGAGATATTTGGAGAAAACAAATAAAGCAAATGGAATATGAGAAGAAAATGGAAATAGAAAAACCACGTCTAGAAGAAAAACTTCAAGAAAAAGAAGATACATTTCAAGAAAAACAATTGAAACAAATGAAAAGATTTTAAAAAAATGTATTCATACCCAACAAGAACAGAAAAAATTAACCGAATTATTGAATGGTGAAGATGAAAGGGTGTAAGTTTCGGAGGTCATCTTAAGTTATGAGCTGTGCAGCGAGATATCAGTTCACATAAGTTTTAAATTTCCGCATGTGGGTATAGTCGGGGAAACAGGGAGCAGGGAGAGAGCTCTAGAGTTTGGCAACACGAGACAAAGAAGGTATTGGAGAGGAAGACACTCCAGCATCTGGGGACCTCCACAGCGAATGGATAGTATCTTGTATTTACGTTGAGTGTACACTAGATCAGCGAGTTCATCGGAGCACAATCCGTTAAAGGATTTGTAAAACAGGCACAAGGATGCAATATTGCGGCGATGGGAGAGGGGCTGGAGCTTGGTGAATATTGAGGGACCTATCAAGTTAGTGACTTTTTAAACTTTGTCTAAGAGGAAGAAACTAGTGGATGATGCACCAGCCCAGATTTGGCAACAATACTCCATGCATGGTCGGATGGTGGCTTTGTAGAGATACAGCATTATGTCAGGTGTGAGAAGTTTACTAGCAACGTCTTCAATGTATCTGTTTTAATACATGTGACCTGTGAATGTTAGGCCGAGGAGTTAGAACTTTGGACTCTTAGGTAGGGTGTTATTTGCCATGGCAATCGGTAGTTGAAGAGGTTTCTGGTAGTTATCGAATGAAAGGAGCTTCGTCTTTGCAGCATTAAATGTTACCATCCATTTATTACCACATTTCTACTACACACTGGAAGCCACTTTCTAATAAGTCAGCCATTGTCTCGGATATGATCCCGTCCGTTTTGCCCATATGACGAGAGTAAAGCGTGATGTCGTCAGCAAATATACCTATTTCAGACTCAATGTCATCAGGGAGGTCGTTTATGAAAAATTAGAAGTCCAAGGATTGATCCATGGGTACACCAAAATGTATGTCATGTTTCTTAGATGAACGGCCATCGAGGACCATCTGGATGTTTATTTTTGTTAGGAAGGGTCTAATTATATTAAATATTTCTCCAGTAAAACAATATGAGTTTACTTTTAGGAGAAGCCCTTTATGCCAGACCTTGTCAAAGGCATTGGATATAGCAAGCACTACCGCCCTAGCTTCTCATGGCTTGTCAAGTGTATGATATATGCGTTCAGAGATGACCGTTAGAATATTCGCAGTAGATTCTTATAATACAGACCAAACTCTTTATAATACGGACTAGGTGAATTAGACCGAATTTTCTAATGTTGGTTTGTTATTAAAAAAAATTGGGTACGGTTGAACATACCAAACTCATCGATTAAATATTACTACAAAAAACAACAACTTTACATTTGTTGAAGCGATACAATTATTAACTAGACGTCTCTTTTTCAGAAAACGGTGAACATGTATGAATCTCGCAAAGAGACGAAGACAAAAATTACAATACTTTCGCTAGCGTAATAAGCAAACACTGCGATTATTTCAAATTATCGGAGTTGAGCGCTAACAATTTTAAATGCTTAATCTTTGCACAAGGTTTAGTATCGAATACGTATGTAGAAATCAGAAAAATAGTCCTTAATAAACTCGAGAATAAATCTGGTTTCAAGCTTTAAAATATCGCAGAGGACTGCTGGCGTTTTGTTAGCGTTCGCCATTGAGCAAAGCATGCGTTGGTTTTCAAAAATTCATTTAAATACATTTTACATGTGTGCTTCAAAGACGTTATATAAAAAGCGACACCAGCGCGAAACATCGACCAGACTTCACTTTTTAACTAACGTCCCTAACAACTAGACGTGTTTCTCTGACTCTAACGTGGATTCGACACCTCAGCGTTCATACTATCAAAATGAAGAAAAAGAAATCAAAATACAGCACAACCTGACAAAGATGCTATTCATCGAAATCTTGCTCTAAATAAGTTTACTATATGATTTTATCATTTTAAATTGCACCATGTGTTCGTTTCCAAAAATGTCGTTTAAATACATTTTCATGTATGTTTCAAAAATATTATTAATTTCTTTATTAAAAAAGCACCACCAGTGCCAAACATCGACCAAACTTCACTTTTAAACTAACGTTCTTAACAACTAGACGTCTTTCTCTGACTCTAACCTGGATTAGACCCCTCGTGGTAAATAGCATCCAAATAAAGAAGAACAACAAATAAGAAAAAATAACTAAAGAACAGTCTCGCCTGACAAAGATGCCATTCATGAAAAGCTTGCTCCCGCCTAAATTTAAATAAATGATTTTATCATTTAAAATTGCACCATGCGTTTGTTTTCAAAAATTTCATTTAGATATATATATAAATGAATATATATATAATGGATTTACATATCTGATGAAAGCGGACCACCGCTTGAAACGTGTTACATTAAATTATAAAATGATAAAATAACAAAATAATAACTAAATGTGTAAAAAAGCATTTTACAAATGTTGGTAGACTTACTCATTTACATATATATCAATATATATACATATATATTGTTATGGTGACGTACTTATGACGAACATTTAGACTCTTCAATTCTCAATAAATACTGGAAGCGTTACAGTTCTCATTTGTTGCCACAACCCCAGCCTGATCAGTATCTCATTAACTTCGGTTGATTGAGAACGTCGGGATCGGGTTATACCAGTCGAGGATCCGTACTCGACAATCAGTCCGACAGGAACTGGCCATTGAGGTGGCCTTTTATCTGCTGGGCTGAGGTATACTGTCCGTGGTTTTCCTAGGAGGTGCACCCTCCCAGGCCTTACCTCTCCACTTTGGGGAGGAGTAAGTTTATTGCTTGCTGACTGAGGCGCCCTGACCGAGAAATGCCGACGGGGTTTCCCAAGCTTTTTTGATAGGCCAGAATGCTTCTTCTTTAGGAGCGCTGGCTGGATCCCCCCACCTTCCCGACCTTGTGTCACATATTCCTGCGGTGGGAGGGAATAAAATACCGGTGCGCAAAACCCCAGCCTGATCAGTGTATTATTAACTTCGGTTGATTGAGGACGTCAGGATGGGGTTATACCAGTCGAGGATCCGTTCTCGACAATCAGTCCGGCAGGAACTGGGCCATTCCGGTGGCATTTTATCAGCCAGGCTAAGGTATACTGTCCTGGGTTGTCCTAGGAGGTGCATCCGCCTAAGCTTTACCTTCCCTCTTTGGGGAAGAGTAAGTCTATTGCTTGCTGCCTGAGGCGTCGTCACCGGGGAAGGCCGACGAGGTTGCGCAGGCTATTTTTGCTAGGCCATTGTGTCCCTTCTTTAGGGGCGCTGGCTTGATCTCCCTACCTTCCTGACCTTGTGTCACATATACCTGCGGTGGGAGGGAATTAATTACCGTCGCGCACAACCCCAGCCTGATCAGTCTCTCATTAACTTCGGTTGATTGAGGATGTCGGAATGGGGTTATACTAGTCGAGGATTCGTTCTCGACAATCAGTCCGGCAGGAACTGGGCCATTTCGATGGCTTTTTATCTGCCGGGAAGAGGCATACTGTCTTAGGTTTTCCTAGGACGTTCACCCTCCCAGACATTGCCTTCTTTCTTTGGGGAGGAGTAAGCTTATTGCTTGCTACCTGAAGCGCCTTTACCGGGGAATGCCGACGGCGTTAGCCAGGCTGTTTTTTTCTAGGCCAGAGTGCTCTTTTTTCCGGGGCGCTGGCTTGATTCTTCCACACATTCTCGATTTTGTGTTACATATTGCTGCGGTGGGAAACAATTCGATACCGTTGCGATAACCCTATCCCGTACCGTCTCCCATCAACTTCGAGATAAGGTAATACCGGGGAATGTCGACGGGGTTGCCCAGGCTATTTTTGCTAAGCCAGAGTGCTCCTTCTTTAGTGGCGCTGGCTTATTCTCCCCGCCTTCCCGATCTTGTGTCATATATTGCTGTGGTAGGACGCAATTAAATACTGTTGCGACAACCCCAGTCCGTTAGTTTCTTATTAACTTTGGTTGATTGAGGATTCGTTCATGAAAGTTAGTCCGGCACGAACTATGCCATTTCGGTGGTCTTTTACCTGTCGAACTAAGGTATTGGTCGTGGGTTGTCCTACGATGTGCACTATCACAGGCATAGTCTCCCCTCTTTGGAGAGGAGTAAGTTTATTGCTTTCTGCCTGAGGCGTCCTGACCTCGAAATGCTAACGGAGCTGCCTAGATAATTTTTGATAGCTCAGAGTGCTCCTTCATTGGGGGCGCTTGCTTGCCTCTCCTTACCTTCCGACATTGTGTCACATATTCCTGCGGTGCGAAGTAATTTAATACCGATATCGTTTCACAACTCCAGTCTACTTCTCTTGTTTCTCTGTTGTTTATAGTTGTCTCTAATATAGTTGTTTTATCTCAACCCTGTGTCCGTGTTTTCATTCATGTCCCTAAACATCCGCCTAATAATATGTATATATATAGATCACTACATATAAATATATATATATATATATATATATATATATATATATATATATATATATATATATATATATATATATATCGAGAGATAGATCCATATATATATATACACATATATATACATATATATATAGATCAATATTTATATATATATAGATCAATATATGTATCAAAATTTATATATATATATATAGAGAGAGAGATCAATATATATATATATATATATATAGAGAGAGAGAGAGAGAGAGAGAGAGTGAGAGAGAGAAGGAGAGAGAGATAGATAAATATATGCATATCTATATATGGATATACATATATATATATATATATATATATATATATATATATATATATATATATGGATATATATATATCAATATATATATATATATATATATATATATATATATATATATGGATATATATATATATGGATATATAAACTAATATTTATATAGAGAGAGATCAATATATATCAATATTTATATTTAGATCAGTATATATATATATATATAGATCACTATATATATCAATATATATATATATCAGTATATATAAATCAATATATAGATCAATATTTATATATATATATATATTAATATTTATATATAAATATATATAGATCAATATATATATATTTATCAATATTTATATATATAGATCAATATTTATATACATATAAATATTTATATATGAATGTATATACATCAGTATATATATAAATATTTTTATATATATATCCTATTTATATATATAAATATATATATATATATCAATATATATATATATATATATATATACATATATGTATCTGTTATATTAGGGATGGGGATCCATATTTCTGGAAACAATTAAGTTAGCTAGTATTAATTATGGCTGGGGTCATTTGAGACAATAAGTGCGGGTTTAGCTGACATGCACTGGAGGGGACTGTTGTGAGTGAATCATTTTGTCAAACCATAACGAAGTGACACATTCGGTACCGACACAGGGAATTACGGGTCGGAGAAGGTCAGATATGGAACGATTGTTGAATGTCGTATCTGATTGGCAGAGGCGAGGCAAGTGTCTGTTACGTCATTTGTTTTTCTCAAAAACTGGAGTTTTTTAAGAGAGTACGCCTTGGAAGCTGAGAGCGATAAGACCAACGATGTAGCCGCTCGTCCGGAAAGCAAGCGGCCCCATGAAAATATGGGCTAAAACGTTATCTGGATCTCGAATGAGATCCGAAATATATCCCTATGCATTCGTCGCACCCCACAACAAAAGTAATGAATCAGAGAAAAATGGAGTGAGACGAATGGATCGAAATCTCTCCACGGTACAAGACAGATAAATAAAAGAATTGAATCTTTCTCTGAGAAAAACCTGTCTCCGAGTTTTGTCTCCTGCATGAAAACAAATGTTGTCCATAAAACAAAGGCCACCAGAATCGATTACGGCCAGAGACGTAATGAAACCCACGGCACAAATAGCGACGACGACCAGTAGACGGAGAAAAAACTATGAGGTAACTTTGTAAGTCCTAATTTGATAAAGTGAAAAGAAAATCTGTGACAGTTAAAAATGAAAGAAAAAGTGTATCATGTTTTAAAAGGAAAAATGTTTTGAAAAGAAAAGTGCTAAAAAAAAAAATTTGTTTAAAAAGAACAGTGTTTAATATTGTAATTTAAAATAAGTTGTTTAAAAAGAAAAGTGTTTGATGTAATCTAAAGAATGAATAAAGAAAAGTATAAAGGTTATATACATTTATATAATTACGAGAAAAAAAGTTAAGAACGATGATGAAAGTGTAAAATGTTGAGACGTTGTTAAACACTGTTAATTATTCATGCATCTGTGAAATATATTAATAACTATAAATCGATTTTATGAGACGAGCCTTGGCCGGCGCTTCTTTGTATATATATATATATATATATATATATATATATATATATATATATATATAAATAAATGTTTTGAGGTACAAAATTTATAGATAACTTTAAAAAAAAATACGCGGAAATCTCTCTAAGGCCCTTTCGACTATCATCTCATCAGGAGAAAATCGATAGTTTTAATTAATAATAACTTCGAAAAGAAAGTGCAAATGGGGAAATTGAGTGTGCCAAAATTAACGTTGAAGCGATTAAAATTCAATTTAATTATTTCGTTAGAAGTCGATTAAAAGGCACTACGTTAGGGGAAAAAAAAAAAAAAAAAAAAAAAAAAAAATTGGGAAGGAGTTCAAAGTTCCCCAAAGAGATTCAGCGATCTTACAAATTCCTTCTGCCGGCACAAGGAAGGTTTTCGCATAGCAATAGAGACAGATTCCAATATTTTCAAATGGTTCTTGGAATCTGCTCGATGCAAGACCTCAAAACGGTCTATTTTATAGCCACTGGCACAGCTAGGGTTTTCAACCAAATGCTGGCCAATAGCAGAGTCCAAAGAATTAGAGGAGGGGTAACACAAGGACCCTACCCTTCCCTGACGTATTTTCGATGGAATGTGCTGGTTTATGCGAGTCTGCAAATGCAAGGAAGTGCGCCCTATATAGCCAGCATCACATTGGCATTTAAATTGGTATACAATATTACTATAATTTGTATAGGGCACACTATCCTTGCGAAAGGAAGGAAAAGCAGGTCTTGTAGCATAAACTAATCGTAAGGAAACAGAGTAGAAGCAATTGCTAATGCTATCAACAATCTGTTTACCTAGTTTAATACTATTTCCCCCTATCCAAGGTAATTTTGAATAAATGGGGCATTTTACAGGCCCAAATATTTTAGTGGAATTTAAAATCAGCAACCTTTTTATTAATACAATCATTGATAAGGTCCTCGGGATAACCATTATCAATGAATATATCCCTGATCCTATTAAGTTCACATTCTAATTTATTTGGAGAACAAATAACGAGAGCTCTATGTACCAAAGTATAAATTAAGCCTATCTTTCTAGACTTAGGCACAAAAGAAGACCAGTTTACATATAGGCCCGTAAAAGTAGGTTTCCTGTAGATGGAAGTGAGAAAGCCACCCCTTGAACGTTCAACAAGAACATCCAAGAAGGGAAGACAATTATCCTTTTCACTTTCCATCGTAAACTTTAGAGCCTCATGAATAGAGTTTAACTTATGAAAGAATGCCAATGCTCCACTCTGTGAAGAAAACATCGCAAAAGTGTCATCCACATATCTAACATAAGTAGTGGGCATCTTTACAGACCTAAATAAAACGGATTCGTAATATCCGACGAAGATATCAGCTAAAGTGGGGGCCAATGGACTACCCATTGAGACCCCATCAACCTGACTATACATAATATTATCGAAGCTGAACTCGACTGATTTGGTACAAAGAAGTATCAATTCTATGAAGATCTCCCTAGGGAAACAAGGGGCAGTCAGGCAACCTTCATAGAGAGCGTCGGTACAAATAGTTATAGTCTCATCTAAAGGTACATTAGTAAAGAGACTAGAGACATCAAAAGAGCACATAAATGATGTCTCAGAATCCGGATCTAACCCACGTAGAACTTCAGTAAACCGATAGGAATCAGGGATGCAGTGCGTCGTGTATAGATCACGCACAGGTTGCAGGATTACTAGGAGCCACTGAGCCAAAGAATGTTGGGCGGACCCTATCATAGATAATATAGGTCTAAGTGGCACCCCCTCCTTGTGTATTTTTTGGAAGACCATATAATCTAGGTCGCAATGACCCAAATAAATTAGAATGTGAACTTAATAGGATCAGGGATATATTGATTGATAATGGTTATCCCGAGGACCTTATCAATGATTGTATTAATAAAAAGGTTGCTGATTTTAAATCCCCTAAAATATTTGGGCCTGTAAAATGCCCCATTTATTTAAAATTACCTTGGATAGGGGGAAATAGTATTAAACTAGGTAAACAGATTGTTGATAGCATTAGCAATTGCTTCTACTCTGTTTCCTTACGATTAGTTTATTCTACAAGACCTGCTTTTCCTTCCTTTCGCAAGGATAGTGTGCCCTATACAAATTATAGTAATATTGTATACCAATTTAAATGCCAATGTGATGCTGGCTATATAGGGCGCACTTCCTTGCATTTGCAGACTCGCATAAACCAGCACATTCCATCGAAAATACGTCAGGGAAGGGTAGGGTCCTTGTGTTACCCCTCCTCTAATTCTTTGGACTCTGCTATTGGCCAGCATTTGGTTGAAAACCCTAGCTGTGCCAGTGGCTATAAAATAGATCGTTTTGAGGTCTTGCATCGAGCAGATTCCAAGAACCATTTGAAAATATTGGAATCTGTCTCTATTGCTATGCGAAAACCTTCCTTGTGCCGGCAGAAGGAATTTGTAAGATCGCTGAATCTCTTTGGGGAACTTTGAACTCCTTCCCAATTTTTTTTTTTTTTTTTTTTTTTTTTTCCCCTAACGTAGTGCCTTTTAATCGACTTTTAACGAAATAATTAAATTGAATTTTAATCGCTTCAACGTTAATTTTGGCACACTCAATTTCCCCATTTGCTCTTTCTTTTCGAAGTTATTATTAATTAAAACTATCGATTTTCTCCTGATGAGATGATAGTCGAAAGGGCCTTAGAGAGATTTCCGCGTATTTTTTTTAAAGTTATATATATATATATATATATATATATATATATATATATATATATATATATATGATGGGCGTATGTTAGCTAACGACATTTGACTATTAAATGGAGGAAGATGCAATTTTGTAAGAACTATAGTCTACTCATGCAAAATGCTGTAAATGAGCCATGTTTATCTTTGTGTTAGAAAGATATGTCTCCGAGTGAGTATGAAACACTTAGATTGGTTCGTATTTGATCATACACGAAATTAAACAAAGCAGAATGACATCAGCTTATGCAGATTATAAAAATTCGAGCAAATTTCTATAATTTTAATTCAATGTAATTATTTAAATTTTACAAAATTAGAACGTCAAAAGTTATGGCATCTCTATTTGTGACACAGTACTAACCATAACAATAATAGTTCGCGTTATAACGCCGTTCTTGTACGCGTATTTCACCTGATATATAGTTAAAAGTGGCGATCTAAAGTATAATATTGCTCAGTCAGTATAACTTTTACGGTAATCTCGTATGAATTCGGATATAATAGATAATTATTTTATTCGCTGCACTTTAATGTAATGAAAATATGTAATTAAACTCGTTTCATACGCTCAGGTTTAATAAGCTTTCTTTGAATGTATGATTCTCTTTGTTAATCTAACAGTCATCAAGTGGTTAAATTCGTTTCACACACTCATGGTTAATAAGCCTTCTTTGAATGTCTGATTCTCTATTTTAACAGTCATCAAGTGGTTAAACTCGTTTCACACACTCAGGATTAATAAGCCTTCTGTGAATGTCTGATTCTCTATGTTAACAGTCATCAAGTGGTTAAACTCGTCTCAAACACTCAGGTTTAATAAGCCTGTTTTGTAATGTCTGATTCTCTATGTTAACAGTCATCAAGTGGTTAAACTCGTTTCAAACACTCAGATTTAATAAGCCTTCTTTGAATGTTTGATTCTCTATGTTAACAGTCATCAAGTGGTTAAACTCGTTTCACACACTCAGGTTTAATAAGCCTTCTTTGAATGTCTGATTCTCTATGTTAACAGTCATCAAGTGGTTAAACTCGTCTCACACACTCAGGTTTAATAAGCCTTCTTTGAATGTCTGATTCTCTATTTTAACAGTCATCAAGTGGTTAAACTCGTTTCACACACTCGGGATTAATAAGCCTTCTGTGAATGTCTGATTCTCTATGTTAACAGTCATCAAGTGGTTAAACTCGTCTCACACACTCAGGTTAAATAAGCCTTCTTTGAATGTCTGATTCTCTATGTTAACAGTCATCAAGTGGTTAAACTCGTTTCACACACTCAGGTTTAATAAGCCTTCTTTGAATGTCTGATTCTCTATGTTAACAGTCATCAAGTGGTTAAACTCGTTTCACACACTCATGTTTAATAAGCCTTCTTTGAATGTATGATTCTCTATGCCATCAAGAGATTAACAAGCAGTCCAAGATATATCAAGTAAGTCACCGTCTATGCGTAAGACATTTTTATCTTCGAAGTGTTTATTTTACGATGATTCTGTCTCGCATATTTATTCGGTATATCAGTCCGCTTCTTCTTCTGAGGAGTGCCACTCTTTGATGTCGGGGAACTGTGCGTCGCGTACAAAACTTCACCCTTTGAAAATGTATCTTGTTGAGAAGACGTTATCGGTGACAAGCAATGGGTTATCAATTTAGCAATTCTTTTTCTATGGTATAGACATGATAGCTATTTCATGCGTGACGCGCAGGTGCACACACACACACACACGCGCGCGCACACATGCATATACATGCATTTTGTTTATGCACGTGCACATCCTGCTGCAGTGTGTTTGTTTGGACATCACCTCCATTGATCCGTTCTATCAGTTTATTCGTATCCATGTATTTCTATTTCTGTTGATGTTCACTCTTTATTAATTATTTGTATATATATATATATATATATATATATATATATATATATTATTTTTTCTTAATCACCAATAAAAACAATTACATAAAAATACATTATATATTTAGGTTGTAAAAATGGTACATATTTCTAGGCAGGATGTTATAGTCCAATGGTAAGACGCTGGACTATAGCCATTTTTTAGCCGAAACCCGACCTTGTCAGATCAATGAAACCCCTTTTACACTACACAGACACTGTAATGTATAGTTTTGATGTAAAATATTTTATATTAGCTCTTGTAGAACCTACAATCGAGCACTTTATGTTTTTTCAACTAACTTGTGATACATGATATATATATATATATATATATATATATATATATATATATATATATATATATATATATATATATATATATATATGCTGATGAGTCCCGATTATTAAAAAAGGACGAAACGTATACGTACATAGATAATAATCAATAACAAATATTTATTATTATTTGTCGCTCTTGGAAAAAGTAGAGTACTGTAAGTGTAGTATTAACACATCATGACGTCACTAGCTTTAAATGCATCGTTCCTTCCATTAAAGAAGTAAAAAAAGTGTTAAAATTATCACCGTTTATTCTCTATTTACAATCGGCCGTGTGGTTAAGGCATCGGATTTTAGTTGCAAAATACTTGTAATCCGGGGGTTTCGAATCGCATGACCAGTAGTGAATAGTCATATCTCTATGCTGATGAGTCCCGATTATTAAAAAAAGACGAAACGTATAAGTACATAGATAATAAACAATAACAAATATTATATATATATATATATATATATAATTTCATGTATATACACGTATAATATGATAAGGTGATATAATATAATGTATAGATTTTCAGTATTTACTTCAGCAGTGTCCAATACGTGAGTAGAACGTAATAGTGGTAGGAGTATGAAGCTATTTATATGACAATTTATAACTATAACCAGATGCCACAAAACTAAACTTGGCAATAAATTTTCACGTTTCTCCACTGTCAGAATACGCCATTAACCACAGAAGAATATCATGTATTGTTTTGACAGACAACATTTAGTTCACATTACCTAGTACCTTCCCAGGCAACGTAGCGAGCAGTGCTCTCCTAAATGTGACATATCTATATATATGAAGTTCGCGATTGAAGCTGCGCCATGGGTAGGTCGGCTGTCTATAGCAACACCGATGAGTCTTAAAGATAACGAAACATGCATGTCTGTGAATATAAAAAAAATAATTAAATATATATATATATATATATATATATATATATATATATATATATATATAGGTTTTTATTATCTAGATGGTTGTTTATGATAAGCTTTCGTCAACTGTTTAAATAGCTCAAACTGTACAATTACCAGATGATTTGCATTCGTACGAGAAGTAGTCAGAACACATTTGCTGGAATGGATAATCCGGCCGATGTTTTTCCTGTGGTCTTTCCATCGCATTTGACTTAGCAATCCTTCACATTCAATTCATGTCCTTGTTATATCGATCGATATAACACGCCAGAGATTGTGTAACTCTTGCTACATCATACACACTCCGGTCACCCATGATAATTCAATGTTTAATATGATTGTAACAACCATATATTGTTATAACCAATACACGCATAAGCACATACCTAAGACAATTGCTCTTCTGAAGCCAACTCACATGTAGTCTTTATTGATAACTAGCAAAGCTGCCGGTGATGTTCGGAGGTATGAATAAGAGAACGGGGGTTTTTAAAAAGTGTGTGTAACTTCTTTCTCTACATCTAAAGTAACGTTACTCTTTTGAATACACTTCTTCCTCAAATTGCTACTCGCTCTTCATTTGTGCACATATTTTGGCAACTGGTCCAATATAATAGAAAGAAAGAATAAAAGGCTAAAGTGATCAGCAATACATGTTATCTAATCTCAGTGTTAGTTGGTCCTTGCTGACTCGGCGCGAATGAACATTATATTATTGTTTTTTACCATACTCGGCTTGGTGTCATACTAAATCGAAATATGTATGATTTGTATAGTTTTAATTGGACGCAAACATAGAACAACGTATATCCGAATGTTCATTATATAATAAATAATCCTGCTGCGTTATGGGCATTCAATTGGGGCGACCGGAGAGTTTTCAGCCTTTTTGAAATAGAAAAGTCAAAAGAATAAATTACCTTGTCATTGCAAAAGATTTCACTCAGTGTTGGTCAACATTACTTTTTAGAACTTTCCAAAATTCTGAAGGTTGCTTAACTTACATTATAGGGTTGGTTGCAATGTTTATATTTAAAAGTTTGTTGCTCAACTTTGCAGGTCTTTCAGAGTAGCTTGGATCTTCGAAATTGAAATCCCAGCGTTTGAATTTTTAAAAACCATCTTACATTTCATCATACACTTCGCGTATGTTTTTTTTTTTTACTTTAATAATTGCCGACAAAAGTAAAATAGATAATGATTATTGGTGAGAGGCATGGTCTGTAGGTCATAATAACACTGCTAGATACGAGTCTTGCCAATGTTTCAGCTATTACATAAATCGTGTAAAAACATCACTTTCCGGCCGATCTGAATATTAGGATCAGGTGTGACAACAATTGCACTTTTAGGTAGAATCGTTCGAGTCACGTGAAGTAAAAAAAAGCAATTCTTATAATTCTCAAAATACTATTTGAATAGTTAAATACGGCGATGGAAGTAAACTGACTTGAGATTGTTTTTTTTCTCTAAGGTTACAGGTTCACCACATATCATGGACGGGTAAATAGACGGTTCTCTGTGGTGTGAAATACTGCTTTAATCTTTGAACTATCTTACAGCAACGAGGGGTTGAATTTTCAACGCGATTATTATCGAAAACATACAGCTGCGAAAAGGAGAGCGTGGCAAGCAATAAGCGGAGGAAATAAAGGGTTCTGAGACATTCAGGTCAGCTGGTTGACCTAAATCTCATGCAAAAAGTAGGTGTTTAAACTTAGGGTTCATCAGAGGGGTCCACAAAAGGTGATTTTTCAGCAGAAGTAGGATAACATTAAATTTGATTTGTTTCAGAAACTAATTCTAAGTAATTCTAAACCAGCGTTGGCCGGTAATGAATGAGGAAACCTGTGTATTTCGGTTCACAGCTCCGAATCCCATGTTAACATTTTATTTCTATTTGCTAAATTTCAATAATTATCAAATTTTAAGTTACAAATAAAATAAAGTCAACTGAAGTATGCTTTTGCTGTTTATTGAACAGTAAAGGCATATTTCAGTGTTCATGGATGCCGCAGTGAAAATTCAATAGCATACTTGGATTCTGTGTAAGATTTTACTTGGGAAAAGTTCAGTTTGATCTTTGTTTAAGTCTTTATTTTAAATTGTATTTCCAGATTTATCACAGATATAGTCTGTATTTCTCACACCTTTCGTAGAAATTAATAGAAAGTCTCTTTAATATTGAATAGTATGTGCTACTTAGATCAGTGCTGTATAGAAGGGGAGCGGCGACGGGGCGGTACCGGGAAGAGCATTTAATCACATTCGAATTATCTCCCTTTCTCATAATATTATTCAGTACTCGGACTAAAATTTGAGTTATTGGGGCATAAAACCAATGGGTTGACCCCGGGCATCACCAGACCCATGCACACCACTGACTTAGATGTAATATGTTACAATAACTTAAAAAAAATTATATTTACTTCTACATAGGATATATTTAGTATTTACTACGGTCAAGTAATGTTTTTCGTTTGTATCCATAATGGAAAATATTTGAAATCGTTTAATAGAAACTCTTTAAAATATCATATCGAATTTATTTGGCATTACATTTGCTGGCCACTCTTGGGTTGAGCTCTCTAGTTAAGCAATCAACAGTTGCTACATGGAGTAAAGCGGGTTCGTTCGGTCAGATGGCACAGCATTGAACACCATTGGTCACGGTTGGTAGTGACTTCTGTCCAGGTTTCGAATCCCTGGGTTAATGCGCTCGCTACGTCTAGCCACACTGAGTCATGGCACGACAAAACAGCTGTCTCTGGATAACTATATTTTATATATATGACAAATGAGATATTTAGCATTGACGAAAAACGTGGCAAAAGAGTGAAGAATTGTAAAAGAAAAGGAGATCGTATAAAGAATGGGAGTTCGAAAGTTATACTAATCGGGACGGGAGGTGGAGATGGGTTGCAGCTATAAAGATAAGGAGGATATTAAAGAATCGTAAATGAATAGTCAGCATGTTATTAATTAAATCCAGCCCAGAAAACGTCTACCTCCAAGAAAACGGTAAAGTGTGGAAAGAAAGAAAGAAAGAAAGAAAGAAAAGACGGAAGAAGGATGGAAGCGTGAGTCGGTAATGAACGACGTCTCGGGGTGGGTGGGGCCTAACGGACATTTGGCATTGCACGTAACAACCTTGCCATAATTTATTTGGCGGGCCAGGCGACAGATGTCTGGTGTATTTGTGTCCAAGATGAAACTAGAAAGAAAGAAAGAGTAAAACAAAATTATTAACATTGGACGGTCGTATTCGACAGACATTAAAATATTTGCTTATTTTAAGATGGAGATAAATAACTGGCGAGGGAGAGAGGAAGTATGAGACCAAAAACACCCAACAAACAAAATAACAAACAGCCTGTACAGACGTGTATATACTTTCATCTAGACATATTTTAATGTCCACATAATTACGATTATCTTACTAGTAAGCAAGATAACGGTTGTCATTTAGCGTAAAGAATTAATATTCATAAAAAAGAGTTGAGCTCTCTAAACAGGCGCTAATGTAGACAAATATAGAAACATTATAATTTATCTTACTTTTGTGATGAGCTTGATAGCATAAAGATAAGATATCCCGACTGCTGATCAAGTAGTCATAATTCGAAACTTAGCTTGGAATACTTGTTATTACTAGCCACACTGAAGAGTGGTGGTACGGCGGAATAACTGTCTATGAATTACCTCATCTCGAATAAAACCGATATGGGCAAGCACAACTTCCGGTTCTGCAAGACACTCCCCATATAATCAATTCTGGCTAATAATGTGTCACATTAAAAATCAAATTCCCTTTTTCCTCCTCTCCTGTCTTCCCTCCTTAACCCCGATAAAGACAACACTTTAACATTGTATGTTTCTCTATCCACATAAGTTTTGTAAAATGTCCACGATACCCTCCATGTTGGTGACCAACTTAGATGTGAAGACTGAAGGTGAGGTCAGAGATATATGGATGGACACACACGAGTCACATGTAGGCATTTCTTCGTCTTATTAGCTACACCGCTTTTCTCTGCTACTACCCTCACACACACCTCATTACACAGAAAAAGTTAGTAGGAAGCGGCCGAAAATTCTGTATTTTTAAAAGACATTTTCTAACAGAGATTATATATACCTATACGTCAACAAAATAAAAATAAATTAAAAAATATGTAAACATTTATATATTTATCACATTTATATATATATATATATATATATATATATATATATATGTTTAATTTTACTTCAATCGAAGTTCTTACAAATCAAGGGGCTCCTTCCTGGGCTAACACTTGATATCTATATGAGATACGTAGATATTCCATTAAAGATCTCCTTTACCTGTCAAACACTGAGTTAGTAAAGAAGTTCAGAATATTAATGTTCCTCTCCTCAATTGACCAGTTGATTATGTTATAATATATATTTCTTGTAGTCTCTTGGTCTTACCGGATTCCAGGTCAAGTTTGGTAGAAATATCCAGCTAAGTGATGTTACTTGAGGTAACATTACTTGGAGAAGATGCACCATTCTTCGTATGAGCCAGTGTATAGCCGTGATGAGGGCATTTTATTTGGGCTTTGAATACTATGCTATTTTAAATATTTGGTCAGGGTTTACTTGTAGAGGAAGTATCATCATGTCAGTTGATACTGACAAACCCTTGTACAGAGAGATCGAAGACACTCGAGGATAGTGTCTAGTAGGTAATTCAAACTCTCCAATGCACACTAACAAAATTAGGTTCGGATTTTCAAAGTTAAACGCATATAGTATTTAAGCTGACAGTCAAACTTTACTTGTTCCAACGATCCAATTCTTGTAGGGTGTTATTAACAATATAATAACGTACATGTGTCTTACAAAAGGTTCTGTTCGGAATAATGGTAATAGTGGTAAATTTCTAAATCAATAATTAAATAAACACATGATGCCATTAATAAAAAAAAGCACATTTCACCATGTTCGTTATAAGATAAACAATTGTGTTGTATCTAACATAAAAATATTAGCATATTGATTTCTTAAAATTATTTGATTCTGGTGCGGCTGGCTGATTATTTTCCATCTGTACGATCTGTTTACATGGCTTCTTCTACTCTAATGTTGTAAGTAGCCGGAAATGCCAATGAGTTTAAACCTTGAAAATGTATAGTAATACCTGTCTTCCTTCACGTAAAACAACACATAAAAGCAATACGTCTTGGACCGCAGAACTGCTTTTTTGCTGATTGTAACATGATCGTCTTCAACTCCAATGTCAACAGATTCCTGTCATAAACCGCCCCACTAGTAAACGTAGTTCAGAGCATTCTAAGTCCTGACATGAAGCTCTTCAACTTTCAATTGGCAATCATCGCATTTCATTAACTTTATCCCCGAGTGACTTTTGGCTTTTATAACTGATGATTCATTATTACAATAAAAGGAGCTACCATTTAAAAAACCCAACTTAAATCATTGTTAAAACATTGGGTTTTTAATAGATTTCAATGCATGATGTTCTTTTTGAAAACATTTCACCATCTAAAATATTATAATTTTGCTCTTTACGTTTCAGAGACCAACACACAAACAAGTTCACGCGAGTCTTAAAAAAGTGTGTTACTATTTAGCGAATATTCAATTTAATTAAATATGCTGTTAAACACAATGCATTTAATAAAAACGAATTTTAAGACTTCTAAATACAAAACTAAGCAAGAAATGATTAAAAAATAATTCTGTAGTTACTTCCTTTGAACATGATGTTTAAAATTACTTCCCTTTAAAAATCATCTCATCTCTGGATTAACAAAAATTTCGCGGTTTTATTTCGTGTTTATGTGTACGTTTCTTTAAGTTACTGAATCTTCATAATATACCTAAAACTGTTTTCAGTTATTTACTATTTATCGAAGAATTTCTGACATCCACAATACAATAAGTTAAAACTACAATTTATTTATCTTTTTCTGAGTAAAAAAAATAAACACTGTAAACAGTACAAGATATGAACTTACGTTTTTGTAAGCCTTTCATTCTCCATATTATGTATCCATCCGTGCAATGTCGGTAAATATAGCGAGTACATAATATAAGAAAGAGTTGTAAAGATGGTAATATTTGATTCTCATTCTGAATAGCCAAGACTATTTGTGGATCGTGGGACCATGTTCCTTAAATAAGTACGATGTAAATAGATACAATTGCTTCAATATAATATTAGGACTGGGTCAGATTTCTTTTCTTAAAGGAATCCATGAAAAAAAAAGAATTAACTCATTCTTACATAGTTACACTCCTTTATTTGTAGAAAAAGTGCATCTATTGGAAAACAAATATCGCATAGGTTGAATTAAAAGTAAAATAAAAATTATACGTATATGCTAAACTTTCATCTCATACCCGTAAGCCGAACAACCTTAGGTTATGGTGTAAAATCAGCTAACTTTAAATCGAAACAAAAAATAAAAAATATACTCCACATCGTTAGAATTGATTTACGCAGCCCAGTCTAACCGTCTCATTTTTTTACTAGACCTAATATTGCAAGATTAAAAACATAGGATGTAACTATATATTTTTACTTTTGTTTGCAACAAAGAATTACATTTTGGAAACCAAATAACGCATACTTTAAATAAAAGAACACACGCTGCAATTAACAAAAACAAAGGCTAATTTCATAATCTTACGAAAGTGCAATAAGAGAAAATAGAATATTGTAAATATTGCATTGAAGTTTTGAATTTATAATTAACAAAAAATACATAACCATATAATATTTTGAAAAAATGTAACTATTAATAATTTTTTACTTAAAATATAAAGGCAAAATCAACTTATTTTAACGGCAAAAAAAACATCTACTACGTTAGAATTGGCTTAATAGTCTTTAACTACGACTAATAATGTGCAATTATCAATTATCAATTAACGGCACAAACATATACGTTAACATGAAATTGAATGAGACGGATCATATTGCCCATAATAAATCGATATTTGATTCTGACTAGAGATGTATTCCATTCATCTTTTCAATATGTTCCATTGCACTCATGTTCATATTTATTTGCCTCCTAACAAGGGCTACGTTAGAAACAAGGTCGGATTTTGATATGGAGAAAATCCAGCTCCTCAAAAAGAGACGCCCTGGATTGAAACAAAAATTAAAATACCCTCAGTCTAATATAACTTTTTGTTCACTGGCCGAATACAGAGTAGACTAAGTGTAGCATCAGAACAGATACTACATTTTGCTCCTTGCACGCATATCATGTATGTTATTTATTTCGCTTGTGTTTCTTTCAACTATTTGTTCTAATGATTTCATTCGAAAATCCATAAACTGTAATGTATCTGTTAAGTTCTTCTTGCATGACTTCAAAAAGTACTTTTACTTCTATAGTATTTATAAGGATTGTATGGAAGATTCATGCTGTGTTGTTATCTAATTTACATGCAAGTTTACGGTGTGGACGAACGCAGTATGTAAATTAGCTCAAGAGAGTGTCATTATACTACCAAATGCACATAGAGACAAAAACTTGTAGCAGTTACACGAATGGACCATTTTCTGTCAATCTACGTGAGTTGTGATTCAGCTTGGAGAGTCTCTAATAATCGCCCCTTTACCACGTGCGCGTATAGCACGTCTACGTGTAACAAGATTCATGCGCGATGAATCATCTCAGCGCGAAAATCAGATGACGTGATCAACATTAACCTTCAGTTCGAGACAGCATGTGATCCCACATTCTTTGCCGGGCCGACGTCAGACGAGTCTACGAACTCCAGAATAAAGATTATCTAATCTTGTCTACATTCACTTAACCCAATGTATTATCTGTGTTTCCTGTAACTAAAATTTCACATCTCTTTAGTTGTGAAGCCATTGTTTATTTCGTGAGGAATGCTGATCCCCTTTGTTTATTACATTTCAGTCAGATTTGGCCTGATAAATTACTTTCCCAATTAAGTCGTCGATCCGACTTTCTTCTCGATGTAAACTCTCAACTAAAATTGGCTTTCTCATCTAAAACTCTTAGAAAGTGGTTGAATGAACACACAGTGAAAGAGGGCAAGAGATATGTGTAGATAGATCAGTGAGAGATCGTTGACGAGTTCACTTAATTAAAAATACAACTTATAACATTTATTAAAATTGAAATGTTTTAAAACTCAATTCGAGAACTAAGGAATATTTCCGCATGTATTTTGTGTCATCTTCTTTTCCCCCTGTACCTTTGTACGAGAGTGAAAAAATAACCACATACATCATAGGCTACTAAACCCAGCACTCTATTCTCATTAGTCACTCGTGCGTTCTTCAACAAATGTATGACTATTTTCATCATCTAACAAAAAATGCTATTTCTGACCGCCTTAGATGGCGGTCAGAAATAGCAAACAGATACTCCATACAGATAGTGGCAAAAACTTTTCTCTATATACTTTATCTACTCTTATTCTCCCACTTAACACCGGTAAATAAATTACATCGGATAATCTATAGAATCATAACCGTAAATATTTCATTTCATTCTTCTAATAATTTACTACATAATATACAAGATTGCTAAATCAATTATTAACAGCTCCTTGATATTCCTACATAATTACAGAATCTAGGAGTACATATACTTACTTATTGTCCGTCGTTACTTATAACCATTACAGTTACACTTAAACTTATTCCAGTTTCCGGTGTACATTAACGAACAGTACAAATTCTTTCAAACATTGATTCAAAATGGCGTCACGTACTTAGCAATCTCTTCGAGACAATTCATTTTAGTTGCGAAACCTCGATTGTTACATGTATACTTTCTTTCTATATGTTATACTGATATACCTTAAACAATTCAGCAATTTCATCCATAACACTATTTCGGCTTATAACTCAATTCAAACAAACTCACAGCGTAAAACGAACAGCGATCCACGGTTACAACACATCCAATAGCCCATAGAAATCTTATGGACACCTGTAATAGCTTCCTTACACGAAACCGGCCAGTAATAAAAACAGACACAAAAAAGATAAATTGTTTCAATTTTGACCATCCGTATTTTCCGAACAAAATTGCAAAAATCACACAACATCTCAATATATTATAATCTTTTTTTTCTTTCATATAATTTTTTTCTTTTACAATTCTCGGAAAATTCAATACTTTGTGTACTTTGTATTTAAATTAATTTCTAATCATTTCTTATTTTTCTTTGTATTTTAACTTTTACCTTTTATAACCATCTGTTCTCTACGTCTGACTCTCTCTTTATTTATTTATTTATTTATTTATTACAATAAAATTGAGACTTTTTTCTCATAGTGTAGAAGAAACCCTTCTAGACTGCGCCAATGGTTTCTTTTTTTCTCTAGTAGATGGATTAGGGACCCCCTACAAAGATATTCATTTTTTATTTACTTACTACAATGCACAAAAACGTTTTTTGATTCGGTTTATTTTTACTTATATATTTTTAACTTTCAACATATAGTTAAGGTTACATTGTAGTATCTGTTACTTAATCTCTTCTCTTCTCGATCAGTGACGTACTAATCTTATTCTTTTCTCTCCTATGTCAGTGAAGAAGAAATCCTTCTAGACTGCGGCAATTTTAATTTTTTCCCGCAGGGGATAGATTTTGAACACATTAAAAACAAACATAGCTTTTTATAGTTGTTAAATTCGTTCTATAACCAAAAAGGCCACTCCCAGTTTGTGATAAAAATTGTATCAGTCTAGAAGGATTTTTCCTTTACTGAACTCGGAAACATGCGCGAATATTTTTAATTCAGATTTCTTTTTTTTGGGGGGGGGGGGGGTATTTTTACAAATAACCCGCTACTTAAAATCGTAGTTGAGGGGCGGTCACACGAAACAGAGAAAACTCTATTTTGTATCATTAAAAACATTGATAAATCCTATTTTAATCTCCTAAATTACTTACAGGGTTCTTTTCAACTTCTTTTTACGAATTAATACTCTAATACTTATATATGAAATAAAATTGTCGCAGTCAAGAAGGATTACTCTAAATGCAAGATTGCAACAACTAACCATGGCAAGAGAGTTATTACTCCACGTATTGCATTAATTGTTTCAGCTGCTATTTTACATTAATATTGTGGGGTCTGTGTTCGCTCTGGTCAGTCATAAGTTCCAAATAATTCAGGAGTTACAGATTTTGCAAATAACTTCTGGAGTTATTCAACTTTCTCGGACATCGCCGGGGCACGGGTCAGTTAGTTAAATTATATAGAAAAATATTTTCAGTATACGCGAATGTTGCTAAACTCAGCTTTAGTATATATATATATATATATATATATATATATATATATATATATATATATATATATATATATATATATATATAAATTGCTAAAGCTGAGTTAATCAACATTCGTTGATAGCTCTCAGCAATGCCTCCCAATATTTCCCAAATGTGACTCTCATTCTAGATTAAAAATCCAACATCAATTGACACATCCAATAATAATTTTGACCTCAAGCATCTATTATCTATGAACCATTTGAAGTCCAATGCAGGAAGCCGACTATGTTTTTGAGGCATGGATTTAAACACGCCTCTATTATTTTTAAGACATTTCCAACATTTATTCGGGCCGAAAAATCTGGGATTATCTGCGACATTAAAATACAACTTCTTGGAGCACGCAAGGTTTGTGAAACTTATAGAACATTATTCGACTCTTTTGTTTTAACTGTTTAAACATTTTGGATCATTCGAAGTTTTTACAATATTCTGACCATAATTGGAAGCATGTTTGAACTGTTTCAGGACTTAAACTGAGACATTTTTCCCTTTTATATTTTTCAAAATGCTTCCCTTTTTCATTTTCACGATATTCACCTCTAATAATAAATTAATATTCAATTATTATTGATAAGAGCTTTATCTTTGAAAAGCCATGGTTTCAACAGTTGATGAATGAAAAAATATGTACACTACAGATTTTATCCACTTCATTGCTTCATTATCCATCTCTCTCTCTCTCTCTATCTCTCTCTCTCTCTCTCTCTATATATATATATATATATATATATATATATATATATATATATATATATATATATATATATATGTGTGTGTGTGTGTGTGTGTGTACATTGTTTACCTTTGGCTTCAGAAAGAGAAAGTATCCGGAACAGCTTCAGTCTACAAAAGACGGGTAATAAAACATAAAGAATATAAGATTGCTACCTCTCTTCCTTCTATTAATTAACACATTCAAATGCCCCTTGTATTGGGAGAATAAGAAACGGAAGTAGACTATAATGTAGACGGAAACAGTATTATCAACGCAGCATTATCTCAAAATAAAGAATCTAATAAAGAAATTGATTAAATTAATATATAAATTAATAAATATGGAAATAAGCTGAAAAGGAAGATCGCATAAAAATGGCGTATGGGTTGAATTTAGATTCTGTGATGTAAGCGACTTCAGGAAGCGACACGCTGCAGCAGGAGAACGGAAGTCGAATTCCAGTTGGTGTTAATAAAAACAAAAAAATAGAATTGTTTGTAGGGACAGGAAACTTGTCAGAGTGAACAACTACCGATTAGGAAAAATTAAAGTACTTATATTTGTATGTTTCAATAGACATTAACAAATCGAGTTTTGTTAATTTTATAATTTGGGTGTGTATAGATTAGGGATTTGTAATTTAATCTATCAAATTAGATTATACATTTTTAGATGCGGCCAATCATTTCAATAATAAGCTCTGTCTGTTGGTCGGTATATAGCACTTAAGTTTGAAATAGCATTTTTGTTTGTCTGTCCCACTTAGGTTTTTCTGGTTTGTCAGTCATTTCTTTTCAGTGGATTCTTCACCATCTTCTAATAATTCAACTTTTAAATGTTGACTAGCAACGTTTTCGCGATCACCGTCTCTCAGTGTGAACGCTTGCTTCTAACTGCGATCGTCTTACCTTCCACTGTTGTCGTACGCTGCAGGTCGGTCTCCTCATGTGAAAATTATGAATAAACATATAATTCCGACCTCGGGCATGCGCCTTACAGCTCTTGCAAATGGCCGCAAGATACCGCGGGCGCTTATAACTGGGTAAGTGTGAGCATTTATCATCACAGTTTCAAATAGCTTCTTTGTTGGTATGTCACGCTTAAGTTTGAATAAGTTTCACTATGAAGGTATTGACGCACCCCACCTCTGCCCATGCGTCAACACAGAATGTTACTGTCAAATGGATCTGAGTTCAAATATGTTATATACGGAAATGCCTGGAACCAGAAACGACAGTAACCACGTGAACGCATAACATGCTGGGATGTATGTTTTGAACAGGTGTTTCAAAGAAGTTATTTCGGTGGGAGTTTTGTTACGAAGTGGACGAGAAGATACATAAAAAGTAAAGTAGTACAACAATAATTAAGCACCCCCTCGCTCCATCTTTATCTCTTTCTCTCTATGCCCCAAATATCTATCCTGATATAATAAAGAACTACATATATTCTGGATACAAATGTCTTCATGTTTATTTATTAGCGAGAACCAACAATTCGCCCACAGATATCTCTCTGAAGAATCTTCACCGGTCAGTTTTCCAATTAGCAACAGAAAAAGGCAAACACAGGAGAATCTTCAGATCTCCCCGACTATATATAACGATAGCAAACATACTACTGCTCTCATTATGTCGCGCTTAAGTTTCAAATAGCATTGCTGTCACTAAACGAATTGACACATTTTACGAATCTCCAACGTGTTGATTATACTATGAACATTGATTAACCCTCTTCACCGATGTACACATAGTCTTTCGAAATATATGAACTCCTGTTTTGGCCACCTATTGACGCATGGATTGCTTATAATACGTAATTTAAAAAGGGTCAAGTTGTTTTATGTGGATCACTTTCCTCTTCATATATTTGTTTTGTTTAATAACAGACACTAGCCGCGTAGCCACGGAATGAATGAGAACCCCTCCGTGTAATCCTGCTCCCAGCCCTGAACACCATATTATAATTTTCATTCTTCTTTTTAAATTTCTTTCATTTTCGATTTTCAAGATATACATGAAATAACACAAATAAAAACGTGGTCATGCCCAACGTGAACACAGAACCCCTCTATTTTGTAAAAATCCCGAATAGAAAATTATAACCACCGTTAGAATGTTAATGTTGTGTTTAATCTTAGTATAGGGATTAATTGAAGATTGAATCCCTGAACATATAGATTGTTAGAGACTACATAGAGATAGTATAGAAGGTGTTTTTTACAAGATAGCATTTCATCTTTGTTTACTTTCACGATTGCATTTTGCATGGCGTAAACGTAATTTCGTCTGAATCAAAATCATACAACTTTTAATTTACCAGATCGATAATGTTGCTTGTATTGGTTTCCCTAGTTCGTTCGAGAAACAGCTACTTAGACGTAGTTTTCAGAATCCATAGTGAAAGCGACAATATGGAACTGACAGAATTCGAACTTGACACCTCCAGGGCGCCAGTCCACGTCGGTATTCGCGTCATTCTTTCTACCTTCTTTTCGTTGGATGTTTTATCGTTACTGCTTGATAATCCCCATAAAATACAAATGCTTTTTCAGTTCAATTTACTCTCTTTCTTAGATTTATTCTAGACTTATTCTAACCCTGTAGTTTAAAATTGTTATTTGCTTGAGGAGGAGATGTGTGCGCTGTGTTAAAATAACGATTTATTAGGCAAGAATCTATTGCAAAACAACATATTCTTCAAAATAAAGAGCATCATTGTCCACGGAATTTTGCCAACGAATTCCATAAGAAATCTCAAATCATTTGATAAAGTGTTGCATTTATCGGAATGTACCATATTCCCATATTCCCATATTCAGATAGAGCAACGTCTGGACGGTTTAGTGGATGTTGTAGTACTTCCACACTGGCCGATTGTTTTAACACTTATCCCCATCTAAATATAAAGTGTTTCCCTTTTTCCCTATCTTAATATAAACAGTTTCTCTTCCAGATGGAAAGAACACATCACTTCCAAATACCTTTGTGAGATACACGTCAGTTTTAATAAACACTGTTTAAAATGCAATACGGGCGGCGAAAACAAACTATTTTATGTTTGTATGCAATGAAATTTATACGTGTATGTTCGCTCACGATTCTTCCACTATTCGAGATAGGAATGTGAAACAAGATACGGATTGTCTCCCAACCTGATGATATTTTTCTAAGGTGGGACACAATATTTGGAGCGGGTATTCCATGTATTGACACAGTTCCTTTCGGCCGGGCCCTTTAATCTAAGCTATAAATTAAAGGTCCTTTCTGTCGAACATTGTTAAGACGGCTCACTATAGATGCTTAAGATAAATAGAATTTAAATAGTTAAAATTGCCCTCATTGGTTACAACGTTCGGAATTGAGTTTAAAGGTGAATCTTGTTCCCGGGTTCGAATACTGCGACCAGTTATAACAGTTACCTCTACACTGATGATTCCGCAAGGATTAAACGTATATGATTGTAGGTAATAATTAAATATTTAATAGTAAATACTTATATATATATATATATATATATATATATATGTGTGTGTGTATATATATATGTATGTATATATGTGTATATTTGTATATATATGTGTGTATATATATATATATATATATATATATATATATATATATATATATATATATATATATATATAATGAAATTTATTTCCGATGAACATCGGGGCTCACAATGAATAATTTAGTTTCATAAAAAAAATCTTTCGAGCTGTCGAAAATTTCAGGGATGGTTGCCTGTGAAAATCGAGGTTCATGGAAGAACAACCAAGCAAGCCCTTTTATATATGCAAAGGAATCCAGAGACTTTATTTCAGCAAGGCAGCATGCATTGATGTGAGAATACTGCCTGAATGTATCCCAAACCCTACGGCAAAACTTTCAACCCAGGCAAATATCGCAATATAACATATCGAGTGCCAAGTCGCCCTAAATCCTTCCTTCTCTCCAACGGAAGAAAACATTGGCAGGCTTAAAGATTAGTTCCTAGAGCATTTTACCAAAACAGCCTACAAAAACGATAGTGTATTCCCATTTATGTTTGGCCCCGATGCTCATATTTACTTTTAAGAGGGAGCAGTTCCTATATCCAGACACAACCTAATTCTTGTGCCTTATCATTTTAAGTGGCAAGTACGGTGCATTCTTTTGGTATTATGTCAAAAGGGCATTGTTAGCCTAGTGCTAATTGGTACCCCTAATCGATTGGTCTAGAACTATGGTAACCACTGCGAAAAAGGATGAAAACTAAGAAGAACGGTGGAGACTCAGCATTTAAACTCGCGATACAAACGAGAGACACACGACACTAGCTCACCATTCCAATTCGCATTACAGGTATTACCCAACACACAAAAAAAACTGTCTTGAATGCAATGGATGGTTTATCACTCAATCCCATTAGATGATGAATCTCAGCAACTTACAACCTTCATCACGGAATGAGGCTGATTTATGTATCTCTGGGTGCCTCAGGGATATTTAGCCTCCGGTGATGCTATCTGCATCTTGCAAAGTGAAAGTCGTTGATGAAACACTACTTACTGGAAACCGTATAGTAGATGCCTTCTACCATATATTTTACTACCTATCATTTTGTAAAAAAACAGGAATTATCCTTAACAAAAATAAATTTCAATTATGCCAGGATAGGTTCAGTTTGGAGGCCTACAAATACCATTATCAAGAGTATCCCCTTCGTAAATTTGCTGAATGCAATTACCAACTGGTGCAAGGTCTTGGTTTCGAGTAGTTAACTAAGTAGCATGGGCACACTTTATGAGCCCCATAATGTTGGTACATAGGGGCAGGGAGGGAATTCCAAAGACAAGTGGTTCGGAAAAAAACATCTATTAGAGTACAAATTTTTCCGTTATCAGGGAGCTCTAAAGTGAAGGGATTGGATTTTTCTGCTTGTCGGGTTGGTTGGGGGTATTTACGTTGAGAGGGGTACAAGTACGGCAAGTTCGTCGGAGCACATTCAATTGAAGTACTTGTAAAACAAGCACAGGGATGCAAAATTGCAGCAATGAGACAAATTTACAAATTACGGATGACTGAAACTATTCTAATACAATTTTGCTCAAATATAACTCAATCCTAGAACTAAATAATATTTTAGTATGCATTTTGTACCATCAAAATATATAGAAATAAAGTCTTAGGAAAACAAACGTTGATATACTTAGCTTTAGTATAATAATAGATATAAGTTCGATAAATTGTGGAACAGTTTGTCAAGACTATACAAACAGCCGAAAATCTATGTTCGAATTGTGTGCATTTATCCAAACAAAGTTTTCTTAATGAAAGAAGAACTAAAAAGCATTTAATGATCCATTTTGTCAGTATCTGAGAATTAAAACATTTTCACTGGAATACCTCTACCTTAAGGGGTTACACATTGCCTTTAAAATGGGGGTTTCTTTTTGTAATAATTGCGTAAATATTTACAACAATTGATGGCGTCAGAATGCCGTTATAATGGATAATGAGGTTAATTTTTTCTTGCACACATAATTTAGTATCATATTTAAAATAAATATAATGAAATAGTCTGTTGTCACTCATCGGAGCCCCTTCCCTATTATATCCAAATGAGAAAATGCAGTGTCATTCCTTTTTGCCTGGGGCGCTATTACTTGTGCGGGAAATCCCTTACTTAATGAGGACACATTTTATGTAATTGTTACGAGACCTAAACGCCTAAAAGGCTCTTATTTTTGGCGTCATCTCCATATTAAGCCAACTTTGTTTCACATCTAGCCCTCATTAGGAGGCACGTGAATTACAAAAGTGCATTATATCACAGCACATACTCTATATACTGCAGCATACGCCACACTTTTAATTGATGACGAGACAACTCGTTACCCGATTGAGTAACGGTTGGTACATTTAATATTTTTTCTCTTCTTCGTCTTTTACCTCTTTTCATTTACTCTGTTTTCCTTTTCATTTACTCTTATTCTGTTTTCCTTTTCTTCTTTATTTACCTCATTCAATTAAACTCCTACTCTTACGCTTTTGTTGCTGCTACTACTTCCTCTATTTCCCTCCTCCCATTAAATTCCGCATCACTCGCCGTTCACCGAAAAAAAATACGCCTCTGCTACTAATCTTCTTTTTCTGCTTCTTTATTTGCGTTATTTATTTATTTCCATCATACTCTGACGCAATTCTCTTACACTCTGCTACTACTACTAATACTACACACCCTATTCCTCTCTTCACACTCCGTCTCGTCTCATTCGCTTATTCTCCTCTCCCATCTAAAACATACAATGTGCAAACAACCAAGTAAGCAATTTCTTACTTACTAATGAGTCACCACTTATCAAAGTTAAAGCAACTCGAGGTAAATAAAATGGATAGATTGTCAGTTCAATTATGAAGAATATTATGAAAAGATTGAAAATTATTACTGGAATGAACGAATGTTATTGCTTAAGAGGACTGTTTAGGGCAAGTATTTATTGACATTGGATTTGATGATGCCTATCTGAAAGCAATCTCGTGGTCCTATTTACCAGATGTGAAGGACACTTTGTTTAAGGAAATTCCTATTTTGTATAGAATCGTTTGTATATTAGTTTGTTGTGCAGGCGTATACTTTGTAAACGAATAGTCTGTAAGTGGTCAATTCTATTTAATGCATAGATAGAGCACTAATATGTGCTGCCACAACTCTAGGTCAGAGTGGATATGGCAGTGACTAAATAAAGTATGCGTACTTCCCAAAGCTCATAAAATTAGGGGCTAACCATCAGGTGCACTTTAAGATCATACGCAAGGTCATATATGCTAAGAAAATAAACTAATAGCTATCATCATTAATCCATGCGTTTAAGCAATTTAAAAAAGAGGAACCTAAAATGATGACCTCAAACGAGTGTAATCATGTGGTGGGTTCAACTCTGCTGATCGCTGGAAAGAAAATATCAAACAGATGTAGATCAGCTCTCTTTTGTCTGTCGGTTGGCTTGTGTTTTACTTTTCTATTCATATCTCAATTTGTATGTTGTTATATACTGCGGTGTTGTGTCGCACAAGATGAGGCGTCTCGAAAATTACAATATATGAATCATCAGATTTAATGAAATGAATTAAAAAGTAAAAAAGGTTTCTCTATTCCAAGATTCTTCTAGATAATAGATAAATATGAAACAATCAAATGTGATATGATATCGATTAAGGACGAGTCGGTATCTAATAATATGTAGCCGAGAATGTTCAATTACATACAGTCAAATGTGAAACAAAGTGTTATTAATCATTAGCGACGAATGCGTGACTTTAGAATAACGCTGAAAATTTAAATTTTAGTGAAATAAAATATATGTTCATCAAAGATGGAATTACGATTTTACTAGCATACACACATAAAAGCCCGTATATTTAATAATGTATAAAATTAGTCCTTGAATCCTAAAATAGAATCGAGAAGAAAAAAGTCAAACGAGTCCATTAGCACCAGCCCAATTCTTCAGATTTTAAACTTTCCCTATATATATATATATATATATATATATATATATATATATATATATATATATATATATATATATATAGTGCGAAAGGCACTTAAGTATTTTTAATGCATCTTTTATTCCTATGTAATTTTATAAGCTAACTACTATATAGCAGAATGGTTTAGTGTACTGTTTTATTATTATTATTATTATGATTATTATTATTATTATTATTATTATTATTATTATTATTATTATTATTATTATTATTATTATTATTATTATTATTATTAATAATACTAGTATCATCATGCGATATGCAAATTACCATATCACATTGTAGTCTTATTATTATTTATTTATTTACGAAGCAAATCATAATCTTCGGTTGTTCAGAACAAGGACATTTAGTGAATAGCAATATTTATTTTTCTGCTCTTTCATTCCTTAAGCCAGGCTTTTCAAAGATTAAAATCTTATCATCAGAGGAAGTTAATGATGGATAGGTTGACAGATGAAGATAGTCAATATTTGAAATTTGAAAAAGGTTTTTTTAAAGTTTTTTTTAAGTTCCAGTGTAAAAGAATCTCACTAAAAACGGAATTCCAAGTGGTATGGGGTTCAGATGTATTGGGGTAAAAGAGATTCACTGAAAACGGAAATACAAGTGGTATGGGGTTCAGATGTAAATCCAGAAGAATCTGTGCAAAAATCCAACGACGACGTTTCCACCCAAGTTTGTAGTCTGTGGATAGAGGATTTACCAATACATCTGAACCCCATACCACTTGTATTTCCGTTTTCAGTGACTCTCTTTTACCCCTTGTTTATGTTTCATTGTTATATACTTGAATCCAGTTTTGTATTTGTGAATTTTCCAGCGATAAGTCGGCTTATGCAAATGCTAAGTCTGCAGTATGCTGGATTTAGTTAATATCCCTGGAAATGTCAACTGCATTTTCTTTCTTTGTGGTAATGTACTTGTTTATACAGACTTTATTCTTCTACTCGATTCTATTTTAGGAGTCGATGCCTGAAAAAATCACATTTACAAATATTCAATTACAAATATATTGAATTGAAGTATGAGTTAATACAATTGTCAGTCCGTAATACATTCCATCGCTTTCAAGTTTGTTTGCAATTGCTACATCTTTCGAGCAATTAACACAAGATAAATATTAGCTAAGATGCAAAGTTAAATACAGAAAAAAAGCGAAAACAAGTACAAACAAACCGCAAACGCGCGGCGTCGAAATACTGACTCATTTTGTGGCTTTCAAGTATTAATTTTATTACGAAATAGTTAACACTTTTGTTTTGTCTACATTTTTTCTTTGCAGAAACTTCATAGAACTCACATTTTATTTACATTATTTTTATTCGGACTATATATACACGTTGCTATTTATATGTTTCGGTCAATATGCCCTCCAGCCTTCTTCATGTGTGATTACGGTGAGGATTTGCCAATTTTTCAATACGATAAGATAAAATCATCGTTGCTAATCAGTTGTGTACGTTGACGTTCATTACTTAAATCTGATCAACTAATGGTTTTGGGCGTTTAATTTTGAAACCCGTTGCCCACTCCCCTGCAATGAGCTAAGGGATAGCCCTGATATGAACTTTCTCATTAATCGTTGTATTTACATTTTTGTTCATATTATGTTGTGATATTTTTAACCAATTCTCATATTAACTCCATATATTTACTATGTCCACTGATGCTGTAAAATCAGCTTAGCATATGGGCAAACTATTTTAAACGATCAATTCTCAAGTGTTAATCTCTATAAAGTATCGATGTTTTACTCGACATGATCGGTGAGCACTACCCTCTTTCCACACGTGATAAGCGATAGCTTCCTTCGCTAAATCACCCCCAATCCCGTTTAATCATCGTGCATCGTTACCGTTATATATCGCTCAGTTAATCTCTAGTGACCCTTCTCATAAAAGCAAGGGGTAACATCTTATTTTTGACGAGGACAATATTCAGACGAAGAAAATAAAGATAATTCCTAATCCCTAGAACCCATACATAATAAATTCACGGTTTATCGACATAGAATACTAATACTTGATTGTAAACGAATTGTACATTTGTTTGTTTTGTATACGCAAACGATACAATAAATATTGTAATAGTTGTCATTACCAAGTGTCCTTTCTCTACTATATAGATCAGTTAAAGTATGTATGTCTTCCCATCTGTACCGAAGCATAGAACTATAAATGTGATACTGAACCTATTTAACTCATCAAGTGATGGGAACATCAATTATAATACAGTTGTTTTTAAATCGTATAAATGAATATGTAAGGTTGCGTTTGCATTGTTATTAGAAGAAAAACTTCACCAATTGAACTCGGGTTTGTCTGTTTTGAGTTTGCAAAGCCAATTAAATATTCAAAAGAAAAAGTCAAAATTGAAATTTAATCTACTAGCAAATATATGCCCCCCCCCCCTGGTCGCATATTTTTTGCTGAGCTGAGAGAATTATGTAATTATGGCAGAATTACATACAATACGTAGTTAGAGCAAAATAAATATTAAAATATTATTGTTGTAAATAAAATAAAAGTAAAGTACCTTATTGTTGTGGGTGACCTACCCTTTAATAATATCTAAATGATAACAACCGGCTACCATAAATACCGGTTTTGCCGGGAGAACATTTGTAGGCACATTTAAGCACTAGCACTGCCAACACTGACTTGTGTATCACCTTTCTGTTCAATACAATTCCGTATTATTATCTCTCAACCTGTTATTCTTTTATTTCATTGTTGGTACCCCTAAACGGGTCCACAACACTTATTTATGGATGTTAAGCGCGAACTGAGACCCCACAATATTTTCTCAATAAGAATAAGTCAAACGTTTTACTATTTTATAGATTTCAAGCGCGAAAGAAAATAACAGGAAATTACAACATGTCCGCCAGCGATTGAAGCATTGTATAAAAGTTCGATTTTCAAGTTTAAAAAGAATAAATTCGAATTTTATTTCGTGATAAAAATACAATTTTAGACTAACTAATAAATTTAATCCAAAATGTGTGCGAAAATCAAACGAAATAAGCGAGATATTCAAATAACGCCGAATGTCTATTTCGTTCTTGCAGTTTTTAATTTTAACTATTTAGTAATTTGCTAAGTATTTTTCGTTTTAAATATAAAGGAGAGTGTAATACATGGGTGGATACCCCACATACCCTTAAAACGGAGGAAGTAATTCCTGGGAGGACAGGCTTATGATAATAGAACCGATATAACAGCTATAAATTCCGATTAAATCCAGTTTTTCTTTCATTCATTTAAAAATGTCTAGTCACAAAATAATCATTTTATTGCTCATTAGTGTTTTGGCTAAGATCAAAGTGTAGTATCTGTTCTCTTAGCATCAACGCCGGAAGTGTCCGTGTAATTATCTCCCTTGAAATAAACAATTACTTTTATGGACCTTTCTGAAAGCAAGGATTTGATGGTTGCCAACTATTTCATAATTATAAAATTTTGATGCAACTCTTTGTGTTATATCTTATCAAAGGCCTATGATATGTCGAAACTATTCCTCTAGAAACAATGTGCTATCGAAACATTCAATGGTCCTATATGATTTTACAGTCAATACGTCAGCAGTTATTTACATTTATTAGTAAAATAGAAGGAAAATGAAATAAGGTTAACAATTGCTCTGTATATTCCCACGTATATCTATTAATTAGTGATGCAATTACCTAGTTACTTAGCTTTACATATTACCTAATTACAATAAAATGTGTGCTACGATAATTAAACTGTTCTGAAACTACCTTCCCCTAAACAAGAAATATTAGCACAGTTCTGCGGTTTTCTTTATTTACTGTTAGTTGATGTTGCTATAGTCATGATGATGTCAACATTTTAATATTTTATTTTTGTTGATTTTTAGTTTGAATATTTACATGATCTTCTGGAGACTTTTTTCCCGTCAACGTTCCTATTTGTACAACGTTTCAGCCGATGTGTCAAACTGTTGTACACGTGTCCACTATTGATGCTTTACTTATCGTTAAACATTTAAAATATGTGAATTATTATTTCTCTATGAATGAAAAAAGAAAACATTTTACCTCCATTTGACGTCTGTTGGTATTTATAAACCGCCACACGTGTGCAATATGTCAAATAAATTCGTATTTATGTAAAAAGACCAGTGGCTTTCGATGGCAAATGTCATTTAAGAAAATGTATCTTACTCTTCAACATGTCATCCACTTGAGAGGTACCAGGCGATACAAGGCCAATGGATATCTATAACAATATTAATTCATATTTTATGCGTTACGTGTCGGAAGGTATCTTTTAATTCTTTTGGAAGATTCAATCGTAACTTTTAATCAGTTTGTCTGTATTTGTCCGTGTCTCATCTGTCGATCACTCATGTCTGCACTATAACTCCCAAAGTGTGTAATTTAATATTCATAGTTATATTTCTATTAGATTTACTCTAAATATTAATAATAATAAACAGCAATAACACTTCAAACTTAGTGAATCACTTCCATTTTGCTTTCGCTGTACTTCCCGATTGAAGAAGAGACAGGCGCAAATTTTCAAGATGGCAAATTAATTAATAAGACACGTTTAAATCAATCAACAGAATCCTATAGAGTTTAGGAGGGCCGTTTTTAGGGTAACAGTTTTAAGGGTAGGATTTGGGGAAGAAAAGGTTTTATAGAAACATTTGAAAGTAAAACAGTTTTAAGTAATATTCAAATGTGTGAGAGAGCGAGAGAAATGTTATTTGATAAACAAACAAATTAAAGAGTACAAAAGCATAAGTTCACGAAAAAAATATTTCATATATGTTTAAAATTGAAGTCTACGTAGACAGGAAAACATAGAATAAGTGTTCATTTTTGAGTGTCTTTGCAAAACAAGGGGAGTTCATTAGTTGAGATGTTGAGGAAGCCTGAGTCGATATTTTAAGGTCTGTGAATTATCCACGGGTCTGGAAAATCGTAATCAAAACTTCCTCACTCAATTACATAAATTACATTCCATTGAAAGTTATTAAATAGAGTCAATAATTATTTGTTTTCATATTATTAAATTCAGTGCGAAATGGATAAAGTATTAAAATAGTTAAGTTTATATATTTGTTTTTAATCAGCAGACGACATTAAAGGGGGATTCAAGCAGTGTGGGTAAGTGTGGGTGTCGCCGTTAGTGTGCGTATGCGTAAAACAGTGAAAGAGTTAATGCATTGTGTATGTGTGTGCGTTGGTGTCAGTTTGGCTATGTGTGCGTGGGTTTAGAAAATGCATTCTCAGCGTTCAAGGGTCCTACAAAGGGGGCGATGGTGCTGGAGAAATGTCGATGTAAGCTCTATACTGGATTTAGGCTAAACATGCCGTTGAAGGAAAACCCTGCCCTTATATGGGGTCGAGGTGGCTCCAAAAGGACAATTTCTATAAATTCAGAAAAATCCGCTGATTGGTTCAAAATATTATTATTTGTTTTATTAAATCTCACGGATGCGTGCGGAAAGCGATGTGCGCAGTAACGAGTTTAAGCACTTTCAGTTTGGACATCGAATGAGTGAACTTCGCTGCTACAGGTTAAGCAATACGTTATTTCTATTGATGCTATCATTTTCCAATTATTATTAGTACTTATTTGTGATACAATATACATACATCACTTAGCATCCAAATAAACCACGTGACGTATTTTATTTTCACACTGGCGAGATTTAATTATATGGGTGGTTGTTAAGGATAATTTCATATTCGCGTCAGAAGTTGTAAGAAAGCCTCCTGCTCCAAGAAATCAGAATAAAGTCATTGCCAAAATACGAAATACTTAATTATTCACTAGTGTATGCAGCAACTTGGGATTTATTTATTTCGCCATATCTCATACCTTTGAAATATATCTCGTAGATGCTCTAGGGTCGCTCTTCAATGATGCACTAGCTTCACTTCAAGTTTCGGATTTTCAATCATCAGACCCGCTCCATAAGCAACCGAAGCATTTCTCAACAGAAAGTTATCCCGCTTTCGATCGCGATGTCGGATTACGTAATGAACTTTTCAAACTAGATGACCTCACAAAAAAACAGACTATATGTGGCATAGACACTCAGCATGAACCAAAGAAAATTGTCCCATCATTTTCCTTTCCTGTATTTAAGGCCATCGCCAGGATAGATCATAACAACTCAATAAAATTGAATGAACATAAATCGGATCTTTTGAACCAAATACATACGGAAGCTGTTTCTATCATAGAAATTATCGTCTCAGTATTATTGTCATGTAGACAGAATATACTGCATTTATTCAAACGTCTCTTTACTTACCATCGACATAACATTGGTTTCTATAACCATGACGTTTTCGAGATCTCGTCTGAATGTTATTTAATCACTGCGAGATTTCGTACTTGTATCATGAAACTCGCTAAGCTGGTGTAGTTATATAAGGTCAATGGTTTTTCCTTTTAAAAATTCGAATATAATATTTAGATTAAAATAAAATGGACGAATACATTAAGTGTAAAGCTGAGCTAAAAATAAACAAAGAATTGTGAAACGTGACGTAACAACATATTCGTAATAATGAAAGAAAATGTGTCTCCAAGTTTTAGATATTAAGAAACTAAAAAAGGAAACTAATATTTGCGCGGGCATTATAATGCTTCAACAGTCAGGATGAAAAATATATATACATTTCAAATAACCGTTGATTATGAAACTAATAAATAAATAAAAATTGATACTAACGAAAGCAGGAAGTTGTGTTGTGTAAAAGATTTAGGTTGTATAAGGTTTGCATGCAATTATGAAAGATGAAGTTTTCTGAGATGGAATATTAAGATTTATTTAATTTTCTGTGTGGAAATCTTTCTTCGTGATTGCAATGAGTAAGTGTCTCTGATTAATTATGTGTACATGAAGAATGCTTCTTGTCTCTTTGTCTTAGAAGGTGGCATTCTTGTAATTGCTGACTGGTAACTTAACTACTGAACTGTTGCAGTCACTGGTAAAGATGCAGTTCATTTGGGTAGTTGTGTTTTTCTTCTCGACACGTGCAATGCAAATTTGAATCGGAATTTAACGACTATTGTTTTTGGGTGATTCCTTTTGGCGCGAAATATCAATTCATTTTGACGTGGATTTGTGTGACGAATGTTCTTCATTTTCGTCGATGTGTTTTTGCTTTATATATAAATATTCTGAAACTGGATTGTCTCGTCTCGCACACTGATTGGATATGTGCGTAAGCGTTCATACGCATGCGTATGCTCATAATAGTTTTACCTGTCGAGCTAACAACGTCGCTCTCTCTCTCTCTCTCTCTCTCTCTCTCTCTCTCTCTCTCTCTCTCTCTCTCTCTCTGTGTATGTAAATACATGTGTATTACCGGCAATATATTAAAACAGCTATAATGATATCGTAATGATATCACTCTAAGACTAATGAGTATATATTCTGCTTACAATTACTGATGCAAGCAGAAATAATTATGCTTGCTAATTAAGTCATGAATGCAATAAGTCAACTTCGAATAGACAGAAATTTATAGAGTGAAGAAATGATTGAAAAGTAGTGATAGGTAAGTAAAAGTAAGGTATACAAAGTTAACCAAAAAACGCATTCAGTAACAAAAACTAGGTACTCGCAATTTCTGGAAATGTTACAATAGTGTGGTGAACAATGGACAATCAACAATTCCCCTGCTGTCACCCCTCAATTATGTCGTTTGCACCACAATTAAAAGGCTGAACTACTTTCCCAGCGTTTCGCCTTAAACTCGACTTTGGACTCTGCAAACCACCCCTCCCTAAATTCCCATTGCGGACTGAAGCTACACTTGAAAACCTGGTCATCACCCTATTCCAGGCCAGAGACATCATAAAATAACTTGACACATCAAAAGCTTGTGGGCCTGATCTTATACCGGTAATAGTAATAAGGAAATGCTCCGCTGAACTGGCCCCTGTCCTCTCCAAACTCTACAACAAATTCCACGGTGATTCGTGCTTTCCTGATTGCCTCTTTGGTACCAGGATAGAACTGATCCCAGAACTACCGCTCAATCAGTCTACCCCCGATCTTTGCTAAACTCTCTCGATTCCTTAATCAATCTGGCGATAGTCCGGCACTTAGTTAATGCTTAACTTTTTTCTCACTATCAGTATGGATTTAGACAAGCATGATCTACTGCGGATATCCTAATGGTCATCTATGAACGCATATATCATACACTTCACAAGGCAGATGAAGTTAGGACAGTAGCACTTATATCCAAACCCTTTGACAAGGTCTAGCAGAAAGGCTTATCTTAAAAGTTTACTCATATGGTATTACTGGACAAATATTTAATATAATTATATCCTTCCTAACTAAAAGAAAGATCCAGGTTGTGCTCGATGGCCGTTCATGTAAGCAACATCACATAAATACTGGTGTGCCCCAGGGATCAATCCTTGAACCTTTACTGTTCCTGGTTTTTATGAACGACATCCCTGATAACATTGAGTCTAAGATAGGTATATTTGCTAATGACACCACGCTCTACTCTCGCCATGTGGGCAAAACGGACGCGCACATATCCGAGGCAATGGCTGAATCCTTGGAAAATGACCTTCAGACTGTAGTGGATTGGGGTCATACATGGATGGTAACTCTTAATGCTACAAAAAGCTCCATTGCTTCAATAACTACAAGAAACATCTTTAACCACCGATTGTCATGGCAAATAACACCCTACCTGAAAGTTGAACATTCAAATTCCTCGGCCTAACATTCTCGAGTACTATGAATTAGAACAAATACATTGAAGACACTGCCAATTGTGCTGCAATGACAGCGGGCTCCCTCTACCGTGGTAGCAAACTTCTTACACCTGACATAATCCTATATCTGTACAAAGTAACTATCTGGCCATTCATGGAGTATTGTTGCCACATCTGGGCGGGTGAATCATTCACTAGTATCTCCCGCTTTAACAAGGTCCAAAAGAGAGTCGTCAACTTAATAAAACCATCAATATCCACCAAGCTCCAGCCTCTGTTTCATTGCCGCAATGTTCCATCATTGTGCCCGTTTTACAAGTACTTCAATGGGGTGTGCTCCGATGAACTTGCTGCCCTAATGCCCCCTCGACGTAAATACAGTAGACCAACCTGACAATCAGCTAAATCCCAATCCGTTTACTGTGGAGGTCCTTAGATGCCGAAGCGTCTTCTACTCCAATAGCTTCTTTTTTCGTGATGCTGGCCTCTGGAACTCTCTCCCTGTTCCCTGTTTCCCCGACTGTACCGACATGCAGAAGTTTAAAAGTAATGTAAACATACATCTCGCTGCAAAGCTCCCAATTTAGGATGACCCCCAAAACTGTCACCCTAATTCCAAGCAGCCCCTTACGTCTACAGTGGCGACCTGCCTTGTTTGGGGTGAACTATGTTAAAAAAAAGAAGGAAAAAGATTGTCTAGCATGAATGTAGAAAAAAACGATGACTATAGTCATCTATAAATGAAAAAGAGTTCTGAAAAGTCAGTTACTCTCCAATAAGCGATGTAACCCATGATTATGTATTACATATACTTGGTTAATAATACGTGTAGATAATGTGTATATTATTTTAAGGTATTAAAACTAATGTAAATTTCCTTTATTATCTTTTATTTGAAAGATTACAATAGAGAAAGCTAATGTCTCCAGCGTGTGTGGTTTACTGAATTGCGAATGGTGTTCACTGTGTTCAGGGAAATTCACACAGCTATGGACTCGTTTTTAATACCAAATGTAACATTATCTTCCAGGTCACTTTTATGCTGATTTGGAAAATTTGAAAAAAATATGTTTTTCTAATTTGTTAGAAAGAAAGCAAAATGGAATTTTAATCCCGAATGTCGCAGTCTTACATCAATTACTTGAGTTTCATTAGATAAGTTTTACAAAAGTTTGCACATTTCAGTTTGCGCGGCAAATCGTTTCTTTTTTTTTATTTTGTTCATTACACCCTAAAAGTGTCCTGTAATAAATTTGCTATTAAAGTTTTAATTTACATTCACCTTTTCCTCGGATCTCTGTGAGAAACTTACTCCGCCAGCCTGTCACGATTCAGCATTTGAATAGCTGATTTCACAGATTTAATAAGCGCACCTTATTTTAGATGCGTCCAAACATCTTTATAAAAGGATTGGTCCGTCGGTTGAGATGTAACGTTTAAGTTAGAAATGTTTAGGTTTTAAATAGAATTTTCGTTGGTCTGTAACACGTAAGTTTGAAATAACATTTTGTTTATCTACCACGCTAAATCTAAAATAGATATTCTGGTTGTCTGTCATGCTTACGTTTAAAATAGAAGTTTCATTAGTCTGTCATATACAAGTTTGGGATAGCATTTTCGTTATTCTGTAGCGCTTAAATCCTTAAGAGCATTTTCATCTTACGCGCGCAGATGTAATAAACATATCTTAATAAATCGATCTTTCTTAAAGGTTATTCAAAGCTTATAACTATTTCTCGTTAATTACCATAATAAAATTGAAATATATTCATAATTTAATAAGTTATAAACATTTAATTAATCCCAATCAAACTATTAGTTTTAGAATTGATCCTGTTGTTTTTCAAATGAGGCTATCTTTTTAATTGTTTCTAAAATTTGTGAATACTTTTTGGGGGTAGGGATATATCAAGATAAGTAGAAAGAAGACAATCGACAGTTTCACATTGATAATTCATTAAATTCATAATGTAAAATACTCCCTTGTATACACTAAAATAAATTATTTTATGACATCAAATTTATAAATAGACTCAGCATTGAACAACACCTGCCGCTTGATCATTGCTTGCCTGAAGCCTACCAATCTGAACAACCTGCATCTCCTCACTAGCATTGCCCCTGAAAATCTGAGACGGGAAGTTGCCAACCTAGTTGATATCCCAAAGGCTTTCAGTTATAAACGCCATCTCCTTTTTTATATGAATCGTTCCAGACAAGGCATGAAGCCATTTAATGTAAGGAGCTAAAATAATTACCACTTTAAGGTCAAAACTAGCCAACGATAAGTGTTAGGTGGATAGATTCAGACCCAGAAAACAGCAATTCTTCCCTCTTTGTCAGAAACATCGCGCATAATATGTGAAGACTAAAGAACAAAACAGGAAAGCTAGTTTTAAGAGACTGCCGAAAGTAAACCCAAGGTTAACTTTCTACTCTCATGAAGTCGTTCATACACGTGAACCAACGGTCCAACGACTAACGTCAAGGAAAAACCTCTTCAGCCATTTCCAATCCCTAACATCTCAGGAAGAGACCGGACTACTGCTGTTGACCAGACGGCTAGCGAATGACCTATCTCATACTGAGGCTCCCCCGGTTCAGAGGCACTCTGGCTCCAGTGGAAAACACTCAACTACTTGAGAACGGGAATGGGGTGATCAAAAGTTGATATAACTAGATGGGGCTACAAAACTGACCCAACCATCTGCAAATGTTGAGAGGACCATACGATGCAACACTGTCTTGTCTGTCCTCTACCAACCGTACAGCAATAATGCAAAGGACTGCGTAAAAAGTGGGACACTGTCGTATGACTACATTCTTCAAAGACACGGAAAGAAGTAGAATAAATAACAAATTAAGCAAAAATAAATAGCAAGGCATATAAATCAGTTCACTGTTCATATTCTGTTTTAATGTTCTATTTTTTATTATATACTTACCCTTATTTAAAACGAAATTAAAAATGATTTCATCATGGTCTTCCGTAATTGAAGCGAATTTTACGCGCGTTATTTGAAATATGGAAAGTAGTTTAGTAGAGTTATGGAAGCATTCTATGTTAACTAATAGATTTTAGTTGTTTTCAATAAGAAGTAAGTAGTCTTTTTGCAGAAACCATTTTAATGATTCTTACATTGTTTTGTGAATACATACGGACATAAGACAGTAATAAAAAGAGAAAAAAAATCAATAATATGTATTTAATTACGAAAATCAAATAATCTAAATTATAAAACAAGAGTAAAATTCAAGGAAAATTATTATTGGTTACTTATCAGTTTATACATGTTTGTCGTAGAGTTACTAAGAAGTATAAATGATACTGAATCATCCTGACAAAGGTGACAGTCGACATTAATAGCCAGATTTACATAATGGTCAAACCCGTAATGATCACCCCATGTTAGGAGCACAGTATCTCTATTTAAAATAAATGAGGTGCCCCATTTCATTATCTAGAGATTCAAGTTCGAACTCCGGTATCATCAGAGATACTCGTTTTTAATATATAACATATTTATTAAAATAAATCTTAACGAAATATAATAAATTATTTAGAAAAATGTCTTACATTTTTCTTTTCTCGATAAATTTTGTAGCATTCATTTTGCAATATAAAATATGTAAAATTATTTTCGTTTTTACTTTAAACTGAATGATACAAGAGAACCATTTCGGGATGAAAGAGCACAACGAGTCAGAAACAAGTAAGCAACATATACATTATCAAGGGGCTGCTATAAAGTTCAGAAAGAACGACTGGTGAAAAATATTTTCTAGAATTAATATTTTCAAGCATCACATCACATTGACAGATCGGGGTTCGCTGTGTGGAGTGTTCTTCTATTATCTGGAGAGGAAGTAGAATATATCTTCCTGGCGTTAAAAATGATTGACTCAATGTTTTAAGCATGTTCAATATTGATAATGCAACAGTATTAAAGGGTCGAAAAATAAAATATTGGTCACGAAAATTGTTTTCGATGGACGGGTCGCATGTAACTCGCGATTCAAGTGTTTGAGAATATTGCTTTTTGCTAAATTAAAATTCAAAATAAAAATTAAACTATTTTATGCTTGTGTTACGATTAATTTTGGCAATATTTATCATAATAAGACCTTAGAAACAAAAGAAAAGCTTAAAGCAGTAACAAACCTCATAAAAAATATTTCAAATATAAAAATATTAAGCTATTGCTCTCGAGCAAAGCCAATTTTGTTTACTAGTTATAAAACAAATTAAACGATTGATTAAAATGGGATATTCTGTTTCCTCTTGGCCTATATAATTACATATTTGCTTATGTGACAATTTGAATATATTACACCGTACAAAACTGTTAAGTATCAAGAACCTAACTTAATAAAAATGTTACTGTTAATATATAAATACTAACCCCTACCAAAAATTTATATCAATTTTCGATTCGGGTTTCGTCTTTATCCTTGCCATATGATGTCTTTCTAATGAAATGACATTATTTTCAATAAATGTACACGCGATTCTGCAAAGGAACTAAAGGCACACTTTGTGAAACAATATCTTTCCAAGCTGTTCAACAACTTTGAGAAAAAAAGTTGAATATAATAGACGTGGAGAGATAATTCTTTATAATAAGTATTGAAGTTTTATGCTACGTGTGTTAATTGGAATTTTGCTTGTAGTATGCAAATAAAAATGTATATACTTATATATTTGACTGGCAGAATACAAATTCAGAGCGGGTATAAGCAATAGCTATATAAATAGGTTTGGGTGGCGGTGGTGTAGATTGCGGTTTCGACAGAACATCCCTTAAATAGTATTATTTGGATTATTCGGACTACTGTTCTCATCTTTGATGTTATTCTCACAACGTTTTGGCCGATGAAACCTCTGACTTTCTTCAAATGTAGCTTGTCAAACACAGAAATCATTCGGTCGAACTCGGGAATCTGTACGGGGTAGCTTGATCTCGTTATGTTATCCATGATCGGGTAGACATCTCAACTAATTCGTAATTGTATTCTTAGTAGTTACCCCCGTGGATTAAATAAAGGGTTCTGTTCGAAATTCCATACAGATTCTTAAGTTCGACAGAAAAATTCCCGAGTTTGACAAGATATGCCTGAAAAGGGTCGGAGGTTACATTAGCCGAAGCGTTGTGAGAATAACATCTAAGATGGGAATAGTAGTTCGAATAATTTAAATAATATAAATTATCAATCCTCATCTCAAATATTCCAAAAGATACCCTAAATATTAAAGTTTACAGAAAGATGTGTTCATGTGACTCACCGTGATGCCTAGAATACGTATCCTACAATTCATAATTATAAATTAATTAGTTTAGGAGTTTACCCGCAAATACATATTGTTGACGCTCATGCGCGATCATTTTTCAGATAAAATGTTATTACATAATATAACTCAAACTTTTATGTAGATCACTTCTTTTCTTTATTAAATTATTGTATCTCGATTATTTAAAAAAGTGGGAAGGACGAGTTTCAGAAGAACACCCTTTTAAGTTTAGAAAAAAATAATGTGCCAACGTTACTCCCCTTATTGCCTAGAATATATATTCCATAATTCATAATTATTCGATCTTGCTATTGTTTGGTATCTACTCTACATTATCCACCTAAATACAGATAGCGCCCTTCACCTACACTATAAGCGTTTTCATTGGCTATTCCAAATACTTGCTTTTTTATTCTCGACTGACGAAATAACCAAATAGTACATTAGCAGATTGCCCTGATCGTGTGTTAAAAGTCGCTTTATCTATTATTTCTTTTTAATCTTTCTTCATCTTTGATGCATTTCATATTAAAGATTTTCGATTTACGTTAAAACGTTTATCCCGGTTTACATAAGGAACCATACTGCTAGTTATTTTAATTAATCTTTTAATTTTTATTTTTATTTTACAGTACCGATTTTCAGAGGCTTACCAATACCTAGGTTAAACGTATCATTTCATTCCAAAGACGTTTTCTTTTACTTCTCAGAATAGCAGTATAGTATTTTCGAACAGTAAGTGGCCTTTGCAGCCAATTACATAATTCCTCACACAACTCCGCTTGCATTTTTTGTTTAATATATCTGCGTACTTTATTTTCATTTTTATTATGATAAATAATTTCCGCACAATATAAATTATGTAACAAACCTTTGACCACAGGCTAAAGAGACATTTAACAACTTATTTTACTTTTTTAGCTAAATAAAGAATTGATTCTCATACGTGATAAAAACATCTCGACTTTTCACTGAAATAACAGAATTCATCCTGTAATTCCTTCATTCACCTGATACTGAGTTTACTCTTTCTTATGTCTCTCGCGTCAAACAACAGCAGCTTTTTGCTATTGTTATAATGATTGACACAGCTTATAATTTTAAACTACAAATTCAAAAACAAAACGCCTGACTTACTATCATCCGTAGGAAAGTACAGGTAAGACAGACTTTATTTTTAACATAGTTCACCCTAAACAAGGCAGACCGTCACTGTAGACGTAAGGGGCTACTGAGAAAAAGGGTGATGTTTTTTTGGGGTGGGTGAGTGTGTGTGAGGGGGTCAATCTAAATTAGGAGCTGTGCAGCGAGATGTCTGTTTACATTAGTTTTAAATTTCCGTCCGTCAGGAAAACAGGGAGCAGGGAGGGGGTTCCAGAGTCCATAAGCACGAGGAAAGAGGTTTTTTGGAGTAGAAATCTTTTCGGCATCTGAGGGCTTCCACAGTTAATGGATTGGATTTGGCAAATTGTCGGGTTGGTCTAGTGAATTTATGTCGTTGGGGCACCAGAGCAGCATGTTCATCAGTGCACAATCCATTGGAGTACTTGTAAAACAAGCAAAACGAAGCAACATTGCGGCGGTGGGATAGGGGCTGGAGCTTGGTGGATAGTGAGGGACTTATTAAGTTGGCGACTCTTTTTTTGGACCTTCTCCAAGAGGGAGAGACTAGTGAATGATGCACCATCCCAGATGTGGCAACAATACTCCATGCTTTGGCGGATGGTGACTTTGTAGAGATATAGGATAATGTCAAGTGAGAGAATTTTACTATTACGGTAGAGGGAGCCCACCTTATTTGCAGCAGTCCTGGCAATGTTTTCAATGTATTTGTTCCAATTCATGTTATCTGTGAAAGTTAGGCCGATGAGTTTGAATGATGAACTCTCAGGTAGGGTGTTATTTGCCGTGACACTCGGTGGTTGAAGAGGGTTGAGTAGGGTTGTCTTTGCGGCATTAAAAGTTACCATCCATTTTTTACCCCAATCCACTACAGACTTGAGGTCATTTTCTATGGATTCAGCCGTTACCTCAGATATGTGCGCGTCGGTTTTGCCTACATGACGACAGTAGAGTGTGGTGTCGTCAGCAAATATTCTTATCTCAATTACATCAGGGAGGTCATTTATGAAAATCATAACAGTAGAGGTCCTAGGATGGATCCTTGGGGCACACCAGCATTTATGTCATGCACCTTAGATGCACGACCATCGAGGACTACCTGGATCTTTATTTTTGGTTAGGAAGGATTTTATCATATTAAATATTTGTCCAGTAATACCATATGAGTGCAGTTTTAGGAGAAGCCTTTCATGTCAGACCTTGTCAAAGGCCTTAGATATATCAAGTGCTACCGCCCTAGCTTCACCAGCCTTGTTCAGTGTATGCTATATGCGTTTAGCGATGACCATTAGGATATCTGCAGTAGATTGTGCTTGTCTAAATCCGTATTAATGATCAAAAAGAAGTTTTGCATTAGCTAGGTGCGGACTATAGCAAGATTGATTAATGATTCAACGATTTTAGCAAAGATTCGGAGTAGACTGATTGGACGATAGTTTAGAGGATCAGTTCAATCTCCAGAATGTCTAGATACTGGTACCACTCAACAGCAACTGTGATTCAGTCGGTTGTCATGGTTACGAATATTGTTGCTGATTTTAGTTTTGGCGTACCCTCATAACGATTCAGACGTAAACATTATTACTTACTACCGAGTGTGTCCCACAATACAATTAATTCTTGACTACGTTAAAATAGTGGCAATATTACTGGGAGACGTTCCTCCAAGACATGCCCACCTTATTTCGGAGGAAGGCGAGTGATTGTCTGTCACCCGAGTTGTTCTAATATAGTAGAGAGTTTCGACATGTCTGAGCAGGACATATTTAGATGAAATTGACCTTCATCGGTTCTTCAAGCTACAAATAGATTTTCAATAGTTGGTACGACGAGTGCGCATGGACAGTTATCGTCTTTTTTCTTTTTCATATTGCCACCTGGATCTAGGTTTCTGTTACGATACAATAAATATAGCGCTTTCGTTTTATATCGAATTCATCACAACGTTCAAAAGTAAGTGGATGCCATCTTACCAGCCATTATTACTTTATTTCGGATATTAAGGGTGACTTATGGGTTTCTTGCCTACGGCTCTCTTAAATGTGAGGGACAACCGACGGAATCGACCAATACATTTTCGGCTGAAATTGACGTTTGTCGGTTCCTTAGACTATTCACTGCGCGAGCAGGAGCATACCGTCTTTTTTGTATTGTCACTATGACCTAGGTTAATGTTAGGACATAAAAGAAACATCGTTATTTTGTGTTATGTAGAATTCAACACTGCTGGTAAGGTAACAGGGTGCAATCATCCTAAAAATTTCCAACTCTTTTTGAAGTGAAAACGGGTTTGTCTGTTTCATGATACGCTCTCATCCGTCACAGAGCGTCAACAGGACCGACAATGGACATTTTAGGTGAAATTGACTTTTATCAGTTCCTCAGACTTTAAAGCGACTTTTACCGGTTTCGTTACGCCTATTGCGCGTGCACCATACCCGCTTTTTTTCTTGTTTTACCACTTGGATATAGGATTACTGTTAAGACACAAAGAAACAACGTTTTTGTGTTATTTCGAATTAAATACAATGTTCAATAGTAACAGGAAACCATGCTCCAAGGCATGATCATGAGTGATATCCGCAGCGTTTCGATGGAACCGAGCAGAATATTTTCGGGTGGAAGTGACTTTTATCGGTCTCTTACACTAGGAATTGAAGGTTTACGCTAACTGTGCGCACGGTTTCCATCTTTTTTCTCTTTCCTCATCAACTTACAGTTAGTGATAGTTAATGAAGGGCAATACATATAAAATATTACATTTCTTCTCAGTGATTGTGTATAGAGACAATTACTTAGCCTATTGTGTAGATAAATAGTTGAATATTCTAAAAGTGAATCTAGAGATTTAGGGAATTGCCACTTGCTATTCCCTCTCAAACGCTGCTGTTGAATAAAGGTATATTTACATTATTCAATACGAACCATTGTTGCTAGGATTAATGCCAAAAATACTAATTCCAAGTTGTAAGAAAGCAACGCACAAACGAAAACTAAAAATCCGTGACAGTCGTCGTTTTATCAATTCCCGTGGACTCCGTGGAGCACATGCTATTTTTGTCGGTTATGTCGAGGGGATAAGCCCAGCCCATTATTATTTCCCCTATTCTCATCATCACACATGCAGCAGCTGCGAAACGGCCTCCTTAGTCTGTGGTTACTTCTGAGACGTTGCACAACTTATTAAGCCGCTTCTTGATCTGGTTCTACCGAGACATGTTCGTCTTCGAGATTGTCGTCGTCCCTGTCTTTCAACGGATTAAGGCAATCATCGATTTGCTTCGTCATTCATAACCATCACAAACAATTCGCCATCGATTGATGCTGCACTTCCACTATCTTCAGAATGTCTAACCATCCGAGAATACGGGTGAAGATCTCTTCCATGACAAGGCATTTCGTCCACACACACATTGTTTGAGGACTCACCACCTTCGTCACAGTTCCTGTCCTCCATTCACTCGTGCACTTGTTTGGTCAGGCTCCGACCAGCACAACGTCCCCTGTTCATAGATTTCATGCTTCTGTTCTGGTAGCAACGGAAGAGCTTCATCGATGACTTTCACCAGAACTTCATACTTGTACAATGCATTTGCCGGAGCTGTCGCACTATGAACATCGTCTTTTAGCGTGATATTGTACCAATAAACCGCCTCTTCAGTAGTGCATTTCTTTCCTAACGGCAATCCGTTTTATAGATCCATGTTACCTCTCGACAATACCATTTCCTGACGGTGCATATGCGCACCATGAACGAAATCTGACACCCCAGCTTTCAGCAAACATTCTAAAAGCATTGCTACTAAAAGCTGTATCGTTGTCGGTACAAAATTTATTCGGGTAGGCTTCTCTCAAGGAAAACAGAGCTGAGACATTGTATCATAACGGGAGAATCATCTCGTTGCAAGAGTCGCCATATGGCAAACCAGGTAGGCCCGCAATCGATGAGGGTTAGGTAGTGAACACCTCCAGAGGGAGTGACATCCATACCCAACTTTTACGATACGCTTGATGATCCAAACCTCCTCATGTTTGCATCGTATCAATGCAGGATCAATTAACAGACATTTGTGACAGAGTGCAATTGCAGATTTTACAGTACTTTTTATCGTGCCAGGAGCGATCCTCTTGACGAAGTAGGTTGTTCGTTTCACTCTAGGATGACTGCTGTTCAAATGGATTGTATTTGGCTCGGCTTCATGTTTTTATCGGCGGCGGCATATATCTTCTACACAGACTCTGATTCCTTCCCCATTGCCTCCAATCACTTTTGCGGGACTCTAATCTCATCGGTTTTATTTTGACTTGACCCGACGAGCACAGCGTGTATTCTTTGGCAAGTACTGAAAAGATTTGCAACTGTATTATGATACGCATTGTACTAGCAGCATTAGTGCTCGTTCTAGATTTGTTAGTCAAGGTGTTAGTAAGCCATCGATGTACACATAAGGAGTCAGTCTTCAAGTGTAAGGATTTGACCTCCCAGTTTATGGTCAGATTTACTCCTTTTAGAATTAACAGTCTCAGTTAGCATACGTCTTAATGAGAATTCCGTGGTTTGATGGCCATATTATTCTTTCCCGTGCTTGCCCTTTGCTTGATGACTCCAGTCGGTACTCGCAGTTAACCGCCCACTGGGATATTCCAAACAAGCTTTCCGTAGAGAGAGAATATCCTTCTTCTGGTAATAGTGTCTGGAGCGTCCAGCAGCTTATTCTCACGTTTCCAAAGCAGGACATCGTCTACTTCCCAGACAGTTAAGGAAAGCACTCCGGCCTCATCCTTCGGTCGCTTCAAAGTTTTGCTGGGCAGTCCAATGAGCGACAAATGTTCAGCAACACTGGTTGCGGATTCGACACTTTCATCCACATACACATCATCGATGGAACTCAAGGTCGTCTTCTTGATGTTGTTGTCTTGAAATAAGACTGCGTTCAAAATTGACCTCATTATTTGCGGTACCATATTCAGACCAAACCCCAACCTCGTTAAACAGCACATTCTACCTTGGAAAACAACGGTCTGGTAGAGCCAAAGTGACTACGCAATGCACACTTGAAGATAAGCAGATCGGAGATCGAGTTACACTACATTTGATTATTGCTGCCTCCAATCCCTCAGTTTTCTGGCGTAAACATCAGTTACTCCAATATATATATCCATATTGAGGTTTAGTTCCCGGTAGTTGATTACAGTGCTCACTTTTGATTTATTCTACTGGGCGACAGCCATCAACGGAAGCAGCATTCTCGGAAGTCCCACTTATGTTCGTCATAGGAAGCAAGCCAGCCTTTCTTGATCCATCGCTGTACTTTTTCCCTAAATAGTTTCCTGAATGTTGCCGGCATTGAATATTCAGTGACACAGTTTTTCAGTTTGTCAAGAGCCTTGCCTTCCGCCCATTTCCACGTTGCGGTTCTTTCATTTCGTTGATAGTCTAACATCGCTAAAAAAATCGGTTACTAAAAAAGATAAAGGCTGGCGCAGCCGCACGAACAAAAACTGGCTCGTCAAGAAATTGGACCTCCCTGGCTTCAAGATGGATACTCCGTCTAGAGCTTTTATCGCGTTATCCTCATCAAGAGGTCGAACCCAAGCGGGTACCCCACTATTACTAGTGCCTCAATTACAACAGCATGCCAACTCTCATCGAATCGGAGGCAAACGAAACCAACTCCACATGTTCCGCGCTCTCCCGCCAATAGTAACCACCTCGATGGTCTGCTTTCGCCACGTCTGGCACGCTCTTTTATTCATTATGGTGCAGGAGTACTCAGAATCAACTAGTGCAATGCAATCTTTCCCGTTCACAGCTACTCTTACAGTTGGCAGCGCCGAGTTCATATTTTGTCTGGGGAAGAAGCTGGCACATAGATGTCGTCACCTAAACCTTTACCCGTACAATCTAGAAATACGGTGCCTAGTTGATCACATCTATAACAACGTGTACCATTTCTCTACTATTGGGGGTCCCGAGCTTTCCGTCTGTCTCGCAGAGCGAAACAATTCCTGGCTAAGTATTTAATTCCGTCGCATTCGAAACATCTTATCCTGATGTTCTTCGACTGACTTACTTTGGTTTGTATTGACCCCACGGCTGCCATAATTAATGCGGATCCACATGGATCATCTTTCAATATAGCTCTCGCTCGAGAATGATGAGTGTTATGAAGTGATTATTCCTGAAACGTAAGAAACAATACACAAACAAAGGGAAAGATCAAATGGACACAAACACGATGTTATTTCGTTGCTCGTCTGGTGCGTACTGAGAATGACACGTTCCACACAACGAGTATTTATTTATTTACCAAATGGTTCAATGGGAACAACTCCACAATTCAAATCGACAACACTACATTCTTTCTCACATAACAAACAGTCAGATTTTGTTATATATATATATATATATATAGTCCACGCGCGCGCGCGCGTGTGTGTGTGTGTGTGTGTTTGTGTGTGCATGTGTGTGTAGGATTACCGTCCATAAGTTCATACTTCGATATGTACAATGTGCGTGGAAGGTCTCTGTGGATCCGCTCTGATTTCAAGGGGGGACACCTTAAAGTACATTTTGCTTAATTAAATAGTTGATTCGACTTGTTGTCTCAGTCGAAAAGGACTTTTTTGTTTTCTAAGACAGAATAGAAACTTATTTATCTATCTGATATAATCGTCGAGCCGTATTGGTGGGAGTCGCTTCCGCATTGGATTGCGTCTTACCACTGGTGGGTTATGTTTTGGTGTTGTCGGTGTGGGTGGAACTCGCGTCTGGCACTCGTGTCTGGAGTCTGGGTTTTCCTGTTGTGGATATGAGTATAACATATCTTTAGAGTCCGATTCTATACCTTCCCGGGAGAGCTATTTGGATTTATTCGCTTAAAGAGAGAGGAATTTAGGGTGATTTGGTAATCTCCTCTTTGTGATGTCACCATGCTACCCTTTATACCGATAATCGTCAGTTGTTTGGGGTCGAATGGTGGGGATAGCTTGCTGAGACGTTTCTGCCTAACAAGTACTTTGTCACCTAGGCAAAGGGGAGAGACCTTTGTCTTTCTTTTTGTATTGGCATAAGTCTTCATTTTCCTCTTCCCTCGTGCATCATTCTCCGCTATGTGGGCGTGAATCGACTTTGGCATGGGTTCTTTCAGAACAGCAAGTATGCTGATTGTCATCTTCGTTCCAGTGAGGGCTTCGAATGGAGATGTTTTGGTTGTACCGTGGGGGGTGGCCCTGTATTGACTTGGAAAATGAATTAGTTGGGTTTTCCAGATCAGGACCTCCACAGTGGTGGCGCGAACATACTTGTTTAGGGTTCTCATGAACCGTTCAGCCTCTCCATTCGCATCTGGCCACACAGGGGTAACTCTTCTGTGGCGTAATCCTGCTTGGGTGGTAAAATCCTTGAATTCCTGCCCTTGTCAGACTTGACACTCTTGCTGATGTCGAGGGGAGTATTTCTACCTCCGGGAATCTGCTGTAGTCGTCGATGGCGACAAGCACATAATCTCTAGATTGGAAAGGACCTGCGAAGTCCAGGGAGATTTCAGTCCATGAGGCAGCAGGGAGTGGTGTGGTGCGTATGGGCTCACGGTGTGACGATGTCGAGTTGGAGGCTTGGCAAGGGATGCAGTTGCGCACTGTCTCCTCCACCAGCTTGTCAATTCCATGAAACCAGACCTTTTTCCTCATTAGCTGCTTCGTCTTAACAACGCCCTGGTGTGTGCGGTGGGCTATGTCTACGGTTCTCTTCTGCAGGGTGGACGGGACCACCAGGCGGTGACCTCGAAGGATGAGACCATCATGTGCAGATAGTTCATCTTTGACACGTGTGAAACTGGATAACTGCGGATCGTTTCATTTTCCATCTGAAAATGCAATCATCACTTTCTGTAGCAGGGAGTGTTTTTCCGTGGCTAGCTTCACCTCTTCGAGGGTGATGGACTTAGGTGTGGCATGGTGAGCCACGTATCTTATATATGCCTCAGCCGAATTGTCTATCTTGGGTTGGTAGTGAGGGTGTCGGCTGAGGTAGTCGGCGGGGTTCTGGTCATCTTTTCCCGGCTGGTATACTAAGCTATACTCATATGGCATGAGGCGTAGGCGCCAGCGTTCAATTTTGGACGTGGCTGGTTTGAGACTTTTTACAATACCGAGAAGTGGTTTGTGGTCAGTGGTGATGGTGAACCTTGACCCATACAAATAAAGATGAAAATGCTCAGTAGCGTATACAACGGCTAGCATTTCTCTCTCCGTCTGCAAGTATCGCTGTTCCACATCTGTGATAGCGCGGCTGGAATAACAGAAAACTGTCCCGTCTTGTGTAAGCATTACCCCTAGTCCAACGGGGCTCGCGTCTACCAGGATATTTCTCCTTGTTCCGCTCGAAGTAGACCATAACTTCAGCACCAGTCAGGGCCTTTTTTAATTTTATCACTGCCTTCTCTTCTGTCTCTGACCACCTCCATTCTCTGTCTTTTCTTGTGAGTTGTCGGAGTGGCTCGATGACAGTGGCATCGTGTGGGATGAACCTGGCCACGTATTGGACCATGCCCAGGAATGAGCGCACTTCTCCAACATTGGTGGGCGATTTGCAGTTTGCAATTGCTGCAATTTTGTCTGGGTCTGGTGACACCCCTTTTTCCCTGAAGGTATGCCCCAAAGAGTGATCTGTTTTACCGAGAAAAGGCACTTTTTCCAGTTTAGCCTGGCCCCGGCATTTTGTAGACGTTCCAGCGTGGACCTCAAACTGGGATCATGTGAGGCTTGGTCACGTCCGTAGACGATAATGTCGTCTGAGAGGTTTTTGACTCCTGGAATGTCCCTCAAAAGATCCGCAATTGTCTTTTGAAATATTTCCGAGGTTGCATTTACTCCGAACAATAGTCTCTTGTATCGGAATAGTCCAGCATGTGTGGTGAACATGGTGATGTATCTGCTGGACTCCCCAGCTCTAATTGGTGGTACGCACTCGGCATGTCTAGCTTGCTGAACACCCTTGAGTGGTTTAAATCTGCAAACCAGTCGTCCACGGTCGGCATGGGATATTTGACTCTTTGAATAGCTTCGTTTGCTTTTCGTATATCCATGCAGATTCGCACGCAACTCAGTTTTTTAGGGGACTATCACCACGGGACTTACCCAGGGGGTAGGTCCAGTAACATCCTCAATCACGTCTATCTCCTTGAGACGTTTTAGTTCCGACTCAACGCCCTTCCTCACGTGGAAGGGTATTCTCCGTTGTCTCTGTGTCACCGGTGGGACCGAAGTATTGATGTGCAGCTTAACAGTGGGTCCAGAAATCTTTCCCATCTTTTCGTCGAATAATGAGGGGAATTCATCCGAAATATATGTTATCACATTGAACGTAAAATTAAAGGATATCATACCCAGTGCCTCAGCAGAGTGGGCACTGAGTAGATTTTGTAGATCGTGTCCGAACAAGGGGTTTTCATTGTCGATAACGAACATTTTTGCTTTTCAGCGTCTTCCTGTAAATTCGATGGGGGTAGTGATGAATCCACCGACTGGCATGGCTTTCCTGGACCGATAGGCAAATATCTGTGTAGCAGTGCTGTGTATTGTCGGTCTGTACTGAAGACCGTCGTATGTGCGTCCAGACAATATATTTACACGTGCACCGGTATCAAAAAGGAAGATCACTGGGGAGTCATTAACGAGAATGGTGGTTGTCGGTGTCTTTGTCGACGTGAGAGTTTTTACTGTGTAGACAGACTCATCACTCGACGTAGAAAGGGATTCAATATCATTTCGATATGAGTAGGAAATTTGTCTTACCGGTTTTGAATTGCACACTTTTGCGAAGTGGTTCTTTTTCCGGCAGTTCCTACATTCTTGTCCCTTAGCAGGACACGTCACATGTGTTGCTGAGTATCCACAGTAGTGGCAGACATGTCTGGCGTCTTTGCCACGTGGCTGGGTCCTCGGAGTAAACTGGCGATTACTGCCTTGTGTGTGTCCGTAGTTGTGTTTTTCGTCGGTATTTCTTTTCTCTTCTTTTCTGCGTGTGTACTGCCTGCAGTCTCTTTTATTATTATGGGATTACAGGGCACGAACCATCTCTTCTCGCTCGATGTCTGCGGCTCGTGGGCGAGCTAATTCAATTGCTCTAGCCTCGTCTAACACTTGTTTGAGTATGGAGTTGTCTCGTAGTGCCCTTCGTCTGACCTTAGAGGATGAACAGCCCTGCACGATCTGTGCGAGTATTTCCCGATCTGTGTCCACACAGTCACACGTGGACGCTAGGATCCTCAATCTCACATGAAATGAGTCTAGAGTTTCGTCAACATTCTGCGATGCGCGTCGAAATTTGAAGATCGCATAAGACATATTTCTTTGCGGTGTGAAATAGTCGGTCAGTGACTTCTTTGTTATTTCGTAGGTGTTTGGTATTTTTTATCCAATCCATCCGATTCGACGGTTGCACCGACGCCTTTTTGTATCTCCGTAAAGTTGTGGAAGATATCGAAAACTTCGTCTCCAGCAAAATGATTTAGACACGCTTTCTTCTTACCGTCATCTTGAATATCTAAATCTACGAATAGATTCTCAAGTTTGTCCAACCACTTTTGCCAGCGATTTCCATTAGCGCTCGGATTTTCTTGGACGCTAAAACTTGAAAAATTGGATAGGTCGTTGTAAGACATTCTGTTCTGTTTTTGTTTTGTGAATATTTTTTCGTTTTTTTGTTTTTAATAAAAACGTGAGCTCGTATGTTCCAATACTCTGTCGTCAGTTGTTGTGAAGTGATTATTCCTGAAACGTAAGAAACAATACACAAACAAAGGGAAAGATCAAATGGACACAAACACGATGTTATTTCGTTGCTCGTCTGGTGCGTACTGAGAATGACACGTTGCACACAACGAGTATTTATTTATTTACCAAATGGTTCAATGGGAACAACTCCCAAATTCAAAGCGACAACACTACACTGAGAAATGCTCATTTCCTTCATTCGGGAAGAAGCTCGTAGGAGCTGTTGGACATGGTCGAGCAACCCATAGCAAAGGTCGCTTTGAGGCATCGATCCGTTATACCATCGAATTGTACAGAAAGCTATCGTAGGTCCGCCAGATAAACATCTACGGTTTCACCCGGGTGCATACAGTTTGCTACAAAGCGAACGTTGTGAATACAGGTTCCTTTATGGAGGCATAATACCCCTTTTTTCTTAACTCAATTGCTGGTACACCGCAAAGGCGCCGCCTATCACAAGCATGGGGATTATGCATTTTACATGTTTTACAGAGCACAACCGACACATAAGCTCAGCCTCCTGAATCAATTCAATAATAAATTGGCGGGGGTCTGAACCACTAAACTCCGATACAAGCTTCAGGTCAATCTTATCTCCCATTATTTCGCTACGACAGCTTCTAAGAAAGCAACGCACAAAGCAAAACAAAAATTATGAGGCAATCGTCTCCCAATCAACCGTAGTTGCTGCCGCCTTTCTTTCCTTATCTTTTCGTTTTACCAATTTACCTGGACGCTATGCACATTTCATGCACGGCACAGGCTATTTTTTGTCGTTTCAATCGGGGGGGGGGGCTTAATCCATTACACGGATTAACCCATTTTTCGTCATTTATTGATTTATTTTAACCGTAAATCAATGAAGGTGGAAGGGAGATAACTTTGACTGAGCCTTCAGTAGATCTTATCTGAGAATTGATTCATAGATTCAATCGATAAAAGTCTACGCATTATTGTACCTCACAAAGCACGCACTTAAGGCAATTTATATTTATTTTTAATGTTAATGTTTTGTTTTATATTGCATACGCACACAAACACACATATATATACACGACATCTAAATACACAAAAATAAAATAAATTAAACATTAATAAATAAATAAAAATAAAATAAAATGACATAAAAGTTGTTTAAAAATAAAATTTAAATATATATATATATATATATATATATATATATATATATCAAAAGCAAATAGTAACAGAGAGATGTGATGTGATGGTTTTCGGAGATGACTCTCCTCAAAAACGCCTACGAGAATATTAAGAACCACATAATGATCAAATGGTACATTTTTGCGAAGTTTGTCTTTATTTTAATTTATTTTTTTACACAAAATGCTTTCATAGTTAGCTATTCTTTGAAAACAGCTGTGAAAGTTTTCCTCGTACAATTCTTAAAGATTGCGTATATTTTGACAGTGCCTACATAATCATGAGATACATTCCTTTGAAATTGTGAAGAATATACTCGGGGAATATTGCTAGCATTTATATACGACGTATATATAGGAATAATTTATATGTCCGCACTATACCTCCAGATTGAAACGATTATTACACTATTTCAATGCAATACCATTCAATTGAAAAAATTTGGCCAAAAAATAAAACAAGCATGTTCTTAGTTGCGGTGTAGGGAGAGAGTTTCAGTAATTTACAGAGAAGAAGATGCAGTGGTTCAGCTCTTGTGCAATTTTGCCCTGAACTGCCGTGCCGCTGGCACATTTAATAGAAGTTCATTCGAAGATCCAGATATCCTGATCAAGAAAACCGTCATAATCCGGTCCAATCGGAATCGGTAGCATAACCCTCTCTGCTTATGACCATGTGACCTCTTTCTGGTGCAGGAGTGAATGGTAGGTACAGAGAGAGATCATAATCGCCATTGAGGGGATTGTAGGTCAAAATGAGATCACCACGCAAACGTCGGCGCTCAAGGGAGGACGAGTTAAGCTTCTCGAGTCAGCTTTTGTAAGGCAGATTCTGTAAGCTTGCGCCATTCGAGTAGCCAGTTGTTAAACTTTCTCCTGGTGCCAGATATCATGAATGAGATATGGAGCAGAGGTATGCACACCATACTTTAACAGCGGTCACAAGAGGGAAGCATTAAGTGGGAGAAATATTTTAGGAGTAAGTGTGCAGAGGAGGGTCGAATGATAAACTGGAAGGTATTTGCTTTGTTTGCAGCCTGAATGCAATGTTTAAGACGAATCGACCGGAATGCGAAGATTTCTATTTCGTTCACCTCCTTGTGTGGAGCTGTGTCACTAGCCAAAATTTGGTTTCGTTTTTGGATGATTAGTTGCCTACTTTTACGCCATATCAACCATCTCGAATCATTTAATTGATGATGCATTAAGTTTGATGTTCTTAATACTAGCTATAACTGTAATAAAGTGATGGAGCCCCGCGGAAAATTTCGAGAGATTGGTATGTCTGTATATATGTTTGGGAATCCGAAATATTGTTTTGTATTTCTCGGCAGAAGATTTCTTTGTTTCGCAGCTGCTACAGTCGATGGGAAAGTCAGACGTTGACCTGATTAGGTGGTTGTCATGATCTGAAGGATGACACCTAGGTTGAGAACACGTTGAGAACGCGCGGAAATACGTTTACGATGGTGTACGGCTTGGGTTACGGCCGAACTGCTATGAAAGGGAGGTAAATGATTAGCAGGAGAGATCCCGGATGACGATCGAGGCTGTTCAGAGGCTGACTACTGCAAGTGAGCAGCCAATGCATTGCTTATCGTATGAGGAAAGAAGGACCAAGCCGAATAACGCTAAGTTACCTTGTATTAAGATAGATATTGCAACAATCACGAATTTATTCAGTTTTGATTTTCTGTGTTGAGTGTTGAAGTTGAAGTTGAAGTTGAAGTTGAAGTTCGGAGTTGAAGTTTAAGAAACTGCCGTGTTCTTTTTGGGGGAAGAATTGCTTTTTTCAACCCGGAGGAGGAAAAAAAACTTTTCACATCGTCTATTCAAAAACCTTAACGTGGCTGTTCATTAACTAAGCGAGTCGAAGTTGGAATCCAAACTCTGTCTGGAAACAGAGGTATTAACCCCCTAACTAGCGGAATACCTTTTGTCATTGTATCTACGTGTTTCACGGAAATATATATATATATATATATATATATATATATTTGTTTAATTAAGCATATTTGTTCGAGTTATCGATACCTTGCTCATCTGCTTTTCTTTAATATACTTTTCATTTCTCGTTTGACGACCAATTCTCTGGTCGACCCGGGTACGGTCTCCTTCATCAATTAACACAACCTGGTAGAGGTACGACCCGGTCAGCGGAGACGATTTGGCACCATCAGTTTTCTTTAATAAAGTTTAAAATTGGTCAACGCTAGCGTCCCGTTAATACGGCCCAAAATTGGCGACATTATATTTACCAACTGTAGAGGTATTAGCGCGGGATACGTCGTGATGGTAACGAGTGTGAGGGTTGCATTTTTAGTTTGCTGTGAGGGAGTGAGTAGGCTATACGTTAAGGTAAACGTTTCTGAGCCGTGTAAAAGTAATTGGGCGCTGTGAAGGTTCTGCCGCACCCAGCCTAAAGTCTGGATGTTGCTCAATCTTACTATTGTCTTTCGATCAATGCAGAACTCTTTATGAAAAGTTGACACTATGAGTCCTTAGATGAAATTGAAGAAGCCTGTTAGGAAGTCATCGATTCCAAGCCATAGGATTAGTACTTCGACCAAATCTAAAAGCTTATAGGTGGTTTGAATGTCGTGGACAATAATGGTCGGTACTCTTATAGCTGACGCACCATGTTTCCGTGAGTTCGCGTCTTCAACGTTCGAGCAGGTTACAGAAGCGCTCGAGAGTTGACGAGGCGAAAACTACTAAACGCTAAATAGAAGACTGGCAGCCGATAAATTACGACGAATAAAACAAAACTAAAATGCATATAAAAAAATAAAGAACAAACAAACCATAGCTAAACACCTGTTATTAATTAGATGTTTATTTTTGTTTGCTTTTTGGCAAGGGAACCATTGTTAATCAAATGTTTTTAAATGAAATGCTTTTTTGTTTGTGCACCGGAAAGTTTCAAAAAATGATTTTGTTTGCTTTGTTAAGCAAATGTTTTGGGGTTTATTTTACATGTTTTTCAAAAATCTCAATGATTTTTTCTGGAGATTCAATAAGCTGATAAAGATTATAGAAATTCAATTTTTTTATTGAACGCGATTCATTTCTTCCAAAAGTTATCGGCTGCTTGGTTAATAGTTTCGTCAACTCTCGGGCGATTCCGAGACCTGCCCGAACGTTGACGACACGAAGTCACGGAAACATCGTGCGTCATCTATAAGAGTACCTAATGGTCTTACTCTTGACCGATATTTATTGTTTTATAATAAAATGTGAGTAAATTTGCAATAATCCAGTCATAATATAAATGAGCATTTTCTTTGTGTCTGTCTGTCTGTCCATCCGTCTTCTTTTAGAAATAGAAAATATTGCATTAATACTAAATCATAAATTCCACACAAATAAAGCGGATGCCATGACCGGAATTCAAAATCGAAACTTTGAGACCTTCAGTCTGATGTTCTACGAACTAAGCTATTTAGATTTTCTCATAAACATATCTTAAAACATTACCTTAACAACATTATTATAGCTTTGATGTGATGTCATAGATTCATGATTTACATCATCTTTCAAAGCATGAATTCAGACATTAGCGATCATAAAAATTAATAAATGAATAGTTAATCATCATCAATAGCGTTTGAAATTCTTTTAATAGTCCAAAACAATGTATTTTACTTAAACTACGTATTGCCGTGAAAAAATGTAATATATAACATATACTAAAATGTGGGCCTATATATATATATATATATATATATATATATATATATATATATATATATATATATATACTAGACCAGCTGTCTACGGCCGGAGGGTCTAGTCTATAATATATTTGTCATCTATCTGTTTCTGTCTGTTTGCGAGAATGCAATAGAAATTGAAAAACAAAGATCTCGAGTACAATGTTACGAGGAATCTAATGGTGATATTAGTTTTTGTATTAGCGGTTTCATAATAATATCGTAGGGGTGTTAGAATACTATGATAGGGGTTTTAGAATCATACCGTATTTCTGCATTCGAGCCGTATATCCATAAACAGTATGAAAATACATTATACTTTATTGTATTTGTCTTAAATCTTGGAGAATAAAAATAATATGTGGTTCAGGGCTGGAAACAAAAATACACAGCTACACTCATTCATTCTCAGACAACGCTGAATTGTCTGCTAATAGTATGTTAAATCTTTAGTGAATGTATTTTATAGGGACACCTTCTTTGATTTAGCATCAGTGAAAGGAATATCTTGCGTGTTACATACGTAGATATACCAGATTCATTGATTGGTTGAGCTAGATCACCAGAAATGAGAAGGAAATTGTTTAGTATATATTAAAGCAGTAGTTAGGGTTGTATTTACTCCTCCCCAGGAGTTAGGCACAAGGCCAGTTTTATCTTACTCCCACAAGTAAGATGTGACCCAAGATCGGGTCGAGCAAGTGGGGTTTGAAAAGCCAGCGCTCGAGAGGTGAGCACTCTGGCCATTTAAAAATTGCCTGGGCAGCCCCGTCGGCATTCCCCGGCAGGGGCGCCTCAGACAGTAAGCAATAAACTTACTCCTCCCCAAAGAGGGGAGGCAAAACCTGGGAGGGTGGACCTCTTAGAACTGCACAGGACAGGCGTGCAGTATCCATCGGAACAGATACTACACTTTGATCTTAGCCAAAAGGTTAGGGTAAGACAGTGGTTTTGTATCGAGATTATGTGGGTTTCCGCTATCATGACTGTTGTGGGGTACAAATCACCCCTATTGAAGAACTAATGGAAGCAACCATCTATAATAAATACCATGGTTGCAAAGACTCAAACAGAGGACATTCCTATCATGTGAGTGTCCACGTGTGGTATCTGTTTCGATGGATACTACACCCTATAGACCGGTGTTGTCTTGGCCTTCGGGGCATGATTCCGCCGGTCTATGGGTCTGTCCTGTGCAGTTCTAGGAGGTCCACCCTCCCAGGCTTTGCCTCTCCTCTTTGGGGAGGAGTAAGTTGATAGCTTACTGCCTGAGGCGCCCCTACCGGGGAATGCCGACGGGGCTGTCCAGGCAATTTTTAATGGCTAAAGCGCTCACGTTCTCGGGCGCTGGCTTTTCAAATCCCACTTTCCGACCTTGTGTCACATACTCCTATAGTGGGTAGGTGTTAAATATTGAGGACATTCCTATCATGTGAGTGTCCACGTGTGGTATCTGTTTCGATGGATACTACACCCTATAGACCGGTGTTGTCTTGGCCTTCGGGGCATGATTCCGCCGGTCTATGGGTCTGTCCTGTGCAGTTCTAGGAGGTCCACCCTCCCAGGCTTTGCCTCTCCTCTTTGGGGAGGAGTAAGTTGATAGCTTACTGCCTGAGGCGCCCCTACCGGGGAATGCCGACGGGGCTGTCCAGGCAATTTTTAATGGCTAAAGCGCTCACGTTCTCGGGCGCTGGCTTTTCAAATCCCACTTTCCGACCTTGTGTCACATACTCCTATAGTGGGTAGGTGTTAAATATCGAGGACACTCCTATTATGTGAGAGTCCACGTGTGGTATCTGTTCCGATGGATACTACACCCTATAGACCGGTGTTGTCTTGGCCTTCGGGGCATGATTCTGCCGGTCTATGGGTCTGTCCTGTGCAGTTCTAGGAGCTCCACCCTCCCAGGCTTTGCCTCTCCTCTTTGGGGAGGAGTAAGTTGATAGCTTACTGCCTGAGGCGCCCCTACCGGGGAATGCCGACGGGGCTGTCCAGGCAATTTTTAATGGCTAAAGCGCTCACGTTCTCGGGCGCTGGCTTTTCAAATCCCACTTTCCGACCTTGTGTCACATACTCCTATAGTGGGTAGGTGTTAAATATCGAGGACACTCCTATTATGTGAGAGTCCACGTGTGGTATCTGTTCCGATGGATACTACACCCTATAGACCGGTGTTGTCTTGGCCTTCGGGGCATGATTCCGCCGGTCTATGGGTCTGTCCTGTGCAGTTCTAGGAGGTCCACCCTCCCAGGCTTTGCCTCTCCTCTTTGGGGAGGAGTAAGTTTATAGCTTACTGCCTGAGGCGCCCCTACCGGGGAATGCCGACGGGGCTACCCAGGCAATTTTTAATGGCTAAAGCGCTCACGTTCTCGAGCGCTGGCTTTTCAAATCCCACTTTCCGACTTTGTGTCACATACTCCTATAGTGGGTAGGTGTTAAATATCGAGGACACTCCTATCATGTGAGTGTCCACGTGTGGTATCTGTTCCGATGGATACTACACCCTATAGACCGGTGTTGTCTTGGCCTTCGGGGCATGATTCTGCCGGTCTATGGGTCTGTCCTGTGCAGTTCTAGGAGCTCCACCCTCCCAGGCTTTGCCTCTCCTCTTTGGGGAGGAGTAAGTTGATAGCTTACTGCCTGAGGCGCCCCTACCGGGGAATGCCGACGGGGCTGTCCAGGCAATTTTTAATGGCTAAAGCGCTCACGTTCTCGGGCGCTGGCTTTTCAAATCCCACTTTCCGACCTTGTGTCACATACTCCTATAGTGGGTAGGTGTTAAATATCGAGGACATTCCTATTCATGTTTTACCGCATGGTAGGAATCCGGTCATCTCCTACCACATTTAGTGGCGTTACTGTATTGCTATTAATAAATACATTGTATATTTTAACCTGTCACAATTTGTGGTTGTTATCTTTGTGACCCCTAGCACGGGTCTACAACAATGACTAACCTAGAAAATAATGGTTGAAGAAAAAGTTAATTCTGTGACAAATAATCCGGACGAAAGAATTGGTGCAAGGATAAATTAAATATATTTTATTGTCTTTGCCATACTTGTTCAAGAAATAGTTCAGCGACGAAGAATGTATATTAAGATATCTCCTCGGTTTGCACATGGAGTCATATAAAAACCACTCTGTGTTCACTAGAAGATATATAGCATTATTATATTAGTGCTATTTAAGCATGACAATAAAATTATAAATCCGATGAAATCCTCATAATATCCCTAGAGGATTTTTTTTTAAATAAACAACTTATTAGCGTCTACACAAGGAAGGGTGTCAGCAGGAAACGACATTCGTTGTGTAGACAGAAATGATTTCTTTATTAAAAATGATGAGCCGAGACCACAAATTTAAGGCACCAAAAGTGAGAATGAAGTTTCCTATGATAACAATAGTCCGCCCAAAAGTAGTTTGCAAACCCTTGCTCTCCCATTGAGATGCCCCCATATCAATTATTATATTAAATGCAAGACTAAATGGCTGAGAAAACAGCGAGGCTATAACACATTACATCTGGCAAAGCAACCTATTAAAAGTAATAGAAAAATAATTACGCCTCCCTTTTCTCTGTTTTACATGCTGAGGTAGAAACCGTATTTGTCTTGATGAGAAAGATTTCACGAACGACCATTGCTTTTATAATTAATTATCTTTTGGCAAATTGGATGCGGGCGGAGCAACTACAGCAGATAATCAAATAAAAAGGGGTAAAAAGAAATATTACAGGAAAGAGTTGAATTAAGACGTACATCGGACTAATGCGCGAACGTATGTACTCGGATATTAATGTTGGCATCTATATAGATTAATTCATCAGGGTATGAAATTACCTATGTATGCTTCACACACACAAACATTTATCTACGTATGCATATGTGTATGTTTATATACGTATGATTATATATATATATATATATATATATATATATATATATATATATATATATATATATATACTAATGAATAATGTATGAATCGAACTGAACTATATAAAGGAGTTGTTTTTAATATAATAACATATATATATATATATATATATATATATATATATATATATATATAATATTAGTACTTTATGTATCCACATAAAATATTATAAGGAGATATAATTTTTTATGTGTCAGTTTTCGGTATTTACTTCAACAGTGCTCGATACGTAAGTTGAGCTAGGTTTCATTGCTTACTATATATATATATATATATATATATATATATATATATATATATATATATATATATAAAGTGTTTTAAGGTTCATATTTTTTTTAAGAAGCATCTGTTTGAAATTTAATAAGGAATAGGTAAAATCAATACCTTTTGAAGCATTAAGATGCGATATCGATTTTAAAATAAAAATAAATCGAAACCGATTTTTTTCTTCTTTTTATAAACTTCAATTTTTGTCACACTGAAAAGGCCAAGTTATTGGCGAAATATCTGTATCACTTTAAACTAACAAAAAATGGAAGTTTATAAAAAGAAGAAAAAAATCGGTTTCGATTTATTTTTCTTTTAAAATTGATATCGCATTTTTAATGCTTCAAAAGGTATTTATTTTACCTATTCCTTATTAAATTTCAAATAGATGCTTCTTAAAAAAATATGAACCTTAAAACACTTTATACCGATCACGTGCGCATTCACGATCCCATATTTGAAAGCGGGAAACAACAACAAACCCCTTTGGCCCGGCGGCAACAACAGAAGCTGGGAAGAAAAAAAATACAAATCCAATGACATCAGGATATATGACACACTGAAAAGGGCAAATTATTGGCGAAATATCTGTATCACTTTAAACTAACAAGAAATGGAAGTTTATAAAAAATAAAAAAATCGGTTTCGATTTATTTTTTCTTTTAAAATTGATATCGCATCTTTAATGCTTCAAAATGTATTTATTTTACCTATTCCTTATTATATATATATATATATATATATATATATATATATATATATATATATATATATACATACATACATACATATTTATACACCAATAAAGAGGTCCGACTTGTTGGGTTACCTATTGAGTTCGACTTAATTGTTTGTATCAGGAAGAAGTGAGTTTGGAAAGCGTGTTTGATAACAAAAATAAAAATTCCCAAATCAGTTTTACGTTTTCCTTTACCAACTACAGATTAAATAGTACTAATGCCTGTGGTGATATTCTTTTTTTGTTTTAATTTATTAAATTATTAAATTATGTTATCAAATAAACGAATATATTTTTTTTAGTTTTGTTAAATAAATGAAGTAGAATACTAATTCTTTACACGCGTTGTTACACATTAGATGATATCTAAACGAGATAGCAATGTTAATATTACATATAATATTTAAAAAAAAAAACTATTCATACACAAAGAATGAAAAACAATAAACTTTTTTTACGAGATCGGAAACAGTGTGCAGGAGCAAACGAAGAGAAACACCAAACTACAATTATCACTTTTAGAATCGAAATTTAATTTTAAATAAGTTTGTATATGCCATTAGGTGTTGAATTGTATTAATTTATATTCCACTTAATAAAAATATTACGAGACAATTTGATCATAACAATATATGTAAAAGTAAACTACTTTTAATTTTAGAACACATTTGTTTTTCTTCTTACTGATTGGTTTTCTAAAACAATTTCAAGTAACACACATTTCTACTGATGAATTTGTTTTTATGTTTATTGATGGAATTAAAAAAATACAATTGTATATAAAATCAAAAATTGAAATCAATAGAATTCTATCCTTCACATAAAAGGTTTTCTGGGTTTGTTTAACTTTTAAAATAATATTTCATTGGGTGATGTTTTCTTTATTTTACAATACATTCTTGTAGTATGAAACTTCTTTTTTGAGTAAGAAAAATAAAAACAAACATAAATTAATTTCATTTAGTTTATATTTTACGAAACGGTGTATTATTTAGGCATAACTGATTTCAATTACTTCTAACTTTGATGAATTGTTTCGTCTTTCTTACAGAATCGATCTTCGTTACCTTATATGTTTCTCCAATTTGTTTTGATTTTTGCAATTTAATTTACGGGAAATAAAAGGTTTATCTATAATCTATATGTTTTATCAATAAGTGTTTTAATTATATAAGTATATATAAAAGGATTATTTTCCATTTTCTGAGTATTTGTTTCATGTTGATTCTTCGCAAAAAATGCCCAGGATGAAGAGAAAGAAAAGAAAACGATGCGATGAGGATAAAGTAAGCAGACGATATTTTTTTTAAATGGACGGAAAAGAAACAAAAAAATCGGTAACAAAAATGCTGAGTTGTTTACCGAAATGATGAAGAGAACGACGGAATTTTCTTTGGAGTAAATTTTTAAAAAGATAATCTTGTATATATTAATACGATAGCGTGTGTGTTAGTGTGTCACGCTTACATCAAAAGCTCTGCGAATACCTGCCGCATCTAGATGTTGAAAAGCATTCAACTCACCTAATTTTAGTAATATCTTCAAGTATTTCCCTTTGGCGCAACGGTTAGCCACGTAGGATTTTGCCATCGCTTTTTGGCGTCGGCCCGACTGGTTTATAGTTCGATCCGAACCAACCTCTTAGATTTTTTTCTACCTCGAAGGGAGCGGGGAGGGAGGTAGGGAGGGGACGACCGGGAAGACACATATTAATACGATAGCGTGTGTGTTATTTTGTGTGTCATGCTTACAACAAAAGCAACGACCTTCCCAATCTTTGTATGCTACTCATGAATTGGAGCCAAATTTAATTTAATCTAACACATTTACAAAGTAAGGTTTAGTCGTCGAAATATTACCTTCACTAGAAATATTGTATATAAAGAAGTTTTGTAAATTGTTTCATGTATTGTTCATTTTTTAAAATAAATATACAAGTCAAATCTTATTCAAAAATGTATAGGTTAGGAACAAGATAATTAGTATTGAAAACATAATTTCGTGTAATTTACACGGGTCCCGCTAGTAATAATCATTGTAACAATAAATGTATTTCTTTTTTACTGTTATTATCACTCAAGCTTTTATAAATATATTTTGTTGTTTTTTCTATATCCTCCTGCATACAGCTCGATTTCAATTTTCTCATCTTGATACGTACACTTTAGGACATTTTCTTCATCTTGGTCACATAATAATGAACATTTAACACGAAGTTTTGAGTGGAGGAATTCTCTTCTGAGAACCGCACTCTGAAAGTGTCTGCTTCTTCCTGTGTTGTAAACCTGCATTAATACTAATTAGACACGTGCGTTATCTTATTATAACGTTGCGATCTTAAACGATGCTAAGACCAAAATAAAATACACAAATAAGCAAGAAAGAAAATACTGCCGATGTCAAAGCAACATCAGTAACGTGGGAAAGAAGGATCTGTAGGGAGCGATCAGAAAGACTAAATCAGGAAACACGCCAAATTTAGAGTGAAACTGAACAATCAGCTGAATTATAATGATGTTCAGCATCAAATAGACATGAATGTTAAATTCAAAATATGTGGAATAATTAAATGACTCAAACAAAATGCAAAAGAATTTCAGTTCACAAAAGAACAGTTGAACTTATTCGGTGCTGCAATATTAACCGCTTTTATGAAGGAATAATTTTGCAATAGATGCTCAATGACGTTGCGGTCATTTTAAGGATTTCACATATAGCCATCCATTGAAATACAAAGAAATGTTTAAATTCAATGCGCAATGCAGAGGCAATGTTTTTTTATTGGAATTAATACCTGTTTCTTCCACAAATCTGCAAAGTTTTTTTACGCTAATGTTTCTGGAAATAATTGACATAAATCTCTGTGACATGTTTTTAAGTGTTGACTCTAGAAGAGAGTTTCAAAAGGAAAACCATTTTAAAGATGGAAACAAACAAACAAATAATGAATAGCAGAGAATTAAACTGGTTCTGCCAAGTTCCAATTCATTTGGATCTAGTGGGGTCATTTACCTACTAATATACTCAGCAAACGTATAAACGAATTGGAATTTAACAGGCTTTTCATCTCTATTTTCCTGATGCACTTAATCGAATCCGAACTCATTGGGTGACCCAAGGCGTTACGTTTTGTTCTCGCATATAATAACAATGAATGCATACATTAGTTGAGAGATCGAAGGTAAATAGAAAAGGGAATTGTGTGGCCTATCGACACCGATTATGGAAATCGGTTTAGCTTATCTAAATCCAATACATCTTACATACACTGGCGTACGATTAACATTTGGAAAGATTAAATATCTCTCCAGCAATATGTAAAGCGTGGCAGTTTTTCCATAATGAATGATATGCAGTACGTATTTTGTTACGAAATTAAATGGTCCAAGAGTTAATACGCCGATAGGTTTTGAAGACCCTTTTTATGATTTCAGTTTTGGAGGGGGGGGGAGATTTGGGGGAGAGCTGATTTTAGAGAGACATTTTTAGGAAACAGTTTTAGTTAAATACTTAACTGTGAGAGAGCTAGAGAAATGTTATATGATAAACGCACAACAACAATCTAAAAACATAAGTTCACAAAAGAGATATTTTATATATGTTTAAAATGGAAGTTTACAAAAATAGGAAAACATAGAATGGTTCTTCATATTGTGAGTCCATGGAGAATAAGGGAGATTCATTAGCTGAGTTATCGAGGAAGCCTGAGTAGATAATTTAAAGGTCGTGAATTATCCACAGGTCTAAAAATTCGTAGTCAACACGTCCTAACTCAATTATAAAATATAAATTTGATTGAAGGTTATTAATAAGAGTCAGTGTTCATTTGTTTTCATTGTAGAAAGTTTATTGAGAAATGTTAGAAGTATTAAAGTGGGGAAGTTTATACATTTGTTTTTAATAAGCAGACGATAAGTTGAAAGAGTTAATGCATTGTGTAAGTGTGTACGTTAGTGTCAGTGCGCATGATTATGACTGTGTGTGCGTGAGTTTAGAAAAGGCATTCTCACCTTTCTCAAAGCCCGACAGAGGGCGAGAGGGCTAGAGAAATGTCGATGCTAGCTCTGTCGTGAATTTCGGCTCAACATGTTGTTAAAGAAAAAATCTGTTTTTTTATTTACTCGGGGTTGATCAAAACAGCAAATTTGATAAATTCAGAGAAATGCATCTGATTGGCTTAAAGTGTTTTTATTTTTTTTTATTGATCCAGGCGAGGTCATTCGTCGAGCAATATGCGCAGAAACGAATTCAAGCATTTTCATTTTGGGCACCGAAGGGTGAACTTTGTCGCTAGAAGTTATAGATTATTGACAAATAAAACAAAATAAAAATAAATAAAACAATTAAATAAACAAATAGATAGGATTTGTTTTTAGATAGGATTTGATTCTTTTTTAATTTTGATATTAAAATAAAAAAAAAACTTGCACTATAAAAAACTTAAAGAACGTTTTTATAATAAATAAATAAATAAATAAATAAATAAATAATGTTCACTTTGCCAATCAATGAAACAAATTATGTACGCACTCAAATATACATTGATCGAATTTTGTACAAATATCGTAATAAAACCACAATAATTATCGAAGTGAATTTTAAAATTTGTAATCTACATTTTAAATCTTTTATGAATAACAATTTCGTAAAAGTTAACCTACTTTAATTAAATAAAATAACATTTGTGGAGAATAAAAGTACAAATCTAACAAGTGTAATTATTTGATAACATTTTATATTTTGTTTCGGAATTCGTTAAGACATTGATAATTTGTATCATACGACTTATTCGGACGACTATTTTAATCTTAGTTATTATATTCATAACGTTTCGGCTGATGCAACTTCCGATCTTCTACCGTTCAATTCATTACTTTCAATTCTCTTATAATATTTTCATCATTCACACTCCATCTCATAACCTTCATCAGTAAGGCTGCTTTTAGCCTTGATAAGTAGTGAATCATTAGTAAAAAAAAATGGCTTCAATCATCTTCCTTTCCTGAGTGTGAATATAGTGTACCTGTACTAATTAGAAGTACGCAACTATCTTTATTGAGAGGCAAACCGTTTCTGTAAATTATAAATTTGTTTTTTATATGTTCCCATGTCGGTGGACGGGGTGCACCAGTGCCAACCTTTCTTTCATGTGTATATTTAGCCTCGAAAATTCGAAATATGTTTCGGTCATCGGTGCTTGAAAAAAGACTAACACTTAATGGTATGTGTATTCACGTGCACAGAAATAGTATATGTGCACCCACTAAATAAACCTCGCACCATTTATACTATACAAACTGATTTCCCCGGTGTTGCCTGGATAGAAAAGATAGCATCAAATTAGTATTCAAATCATTGCGTAACACAATTTTTTTCTCTTTATTTCACTTTGTCTAAAGCGTTTCTCATAACATAGACTTTTAGGCATTTCTGAATGATTCAAATAAGACCAAAATAGCTGAGTAAAAATGAAAAGAAAAAAGTATTTCTTTTTTATGATACGTCAAAAAAGAATATGACTCTTCGAAGAAGAAAGCAGGACGTAATCGTGTCTCTTTTCTAATGACCCTTTTTTTTGTCAGATTTACCCCGCAATACAAGAATTGGGTTCTTAGTGACCCCGGATTGATTCGGATGAAAATGTGAATGGTATCATAAAATACCTTGAAAAATGTAACCCTTATTGAAACTAATTTGAATTTTTTTAACTCGTAATCGATTTCTACAATGACCAAAAAAACATGCCTAATTCTTATTTTGGGTAACACTCATCTCAACCGGTCTCACGTTGATATAAATACATGTCATGCTACATTTCCGACAAACGGACAAAACGGTGGAACTGCAGCTAATTGCATTTTATTAGCAATTAGTGATATATATATATATATATATATATATATATATATATATATATATATATATATATATATATATATACCTTTTAGTTATATTCTAATGACCAAAGGAAAATCAAGTTATTACCATAATTTGATTTATTTATCGTTCTCAATTTCCTTAATCTCCAACTTCGACGAATACATGTATCTTTTCTTTCAACTTACAAACAAAATTTATAATTTATATTTATTGTTTCCTATTTTTTTATATCTTACGCGCGTTTCACAGCTCAGTCAAGTAACATATATAATGTGTATTTTAACATCGCTGATCATCAGAGAAATTGTTAAGTTTATAGTAATGGAAAAACATATCAATCCAGAATAGAAGAAAGGAAAATGAGAAAAGCCAAAGAAGAAGGATTGATAAAACAATTGCAAAAGAGACATAAAAAATCTCACATAAAAAATTGACATGTATCTCGATCCCTCCAATAAAAGAGAAGGAAAAGTAAAAGAAAAAGAAATATGGATGAAATATAGTAAAAATGAAAAGTTACTTCAACCAGGATCGCGGTTATTCCTTAAGCTAACATCTGGCAGACATCGCACTGAAATAATGCAATATATCACGCCATTGCTTAAATAACTGCAATCCCGATTAGAGTAACTTTTCATTTTGACTACATTTCATCTATATTTCTTTTTCTCCTCTTTTTTTTCTGTCCCCTTTTTATATTTTAATGTTCTCTGACGCGCGCGTTTCATTATCATTTTATTTTTTAAATAGTTAAACACGATCCAATAACATCCTGTTGTGCGTTCTTTTTTCCTATGTTTTTACCGTTAAGCACTGTTGAAGTAAATACTGAAAATCCATACAAAATATATTATATCTCTTTATAATATAATATGTGGACCCATTAAATAATATATATATATATATATATATATATATATATATATATATATATATATATATAATGTAAACACTCTCTATTTCCCTTATTGTGCTCCTTTATAATCTATTTTAAGTGGATTGTAAATATCATATCCTAGCCCTCCCTCAAACTCTCGAATTGCTGTATAACTGATTATAGTCTGCACTTTATTCCTGATTCTATGTTTGAGCTTCGAACTTGGTTCTATTCCCTGTGCTGATCAGGACTTGATATAAAAAAAAGTCCATATCGTCTCAAAAACCATCGTTGACGAAACTGTTGTTTATGTTGAATTCTTAGGACGTATGTAAATGAATATGTCAGAAATTTACTTATCTCATCTCTCTATCCCCTCTCTCTCTCTCTCTGTCTATATATATATATATATATATATATATATATATATATATATATATATATATTAAATACGTGACAGGGGTTGGGACCCTAATCCCCTTCAAAGTCAGCCCCTTGTTCTTCCAGACACTTAGCCCACCGATCCAGCCATTGCCGGAAATACATCTGGAAATCATTTTTGGAATGGTGTTTATGTCTGCTGTCGCGGTAAATTCAGTAAGTGTTTGGAGAAGAGTCGATGTGTAACACAAATTAAGGAGTTGTTCAACCGATTCAAAAAATGGCCGCACATCAGCGGATGGTGACCAACGTTTTTGTATGCCCCAACCTGTTCGGAGTGCAGATGTTGTCGAGAAAGTGCGAAAAAAGGGATAATGCGAAACACAACGGCGGAGATGAACACCATTCCAAAAAGAGACTTTCAGAGGTGTTTCCAACAGTAGATGGATCGGTGGGCTAAGTGTATGCAACTACAAGGGGCTTACTTTAAAAAGGATTAGGGTCCTAACTCCGTCACGTATTTGAAATATTTTTTCTGGCCTAAGGTCGAATACGTTTTAAACAGGCCTTGTATATATGCTAACAGACATTAATTGTCACAAAAATTTTAAAAAACAAATGCTAATAATATTAATGTTAACTCTTCCTCGATTTACACCCGACCACAAAATATTTCTATGGAAAATAACACTATCTCGGCCGTATAAGTATACATCCAGAGATTTCTTTTGTTGTCGGTTCGCTATATACAAACTCCAATTCGAGTTAGAGAAAATACCAAGGTTTATTATGTGCTATCGAAACTTCCACCTAACCTAATTTCTAACTTACCTTCCACTAGTATTGCATAACAATAACTATATAAGATTAATAGACTCCGTACTATTATTGGCTCTCCAACTATCGCAGGGAAGGCATCGACTTATTTGCCTGAATCTTTGCCAACCGCGAATAAGATGGGCATAAGGGATAAACTCAAACGCCATAAAGTTATCCAGGCGTTTTCTCCTGAAATAACTCCATTTATAGCGGCCGTTAATGAATGTGTCACTGTTCGAGTTGGATAAATTGGCGGATGAAATTGTATCATTTTTAGTGACAAAATTGTAAAATAGAACAAACGCCGCGGCACGTTGAATCGAATATTTAGCCTGAAGATTCCCCCCGGGGATGAAACGCGGGAACCTCTGTGTAGCTTAATTGCCATATATATTTTCATTGCTTACTACCTAGCTCTACTTACGTATCGAGCACTGTTGAAAGAAAATATTGAAAACTAATACATAAAAATTATATTTCCTTATAATATTTTATGTGGATACATTAAGTACTAAAATATATATGTATATATATATATATATATATATATATATATATATATATATATATATATATATATATATATATATACCAATCGGCGCAAACTTCAAAGACGAGTTACAACACCATTCCTATTTATGACGATCAGAAACAAGGATTATGTTGTGAACATCTCTATGTTACCGAGAGATTAACGACCTGTATACCTTGGTTGAAATGCCCAAATAAATCCATCTGCCAAATTATGCTTACTTCAAGTCCGTCCTCACTTGCGAGAAACCCCAACTCCGAAGCTTCAAGAAATCTATAATGCGAAACGCATTAGTGACCGGAAATGCGCAGCTATTTGAGAGTGTTAACGGAATTAGACAACAAGGTGTAAATTGTGTTATAGATTCAGGTGCGTCTGTAATAATACTGCCCATGGCCTGAATATAAAAACTACACCTACTTATCAGCGGCAAATGGAGATGCCATTAAATTTTTAGAGAGGTGTCGTAGATATTTATTCCAGAATAACGCCGTTCATGTACATGAACCGTAGTAATCGCGTACACCATCAACTCCCTCTGAGGTGCAAGATTTCTTCACCACCATGACGGTAACTTATACTACACCAATGACAGACTAATTGGTGAAAACACGCCGTTATATACTAGGTTATCGAATCACATCCCAGTTCCCAAATATAACTCTAACAGTCTGCTCGAAAGACTGCAATCCCCACTCTAAAATTTCCCCAGATTTCTAATACCACACACAGAACAAACTCTAGCGTCTAACACGAAATAAACGCCCATCAGAGACCCTGGGAATAACGCAGTCATTTATACCAATGTTCGATAGATATCTGAAGAAAAATATAAAGTAACAAAACAGGAATTGACGGCACTTTTCAAGTTGCTATAATCAGACCATCAGAATTAACATGGTCCTCATTCTCATTTCAAAAATAGCTATAGGAAATGCAGTGTGCGCTGACTTCAGACATCTTAAACAGTAGACAAAACTTGACAGATATTGAATCCCAAACATTAAGTCTCAGATCCAAACTTACCAAAAAGTTATTTCAGATACCTATTGCAAAGGTTGGTATTGAAAAGTCTGCAATTATTACGCTTTAGCAGTATTTATTCATGAGACTTCGTCTATCGAACAACAGTTCCACATTCCAGAGTTTTATAGACGGTATATTTATGAATGTGGATTGCGTTTCTGTATTTATTGATGGAGTATTTGTATTATCTGAATCTGAGGAACACCACAATATAGACCGTTTCCTTTTCTTGAGGAAAACAATCTGTCAATTCTACAAAATGCACTCTTGGATTTTGGTGCTATAATGTAAGTGCCGAAAACATAAAAAACCTTATAATTAATAGATTCCAAATCTCCCCGTCGATTCTTGGGAATGGTGAATTTTTACAGAAAATTAATCCTACAAACTTCGGATAGGCTACTGCATTTGACTAAAGCCATTTAATCCAGCAGCAAAATAGTTGAAATAAGATCCCCTCGAGAGCGAAGCATTTGTCAAGATGAAGGATATCTTTACGAAAATATCCGTGTCGGCACACCCTTAGTTGAAGGCCACAAAATGCCACCTAGTCACGGATAGCTCAAACTATGCGGTAGGTACAGAACTACATCAAACAATGAATAGCTCTCTATCGGATTATACCGACGCAAACTTTCTGGAAAAAAGATGATATGCAATCCTTGATAGAGAACGTTTAGCGGCATATGAAGCATTGTTACACTTCAAGCCGGAAATAGAAAGCAGAAATGTAACCTTCTTCTAAGATAATAAAGAATAATCATTTAAAAAAGAAACACAAATGAAATCAGAACAACAATAACGATATCTGTCAACAACAAAACACATTGCGGATGTGATATACATCAGAGGAGAGGATAATATTGTTGTTGACTACCTATCTACACCAACGTGCACAGTAAAAGTAGATTCTTGTGATTTACAAGCCATCGACAGACAACAAAAATTGATGATGACCTTGTAAAATACAACAGTCAGTTAAATCATGCAAGGGTCATTCATCCTGTGTGATCTATCAACATCCATTCTCATACAGAACCACTATGTAGGAGAATATGTAACATGTTTCGTAACATCTCACATCCGGAACCTTTACTAACAATCAAATTAATAAAGACAATATATTTTGGGTTAGACTTGGACATAAACATACGATAGTGTGTCAATGGCTGTCTTCAGTGTCAATAACAGAAGATTTCCAGACATAGTAAGATAGAAACCACACGATCGCGGAGATTCGAAATTGTCCATAGATATCACTGGCGCACACCTATACCACTACATATGTATGGTGTATATGCATCTTCAGCTAGATATCTATTCACGTACATTGATAGAACAACAAAATAGATAAAAACTACACGTCGACAATGCACCACCGCCACTAACATCGCATTAGCCTTCTTAAATATGTGTTTCCCGCGTTAAGATCCCATTACATGTAGTAATGGATCGTTAAAGGTAGTTTGAGAGCGAAATCTTTCTATAATAATAGGATTCTATAGACTCCGGATAACAGTCTATTACCCTAAAACTAACAGAATCATATAGTAATATTAAAAACATGCTAAATGGCCAAGATCTTTCCCGATCGATCGCAGTTAGAGGAACCCGACTGCTACTTCTAAAACCCATAATTGACTAGGGATGAATTAAGAAAAATTGACAAAAAAATGCAAAAGTTAAAAATAAGTTTTCTTTCGAATACATACACCACATAAATCTTTTATACCGGGAGACTAAAGATAATCAACATATAGATGGTTCCGAACAGATAGAATTCAGTGACGATTAGAAGCTGCATGGAGTCATAAATAAACAAGATAAATATTTCATTATATAAACATTATCTGGTAAAGACCAAACAGCTTCAATTGAAAGATTGAAGCCAGTTAAATTAAACTGTGCTGCTGCTGCTGCTGCTGCTGCTGCTGCTGCTGATGATGATGATGATGATGATGATGATGATGATGATGATGATGATGATGATGATGATGATGATAATAATAATAATAATAATAATAATAATAATAATAATAATAAGAAGAAGAAGAAGAAGAAGAAGAAGAAGCCACCAAACAGAGAACAGCAGACGACAGCTCACCCTGTCATCAGAGACACTAAAACACAGCATGCCACACCAGTAGAATCTACTATCACACGGTCATGTAGACCTGTTCGTTTCCCAGGGCATAATGACAAACTTTACTATACACATACACGCAAAAATTAAAAATAAACATAAACAAATAGAAAAAAGAGCAAAATCTTTTCATAGACATTCTCCGTGACTTTTGGGTAAGGGTGAGTTTCTATGAAATTATAATAAAAATAAAAATCTTGAAGATCTAAAAAATAAAAATAAATAAATAAATAAAATAACAACAACAACATGGAGAATTGATTTATATCTCCACGAGTTGAAGGCGATCCGCATCTCCATGTATACTGCTGTAATTAACTGCATAACAACTGAACACATTGAGAGACGCAAGGCAACAAGTATCTGTAATTACACCATACAAATTAACATATTATATATATATCATTTATTATAAAACACAAATAATTTAATGTGTTATGTGAAAATAACTCACTCCAACAAGACCACTACATAAGACTGCTTCCTTTTATGGGGTCAGTATGAAATTCTTATGAATAATATACTAACCACCTTATCCATATACTTACATGTCATCTATCAGACCAGAGTGCAATAGGTCAGAATATTTGTAATGCACGCAAGAATGAGAACAAAGAAGACTCTTTGTAAAACATAGAAAAAAATCATCTATCAGAAGATTGAACATCAATTTGCAACTCAATCGTGTATACTAAACCACAACACTGGGAGATTTGTAATGAAAATCTACATGATCACATCTTTGTGAGATATAAACTGCATGACATAACGAAATATCCGATCTAAACTATCGTTTCCAGTCAATGCTTAATATAATTATTCTCATTTGTAACCCGAGTCTTTGATCAGACAATATATATGTTTAACAATTCCTCCGGTAGATGACTTGGCGTTCGTTGAGGCTGAGAAATAAAGAAAGTTTCGGACAAAATAATATTTGAAAATTTGTAATTTACGTTATATCCTGACTTTCGAAAGATTGTTAGAATTTTGAAAAGTATAATAAAAAATAAAATAGAAGCAGAATGTCTATCTCATTTAATGTAATATATAAAATAAATAAAGAACTACAAATTCCATGCTTGGCAATCAGAGTCACCGATATTGTATTTTCAAAAAAATAAATCGAAATATAATGTACTGTGCTTAATAACATGCATTAACAGTCAACAAAAAAGGTTAACGCTGAATCAAGTATCGATTAGGTCTAAGTTAAAAAGTTCGACTGATCCAATTTTTATATATATCATCATATTAATCTGTCAACAATCTATGCACGTATTTCTTTGTTCAGATAAAGAAATCGCTTTCAGCAAGAATTCTCAAATAGAAAAAGAGAGAAAGAGAGAAAGAGAAGCAGGTTATGGGGTGATTAGTAGAATAGAGATTCTCCTTTTTACTTTTCTTTTCCCTCCTTCAACTATTTTTTCTTGCTTTGGGAATGCCAGTATAAGAATTGCCAACATGACAAAATGGTATGAATTTCGTTTCAGACTTAGACTAAAGTATAATATATCAGTGAAAATAATATTTAAATTAAAAATAAAAACAAACGAATTGCATTTTCAGTCAGAGATCTTTGTTCAGCAAAACAAGTTGCTTTTCAACAAGAAAAACTAGAAAAAACATTTCTAGCGGTAGGGGTTTACTCTTTGGGTGTTTTCCACTAATAAGTCACCGTCTATCAAGGCACAAATGCCACTCAAGGAAAGGGTTAATTAGTTTATCAGATGGCCTTGGGAGTTGGAGACAATGGTTGAAACTGGACAGAGGTTGATTATTTAAGTGGACGGATCAAAAAGATTTTTTTAACATTAGACTTGAAGATAGCAATGCTGTAGTACGTTGGGAAGCAGCCCCATGGTATTTGTTTCACAGACAACACATTTCTTGGAAATAAACTTTGCGCATGTAGTTTTAGGTACACATAGGTAGAAAGAAATATTTACAGTGGTTGTAACTAGACAAGTTTCTGTTGTAAATGTTTTATAGGGGACCAGAGAGTGGAGCTCAGTCGAGCATCTACTATGAAAATAATGACAGAGTGGGAAAAGATGTCTCTTCTGTGAGAAAAAAGCTGTAAGAAAGAGAAGAGGATATATCCTACTAGATAGTGAGGTTTATTTTGTACTCTGTCCTACCATAAGAGAGTAATCTGAGCGGCACCTACCCAGATGTGGTAGCAGTACTTGATCTTAGGACGTATTTGACTCATATTATCAAACCATTTTTCCAGCATCATATTTAATGTAAGTCTTCCATTTCAGGTTTGGGGTGCAAGTCAGCCCTAGAAGCTTATCAAAACGAGGGAATTTCTCATGAAGAGAGCTATTCATTTCAACTGAGTAAATGAAGACCCAAGCGTTATGGTGAAAGGAGATAAGTTTCGTTTTAGATGTTCTAATAGTAACTGGTCCCTTTTTCCATCATTGTACTACATCGTCCAGGCTTGTGGAGAGGGGATCAGAAAAATCTTGATCATTAATGCTCTTCAAAGTGCTGCTATAGATGGTTGTGTCATCTGCATAGATGTCAACGTATAATAAACGATTTACCGTGGAATATTTTAACGAAAAACATTCATTTGCACCATCAGTAGCCGTGACGAATAATATCTGTTCTCCCCTATTTTATATTTATTTTTAGAGAGTTCGTATTGAGATATTTCCAACAGAGTTATCATTCCTTTATAAATACCCCTAAAAAAACGACAAACAATAATTCACCGGTGCTTACATTCGAGGATATAAATCAAAATCCAGGAAGATAATGAACTAGTTTGGATTTTAAGAAACACTTTCGTGTATTCTCTTTAGGACCTTATTTGTTCAATTTAAGACAATTTTATAAAGAAAGAATCTGAAGATTCATTCGTCTCCAATATTCGGACTGTGCTATTTTCAATGCTTCGTTTGTATTGACTATTTAGTTTTGAAATAAGTTTTACTCCTCCAGATCAGAAAAAAAAATTTTGTGAAAAGTCCACCATAGTAGAAAATGCCATTAATCATTTTGAAAGTTTCACTTCAATCATTTTGAAAGTTTCACTTCAATCATTTTATTCTTCTCTCTGTGTTAATCCTAATTTTCCACCCTTCCCTCTAACTGTAACCTTTCACTTTTAAGATTAGTTTTGTGATTCTTCTTTGTATGTTTTCTACTCGCAATATTACATTCCAATTTATATGTTTGAAAACTGGAAATTATGCCTTAGTGCAATACTCTAGATAAGGTGTTATTAAATATGTATTATGTATCTTAAAAATAACGTTGAAATAATATTCCTAAACATTCAGCCAAAGCTCCCGTTAAAACGTAATGCAATAGAAATGTGATTGTTAGGGTTATGTAAATATATCATCGAAACCAACTACTAAATTGCATTATTTAACTTTGTTTGATTTCTCTGTTTAATATATATTTAATTTTGATATTCCCGAATTCAATATGTAATACTTGATATTTATTATGTTAGAGTTAAGCGACGATAAACCCGGTCAGTACTTAGATAGGTGACAATTTGAGAATACTGCATGTAAACCCCCGGTCCGAGTGGCATTGCAAACCAAGGATAGGCCATTAATCTAGAACTACAACTAACAGTCTTAGACCGATGTTGTTATCTGCACCGACCACAAATTAGCCGGTGATGACAGTTCGATTTAAGATTTCAGATGTTAAATTTCAATTTTGAAGCATCTTCATGAAACGTAATAATTATTTTCGATGTACTTTAAAAAGTAGTCGCAGAATTACTTCATGCTAGACGCAAAGATATTTGAGATCAATGACCCATTAAATGTTAGAGGTCCATTTTCGCTTGGAATGCCTTCCCCATTCTCTAAATTAGAAGAAGGAAAAAGTGCCAGTCAGCAATCTATGCTCTCTCCCCTAATTACTTAACACACGCACGCACACACCAGGGTAACTGAGAGATGTGCTGTATTTGCTATTCATAAAACCTCTACTGCTTCGTGCACTGGTTACGGCCCGGTTTCTCAATTGCTAGAGAGAATAAGAAAGAAAAAAAAAGAGGAAATAGAAAGCGCTGTAGTCAGCACTTGTTTGCTGACATATTTCAGTGGAACGACCACGTAAGCAAGACTCCCCACCCATCGGTATTTAAGTTATTTATTTTTATTCTCTACTGCAAAGTGCCTCCCTTCCTATGCGTGGAGCGTTCCCGCCTGTTCATGGTTAGAATCCCTTTTCTCCTTCTTAGTTTTGTATAAATATGCAGTCTTTATTTGAGGTCTTATTCAAAGATAATTTACTTATCATTGCTGTTGTTGATGGGGGCATCTATGAGATGGGAACATAAGCGTTTCACACAGTTAATTGCTAAATCAAAACGTTATCTTTTAAAACAAGGGTTTATATTATTACTAGTAGGAAGACCCGCGTTGCCCAGGACTGAATAAGGAACCCTTTGTCACAGAAAACCATATTACCTTTGTATTATTATTTATTTTACATTTTATAATTTATATTTTTGGAGTCAGCCCCATGAATACACTAATTATAAATGTGACATGATTGGGTATAGGTACATTTATATTAATTAAAGTAAATTTCGATATATTTATAGTCTTAAACCCCCTTGAAACACATCTGGTGTTTCCTTGGAATAAATAAGTATCCCGCAGCACTCCTTTTCTAAGACCCGAACTCTTGATTTACATTTATGTTCTTAATTTAAATTTCTAGAATTTTCAAGTTATAAATTAAATAAAAGCAAAGTAAGATATCGCATTTCTTTGTATGGATGCCACGAGTGAACGAAGACCCTAACGATGATTGATGTTGTACCTCGTTTGATCAGAATAAAATATACCCTGTGTGATGTAGTTTTAGAATATACACTATATAGTTATGTGGGTCCATCTTTAAAACCCTAGGACTTTGTGTGACAGAATAAACATTAACTACAACTATATATATATATATATATATATATATATATATATATATATATATATATATATATATACTAGCAACAACTACCCGCCCTCCGGGCAGCAATTACTGTGACAGTAGTTTTCTTTACAGAAAAAAGAAATAATTTCTATTTGATATTTTAGTAATTTGGAGAAAAACAACAAAAGTATGATTGTCGTAGTATTATTTGATATATTCCAATGCTGGGGAAATTTACTGTGCATGAACATAGTCAAATTTTATTTATTAGAAAAAAACAACAAAACAGGTTAAATGATATCGTCTTTAAGATATTCAAAGTCGAGGAATTCTATTTTGCTTCAGCATAAAAATGAAAATGAATTTTCCATTAAAAACTGGTTATATAATGAAATGAACAAATGAAAGAGTGAAACGTCGATAGATCAAATAAAGCAATTTCATATTACTGAGTTATTCTAACTGGTTATTTTGTGCCTTTCGCCTTTATTATTAAAGAAGGAGAAAAGACTTAATGAATAGTAATAAAAAAATGGAGTTAATTTAGAAAGATTAGAAAAGGTATTTTTTTTCCTGACAAATGTTAAAGTTATCATCATCATTATGTGTGTTTTGGGTATTCACATGTAATCGACTAAAAAGTAAAATCTCATTTCGGGGGAGGGGGTGCTAGTGTCAATCTACAATAACACCCACATTTTTAATATTTTTATTTATGGCATAAAAATATGATATTTAATTAGCCATGTTTAAAGAAGTTATTTACTTAATTTTCACGGGGAAACTAACTAATAGTTGAAAAATATAAGATTAAAGGGATAAAGTATGGGTAAAGTTGTATATTAACATCCTTCGCTCAATCCTCCCCCACTCCCAAAAAAAGAAAATGAAATTCTGCTTTTTTTAGGCTATTACGTATGAAGAGTTAACACTTTGAAAACCAAAAAACGAAAAACAACAAACAAACATTTAAGAATTTAGAGTAAGCGATCAGTTTTATATATATTTAACGTAAAATGATCGTCCATCTCAGGGCGATTCTTACTTGTTAGGGGAATCAATCAATTTTCTTAACTATTAACCCAAATTTCATGTGGCAAGATCACAAAACCACTTGTAAAGTAGACACATCCCCCTTAAAAAATCCTGCGAATTTAGATCCCATAGCAAAAAAGAATTTATTCAACTGCGCTAAAACGCCAGAATAATCCGGAAATGAGGGGATAATTTTAAATTAAATGTGTGTACAATACTGATTCCTACTCTAAATTCTAAAATAGTTTTTTTCTTCTTTTCGCCAAGTTTTTAAGGGTGTTCATACGTAATTGCCTAAAAAGAAGAATCGATTGTTTGTTTTTTGGGAAGGTGGGGTGATTTAACAGAGGATGTTTATCTACAATTGTACTACGAATCTATTTTTTCGTAATTTGGACAGAATAGTAAAAATAATGTGGTGTGTAAACAAAACATTAAACAATAAGTGTGCCCTTATTTATCTATTTTTCACGGAAAATGTAAAAACTACGAAAATTGAATGCTGAAATAAATTTTAAAAAATTTTTTTTAAATCGTTTTGTTATAAAATTATGTTTAAAATTCATATCAGAAATAATAAATGCTGCTTTTTTAGGTAAAAGTACGCTTTAAACATGAGGTATATAACAATCATTTTGCTGGTTGATTGTTGTGGAGGAGGCGGAGGAGAATTAGAAATAAATAATTTGTCAAAAATAATTATTCAGGAGAGAAAGAGCGCACGTCCTTTGAAAAGTAATGAACATCGTTTCGGTTTTTTGTCATATATTTTTATCACTTTAATTAAGTAATTAGTGGTAATATCAACAAAACTATTCCATATATATAAGCAAATAGGACGATCAAATTATGATCTAAGAACAGCAAACAATTATTTATTTTGAACTGTTTAAAAATATAATTATGCACATTAGGTAAACGAAATATTTGGTTTCCAACTTCACTTGGCTATGAATAATATAGTGTATCAATTATTTAAATTAGAGTAACCTGTTTTGATGTAAATATAGGAGTGATAAATAAAAAATATTTCGCATTTATATATATATATATATATATATATATATATATATATATATATATATATATAGGCAAACATTATGAAATAACAGTGTTTTTGCTTGATAAGACATTTTTATTTAAATTTTTTTTCGAATAGTCCATTTTGTATTTCGGTCAAATTGTTGCATGTAAGTCTCGTTGGTTTCCTGTCCCATTTTTCTTTCCTTTTTCACGAAAGCAAAAACACTTTGTTTTATTCAATAATGTTTGCCTAAATGAAAATATGATATATATATATATATATATATATATATATATATATATATATATATATATATGAGACTAGAAGGCTTACTAGCGTTGTCCGGTGTGTCAGCAAAACGGGAAACAGTATAGTACGGTTTAATAACGATGCCGTTTAATATTATTTGTTTTAATTAATAAATTAATTTATTTGTTGATTTTAATGAGAAATAAATCCTTGTGAACTTTCAATCGAAATTATTTAAATTTGTTAAATAAGCTTTTCTGTCTGTTGAACTAATGTTAAATCTATTTTATGAAAAACTAGCATGACCCGTTGCTCGGCGCTGCCCGAGAGTAATATAAAAAAGTAAATTAAACAGCCGACGGAACGCAAATAGTTCACATCTGGAACCAACATAGAAATTGCAGCAGTTTCCTAAAAATGTCTACTATATTTGTGTGTTCGAGCTTTAATTGCGGCGTTTTGTATTACCCTAACCGTAAACTAAACATAATGTATGGTTTAGTTTGTCGGGGTTTAACACATCGCGACGTGTGTTTACTTTTTTAAAAGACGCCATCTTGAATAACAGCAGCAGCAGGAGTCACTATTCTTTTCGCCATGACTTTTGAGAAAACCAGCAGCAGCTTTAATCGCCATTTTGTTTACAATGAGTCAGCGAAAAACCGGCCAGTGAATATCTTCCTTATTTTTCCTTTAGTGAATACAAATGCGTTTCGTCGACTATGCCGTTAACCTCACTAATACATTCAAGGCACTTGTCTACCATGTTGTACGGCGAGAGATTTCTTCGGAATATTTTTGTCGAAATTAATTCTTTCTCACAGGACCGGCGAAGGTGACTCGGCACGAATTTCATGAAATCTCTAGCTTTTCACTCAAAAAGGCAGTTCAGCCCGGGAGTTAGGAGGCCCCCACATCCGACTGGATGGACCAGTCGTCAGGCCAGGAGGCCAGCAGCGACAGCAAAGATACAAACAGCCCTTCTCAGGGCTACTAATGCGATTTACTCTCTTTGCTACCTGCCTGAAGTCAACGCTTGCCTCAGCCTGCATCTCAAGTTCCTGTCCTCTGCTACACCAGCACTCTCCTGCAGTCTTGAGCTCCTACACCCTGCAGTCTTGAGCCTGCATCAGCACTCGCCTGCTCCAACCGCACCTGCACCCTGAAGTCCTGAGCTCCTGCACCCTGCAGTCCTGAGCTCCTGCACCAGCACTCTCCTGCTCCAACTGCACCAGAACCCTGCAGCTCTGAATCCTGTACTCGCGGCTCCAACTCCCTTTTTCCCTTCTTCCAGCAGCCCTTATCAGGGCTACTCACTCAAACTACTGCAATATTTTTTTCCAACAGCCCTTATCAGGGCTACTACTCACTTAAACTACTGCAATATTTTTTCAACAGCCCTTATCAGGGCTACTACTCACTCAAACTAATGCAATATGTTTTTGCCAGCCAGCGACCTGCCAGGGTACTTTGTCAACATCCATCGACAGTTACCCAGCCTTCCTCTCCATCGACTCCCCTCCTTTTCGTCCAGTTTGGTGTCCCCACTCTCGTCTTTCCAGTATCTCCTGTTCCAGTGGCGTCATCTCAAATCCCATCACTCATTGTTATTACCATTTCTTATGGTAAATAAACATAGTTTTTATTAACTTATCACTAGTGTTTGTCCTTTCTTCTTTGTCATTGCCGTAACTTGCCTGTGTCTACTTTCTTAGTTGTGAGGCCGATCAACCCCAACGGTCGGCCCAGCAACAAGTTCAGCCAAAGTCGGTTACATCACGGTGCCCGTTCAAATTGTGTAGAAGCTCTGTTTGTTTTGTTTTCAGCTGTTTGAGTTTTTTTCGGTTTGAGTTCTAATTTCGGCGTTTTGTAACTGTAAACTAAGCATAACTGATGGATTAGTTCGGCCAAAGTCAGTTATCTCATGGTGGCGGTTCAAGTTCTGTAGAAGCACTGGTTGTTTTGATCTGGGTTTTTTCTGGTTCAAAAACTGTAGAAGCAATTTTTCTTGAGTTTTGTTCGATAAGTACACATTTTTGGCCACTTTATTTTGAAGAAAATATAAATGAAAATGTATTTCTGCCTAATCTGAAAGAAATGTTTTTCTTAAGTTATTGAACTCGACGCATTATCTGTTCTGTCGACGTAGACTGATGCAATTTTCATTTCTGTGTAAATCTGGTGACCGTATTTATTGAATTGGATTTTCCTCACATTTGTAACCGACCTTGTGTCTAACTCTGCGCTCGTCAGAAAAAAAAACTAAATAGGGACAGTAAAAAAGAACCTTAAAACACCCAAAAAACCGCACAAACCAAATCTCATTGTTTTTGTTTTTAACACTTTCTTGCACCCCTTGTTCATACACAGTGTTAAGGAAGGATTAGTATACCTGTCTCAGGGACATCGTATCTTGCAGTTTTATCAGGTTCTTTCTCGACAACCTAATGATACAAACAAAAATAACAAAAAATAGAAATATTTCGAGACGAGGATTTTCTCTTAAAAAGGTAAAATGTAATTTATTTATGATACGTGAAAAACATTAAAACAGTAATATTTTATGATCTGGTAAGATCGATCAGGGTTGTAAAATAAAAAAAAAATTTGCCTAAATGTGAAATGAAATTGTGTGTTTTGGCGATGGATATGATTCAAATGCGCGTAATATATATATATATATATATATATATATATATATATATATATATATATATATATATATATATATACTAATGGTAATAGAATTAACGATAAGCGAAATATCGTAGAGTGATCTATCTCGATAAAATGAAGCTCAATACATTTAGTAGAGCAATCAATTTTAAAGAAAGATGAAGATTAAAAATTGTACAAAATTACATAAAGTTACATAAATTAATACAAATTTTATTACATCGAAAGTTCAGATGCAAGGAGTTACACTAATCCTTAAACCATGGTTTTTCAAAGATAAAACTCTTATCGTCAGAAGATAAATCTGGTAATATGGTATTTATAACAATTAAATATTACCTAGTTCCATTTCACTTTGAAAAATTGAAGAATAAAAAAACAAAATAGGTTGGGGATAAAGAAATAAAAGACCGGGAAGTAAAAAATTAGCAGTATTGCGAGGTGATTTTCGAAGACGAAAGGGACGTTATGGTGTAGATAGTTAATAGTAAAAGTAACAGTTTGTAGAATTGAAGAAAGTTCTTTAACAAATAACAGATGGAGGTTAAGATTCTCCTACAGAAATTTAATATATAAAGAACTAAATAAATCGTACAAAACCGCACCCCCAAACTTTAACCAATATAAATGTAACTCCTTGCATCTGAACTTTCGATGTAATAAAATTTGTATTAATTTATGTAACTTTATGTAATTTTGTACAATTTTTTATCTTCATCTTACTTTCTTTAATATATATATATATATATATATATATATATATATATATATATATATATATATTATGTTGTGAAGTGTGTATTGAATGTTAATAATGAAACTATTTATGGGAGAAAGATTTAAGGAATGTCTGTAAATGACTAACCTTTGGCAAAGCACGACACGAAATGTGTCTAATGCCTGTGTAAGCTGATCGCTTATTGGCTGTTTTACAAATTCTAAATCGGTGAAAGTGGAACGCATTTCCTCGTGAATTAATTTCAAAGCGGTGTCTGAGGAGTGTAAGAGTTACTAATTCATGGAGAGAAATTAGCTTGCAACCCTCTCTTTAGAGCATGCACTAGGAGAGTTAGTCGTATGGGGTAAATAATAGGAATTAATTCTATATGTAAAAATATGTGTAAATTGCTGAAAACACGGTCGAGGTAAGGTTGTATAGGTAGTGTTTATTTTCGATGTGTTTGATGCATTAGTTTTCTTGGCTACTCTAACTGATTTTGAAGGAAACAAACAACTTTATTTCATAAATATAGAAGAAAATAAAAAGCAAAACAAAATGAGCAACAAAAAGCCATAAAAGGTATTTACAATGGTGGTATGAAGACAAGTTATTTGATCTTTGAACGCAAGATCTATTTTACTAGAATTGGAAGTTAGTAAAATTCGCTATTACAGCGGAGTGTTGAAAAATGCATATCTACTATTATACTTGAACATTTTTTTCTGTCTGTCTGTTTTTTTATTTGTTGGCTCTAAAGCTATTCGATGTATTATATATTGGGCGGATTACAACCTGTTCAAGCCATAATAAAAAGCTGTTAATCGAAGGTCAAGGGTTAGGTTTGATATGCGTGTGAGGGGTGAGAGTGAGTTGGGTTTCATCGAAAGACGTCATTTCTTTCAAGCCTCAGCAACAAGATATGTCGACTCTGCCTCCTCAAGAAAGAGCCATTACAGATCATCATCATCATCATCATCATCATCATCATCATCATCATCATCATCATCATCATCTAATGATATACAGTATATTAAATTGCACTACATTTTGCTTAAAACAATTTTTAGACTATTTTCTGCATCATGATGAGTAATAATTTGAAACATACTTCTATGATTGCTAATACTAAAACCAACACTTACAGACACAAATCCCATTGAATAGTTATATCAAATTTTGCGTGAACAATTGTGATGCCATAACGGATCAACATGATATTTCTGCTTCTGCTACCTATAATACTAATAAAAATTATAAGCACTTACAGCCTCCAAAAGTATGGAACATAATGACACTAAATTTAGCTTAAAGGACCCTTGTGATGCCGAGTGTATTATGTCACTACTACGCATGGGCGTCATTATTATCATAACCACATATATATTCAAAGTGTTGTTTGAATTACACTAAACTTGACATATAGACTTACTGATATGCCAAATATATTAAAATACCAATTACGATGTTTAAATAAAGCTTCTACAACTTACTGCTCGAGTAAAACTAAAATTCTCTTTTCAGGTTTTTATTTTATTTGTATATAAATTTTATTGACTATAAGTTGTTTATTGAAGGGGAAATAAACGCGATTAGTACTATAGTTAGAATAAACATCAACGGTGTTTGAACAAATTTGACTATTTTTTTAAAAAGGGGGGAAATTTCATATCTTAATCACTAGTTGATGTATCTCTTAGAAGATCGTTTACTGAATATAGTCCATTCAAAGAAGCCGCCCTGGACCTCTATCACGGCTTACAGACGGGGCATAAACCTAGCCGCGACCTTTACTTAAACAAAAATAACATCTATAGAAGTTGTTTTTAATATTTAAAAAAGAACAAACAGTGTGATCGCTCACACCCAATAATCATCGCGATTCCCTTTTTCATGTTAATTAATTATTGGAACAAGTTGCCGGTGTATGTTAAGAAATTATTTAGTGTGAAAAAGTTTTAGAATAATAATAATAATAATAATAATAATAATAATAATAATAATAATAATAATAATAATAATAATAGACCCGTGACCCGTTGGGTCAACGTTGGTACGTTGTACAGTAGATAGATATATAAAACAGGAAGAAAAGTAAAATGGTAGATAGATTTAACAGTCTTGATGTTTTAAGCTACTTTAACAGAATCGATGGACAAAACACCAACTTTTTAACACGTGCAATTGTCACAAAGTGAAACGATTTAAGAATACAAGGTGATGTCATAATATACTTTCTCTCTTTCGCCTCTCTCTCTCTCTCTCCTTTTCTCATTCCCCCTCTCTCTCTATTTTTTTGTAAGGTAGAGTTATATAATTCAATCATTTATTTTTTAAATTTAATATCACAACTACATAACTATGGGCACTTGTTTTTTTTATTTCAAAGAGTAGTTTGTTGTTTCACCCCAGCTTAATGTGGAGTGTGGCCATTTTTGAACACCACAGAGGCACTCATAAATTACCTACTAAAATAGCCTAGGCCGACCTTCTCTGGAAGGACCGCCTCTGGCGACAGGCAATAACCCAATTCCCTTACGAAGGAGAAGGAAGTCATCTGCGGATCGAACGAAACAGATTCTATATCTTTATTCTCGTCTGAGAGCGGGATGAAAATGCCACATTAGCAGAGATTTGATTATAAACTTGTTCTACTGTTTTTGTCACTTTTCCTTGTTCTCACAATTAAACATTCTCGTAACAACATCAATATATCATTTGCAAGATTGATTTAGTATTAGTAATCGCTCCCGTATTTTTGTTTGTATAAAATCCGTTAGCTTAAAGCTGGTTTCAATAGTAAAAAAAAATAAAAATAAAAAGTACAACGCAGCGGTTATTTAGTTCCCGCTTGTTTCCCGTTCATACTTTGGACATCTTGATAAACAACATGTGTGAGGCGATTAAATTGCCATGAAGTTGCAAGAAAACTGGGGCCTATTGAGGTAGCTTTAGTTTTAATTACGCTATCTTTGGAGTATATATAAAAATAATAATGCATATATATATATATATATATATATATATATATATATATATATATATATATATATATATATATATTTATTTATATATGTATCTATATGTGTATTTACTTCGCAAATAGATTATATATATAGTAAGTAATGAAAATATATATGGCAATATATATTTTCATTACTTACTACCTAGCTCTACTTACGTATCGAACACTGTTGAAGTAAATACTGAAAACTGATACATAAAAAAGTATATCTCCTTTGGCACACGCTAGGAAGTAAGTGTAGTATCTGTTCCGATGGATACTGCACCCTATAGACGGATGTCGTCTTGTCCTTCAGGGGCTTGATTCCACCTGTCTGTGGGTTTGTCCTGTGCAGTTCTAGGAGGTCCATCCTCCCAGGCTTCGCCTCCCCTCTTTGGGGAGGAGTAAGTTTATTGCTTACTGCTTGAGGCGCCCCTACCGGGAATGCCGACGGGGCTGCCCAGGCAATTTTTAAATGGCCAGAGTGCTCACCTCTCGAGCGCTGGCTTTTAACCCCACTTACTCGACCCAAGCTGTGGTCACATCTTACTTGTGGGAGTAAGATAAAACTGGCCTTGTGCCTAACTCCTGCAGAGGAGTAAATAAATATATCTCCTTATAATATTTTATGTGGATACATGAAGTACTAATACGATTATATATATATATATATATATATATAT
>OY744520.1:160868449-160995949 GCA_963556195.1 Sepiola atlantica | reverse complement strand
TTACCGGATGCCAGGAGAAGAATTAATATGGTTTGGTGGAGTATCCAGCTAAGTGGTTTTACTTGGGGTAATATTACTTCGAGAAGATGCACCATTCCTCGTATGAGCCAGTTTATAGCCGTGTCGATGGGATCTTATTTGGGCTTCGAATACTACGTTATTTTTAATATTTGCTCAAGGCTTACTTATAGGGTGAACTATCCTCATGTCAGGTTTTCCTGACAAACTATTGTATAGTGAGACCGAAGACACTCGAGGATGGTGTCTAGTAGGTAATTGACTCTCTCTCTCTCCCTCTCTCTCTGTATGTCTCTCTCTATATATATTTTTCTTTTATTTGTATCCCTTTTATTTCATTTTACTTCGCTCGAAATCAAGGGACCCCTTCCTAAGGCTAACACTTGCCTTTTATATGACATACATAGATATTCGAATATTCCATTAAACTTTTTTTTTTTCAAACGTTGAGTTTGTAAAGAACTTGAGAACATTAGTTTTCCTCTCACCAATAGACCAGTTTACTATGTTATAGTATATCTTTCTTGTGGTCTCTTGGTCCTACCGGATTCCAGGACAAGAATTCATCTAGTCTGGTGGAGTATCCAGATAAGTGTTGTTACTTCGGGTAACATCACTAGGAGAAGGTGCACTATTTATTTAGTAGGTAATTCAAACTCCCCAGGTAATTCAAATGCACAGGTGCATAGATTTAATTTATTGGTTGTATTACCATGATTTTTATTTACATTTCTTCTCTCTATTGGTTTGTAGCTGTTTGTATTTTCTAAAGTGCTGATAAAATTGCGTACACCACAGAAAAAGGCAACAGCAAATAGGCGATGCATTTGGAAACAAATGAAATAATTTTGGAGAGGTGAGACTATTTTAATATTATGTTTAATAACAACAGGCACACGGGCACAGCTAATGCCGTATTTATTTTTTACTACTTAAAATACTACAAAGAAACTGAAATTTGGGAAAAAGAAGCATTAATTTCTGTCTAATACATATTCTTAAAATTCTATAAAAAACGAATGTAACTGAGTTTCTATGAAGCGCTTTCACTCCTTTTTACTTTTTTTGCATGAAACTAAATTAAACTAAATATAGACCAAATTACCCATATTTACGCCCATTAGCCTTATTCTTAAATTCATAATGATCGTTTAATTAGTTTAGGTTTGAATCGTGTGAATACAAATATATAAACATATATACATACCTAACTAATTGTTTACATTATAGCAGAAAAATATAAACACTAATAATTAACGAATTCAAGGTAAAGTATTTGCCATGATAGCTCTCTTTACCTGTATTATATTTAAACTAGCAGCAGCCATGAATAAAATGCGAATTAAAACAACTAAAATTATTGTTGTATTTGTCTACCTTAACTTTTTAACTGTCGCCGCATTACTAGCTGCAACAATACTACTTGTAGGGTGTGTGGAGAAAGTTATAATAATAATAATGAGATAGATTGAATAAGTATACTAATGATATCAGGAGTAAGGAGGAGGAGGAGGAGATGATGATGATGATGATGATGATGATGATGATGATGATGATGATGATGATGATGATGATGATGGCTGCTTTCGTTACGAAAGTGGGTTATGAAAATATAGGTTAGCGAACGTGACGAAGAACGAGTAGTGACTAGGAAACAGGAAGTAGAGTTACAAAAGTGATGGGAGATAGACATCGCAAAAAGTAATGCGAGCCCCATTCTCTTGAGTGTTTTTTTTCTGCAGGCGTGTTTCGAAAGACCTTTTTCGGGGGAGGAGGGGAAAACTCATACTGTGTAATACTCTAACAGGGAGTTAAGGAAAAGGAAAACTACAAAAATATTAAAACCCAAAACGAACATATGTGATTTTGTTATTACATTCGCTGTCGAAACGTATGTGGAGAGAAACCGTCGTATTATGCAGACTGCGACACATTACTGACCACAGACAAAGAACAGACGGCCTACATTCGCTTTTACTACCAACGTCGCAATAGCAGCCAGCCATATTTAAACGTTGTTAAATTCGTGCGCTGTGTTCCAGGCGACTTCTTGGAGCCGTGATCCCCCATAAAGATGTTGTATGTTACATAACATTGAATTCGTATGCTTAACTAATGGTTCCCACAAACTATTTTAAAAAGAAGCGTATAAAATACTGGCTGAATTATCCGGCGTTGCTCAAATTACGCTAACTAAATTTGAAAACGTACTTTTATTTAATTTACTTACTAGTTTAAGACGCATAGTACATCAATAACACGATGTGTATCATTTTATCTTTTAGATAAAAGAACTAAACGTAAGCAGAAAGTATATTTATAAAAAATGATTATTAAAATTGTATATAAAAAGAGCAAGAAAACAGTATTTCGTAGAATTTGGTATATTCGGACTACTGTTCTCATCTTGGGTGTTTTTATTACACCGTTTCGGCCGATGTACTTTGTCGAACTCGAGAATTTTTCTCAGGAATCTGGACGGAATTTTGAACGGAACCCTTTATTTAATCCACGGGGGAAGCATGCTGTTGTTCCATCTGTCGTGACTGCAAAGAAGTCTTCATTAATTCGTATCGCCCGCACTGAGGATTAAACCTTCAACCTTCAGATGACTGCCACTTAGAACTGAATTATACTTAGTACAATATCCACTGCGCAGTGGATATAGTACTAAGTATAAGGTTGAAGGTTCGATCCTCAGTGCGAGCGATACGAAGAATTGCGAATTACTGAAGACTTCTTCCCAGTCATGGCAGATGAAACGAGAACATGCTACCCCCGTGAATTTAATAAAGGATTCTATTCGAAATTCTATCCAGATTCCCGAGTTCGACAGAAAGATTCCCGAGTTCGACAAAGTACACCAGAAGAAGGTCGGGGGGTTGCATCAGCCGAAACACCCAAGATGAGAATAGTAGTCCAAATATACCAAATTCTACGAATTATCAACCCATTTAAAAAATTCCGAAGCTAAACCGTCTTTGTTTTAAGTTTAAGTGAGAAGAATACCCTCTTACTCTTTATTGGTTCTAAATTCCAATGTTTAGATTTAAAATCGATCTGAGAAAGACGAGGAGCATGTGTGTCTCAATTTGTTTGATTGCTGTTAACAATCACTTGGGTCCGGTGATTTTAAATCGCATCTATATCGGATAGTAAAAGTAGAGACAATTCTTCTTCTTCTTGGGCCATTAATCAATTGATGCTGAAGTTCGCAATGATGCTCGCTCAGTCATTGCTACCAGAGACTCCAATCCCGTGTCCTTCTCCAGAAAGTCTTGATTGTAATATGAGGCCTAATCTCTGGGAACCACAGAAGCACTTTTCCAGCAGGCTCATCGTGTCGAGATACATGTCCAACCAGTACTTAAAGTCGATGTTGAACAACTGCAAGGATGTGTGGACGGCCACCATACAGGATTTTGTTTGTACATAGTCTCGCCACTATGTGTTGTAGACAACACATAGAATATGTTGGTGTATGGTCCATCAAGATTCATAGATCGAGCAATAGCGACATAATATTCCTATTATATAAAATAATAAAATAAACACGAACTTCTCATAATCGGAATAAGATCCAGGCAACATGTTTTGCTCATTTTCAGAAATGCATTACAAAACTGCTGTTGTGAGCTTAAAGAGTGGATAATAAATAAGACTAAACGGTGGTATATTCACAAAAGTGTGTATTTACAGAAACACATAATAGCATGCTAGAAAAACCTGCCCGTCCTTCGTCATATGCTCCTCTATACATAATGTATAGATGTAATCGCGATCACACCATAACACCTCCCTTTTTTGCTTTGCTACGTATGGAGTCAATACTTATTTTCCTTTTGGGTTTATTACAATAAAGTCCGTAATCTTATTTCTTTTTGTTTTTATCGAAGCTGTTCAGAACCTGTTTGCGGGATTGGTATCTCAAACATGTCGAACACGACATCCATTAGTTCGTTCTCTGGAGTATTATTCTCGACAACGTCTGAATATCGTTTATTCGTCAGGTTAATGTGTCTTTTATGGATAAACTATCTACTATCCCTGTTTCCCAGTAAGATTCATTGTTTCGGACATCCGAAAGAAAACATTTTCTCCAACTTTAAAGCCTCCCTTCTTGATATTTTCTCACGTCCTGGTTTCGTATGGGTTGCCAATAATCTATCAAACATCGTTTTAATCTTCCTTGCAAACATTTCTTCTGCTAGCGTAATGGAGGATGGAACATTGTTATTCGGGGTCATCCTATACACCTGCAAAAACCCTTGTGTGGCTTTTTTAATAAGTGAAACTCTCGCTTTCTGAAGCGCTTTAAAAACGTGTCCACGAATCGTTCTGACTGACCATTGCTTCTCACATGATACGGCACAATCGTGACATGCTCCACTACAAATGTTTGACAGAATAGTTTAAATTCACAAGTCGTGAATTGCGTCCCGTAGTCTGATACAATGCAGTCTACGACCCTAAACCAGCCTAATAATTCATGTAAAAAACTAATGGTTTGTTCCGTTGTCGTCTTTTTACATTTTAATATTTCTGGTTATTTTGAGAAACTCGTAATATAAACCATCAAATAGGTCCAGCAAAGTCTATGTGGATCTTAGATCACAGTCGGGCACTTTTCAGTCAAGGTTTGAAGTTTATAGGATGTGTCTTCGCTAACAAAGCATAGTTTCAGCACATTTTGAATGTCTGTTCATATTTATCAAATACACAAGCTTCTCGTGAGAGTTTTCATACTCGAAATTCCCGTGTGACCGACATAAAATTATTTTAGTATTCTTGTCTGTAATACTGCAGGAATAACCACTCGATCGCCGTACATAACTACTTCATCACAGATAGAATACACTTCTGAGATTTGTCGTTGTTTTTTGTTATTTTATGTTTTATATTTTTTTGAAATTCGTCGTCTAACGCCTTTTCTTTTATTTCTTCAAGGGTCAAGGGAAGATCCCTAATGGCGTTACACAATGTATTTTACGTCTACCTCAAGGGGTTCCACATATTTTTGGATAGGTCAAGATAATCCTCCAGAGTAAATAGTTTTTTACGATGAGAGAAACAACAATTTATAATTGTAATTTAGGAGAATGGTCCATCTCTGCAATCTGTTTGCAGTATGCGTTGGTAATCCCTTTTTAACCATAAATCGTTAGCAGTGGAGTATGGTCTGTTTGTCACACAAAATGTCTTCCATGAACAGATCGATGAAATTTGGTGACTGAAAAAATAATATCCAATTCCTCCATTCTCGATTTGTGAGTAACTTTTTCTGCATGTTGTAACGTACGAGACGCGTAAGCGATATGTTTTAGCGATCCGTCGTCCATTTTGTGTAAATGCAGGCTCCAATACCGTACGTGTTAACATCAATAACCACACTTATTTCGAGATCTGCATTATCGTACGTCAAAAATAAGTCTGATGTGAGGATATGTTTTATTTTTCAAATGTCTCTTGGCATTCTGTCATTCAGACCCAATCCTCGTTATTTTCAATAGCTATTTTAGATGAACTCGCAAATTGTGCATTTTGAAATAAACACATAATAATTTGCTAAACCAAGAAATATTTGTAGTAACAATACGTTTTACGTAGCCGGCATATTTTATATCGCACTAACTCGCTCAGAGTCTTGTATTCTACCATCTTTGTCTATAATTTTAATTGTTTCTATGAATAAATAAACTTTATCTCCTTCAATTAAAATTTATAGTCCTTGATTATCTTAAATACTTCGTGCGCATCGTATTTGTGTTTCTCTGTTTTGTTACTGATCACTATAATCTCACTTCGGTAGGCTGTCGGAAATCCCAGTCCACTAAGCAATGTGTTCATTACTTGTAGAATAATATCTGGAGCAACCTTAACCCCAAATGGTAATCATTATAATGTGTACAAAATAGCTTTGAGCACTCCTCGTCCACAGTTATTTGAAGATAAGCATCACCTAAATCAACCTTTTAAGATAGTTTTCCTCTGTTGAGTTTGAACTAAACAGAAGGAAGTTGTAATCCTTTAGTGCATGGTTCAATCCTGTGGAGAAGTCTTCATAAAAACAGATCTGTTTACTTTTTACGTAGACCGTAATATAATAATACTCCTATTTCTGCGAGTCTTTTAAATTTATTGTCAATCAGATTTAATGGCGCGAATAGAACATCTCTGTTCTTTTTCAAAACTGGTTAAATATTTGGTTTTAATACAAACCTGGTAGTCATTTTTACATCTTCCCAGTCCACCAGAGAAATTTTCTGAACAGGTTTATTTTAAATTCTTTCTGTATCGGCATTTAAAATGTCAATGTTTTGACAAACAGAGTTCATGGGCATATTTCGATAATTTAAATTGTTCTATCCAGTCTGTACACAGGATAATGTTTGAGTTGTTAATTACAAACATTCTTAATTTCAAAGTCTTTCCCTTCAAATGTAACGCTGGTGATTAGCTCGCATTCTAATTTTATTTGCTTCCCAGTGAGGCCTTTAGCTATTTAGATCGTTCTCATCAAAGTAAGTTTCCAATTATTTTCAACGTTTTCAAATTTATTTTTTACAGATCTCACCCAGAACTGAGTTATAGCTTTATATTTTCAATTAATATTTTACCTGCACACATTTCCTGATATTTTAGTTTCGTCACCAATTTTAATACAGCTTATTTAATTTTATTTTTAACTCTCCCGTGTGTACTTTGTGTCCTAGGCGACCTCAATTTAAACACGTTTTTATTTTATCTCGACAATTTTTGTACTAAGATAATCGCCCGCAGCCAAAATACGGTTTAGGAGGAAAATTATTTTTCTTTGGTTGATCAAATTTAGTTGGTCAATAACTTTCTTTACGTATTTTCTAATGTGTGACACTCTGCTTTGCTCAAAGTCTTTTGAATCTTGCCAAACACAAATAAAACGTTAGTAGTCTTTGGCAATATTTTGAATCGTTAAATCAGGTTCATTTTCTAGTTAATTAAGAAACCTACGTCTGATTTTTGCATCCGTATTTGACACTCAACTCTGTGCGAGGATTAGACATTTAAGATTGTTAGCGATCAACTCTGACAATTTAAAATTATCGCAGTGTATGTTAACTACGCTAACGAAAATAGTGTAGTCTTCGTCTTCTTTCCTTGTGAGATTCATACATTTTCACCTTTTTGTAAAAACAAGACATTTAAGGGCTTAACAATTTAATTAATAATAAATGTAAGGTGTCTGTTTTTGTGGGAATATATAATTGACGAATTTGGTATGTCCAACTGTACTAAACATTTTAATAGCAAACGAACCTGTTAAAAATCTTTCTAACTCACATAGTGTGTATTATGAAGACTTTCGTATCGTCTAAAATGTGAACAGTAAGCTTGTTCAAAGTTATTTACGTGTTCCTGATTAAAAAATAAAAACAAATCTAAGAAAAATAGACATACCTCTACTCGTTGTTTTTCTTCGTGGACGAACGATTTCGAATTACACAATTTTGTGTTAGAGAATGACTTTAATTCTATTTAATCCCCCATAAAAACGAAAACTGGTTTCTATATTTTATGACGTTAGAGATTTTCCTTTTCGTAGATTTTGTCCACGTCGTGCATTAAAAATTCAGTATGGTTTTTAACTTCTGTTGTAATTAAACATTTTCCAACCACACCATCTAAGTCTTTTTCAAAAATGCTACATCGCCAGATGTAATATTGGTTATGCAGTATCCGACATAAGTCCTAGTTCTCGTCGTTAGTGTTATATGCTACATAATTCCGTGTTATGTTGTGTCCGAATAAGTTCGAGTTCCTCGCCTCCAGTGTTGTGACTTTGGAGGGACGATAATAAATAAGACAACACGATGGTATATTTGCGAGAGTGTGTATTTACAGAAGTACAGAATAATATGTTACAGGCTCACTATACATGATGTCTAGAGGAGCTCATATAGTAACTCAATAGGGTAGATCACTATCACATCATTTACATGTACTTCTTTTCGAACTCGGAACACTTTTAGTCGAACTTGTGAACCCTTTATTTAATCCACAAATAGAGTTAAGCTTGGGAGACTGACCACCTGGTCCTCGTATATCCACTATATAAAAAGCGCTTTCATGTCAGCCTGTTCTGTGCATTGTATGCTTATGTACTTAAAGCATTGGTACAACCTTTGATCTTTTCTCAGGTAGATATCTTCGAACTTAGGAACAGTCTAGTGGAACTTGGGAATTTTTATCGAACTCGGGAATCTGAACGGAATTTTGAACTGAACCTTTCATTTAATCACAGGGTAGATTGTTCCCATCCCGCCAATCATTTAGAAAACACTCTACTCCCGTGTATTAAATGAAAGGTGCAGTTCGAAATTGATAATAGATAGTTTCTTTTAAAGCACTATTAACAACGAATGTATCAAAAGAAAAACGAGTTAATATCAAGAGAAAGAGTCAACTGAAAGAAATCATGAGAACACAGATACATTAAAGAAATAGAATTTTGTTCATCCTATTCGTCATTTTTAATCCTCTCATAATAGTATTCATCATTCAATTGGAAATCAGTACATCTCATTAACCGTTATTCTCGAGTGGCCTTTAGCTTTGATAACTAGTCACTCATTAGTAAATAAAAAATAAACTCATAAAATATGAGAGAAAGTAACATTTGTTTCACGAATAAAAAAAAAACAACAAAGAACGGATCCATTCTGAAGATGCGTCCATCCAATATGCGCGTTTATGGATGAAATTGTCATTTCAAATTTAAGTCGTGATGGGTCGAACGACCGACAGACTTAACATATTAAGCATCTAAGAAAGTGTTGAAAGAATTTAAGAAAATTAAAAAAAAAAGAAAAAGAAAACTGTAAAAAAAAAATGTGAAACAAAACGAAACTAACTTTTTTTCTTGTTTTAAAAACAGTTCTTCGGTTTCTGAATATTCTAAACATTCCTGACACTAATAAAATGTAGCTACACAATTAGACTCTGGGATTCATTGATACATATAAATGCATAGTACACAATCACTCAAAAACATGGACAACCCCAAAACATGATTAGCTTTAAAAAATTCTAGTTACATTTGTGACTATTTCAGTTGATCGATGGCTCACTGGTTGGTTTACAAAGCTCGACTGCTAAAAATGCGATCGGGTTTCGAATCACATTTTTAGCCACACTGAACAACCATAATACGGCAAAACAATTGTCTATAGATAAACTAAAATCTTCCACATACAAAGACACACACATATATCTAATTGATAAAATTAATTCAAACAAATTAATTATGGTGTTGCTTTAATGTACTGATATAAGCGTCTTTTCGTATATTCGATATTCGGTTTTGTCGAGTGCTGCAGGACTCTAACACATATTACTGGGGAAAGTTATAAATCCATATGTCTATAGACTCTCGGGTCTAGAAAAAGGAAAAACTAAAAAATGGCATCAGTCATTCTCTGCTTAATCAGGATTTTCCAAGTCGTTTTAGACTTCTAGTTGCGTCTGGTTTTAAGCAGTCTCGTCTCATTGCCATTGCGGTAGAAGAGTGCGTAACCCTTGCTCCATAATATATTCCTCGTCCGGTAAGCACACTTTCATGGGTATTTATTATTTGTCGAATAGAGTGGCTATGAAAGAAAAGAAAAAAAAGTAATACACGAAAATAGAAAGACGTGCACCTGTATATACCCGTTAACTAATTAGCTGAACGTGAAATTTAGTAGGAATGAACGGTTCATTATTTTACCCCTTCCCCCGACATAATCAGATTTGACACCACTAGGTTTGATGCAGACACTTGAAAATTTATAATTATTCAACTAAATTTCCAAATCTAAAGGATGCGTGCGATGAGATGATTAATGTCATTTTAAAAGTAATTACAGAAGATCAGCAACAAATATGTTTAAGGAAGACATAGAGAATCGTATTAGTTTTGTACATATAATGATGCAGGCATGTTTGGAAGGCAACATATTAGTAGAAAGAACTGTGTTTAATACGCGTTCATATACGTTTACATATTAATGTTATTGTGTTTTGTCACATAGCTGTAAAGATTTTAAAATGCACATGGACTGCATAAATCCATCATATATAAGTGTATATATATATATATATATATATATATATATATATATATATATATATATATATACATATATATGTATATATATATACATATATATGTATATATATATATATATATGTATATATACATATATATATGTGTGTGTTGACGAGTGTAAATATATATATATATATATATATATATATATATATTTATGCTAGTGTATATATGGAAAAACTCGAAATAACACCAGTCATTCTCTGCTTACCCATGAATTGTTTCCAGTCGTTATATATATATATATATATATATATATATATATATATATATATATATATATATATATATATATATATATGTGAGTATTGTATGTGTGTGTGCATATATATCAGTATGTCTTTATCCGTATAGGTGTATATGTGTGTATATACCCGCACATGTGTGTAACTATATGCCTGCATAGGGAAGGGAAATCGTACTGTTTATATAAACAATATCAACTACCAAATACTATGAATCATTTCCCGGGTGTGTCTGGCAGAATTATGGTATGAAAGCTTATTCTCAGCAACGGTCAATACGATACCCTTCTGAGTTGTTATGTCTCCACTTTGGATTCTGCTAACGTTAATAACTGGGGAAACTGGCTTCATGCATATTTTGCTGGAGAGCCAAGATCAGCTGATCTTAAAGAGAATGTCGGTCCAACAGGATTAAACACTAGCAAATGAAGCTGTCCGATCAAGAAAATAAAGAAAGTCTAACTCGTGATTCGTGCAGTTGAGTCTCTCTTTTTAAGGTTTGTTTAGTAAGTCATCTGAGAAGGCAGAATAATTGACTAGAAAATCTTACCAATCATCCTGCATGCATGTTTCGTAATAGAGGTTTTAGAAATATCAGTTGAGTGAGGAATTATATTCGCGCTCGCAGTCTCTCAGGTTTCATGAAAATGATATAATTCAAGAATGGTTTTGCTCGTGCCCAAGTTAATAGCACACACACCCACACATATATATATATATATATATATATATATATATATATATAGAGAGAGAGAGAGAGAGAGTGAGAGAGAGATAGAGAGAGAGAGAGAGAGAGAGACAGACGGAGAGACAGAGTGAGAAAGGGAGGGGAGAAAGTGAAAAGCTACATTCTAAAATATTCATCAGTTTGGGGATTTAGATGTTGGAAAAAACTTCCATTTTAATGGTTCGAATCATTCGAAATGTGCAATTAATTCAGCAAGTGAACAATCTCATACTAAATTCTATCTATCACTGTCACCCTTTCTGACTCTATGTTGTTTTTGACTTATCACTCTTGATTTAATCTATCTATCTATCTATCTATATATATATATATATATATATATATATATATATATATACAAATATATTACAATGAATGTCTATGTGTATATATACTTTGCTGTATGATCACCAGTCAAGATGATCCTTGTAGGCTGAATACCCTTTTTACGCCAAGAAGAAATACAAATTGTAGACTTAAATTAAACGATGCTTATGATTCTCATCCGGTAGCTGCCTCTCTCTCTCTTAGTAATACACGATTAAGCAGAAGATTCATGTTGTATAACTAACAAGCACATTGTATCAGGTCTCAAACTGTGTAAGTTGTTGACCATCCGGCAACTCAAGCAGTGACATAGCGTGGGCAGGATCACAGGGAGTGTAGCATCGGACCCAAAATTATTAGGGGCGGAAAATTTCAAAGGAAAAATATAAAGTAGCAATAATAATAAAATAATAAATTATAACATGACCTCTCTAAGATAGTTTCTGATAAATACAAACGGTTGTCTAATTAACCTCATTCCAGGGGTTTTATGTACGTATTTGATGTACTTTGAAACTGCGAAATAGGGAGGATCCGAAGTGTAGGAAGACATTTTAGGCTGAATGGTAAACTACACTATGAGATTAATGTTAGTATTCAATTAAGAATTATCCTATTAAAAAGAACTTTACTGAAATGATATTTTCAAATCTATTTCACTTCACTTGTATTTGTCAAGAATTGTAAAGATATATCGATCTTATACTCTCCCTTCCCCCCCCCAAAAAAAACGAAGTGTAAAAATTCAGTATACTGGCATTTTTCATGGAATATAAAATTACATTCCATGAAAAATGCCAGTATACTGAATTTTTACACTTTTATTGTCATTAATTAAGGTTATGACAACATATCAACCAAATCATTTCATTATCACATCACTACAGTATAACTCTCTATGCATGAGTGGATGAAGTGTGTGAGGTGCGCTGAAAAAATTCCTACCAGTAAAAAACATAGCCCTGTTGTGCTCGCATACCCTTAATGACAATAAAAGTGTAAAGATTTGGGAATTTCCTTGCTTTTGTACATTTAGTGTATATGAATTTTCATCTTAACCCTATTAAGGGCATATGAATTCAGTATACTGGCATTTTCCCTGGAATGTCACTACTTTTGTAAAGGCTATGCCTAAATACAATGGTCATTTTAAGGGTTTTAAGAATTTTCTGGAAAACTAAGGTATATGGTAAACTGAAATTAAAATACCCTACAACCTCTATCTCTGTCAAAAATCAGCTGAATCCATCAAATAGTTGATGAGATACAGGGTGGCACATACGTACGTACGTACACACGGATAACACAAAATCATGCCTGACCGTTCTGGATCTCTGCGCTGCCTTGACTAATGATGCTGAAATTCTACGAACTTATAGAACCTATCAAATAAAAATGTTGTGCAAAGTTTTAACTAATTTGGTTTATTGGTTTTTGAGTTATGATTGATCAAAGAAATGAGATTTCCAGCATAGGCCGTTTTTAAAGTTTATTAAGGGATAGAGCGCTATCGCGTTTCCTTTGATTAATTATTTCTTAAAAATGAGTTAAAATGAGAATTCTTGCCGTTTATGTAAAGCAAGAGTATTGTATTTTTTTTATCTTATTGTTATTGTATTTTTACTAATTCCATGCAACGGCCATGAGCGAAATTGGTGGTATTTTGACAAACTTTTAACTCTATATTTGAATTTATAGGACACTCATAGATTCGACAGTGTTGGTGTTTTTTTATACCATTTACGTAGGCGTTAAATGGCCAAAAGGTATACTGTTATTTAAGATAGAAAGGAATAAATGTTGCCTACTGTAAAAATGGAATTTAAAATACAGAATTATCAGCTTTGATATGTGTTGACCGTTTCGCATGGTGGGCACGCTATTTTCAGAAAAAAAAAGAACTTGTGTTTATGGTAGATCTTTTAAAATGGCATTCTATTTGCATATGAGGATCGAAACTGCTTTAAGAATTGACGTATTGGGAAGACAGCAGTTGGGTTAGTGACAGCAGACAGTTAACAGTGAATATTGATATTGAGAGGTTGCTTTAAATTCATTACCGGATTACAAGCTATTTCGACGGAAGAGGAGATTGTGGAGTTCGGCAATTTACGGGTAAGCAAAGATGTGATATCGCCTTTTAGTAGGGAAGGTCATGTTGTCGGGTGGATGAAAAAAGTGAAATTAGTGAGAAAGCTACAAAAGGTGCAAGATTTTGCTAGTTTCATTCTACTTTTTCTGCATGGAGATGCGCTTGCTATCTAATTTGGGATGAGTAATGAATACCAGTTAGATGCGGAACACATGGAAGTGAGACTAGTGACAGGGTTCACCGAAGGGCCTTTCAAAGCGTATGAAAAACTGAAACGATTCAGATGGACTAGAAAATCGGTGGATGTTTACACCAATACGATCAAATGATCAAAAGATTTGATGGACTAGCAAGATACCTCGAGAGAGATCTTGGTCATACGGCCAAACTTGCGTTCATTACAGACAACGTATATGTGGCACTGCAACAGCTACCTCGCGTAGAGAGAATGGGCGTCAGCAAATTGATAGCGACTGCCCAGCTTTAGGTTAGCAAAAAATGTGAGAGACTTGAACGGTGGCAGCGAGTGCACAAAGCACTACGCTGAGAAGTAGGGTTCAAAGGGAATCACCAATCATTCGGTGCTTTAGATGTCGAGGACCGCATTTAATTAAAGATTGCATGGAGCCACTGAGAGCCAGAGTAAGGTGCTATGAGTGTGGAAAATTTGGGCGAGGTATTGTTCTCAAGCTCAGGGAAATGAGCACGGGGGCTTCTGCGCCAGTAGCTACCCCGGCAACTGAATGAAAGCGTTGTACGGGTCTCTTCCAATGATAGAAGTAACAATGAGGCACTTTTCGATACCGGACGCACTACCACTTCACTCCATTCCAAACTTGGGAGTGGTTGTGGCAGAGATAGTACTGTGAAAGCGGTTGATGGAAGGGACGTAAAATATAAGGGAGCCCGGCAAGTGGAAAAACAATATGTGGAGTACGAATGAAAGTGGACGTGATTATAATAGATCACATGATTGCCGGGATCGATGTCATAATTGGAATGGATGTAATCAATGAGATATTAGATGTAACTAAAAAATAATTGACGTGAGGTTTGGAGACAGACACTGTGTCGTAGCTGTCTATCTACCGCACGTTTGCAAAGTGGAAGACAAATATCTTGAGGTAGATTTTGATGGAGAGAAATCGACAGTGAAATGGAAATGGATGGGAGAGATTCCAGTGTTACAAAGTAAAGTATTACAAGAATTGACTGGAGAGTGAGAAAAAACTTAGAGTTTGAGAAGGAAATGGTAAGATGGATAGTGGATTGTATTATCTTACCATAGAAGGGTGAGAGATGGAAATGTTCCAGGCCACAAAAGGTATTAGACTTTCGAGAATTGAACCGTTTTGTAACGTGTCATACGAGGAACAACATAACATATGTGTGCAATAAAAAGGTGAGAAAGTAGAGGCGGTTGGCAGGGTTAACTGCAACTGTGGACCTTAAGTCTGTCTACTTGAAGCTACATGTGGTAAAGGAACTATGGCACTACCAGATTGTATGTTATAAATAGACGGGTTAATATACTGCCAGAGTACCCCTACCTCAAGAACATTGCAACATTTTGTTTTGTGGTGGTTTTATGTTAGGCTGCGTCTAGTCTATAACATACAAAAACTTGGACAAGATCGGAGTATGGGAAAGAGTCAGATTTCGAATATGACTGACACGGTTAGGATTTGGACTAAACGTTGAACCAAAGATGACAGCTGTTCTAAAACTGTGTTAATGACAGGAGATAAGGCAAAAGAGGCAACTGATTCATACATTGATGGTATAATGGAGAAGTTATGCCTCCCCATTGTCAAATGTATATGATCCTCTGCGACTACATGCTGTCCTCAGAACCAAACCATCAGTTTGTCGATGAGTGCAACTACAACTACTGCTACCCGTTAAATAGTTGGGTTTGTGGTCAAGGTTTACTCCTCTAGATCTGCAGTGTTCTTTATATGCTCATACATATTAACAGAGTAACTTTTAGATTGATGTAGCTTCTCATCATGCCTGAACAGTAATACACAATCAATGACTATATTTTGCGCATCACATACTTCTGGGATGCATTGCGACCAGTCGCGGACACTATTGGAGGCTAACTCGGAAAGGTACTACCACTTTGTAAACCCTTTATCCTTATTAAGAACAAAGAACTAAATGATACATCACAATTTGGATTTAAAAATCTAATGAAAATACAATTTTAATATCATATTAATTTTAGTCTTTTAAATATTACCGTGATCTAATCCACTCATAATATAAGCGTCATTTTCTTTGTGTGTCTGTCTGTTTGTGAGTGACAATTTGTTTAACAAATATTTAACTTTTTTTTAGAAATGAAAAATATCGTATTAATACTATATAATAAATTCCAAACAAATAAAGCAGCTGACATGATCTGAAATCGAAACTGAAACCTTGAGATCTTCAATCTGATGTTCTACGAACTGAGCCATTTTTTGATTTTCTGATAAACAAATCTTAAAACATTACCATAACAAAATAATTATAGCCTTCGCGTGATGTCAAAGATTTATGATTTATTTCATGTTTCAAAACCTGAAGTAAAACATAAGCGATAATAAAATTTAAAAAATAAATCATTAAACATAATAAAAGGCGTGAGAAATTCTTTAAATTGTCTATTTTGTTTTAACTACGTAAATTATGTCTGAATGAGAAATTTTAAATCCTACACTTTAAAGACCCTGAAATTATATTAAACTGTACAAGTGAGATAGCAAACAGCTGCCTGCACAGAATAAAATTTACCTTAGGCTAAACACACATAGATAAACAAATAAATAGATAAATAAATAAACAAACAAATAAGATAAAACAACTAAACTAAACTAAAACGTAAAAACTCAAAAACTCAAAAATTAAAATAGAAATACAAGGAACCACGTACTTAAAAAAAATTAACCTATTATATTGACATAACAAAGAAACAGAGAGAGGCCACTCTGTAGAAAACAGAACAATAGAATAGGAAATATGTAGTAAAACTAACCGGACTTTTGTTCGTTAGAAGCCTAACGATTGGCTAACAGAAAAACAAAGAATCTGATTGGTTAACTCGCTAGTCGTGTATATAAAAAAATACATGGCAGAAAAGAACTCTATGCATATTAAGCTGTGTAGCTTAATTGCCATAAATATATTTTCATAACTTAATATATATATATATATATATATATATATATATATATATATTAATATATATATATATTAATATATATATATATATTAATATATATATATATATTAATATATATATATATTAATATATATATATATATTAATATATATATATATTAATATATATATATATATATATATATATATATATATATATATATATATATATATATATATACTAGAAACACTGTCTAAGCCCGGAGGGTCTTGTCAAGAAATTAAAGAGAGAGATGTTGAACGAGAAAATCCGAATACAAAAATGTAACAACATTTTAAAATCTTTAAACTAAGCAAAATACATTTTTAAAATTAGAAACAAGTAAACACATTTTATTATTAATATTTTCAGAAATAAAATTATTTTTTAAATCTTATCTCACATTTCTATGAAATGCGTTGTCTGTCGTTCATTATGCCGGGTTTCAGTTTGAAATAACATTTTTATCGCTAAACATGCACATTGAATAAACGCATGGGGCTTAAATAGTGAAAGGGAGTGATAACGAGTTGATGGGCGCAATACTTCCCTTGTTCCGGGTGCTGACAACACACATTACGCCATTCAACATATTAGCCACTTCTAGTTTTTGCCAGCTGTTTGTCAGCCGTTGAATAGGTTGCATTCAGCTTTGCATCAAACTTCAAATGAAACCAAGTCTCAAATGATGAAAGTCGTTGGTAATAAGTCAAATTGTGGGCGGCTTTTAAATAATTTTCTAATGTTTTATCTCTCTACCTATAATCGCCAGATGTTTTCCGACCATATTAGGCGCTGCGCTCGGCCCTGTACTAAACTCCTTGTTTATATAGAATGATCCTTAAGGCTTGCTTTATTTGCTTCGTCGACGATGACGTCTTGCAAACAGCAGATTTATTTTAGTTACAGGATTTCATAAGCAATTTCAATGCCTGTTTTTCTTGGAAACTTAAATTCAAGTTTCAAAATGAGGATAAAAACTGGCTTTATCTCCCAATAACTGGATTACTACGGGTAAAATAATCTCAGCTCAAACACCGAGTAAGTGGAATGTCACAGCGTGATTGATCTTTAATATAAATATCACAATCATTTTTCCCCCAAAAATAAAGAGATTACTGAAGATCATCTTGGCGATGGCGTTGATAGCGGCGGATCACTGATGAATTTGTGTGCCGGGTTCGAATTCACTGTACCACTTTCATTATGAGTTTTGGCAACCTCCAAGTTGTCCCTGCTGTGAGTAACTAATCCTAAAAAAAAGTCTAGAAAACTAATATCACAAAACAGAATCAAGCTGATCAAATATCATCGCATGCATATCCACGTAATTAAATATTTTAAAGAATTATATAATTTTAATAAGATTTTTAACATTTCTTAATGAATGTATTATCTAATTAAAAAACTTTATATATATACATAAGCATCCACGTAACCCCTAACTAAAGGTGTGCAAAATAAATACATATAATACTTAATATTTAGAGATTCGTATGACATACTTAGATTTAGCCCATCATAATTCCTCAATCTTCGGGAATAAAACAACTCCTTCTTTTTCTCCTTCTTCTTCTTCTTCTTCTTCTTCTTCTTCTTTTTCTTTTTGTCGCTGCTGCTGCGGTAGTAGTAGTAGTAGTAGTAGTAGTAGTAGTAGTAAACTTTATTTTTTAATTAAAATTTAAAAAAATTTAAATATCAATTTGGACAGAACATTACCTTTTTCATTCTTAGAAGTTCAACCAACTTATAATACAATGTACCAAAGAAGATGCATTCTTATAGTGATTATTCATTAAATCGCGTACGATGTCTCGCTCTTTGTGTTTTCGTTTAAGTAAATTCTAATTTTATAAATATGAATCTTACATTGAATAAATATAACAGCAACAATGCTGTAATAAAACCAACCCGAAAGAAGTTTTGAATTTTATTCAGAGCAAATACACATTTAAAGAAAATCCGTCTTTATCTTGATTTCAATCTGTCATTAACAAGCTGTCACACGGGTGAATTAGAATAGATATTTAAGCCCCAAAATAGACGGACACGATGAAATATCGCCGTTTGCTGCCATGAGTAATAAAGATAACTTTACTAAAATGTGTAATTGTTTGGAAAGATTAAGCTCCGCAGAAAGTCAACATTTATTGTACATGTTATTAATATAAAAGTGTGATGCTATGGTTTCATTGTAAACCTGATTCCACCACATCTGACAAAAAGATTGACTGTTTACATAAAAATAGGGAAGATGGCTGTGGCAAATACAAGCTGTACGATATTAGTATTGCGATGATATTTCTGAACATAATTCTTTCCGCATATGACGTCTGTGGCCCATCAGATAAATATATTTTTGCCGTTGATTTTGGAACCCCACAAAATAAATGATGGTAAAATTGTTACGAGCTGACCCACCAATGTTTCGTAGTAGTAGTCACGTTTTTCCCCAGTTCACCATCTTTGATTTGAAGTGCATTCTGAAATAAATTGATTTAAATATAAAACGTGGGACCATGTGTATACGGTTCACTAGTTTATTAAATCTCTCCGGAAAACCGAATCAGTGAACTTGACACAACCCGCGGGCAGACGCGTCCGACTGCGAAGGCGTTCAGATCAAAGACAACGAGCAAATCGCAAGACCAAAGTTACTTCACTCACATCCGGCTATGACGTCACCCTTCCTCGGCACAGTCGGAGAAAAACAAACAATTCGCGCTCCCGTTCCCTTACATTATCTTAAAACATAATTCATACTTGAAATATGAATGGAAAACAATTGAAAGTGATTAAAAATAAGTATTTTTACCAGACATTTTTTACACTTTTTCGTAGTATTAGTACTGATTTTATTCGTAGATTTAGAATGAATTAAGTGAATAGAAATTTAGTGAAGTTATACTATGTGGATTTGCGTTTGTATGAGTTTGAACAGATACGGTATTAATTTACAAACGAACGAACAATATACGAATACTTAAAACATAACACCGTTGGTATTCGTCGTCAATCTTTCTCTATAAAAAGAAAAGTCTGATAATATTCCTTGCTTGTTTTCACATTGGATGTTTTAGATGGTGGGAACAAAATTAATGTAACGAAGTAATGGGGGGGAGTGAATAGAGTGAGTAGGAGTAGTAGCGCAGGAGAAAGAGAGTATGATAATGATGTAACTAAGGAATAACATCAAAAGAGAAAGAGAATAAAGGGAAAGGATGAAGAAAAGAAAATGCATGTACAATATACCAAAGTTTACCCAACGGGGCACAGGTCGTCTACGTAGTTTTAATTGTGAGCGGCTAAATCACAATTCGAATACCAAGCAGAGTCATGTTTAAGAAAGAGCTAGAAATCTGATGAGGTAGTTTTTTCTTCAAGCCAAACTGGTGATTGATCATAGAAAAAGACTTCTAATTTATTTTGGATGTTTAAGATGTGTCTGTTTTGTCGATATTGAAAAAACGATTTCCTGACGATTATTGTTCTTTGTTAAAATCTTATCTTTTATTTAAAATGTGTATCCATGTTTTGTTAATTAAAAAAGGCAATATGAAAATTAGAATAGACCACTATGTCTTTTCTATTTTATTGCAAAGTTATGCTTCACAAGTACGGATGAGCATAACTTTCTTTTTTTTACACAAAACTTACATTTCTACTAGAAGTTAAGGTTAGGAATTAAAGCTGATATGTTCGAAAAAGTGACGCCATGAACCGTAAGTCTCAAGTCGACTTGATAAAATAAGCTTGTCTGATTTTTTCTCTTGGATCGTATCTGTCGACCAAAAGAAACATAGTTCAGAGGTTTTCTCTCGCCCCACTAATTGATGGCTGGGGAGATATGTAATATTACTATACATTGGCTTAGAGCAGTTTTAAAGTGAAATAAATTTACAAAATAAATATTAAAACGCAAATTGTTGTCGTTATTAATAACTATTTCAGTAGCTGTTATGCAACTAACACAAAATAATTAATACTACGAAGATCAGGTGTGTCAATAGAACAAATCTTTTTAAGTGACGCGTCGTCCAGATGTGTTACAATCAAAAGAAAAAAGAATTATCGACCGCGTAGTGCCAGAGTCCTGTATGTTGGGAAACGAACAGTAACATATCAGGAGATATCTCGAATCACACTCTCTTTGAAAATCAGACATTAAGAAACGCAAATTTATTTATCTTGCTCTCACAAGGAAGGATGTGACACAAGGTCGGGAAAGTGGGATTTGAAAAGCCAGCGCCCGAGAAGGTGAGCAATCCGGCCATTTAAAGATTGCCTGGGCAGCCCCGTAAGCATTCCCCGGTAGGGGCGCCCCAGGCAGTAAGCAATAAACTCACTCCTCCCCAAAGAGGGGAGGCAAAGCCTGGGAGGGTGGACATCCTAGAACTGCACAGGACAGTTCCATAGACCGGCGTAAATCAAGCCCCGAAGGCAAAGACAATACCAGTCTACGGGGTGCAGTGTCCATCGGAACAGATACTACGCTTTGATCTTGGCCAAAAGGCCGTTATTAAACACCTACTCACAATAGGAGTATGTGACACAAGGTCGGAAAGTGGGATTTGAAAAGCCAGCGCCCGAGACGGTTTGGCAGTCCTGTCGGTATTCCCCGGTAAGGCGCCTCAGGCAGTAAGCAATTAACTTACTCTTCCTCAAAGAGAGGAGGCAAAGCCTGGAAAGGTGGACCTCCTAAAACTGCACAGGACAGTCCCATAGACCGGCGTATATCAAGCCCGAAGGCAAAGACAATACCGGTCTATGGAGTGCAGTACCCATCGGAACAGATACTACACTTTGATCTTAGCCAAAAGGCCAAGTGTTTATTTACTCCTCGCGGAGTTAGGCACAAGGCCAGTTTTATCTTACTCCCACAAGTAAGATGTGACCCAAGATCGGGTCGAGCAAGTGGGGTTAAAAGCCAGCGCTCGAGAGGTGAGCACTCTGGCAATTTAAAAATTGCCTGGGCAGCCCCGTCGGCATTCCCCGGTAGGGGCGCCTCAGACAGTAAGCAATAAACTTACTCCTCCCCAAAGAGGGGAGGCGAAGCCTGGGAGGGTGGACCTCCTAGAACTGCACAGAACAGGCGTGCAGTATCCATCGGAACAGATACTACACTTTGATCTTAGCCAAAAGGCCAAGGAATGGGACAAGTGTGATGAACAACACTTATTATCACGTTAATTGCAACCTCACCCTCTTTACCTGGCTTCGAGTTGAAGACGTCTGGTCACGAAGTCGTCAATGAAAATAATAGAGAATAAAAATAAAACTATATTTTATAAAGATGTGTTGTGTTTTTTATCCGTTGCAAAAAAGTGTGTATTTAATATAATGTTAGCTAAAGCTATTGTTTGTCAATCCTCAAGAAAAATCTATTAAGATGACAGATGTCCCCGTTAAATTTTAAAAGTTTTTACAAAGAGGATATTTTTGTTATGTGTTATTGTCGTATAGCCTTTTAATGTAGCTATACGGGTGGCTGGATTAAGTCCTGTAGAAGTCCTGAGCACTTCTATATCTTGATTATGGGGCCTTCTACATAAAAGTCTTTAAAGTCCTTTTTTAGGAGGGAGGTGGACAAAATATATGTAATTTTAATATATTTATTTATTAGACTATTTAAATAAATATCTGTCTGAGAAGGACAGAGTAAAATAAAACATATACAAAAACAAAGTTATTATTTATAATCATTTTGAATACATATATTTTTTATTTGATTAGAATATGTAGTAATATTTCCGGAAATACTGAATACGTTTTCTTTTTGTTTTGTTCTGTTCATTAATTTTTTAGTCTTTCATATTTGTGTTACGAGAATGTTGTTTACAATTCGATTTATAGAAACACAAAGTCGTCCGCAAGTTATGGAGTTAATACCTCTGGTCCTGGACGTAACTTGGGGTTGCAACTTCGATTCGCTAAGTTAATGAACAGCTGACTTTGGCGCGGGGCAAAAGGCAGTTCTCCCAACTAACTCTTTCCGTAACTTTTATCACTTCTGCTTTTTCTCCCCCCCCCCTTTTAAATTCGCGTTCCTCGGAGCATATATATATATCAAAGCAAGGAGACTCGGCATCGTTTGACCGGAGTCTACTTGCTTTAGCCTGTAAACTATTTGATTGGTTGCTTGCTCCCATCAGCCCGCCGCCGGAACTGACATCTCTCAAATCATGATAGTTCAAGTTAGCCTGGCTTGCCTTTGACCTACCTTTGTCTTCACAGCTGCAAAATCCTACAATTCTAATTCAATACAATATCTCACTAGTGCGACTGTCAGCTCAGAATGCAAACAATAACTATTTTAGTGTGAAAATAAATTTAATTCTTCTTTTTCCCCCTCTGCGCGGGTCTCAAAATATATGCTAGTACATAAATCACTCGGCACTCTGTTCTACAATATCTAGTTTTATAACTGAACTAACCAGAGATTCGCTCCTGTATGTAGAACCAAAACCAACTGTGGGAGTCAAACCTTGTCAATAATACGCACAACTCTACACCACCCGATGTAATATGGAACATTATAAGGGTTTCTCGTTACCGTTTGTTTTTACAAACACAGGAATAGTTAACTCCCTTCATTGGCCAGCCTCAGCAAATATCCTCTTCATTCTGCCTTTTTTGCTTCTCCTATCTTTCCACTGTTAAATTCTTTTTAATTTCTCAGAGGGACAACTCTTAAACACAACACGCCACCAAAGCAATAAAAACTTTCTTTTTATATCTGGAAAATGTGAGGATAAGCGATAATAGTCTAGCCAGATTCGTTTCTTTGCTTCTATAAAATAGGTCACCCATGACCCTTAATTAATCACATCCTATTTTAAGACTGCAAATAACGAAAAATCCTAATAATAGTAGTGTAATCTTTCTTTTTTTACGTAACGCCTTTAGTAATACTGAATGGATAACTTATGTAAATACCTTTAACGCATTCTATACGTAGAAAAAAGAAAGTTTGATGGACTATTATAGAAATCGATATGTTGCCCGTAAAGGAATTCAGATTACGCTACAGAACTTCTCACTCCTGCCAGAATCCTATATCTCTACAAAGCCACCATTCGCATATGCATGGAGTATTGCTGCCAGATCTTGGCTTTTGCATCAAACACTAATCTATCTCTCTTGGATAGAATCCTAAAAAGAGTATCTGACCTAATAGTTCCCACACTGTGTACCAAGTTCCAGCCCCTTTCCCATGTTGCATCCCTATGCTTGTTTTACAAGTAATTTAACGAAATGTGCTTCGACGAACTTGCTGCATTTGTGCTTTCTCAACGTAAATACACGCGACCAACCTGACATATATTGTTTTTCTTTTTTACAGTAAATCAAATCAATCTGCTACATATCTTTTATATTGTCAGTAACAATAACTGACCAAATCTTTATAATTAGGATAAAAATATGAACATTATTTGATAGAGGGAAACCTCAGAATATTTAGCAAAAACCTCTACCCTCCTTATCTTAAGAATGGTTTTCTAAATAGTAACATTATTATTTAGAAAATCATTTTTAACATGGGGAGGGTGTTTTATTTGCTATTTTGTTACTATCCCATCTTCTTATTTTACAAATCGTCGACTATTTTCACTTGTTTATGAAAAGTTTAAATAGCATTTTGTCAACTAACGAAGAACTAATGCAAATCGGCTTTGTTTTAAAAGAGAAATAAATCTTTAGTTGTCTCACAATGTTCAATCAATTACAAGGGAAACATTTGAGAAAAAATATTTACAACAATCTACTCGTGTAAAATACGCCTCCCTAAGTGTATATTTTACGTTTGAAAAAGTATATGCGGACATTACATGGGGGTTTACAGTAATTTGAAAATATTTAAAAGCTCAACAAATCTCTTATTAAATATTTAGAAATGTTAACCAAATCAGAATCATTAATTGTATCGGAATCGGGAAACATTTTGAAATCGTCGCATCACTAATATATATATATATATATATATATATATATATATATATTAGTCTTCTTTTGAAATGGTGTTCATCTCCGCCTTCGCGTAAGATTCAGCAGGTGTTTGGAGAAGATTCGATGTGTAACACAAATTAAGGAGGGGGTCAACCGATTCAAAAATGGCCGCACGTCAGCAAAGAGTGACCAGCGTTCTGGCAGGCCCCAAACTGCTCGGAGTTCAGCTATTGTTGAGAGGGTGCGAAAAAAAATGATAATACGGCGGAGATGAACACCATTCCAAAAGAAGACTTCCAGAGGGGTTTCTGGCAGTGGATGGATCGGTGGGCTAAGTGTGTGCAAGCACAAGGGGCCTACTTTGAAGGGGATTAGGTTTCCTACCCCGTGACGTATTTTAAATATTTTTCTGTTCTAAGGTCGGATACGTTTTAGACAGTCCTCGTATATAATGTACGTATAATATGCGTATGTGAGTAAGTAAAAAAAAAACTCGCTTCTGTTTACTTGTTCTTTTTAATTAGCTAAGCTTCTCCTGAATGTTTATGGAATTCCTTTCCACATCACCCACTAGAATACTAGAATTTAAAAAAAACAGCTGACTAATGAGTAATGCCAGTAATATATTTATGGGTAAAAAAAAACCTTGGTGTAAAAAGTCAACTGACCTGGAAATCAGTTCCATGAATTTGATAGAGACCATCAGTTATCTCGTAAGAGAGACATAAACCAAATTAGGGAACAACTATCGGAAGAAACCGTCAGCACTCCTCAAGGTTATGACTACCAAAGACAACACAGTCGACATGCAACTATCTCAACAAACCCCAGAATAGCATCAATCCAAAAAGGAAACAATACTAGACTCCCGAGGAGGTCAGGTTTGTGAGGGGGTGTTATGGTGTCGTACCTATGACGGACATTTAGACTTGTCCATTCTCAATAAATACGGGAAGCATTACGCTTCTCACTTGTCGTTCAAACCCGAGTCTACACTGGCAGTCAGTACTGACGTGCTACTTCTCTTGTTCCTTTGTTGCATATACTTTTCTCCAATAAATTTGTTTTACCTAAACCCCGTGCCTGTGTTCTCATCCCAGCCCCTAAACAGGTCCATAACATTAACTCTTATCCTCGAGTAGATGTTGAGCTTGATAAGTGGTAACTAGTAAAAGTTATTATTAAAATCAGTAGAATCTACCGTGGATTTTTAACACATAAGGACCTTTTTTTTCTTTCGTACTTAATTTAGTTAACACAAATGCAAACACTACTTCGCAGAACACCTGTTAAAATGTTAAAATCACAGGGAAATGTTAGCCTGATTTCTGTGTCTGTCTTTAATAGAAAGATTATCCGTGAAATTGTCACTTTTGTAAGGCTGACCTTGGAATGAAAGTTTAATAGTTTAACTTTCTATTAAATAAATACATAAATAGTGTTAACCTTTTCCTGTGTGTGTTTTTTTCTATCTGGATATCAGCTTCCTTCCTCCTCTTACCACATAAGTATCGTTTAAGATCATCACACATGAAATGTTATACTGTAGATACATCTATCAAATGTATACGATATAAATTTTAAAACATCTAATACCTAATACTCTTTGAGAAGTTCATTCATTGATTTCGTATGAATCAAATATGTCCATTGTTGACATTGAGTTCCCTTTTTTTTAATATTGAAGAATCCATGAGCGATATCTCTTTTACCACATTACCTCGAGTGGTGTGTATTCTATGACTGACTCTTCAAACTTAACTATTTTATTTACCTCCCCTCCAAGGTCAGGTGTGGGTTTTGATGAAAGTGTTTTTGTGGAACGAACTGGATTCGAACTCGTCCTCAGTCCGCGTCGTTAACCACTCAGCCACTGTGCCATCCCTATTCGTTCCTGTCTAGTTAGAATTCTTTCTTAAAAGAGATTGGGTACTTACAGCAGGGATCAAGTGACGGTTGGCAGCATCCTAAGTAAAAGTGTGTTTGTGGAACGAACTAGATTCGAACTTGGCACCCACAAGTTACCAATCTGTGTTGTTAACCACTTAGTCACCGTCACCTTCTCTTTAAGACTTACCAAAAAATTACAAAAACTGATCACCCATTTATTATCATACAGAAGCTTACTACTTAAAAAACAACAAGTTAAAATTGTCCCTAAACTTCTAAAAGTAAACTCAGGAATCGCCTAATCCCTCCAATCGTCTCTTGCTCGTCATCTCTTGGCCTGGTGAATTGCAGCCTTTTCCTTGGATTTTCTACCAAACTGTTTGCATACAACACTGTGAGATACGGAGGCAAATCCATATTCTAAATTTAGGCGAGACCTATCAAAAACGGTAGAGCAAAATCACACATTGGCAAACCATGTAAACATACTATGCCCAAAGTTGCTTTCTTTTGGATTTACGTACTATCTAATTCTAGCAGTGTTTCGTCTCATCTCATTCATGTCTTCTGGTTGATTTCTCACGGAACATAACATTACAATTTAAACAAAAGTGACAGGTGTTTTTTGCGCCTCCGCATTACATACTCTTCCACCACAAAAATAAACCTACAACATTCCAGGGTCTAGGCCTTTTTTCTCGTCTTCTTCTGACCAAAAGTTTCGTTATGGCTTTCTCAGGCCTATCCCTCTATTTGAAACGTACATAGCCTCTCTATAGTGCTTTGTATTTTTTTACACAAATATTTGACATCCCCTCAATCGGCTACAAGACAATACAAACGCATATAAAGATCGACCTACATATCCAAGTACCGGGTGTAATGTAGTTACAGTATATATATATATATATATATATATATATATATATATATATATATATATATATATATATATGTGTGTGTTTTAGTATATGTTATTTTCAACAGTGAGGGTACACTATCGTGTGATCTGCGTTTCGCATCCATAAAAAGGAAATAAGACATTTAACTTTATTTTATTTATAATTTTAAAATTATAGAAATCAAAACAAAAAATTATGAACATTAATAAAACTTCAGAGATTACAGCCAAAGTGCTCATTGACACCCGATAAACGCTTGATGTGCCTCGAAAGGGTTAAAACTATAAATTTACGAGAATTTCATTCAATTGATGTCACTTTACCTACAACCTTTCCTCTCACTTAATTAGTTCTGAGTAGAATGTTGGGCCCTACCCTAAAAATTGAATACAATAAAATGTACCAAATAAGAATAATAAAGATAATATGATGTTTTGAGATGGAGTCAGTAGGACATATAGTTTCTGATTCAATCCCGGAAAACGTTGGGTTTTCCTGCTAAGATTTATATATGATAAAAGAATTATCATATGTAGACGACTAGATGATAGGTAGGCGCTCATACTGCGTAGTAAACAACAATGATACGTAGACAATGAACGAATGCTAATTGATACTGCGACTATCCTTAGAGACATAAATAACGACTTAAAAAAGTAGGTTTGCCCATTTGTTTATTTGCTGAGTTGATTCCCGCCGGGGCTCTTTACATTCACTTACTAATAACGTTAGGGAAGGTAATACTCCACCCTCGGTCATGGGTAACATAACAGTTATTTTTCAATTGAGAACCCAACATTCAAACTCCTCGACCTAACATTAACGGGTAACATGAATTAGAACATATACATAGAAGATACTGCCAAGTAAACTGCACAAAAGATGGGCTCTTTCACCTGCCAGTATCCTCTATCCCTATAAACCTACCTTTCGCCCATGCACAGAGTATTGTTGCACATCTGGGCTAGTGCACCAACCAATAATATCTCCTTCTTAGACATGGTCCAAAAAAGAGCCGTAAATCTAATAGTTCTGAAACTATTTACCAAACTATTTATCCTATCATCGATAGGTGGCGCCCCTGTGCTGGTTTTACAAGTACTTCAATAGAAACGTAAATACCCCCCGACCAACCCGATAATAGGCTAAATCCCACTCATTCACTGTAGAGGTCCCCAGACCGGAAGGTGTTCTACTCTAATAGCTTCTGTCATTGAACTGCTCGCCTTTGAAATTTCTTTCCCTGCTCCCTGTTTCCCCGAGTGTACCAACATGCAGAAATTCATATGTAATATAAACAAACATCTCGTTGCACAACTCTCCATTTTAATGTCCTTATCAATCTGGCCCTTATTCACAGTAGTCCTTGCGTCTAAGTTGTAATGTGCCTTGCTTGTGGTAAATATAAGTAATAAAAAAACAACAAAACAAAACAAAACAATAGATATATTCTTTTGGCATTAACTTCTCAACAGAAACGTAAGAGAACGAATTTTACAGAAGAGATTAAGCAGATGGTTTTTCGTTTATCTTTCAAGCATATAAACGTACGGCCGTCTTTTAAAAGCTCCTCATTCAAAATCTTAGGAGACAGCATCGACCAATGGCGCTGATGGGAAATATGTCTATTTCTGCCACGTGTGTGTAGGAAGGGGCATTTTATATGCATTGAAAGGTGTGTGTGTGTGCCAGTGTGTGTGTCTATGTGTCTCTGTGTATTAGCGAACTACATAGACGATTAAGGAGAACACACCCTAGAAAGAAATGAACAAACAGAAACAGAAAGAAATATACGAAACGAAAGAAAGAGAATGGAAAAGAGTGGAAAAGTAACAGACACAATGAAAGACATGGAAAGAAAGAGACGATGATAGACCGAAAAATAGAAAGAGATACTGACAGACAGACAGAAAGAAAGACAGACAGAAAGAAAAGGAGTAATAAATAAGGAAAGAAAGAGATGGTGACATAAAGAAGGTACGAAGAGACAGAGACATATAGAAAGAAGTGCAGACAGAAACATAAACATAAATCAAGAACAAAAGAACGAAACGGAGGCATAAAGACAGAATTAGACTAAAATACAAAAAAGAAAGGGCCAGAAGCATAAAGTAAGCAAGAATCAATAAAAGAAACGGAGACATAAAGAAAGAAAAAGGAAAAGGAAGAAAGAAGGAAAAGAAAACGATGGAGACATAAAGTAAAAAAGAAATGGAGCCATAAAGAAGAAAGAAAAATAAAAAGAGATAGAGATATAAAGAAAAGAATGAAAGTATTAAAGAAGCATAAAGACAGACAGAAAGAAAGATAGAAAGAAAGAAGAAAAGGAGATATAAAGAAAGAAGAAAAAAAAGAAGTGGAGATAAAAAAATTGCCACTCAGAGCACCCGTTCTCGTAATCTAGTGAGGATAATCGTCTCTTCCCAGCAGCCATTTTTTTTTCACAAAAGAGACGTTATTCGTCTTTCTCTACTCTATCCCTATTTCTAGACGCTCAACTGAGCTCCTATCTCTGGTTACCCCTGTTAAACATTCACAAGAACTCGACTTCTACCGCCACTACGAAAGACTTTCATTTCTCCATCTGTGTACATAAAACCAAAACTACTTCCCTGCATATTTACCTTCAATGTCAACAAATACTTATTGAGCCGTCCTCTTAAGCAATCAAATGTTGTCACTCCCGTCCATCTTTCGCAGTATAGTTGAGAATCGAACTTTCCATTTTGATTATTCTCGAGTGGCTTTCGGCCTTGGTAAATGCTGACTCATTAGTATAAAAAAAACAAATAGATAGACATAAAGAACGGATGAAAGAAGGAAAGTGATATAAAGTAAAAGGAGACGCAGATATAAAGATAGATAGATAAAAAGAAAGAAAGAAAGAGACAGAGACATAAAAAAGAAAGAAAAAAAGAAAGCAGTTACAGAATATAAAAGAAAGAAACGGAGACAAAAAAGGAAGAAAGAAAAGGTTAGATAGACGTAAAGAAAGAATTGGGCATAAAGGAAGGAAATTATTGAGATAAAGAAAGAAAGAAAGAAAAAAGGCAGAAATTAAGAAAACGAAGGCGATAGAAAGAAAGAAAGAAAGAAAAAAGAAATAATGGAAGAGATAGAGAAAGACAGAAAGAAAGAAATAGATAGACATAAAGATATAAAAGAAAGAAAAAAAGAATTAGATCCACATAAAAGGCGAAAGTGACGAAGACAGAAAGAAAGCGGGAGGTGAAACCCATTGATGAAGTAGTTTTATAGGTCCCGAGAGATAGGAGCTAGTCAGAAGGAACGGACTCTGACTGAAGTGCGTGTGTGCTTGTGAGAGACGGATGGGGAGGGGGCAAAGGGGAAGGGTCAACTTGTGAAACTTAATCCACCTCCACTCTCCCCCCATCCGCAAAAAAGTCGCTACATCAGCAATGAATGAAAGCAAAAGCAAAACTGGAATTGGTAAGAGCTGGCAAAAAAAGAAGGAAACAACATTTTTAAAAATAAAAAAACAAAATGAGGGTGTTTTAGTTCCTTCTCCCACATTAACGTATTGTCAGCAAATTTGAAGTGGGCGGGGCCTCATTTTATTCGACAAGCTCCCGTTTAAGATCCCGGGGCCCAACGTAGGATTTTTGGTGGTAGAAAATAGTGGTCCCACTGCCAAAGCAGCTTGCATCTTTTGCATACAGGGTGCACTCGTCACAAAACGATTTAGAAAAGGAACAAGAATACGTGATCGTAAGATACGTCCATTCTATATACGCGTTTAACGTTGAAATGCTGTTTCAAACTTAAAAACCGATCGAAGGACAGACAGAGCTTCTTATAAAAAAGAGCAGATAATCTTAAGATGCGTCCGTTCAACTTGCGCGTTTTGCGATGAAAATGCTATTCTAGATTTAAACGTGCACCAACCACTAGCCCTTCTCTTTTGGACAAGGTGCAAAAACGAGTGTCTAACCTAATAGGTCTCGCACTGTCTGCCAAGCTCTAGTCGCTGTCACATCGTCGCAGTGTTGTTTTACAAGAACTCTACAGGAATGTGTTCCGATCAACTTACTGCGCGTGTTCCTCTTAGCAAAAATATCTATAACAAACTGAACTAGTAACAAAATCTCACTCCTTCACTGTATAGGTCTCTAGATGCCGTACAAAATTGGTTATAGCTTCTTTCCTCGGAACGCTTGTCTTTGGAATTATTTACCTGGTCCCTGTTTAAACAACATACAGAAATTTAAATGTAATGTGAACAAACATCTTGCTGTCTAACTCCCAACACAAGTTGTCTCCTATAAAGCTGTCCCTTATCACAGTATCCACTTATGTTTCAGCGGCAATATCCTTTGTTTAGGGTTAACAAAAGTTTTTAAAAAGCATCATGATGGACAGACCGACGGGTTGACACACTACCGCAAATAGCTACTTATAGAGATACTTGGATGTATCTAGAAATGTATTGTTATCGAGCCTAACTCACAGTCGGTCCTCAATGATGCTACGCTTTTCCATAGTAGGATAAAGACATTCAACATGTTACGGGCGCTTGTCGAAGAAAGATTTCTCAACAGATGTATATGAATAAGTTCAATCCACACTCCCGGCTATTCAATGCCAATGATGCATGGGTCCTCAACACAAGATTTACTTTTTAAGAATATATCTTATCAGCTCCTCACCTTTACATAATAGTCATGTTTTTCCTCCAAACGAGAACGTAACTGTCTCCTCTCACCACTTTTACGTGATAGATTACCGCCCACTCTATCGTAAAGACTCTGATAAATATATGCACGGGCTAAGAGTTTATGTTCGGAACACCTTTACCTTGACTAGAGATCATAGGCTAGGAGCAGATGATCAAGCCTCCATGTGCTTTAGATTAATCCTGCAGCACAGCGTTAGTTACTTATATTTCTTATACCGTTCTCCTTCGACCCAGGACTGTACCCTCCTAAACTTTGTATCTGAAAGCATAGATATAGCACTCTCACTTGACACGAGTACCCAAATACATGTATTTGGGGATTTTAATGCAAATCATCGTGACTGGCTTGGATTCTACAGTTATACAGATGCCGCTGGTAACTCCAGGTATAGTTTCTCCATAGCTAACTTCCTTCTCACAGACTATAACGTTCCCGACCCAACTTTCGTAATCGTGTGGACCATCAAGCCTCACTTCTCGCGACCTGTACTTGTCCTCAACGTCCGAGGCTTGTGTGACGAAAGCCCATAGCCAGCTCGGGAACGCTGATCACCTTGTGGTAATGATTGATATCATCCTAAAACCCTGTCCCAATGCTGATTAGACGTTGTTCAAAGCGACAAGATACTTCAAGCAGGCTGATTTTGATTCCATCAGAAACCACATCAAAGACGCCCCATGAAGCTGAAGTTTTACTCACCCTACTGATCATTGTGCAAATAAGTCAACTGAATGAGTCAAAGCAGGCATTGATGCACGTGTCCCCATGAGAAGATTCTACAGCAAGCCCCACTTTCCACAATGGTTAACTTCGAAATGTGCAGCTGCTATTTCTCAGAGGTAACATCATTCCGACAATACGGCCGACATAAGTCTACTACGAAGAGACAGCAATTTTTAGAGTCTAGAAATAATTGCAAGACTGTGATAGATGAAGAAAAGAGAATGTATACAGAGATAACCAGGAAACGCATTCAGTCGCAAAACCTAGGTTCTCGCAATTTCTGGAAAATCTACAATAGTGTGGTGAACAATAGGCAATCAACAATACCCCCACTATCCAACCACAATGATGTCGTTTGCATAACAGCTGACAAGGCTGAACTACTTGCCCAACGTTTCGCCTTAAACTATACTTGTAACTCCTCAAACGACCTTTTCCCAAATTTACCACTGCGGAAGCCACACTCGGTCGCCTGGTAATAACCCCATCTCCTGTCATTGACATTATAAAAAACTTGACACATCCAAATCATGTGGGCCTGATTTCATAAAAGTAATAGTAATAAAGAAATTCTCTGCTGAACTGGCCTCTGTCCTCTCCAAACTCTACAACAAATGTTTTGCTGAATCTTGCTTCCCCGATAGCTGGACAATTGCGTCTGTGCTACCAGTTTTCAAGAATTCTGGAGATAAAACTGACTTTCAGGTTAACGGATGCACTTGCATTACCTAATGTGTTTATGTAGAATTTGAAATGCAGCAATATTATCAATCTCACAAAGACCTAACACAAATTAAAACAGGCAGAGAGAAATAGCAACTCTTTTTTTAACATATCCACCCCAAAAAAAGCACGCCACCACTATAGACGTAAGGGGCTACTGAGAAAAAGGGTGAAAGTTTTTTGGGAAGGGGGTTAACCTAAATTGGGAGATGCATGTTTACATTAGTTTTAAATTTCTGCATGTCAGTACCGCCAAGAAAACAGGTGGCAGGGAATTAGTTCCAGAGTCCAGCAGCACGAGGAAAGAAGCTTTTGGAGTAGAAGGCTCTCGACATCTGGGGACCTCCACAGTTAATGGATGGGATTTGACAGATTGTCGAGTTAATCTAGTGTATATACGTCGTGTGGCCACCAGACAGCAAGTTCATCGGAGCACAATCCATTGAAGTACTTGTAAAACAGACACAAGGAAGCGACATTGCAGCGATGTGACAAGGTCTAGAGCTTGGTGGATAGTGATAGACCTATTAAGTTGGCGACTCTTTTGTGGACCTTTTCTAAGAGGGAGAGACTAGTAGATGATGCCCCAGCATAGAAGTGGCAATACTCCATGCATGGGCGGATGGTGGCTTTGTAGAGATATAGAATAACGTCAGGTGTAGGAAGTTTACTAGCACGGTAGAGGGAGCCCACCTTCTTTTCAGCAGCCCTGGCAATGTTCTCAATGTATTTGTTCCAATTCATGTTATCTATGAAGTTTAAGCCGAGGAGTTTGAATGATGACCTCTCAGGTAGGGTGTTATTTGCCATGACAATCGGTGATTGAAGAGGTTTCCTGTAGTTATTGAGTAAAGTAGCTTTGTCTTTGTGGCATTAAATGTTACCATCCATTTTGACTCCACTGGAAGTCATTTTCTAAGGATTCAGCCATTGCCTCGGATATGTGCGCGTCGGTTTGCCCACATGACGAGAGTAGAGCGTGGTCTCGTCAGCAAATATTCCTATCCCAGTCTCAATGGCAGTCCAACGATGGATCCCTGGAGTACACCAGCATTTATATCATATTGCTTAGATGAACGGCCATCGAAGACAATCTGGATCCTTCTTCTTGTTAGGAAGGATCTAATCATATTAAATATTCGTCCAGTAATACGATATGAGTGCAGTTTTAGGAGAAGCCCTTTATGTCCAACCTTGTCAAAGGTCTTGGATATATCAAGCGCTACCGCCCTAGCTTCACCTGTCTTGTTCAGTATATGATATATGCGTTCATATATGACCGTTAGGATATCTACAGTAGATTGTGCTTGCCTGAATCTATACTGGCGGTCAGAAAGTTGTTTAGCATTTAATAAGTGCCGGACTATCGCTAGATTGATTAATGATTCAAAGATTTTAGCAAAGATCAGGAGTAGACTTATTGGACAGTAGTTTAGAGGATCAGTTCTATCTCCAGAATTCTTAAAGACTGGTACAACAGAGGCAATTTTCCAACTATCAGGGAAACAATATTCAGCAAGGCATTTATTGTATAGTTTGGAGAAGACAGGGGCCAGTTCAGGAAGACATTTTTTTTATTACTATTACTGGTATGAGATCAGACCCACAGGCTTTGGAGGTGTCAAGGTTTTTATGATGTCTCTGACCTGAAATGGGGTGATGACCAAATTCTCAACTGTGGCTTCAGTCCGCAATGGGAACTTAGGGAGGGGTGGTTAGCTGAGTCCAAAGTAGAGTTTAAGGCGAAACGCTGGGTTGAGTAGTTCATCCTTATCAGTTTCTGTGCAAACAACATCGTTGTGATTTTATAGCAGGGGAATTGTCGATTTCCATTGTCCATTGTTCATCACACTATTGTAAATTCTCCAGAAATCACGAGTACCTAGTTTCTGTGATTGAATGCGTTTTTTAGTTATCTCTGTATATCTTCTCTTTGCTTCATCTAATACAGTCTTGCAATCATTTCTTGCCTCTATAAACTTCTGTCTATTCGCAGTTAACGTATGGCGGCCGAAATTTCGGAATGCCTTCTGCCTCTTAGCAATAGCAGTTTCATATTCTGAGCGGAACCATTGAGGACAGTAGGGTTTGCTGAAAATTTTTCGCGTGGGGGCATCAGCATCAATGACTGCTTTGACCCATTCGGTTAGCTCATTTGCACACTGATCAGAAGGGAGTGAGAAGGTACACACTATGAAGAGTCGCTGATATGATCCCTAAGGGATTAGAAATCAGCCTGCTCATAGTGTCTCGTCGTTTTGAGCAACGGCTCTTCGACTTTTGGACGAGTTTTAAGGTGATAAGTATGATTACCACAGCGTGATCAGAATTTCCGAGCAGGCTATGCGCAGTCGCCACACAATCCTCGGGTAGTGAGGTCAAGAACAGGTCGAGCAGTGAGGCTTGCTGGTCCGCACGATCAGGAAGGTGGGTCGGAAAAGTGACAGTTTGTGAGAGCTCGTGAGCTGAAGAGAAATTAAACGTAGAGTTCCCAGCTGCATCAGTAACGCTGAGGAATCCCAACCAGTCACGGTGGTGTATATTGAAATCCCCAAACAAATGTATTTGGGCATTCGAGTCAAGTGAGAATGCTCTATCTAAGCTTTCAGAGACAGAGTCAAGCTTGGTACAGTCCTGGATCGAAGAAGAACGGTATAAAAATATAAGGAACTAACTCTGTGATGTAAGGTCAATCTAAAGCACATGTAGGCTTGGTCATCTGATTCAAACCTGTGTTCTCTAGTCAATGGGAGGGTGTTCCGAACATAAACTCCTAGCCCATGCATATGTTTGTCAGAGTCCTTACGGTAGCGTGGAAGGTAATCAGTCATGTCAAAGTGGTGAGAGGAGATTGAGGATTGAATGTTCGTTTCACTTAGAACAAGGATATCCGAGGAGTTTTTCAGTAGAAAGCTTTCTAGGTTGTTAATGTTGGTTCTAAATCCCCGGATATTTGTGAATGCGAGCCTCATGGCGGAGGCGAAAATGTATTTTGTTGTGTGTCTGGTTTAGGTTTGGTTTTCTTATTTTGTAAATTTATGTTTGATTTGAGATAGAGTGGAAATGATAAAGTGGGTGCTTGTTTGGTGCCAATAAGCTCACACAATCAGTCCATGAGTCGTGACATGGTCCATGGGGGTCGTTGCCTTGGGAAAGCCCAGCGCAGATAACTATAGGGTTCCGTTCCATGCGCGACATGGCACGTAGAGTTACCCACGATATTATACAACGATTGATGGAGCAGCCGTTCTTAACGCTACCTTAGAGTTTGGGCTCCTAACTACCAGTCGGAAACAGCAGCTAGACAAACTGTCTAATCTGTACCCTCAACGTGTCGGAACACGAACGACCCAGACTAGTCACGTAGGACTTAGTGACGACGAAACTTTCACCAAGTTGTCCAGATAAAGAAAAAAAGAGACGGCGTTCATTGCCCTGGTCAGGAAAAAAGGCCAAGCACTAGGTGTCTTTAGGGGCGTTCCAGTGCTTGTACCTGTATGCGTGGCTAATAGACAGAGAAGGAGTGCGAAGGTCGGGCGATAGGCAGAGCCCATCTACTCCTTAAGCAATTATAGGTTTGCAAACCGGATACTTTGTTCGAGATTCCAGCTCTAGGAAAGTTGTTGATCAACGGTTTGCTACGAAGACGTAAGTGGTTAGTAGCAAGGGTTTATTATCAGAGTTTTCCTTCTCTTAGATGAATAACCTGACAAGGTCTACGAGTCCAACACTCCGTGTACTAGTCGGGTATTTCCGAGCCCTCGCAGGAAAAAAATAAAATTATTAAAAATTTTTTTTTTTTTTAAATCATCCACATATGCACATCATATATATATATATATATATATATATATATATATATATATATATATATATATATATATATATATATATAAGTTTACTGTACACTTATCAGAGGGAACAGAAATTTGAAGATATGTTTCCCTCTCACAAGTTAGTACAGATAAGAGATAGACAGCCAGTAGGGTAACCACTGAGAAAAACTAGTTAACTATTTATACAATGAAAGCTACAGAGAAAATAGGGTAAAATGAAACTCGAAATTAATTTTTAAAAACACAAGGTAAATACCAGTAAGTTTGGTAACATGATTAGAATTAGTAAAAAATGCCAAATACATTTAAGATAGTTAAAAGAACAGAAACTCAGCTGAAAACTCTGGTGAATCTTTTTCATTTCAACAGCCATGTCTCTGGCATTATTTGAAGGCTGGGCACTTTGCAAATGTTTCTTTCAAGAAAATGATACCATGTACATCTAAGATGAAGGTGAATGGAGGTGGGAGGTGGGGGTGTATATTAAGGGTGGTAGGAACTTTTTTTCTATCATGGTTGGCTATCCATTTTTTCATTTTTTTAAATATTTAGTTACAAGAACATCGAATTTTATAGCCAGTAGAGAGATCCTACTTTAATATTTATAAAAATCAAAGCCTACGGAGATTTAGAGTGAATTGAAACTCAAAATTAAGAATAAAATAATTTTTTTAAGTTTAAAAAAGCAAGGTAAATACAAGTTAATTTGGTGAATTATTAAAATTCTGAGATAATGAAAGTGCTGGTTTTTGTTTGGTACTTCCATTCCATGTTTCTTTGCGTCCATTTTCTATGCTATTTTGTAGCATATATATTTATACATTTCAAACATGTTTTTCTCCCGATTATCTGGGTAATAAGGTTGATTTTTTCTTGAAATGGTTCCTCGTGTTATATTATTGAAAACAACCTTAACAAAATAAAACACTTTTCATCGTCTATACATTATTTTTTTCAAAACTCCAAACTAGACCCTTACCATGAAATAAAACATGCTTTTACTCAAGATATCGAATTAAAATTTAAAACATCAACGCTTTGACATATGCAGTGAAACAGGCAAAAATAAAATAACGAATCTTTGGTGAAAAACAACAGAGAAAAATAACAAGTATTCAGTGTAACGGGCAAAGAGAAATAGAAACCATGCAGTTAAAAAAGCAAAGAGAAATGGCGACTATGTAGTGAAACAGGCAAAGAGAAACCGCAGCTTTGCAGTTAAAAGGCAAAGACAAATAGCGACTGTGCAGTGAAACAAGCAAAGACAAATAGCGACTGTGCAGTGAAAATGTGAAAGAGAAATAGTAACTTTGGGAGGGAATGGTTAGCGGAGTCTAAAGTAGAGTTTAAGGCGAAAGGATGGGCAAGTAGTTCAGCCTTATCAGTGCCGAGTACAGAACACATACTACACTTTGAATTATCATAATTTAACAAATTAGGCACAAGGCCATCAAAGTGGAGCATATAGCTCGGTGGTCGTCTTCTGTCTATACTACTCTTAGCTAGACTCAGTTCAATCACAGTAATTCTAGATTTACTCTGGGAGCCATCCTACTTAAAATATCCCCAAAAGAAGAAACGTAACTTCTTTTAAGCCATTGGCACTATTATATGCACCTGAACTTTTCCTAAAAGATTGGAGTAGAAAATTAACGGTTTCATCCACCCGAATACTAGGAGATGCTCTTTAACATCCCCTGGGGAGGCAGCACCTTAGAAGAGACGCCTCTACGTACATCTTCTTCGGCACTCAACCATGATCAGAGAAAGAAGATCCAGATTTGCTGGTCACTGCTACAGGGCTCAAAAGAAAATATAAAAAGCGCTCTCATTTTGTTGATGTCAAAACATGGATGTAGTCCAGTTGGGAATACCGTAAACCTTACGTCAAACAACTAACAGATGACTCACAATACACATATGAAGAGCTACGGTGTGATGGGGGATAGTACGAGATAGCGTTGGAGAGTCAGGAAGATCCGTGACACTACCACGGCTAGATGATGATGATGTAATATAAACAAATTACTGTTTTCCCCAAAATTTGAAATAGTCTTTTTAATACTACATAAAATAGAATTAGAATTTCATGTAATGCCGATTTTTTTGTTTTAAAAATGAATGTTTCGGAAACATCGTTGTAAAAGGTAAACATATTTTTTCAGACTTAAGGGAAAATATTAAAAAATTATACGAGTCAAATATTAAAGAAAATTAAACGTCCCCTCAAATCTGAAATAAAAAATTCGTTTAGTTCTTGGTACGACAATTTAATTGTTTCAATAGTAAATGAAAATATCAGCCAATTATTTAATTTCAAAATATCGAAAATTTATTTTGAGAATTTTTTTTTCCATTTAGATTCAATATAATATTTACGACTAAAGGTTGTGACTAAATCCGTTTGATATTTTATTTCAAATAATACCGCAAAAAATATTTCAGATACTTCGGGCTGACAGGTTGAGATTGCCCAAATGCCGATAGAAATCAGAGGTAGTTCGAAACTTGTATGGTCTTATCTCGTCGTTCTGGCGGGAATAAATTGTAGAATCCACACATATTACATTTTTCGAACAAATAAATAAAATAAGCTTAATTCCAATGGTCGTTAATTGCGATTTCACATAAAGCGACCGCAAACAATTCTGATTTTTATTCAATACTGCATATTTTTTAAGCGGCTTCTACTGTTTTTACAGACTGAATAATCGTCTTATTATAACGTATTATGCCGATATATTTATTCAATATTTCGCCGAAAATCACTTCTTCAAAAAAGAATTGTGTTCAGAGACCTTTCTTTTGTTTTCATTTCCTTTTTTCTCCTCATTTGTTGTCATTGGAGTTCCGGTCTTTAATTTTCTGCCTCTTTTCGAGTTGTGGGAAGAAATTGTCAGACTTTGCAAACGTGGCCTGGCGAGACGTAGACATTTTTATAGTTTGTTTGACGCATTATGTTCAAGCTTTCAATAATAAAGAAGAATTGCTATGCTTCACGCAATGCTTCAACAAAGTAGAAGACTTTCTTATACATATATATAAAATATCATACAATTAGCCATTCCTACCGGCGGTTTCTGGGGAAGTAGGCGTTGTGGCACTACTCCTTAATCGGCGGAGTAGACCAACAGCTCAATTATGAAGATACCGAACGGATTACAACACCATCCCTAAACACTGACGAACGCTAATAAAATTGAAAGATTATTTTTTTCATGATTCAGATGATATTTTTATGCTGATAAAAGATGTGTATATATTTTACAAGTTGGGGGGGGGGGGGCTCTTTAAAATGGTTTCCGTGTTCTGCTGTGCTGGGACTGAAAGTTCTCCGGTGACTAAGTAAACATTTTTTTTCTTCGGAGTCTTATAGATTAGGATTGATAATTTGTATTATTTAGATTATTTGGAGTACTGTTCTCATCTTGATATTATTCATACAAGGTTTCGGCCGATGTAACCTCCGATCTTTTTAATCTTGTCGAAATCTGGAATCTTTATCTCGAACTCAAGAATCTGTACGGAATGTCAAACGGAACCCTGTGTTATATCCAAGGGGGTATATTGTTCTCGTTCCGTCAGCCATGATCGATTTAATGTTTTACGTATTTTGTAATTGTATTGATTAACTTCTGAAACTATTTTTTTAATTAAAAATACTTGAAACTATATTTATTAAAACGCAGCAACCTACATGAATAACATAAAGTGTGAAAAGAGTTACATTTTTTAGCGTCACAGGCGAAATTTTATTTACGCTAAGTAAATAAAATTTCGCCTGTGACGCTAATTCTTGCGGCTCGGAATTGAAATTGTAAACGTTCTTCTGGAACTGTACCGTTTTTTTTTACGTCAACGACTTCACATATGGGGTTCTTGGCTGTTTTTTTTATTCTCTTCTTTTCTCCAGCTTTTTTTCATTTGTTTTATTACCTGAAAATGATTCGACGAAGAAATAAATGTGATTGTGGTACTTATGGAACATTTATTAGTTTTATTAAGTTTAACAAAAAAAGATTATTAGAAAGATTGAAAAAATAAACAACGGTATAATCAGACAGAAGCATGTTTAACAATGGTTGCTTAAAAAAAAAATAAGCTGAATAAATTCATACAATTCATATTCCCTCTCTCCCTCTCTCTCTCGCTCTCTCTCTCTCTCTATATATATATAGAGAGAGAGAGAGAGAGAGAGAGAGATAGATATAGACAGTGAGAGCGAGAGAGACTGCCGCCAGTTCCAATTTTCGAACTGTCTTCTTTCCTTCAGATGCTGATGATTTGAAATGGGTTGTAAGAGCCTTTTCCAAACAGTAAATGCCTACCCGTATCAGTGAAACTATTGTACATCTCTGGAGTTTTTTAATGTATAGTTCTTACATAGTTTGTAAATATATATATATATATATATATATATATATATATATATATATATGTATATATATATATATGTATATATATATATATATATATATATATATATGTATATATATATGTATATATATATATATATGTGTATATATATATATATATGTATATATATATATGTGTATATATATATGTGTATATATATATATATATGTGTGTGTATATATATATATATATATGTATATATATGGAAACAAATTCAAGGCTTATTATTATGGTTGATAAAATTCGTTTACGGGTGGATGATTATACAGCAACAAGTTTTGTATTTAATATCACAACTGCCGTATTGCACGATGTTTAATCTTTGTGATTGTTAGGATTATCCTGAAAACAAGCGGAGATAATTTAATCCCACTGTTATACACGTGTCAGAATCGGCCTTGTATCATACTTGCGCTCTTGGAAAGACGAGCAAATATAATCTTCTAGTCCACCATGTTGTCCCATCCTCTTAGTCAGACTCTCTTTCTGTCAACATCTAAAATGGAGGAAGAAAGAAACCACCCATTAATACGAGTTGCTAAACTCTGAGCATTAAGGCGGAAACTACTGTTAAGCTCGCTGTTAAAACCAGGAAGAAAATATTTGGGTTCGCAGTGGTTTCATAGACAGAAAATATTAATTTAAAAACAGTCCAATGAAATGAATAAACAAACTATGAAGTCTAAACAAGTGTATACATGGTTGAAACGGTCAGGCATCGCAGAACGTCTTTTATTCTTGCTAGTTTCACGTCGTGCTGATGTTCTAAACAGAAGTAACGGTTTTTTTTATCAGATTTAAGATCTTTTCTTGTTAGCTTATTTTATTGCCGAATTCTCGATGCCTGGGCGAAATATTTGTACCGATAACCTAGATTTGAGCACATGATGGCTTCCTACTTGATGTCTAAATCTCACCTGCTTTCAAGACACGCCCTTAATTCGTCCGGCTCTATTTTCGAAATAAGTAGGTAGACATTTGTCATAATAAACTATCTGAATGTGTGTAAAGTACACAGTAGGTGAGATTAGTGAACCAAACTCTGTGCATGTACCATGTGATCGTTTGAAAAGAAGAAAAGTCTTCTTAGTCGCATCAAATAGACAATGGAATTTGCTGGAATTTCTCGAAGTCATTGTAATTTCGTAATTTATACTTTCGTATAATTTTGTTAATGTTGAATTATTTATTCGTTAATTTATTTTTATTTTTTACTGTTAATCTTCAAATCTGTCAAATCCATTATGAAAAAAAACTTTATTGATGAGATTACGTTGCATTTTTCAAAAAATATCAACGAAGGAAATTTTTTTTAAACTCTTCATAATCGTGTTTTCAGCGTTCCTCCCTCTCTTCTTCCTGCCCGCCTCTCTTTTCGTGTGTTCATCCTCTTCTCTCGTCCTCCTATCACTCATACTTTTCCATGTCAAGGTGTGAAAAAGGTCAACTTATATCAATATATAAATGCAACTCTCGTATAAAAAAAAAGTTGAAATTGAAAACAGGGCTACCCAGCTTTTCCTGCTTGTGGCATTGTTCGTTTCTGGGAGGGTTATAGATAATCATAATTTTCTGACATTTTATACAGATTTGTTTTTTTAAGCCACATGGGTTCTGTTATGTTATCCGGAGGTATTCAATAATAATTCGAACAGGCAACGTGCACATATGAAAATGTTTATTATTGTAAGTGAAAAATAAAATAGGTAGTTATAAGTTGGGTAACTGGCAAATACAACATAATGTATGCATGCTTACGTACAAGTAGTGAACTGCTGGACACAGCTTATACAATGACGTATCCCTACATTTTATTTTTAGTTAAATTGAACATGTAGTGAAACGGAGAAATAACATTTCAGTAGTTAGTAGAGCTCGAATTGAAAAATATTATAAATATGTCCACTGGCACTTGTTCGCGTGCAATTATATCCTCAATGAAATCTGCGTCTTAATCTATATTTATATAAGTTAGGTATGTGTATATGTTTGTATATTTGTATGTGCAGGATTCACTTTTAAACTAATTAAACGATAATCGTGAATCTTTGGAACACAACTTCTAGATGTATGGCTAGTAGTAATGTGGGCTATATTTAGTTTAATTTCATATAAAGGAGTACAGAAATGGTTGAAAGTACTTCTTGAAAATTCATATACCATCCGATTATTGTGAAATTTTAATAATAGGTATTAGACATCAATTAATAAATATTCCCAAAATTTTAATTTATTGGATTATGTAAATAGTTTAAAAGGGGCATAATGTGAGAACACCCTTCAATTTAAAAATTCAAATATATCAAGTTTGCATTGACTTTGATCCATAGTCATGGGACATCAATTAATAAAGTTGCCTAACGTTGAATTTCTTAAGACTTTTTAATCTTAAGCATCAAATTTTAGACATTTCTTAGAATCAAAAACATGTAATTTATTTTGATCAAAATTGGAATAATAGTTCTAAGAAATACATGTTAGTATAATTATATCTTGGTTATAATCTGTATAAAGGGGCATAAAAGCGTTGCAAAACTATTCTGTTCGAGGAATTAATTTTATCCGTCTTGGGATTGGTATTCTTCTTGTTGGTTTATAATTCTTTAAACTCCCATTGTGCATTACGAATGATATGTTATTCTTCCCAACCCTTTTAGTAAAAGCACGGTCTTCCCAAAACCATTTTCCTCGTTTAAACAGTCTAAGAAATAGTTATCTCGTCGATTGAAATATTTATCTTTTTTTAATTTTAATTTCCGTCTTGATAGTAGTTTGTTGAAAATTGACCTCACTTTTCCAGGAAAGTGGTTGACGATTTAAATTCAGCAACGTTGGATGGCATCACAGAACAAAATTGCATTAAGTTAAGCATTTTAAAATGTGAACATCAGCACCGCTAGTGAAATACTTGATGCTGCCTTTGGGGTTTGTGTTACTCTTCTCCAAAGAAAGTAAAAACAATAGAATTCTAAATCTCTCTCATATATATATATATATATATATATATATATATATATATGAGAGAGAAATAGTGAGAGAGGGAGAGATACTACGGAGTTCTCTCGTTTTATTAACTTCTGTGTTATCTTCTCAATGTGGCGAGCGAGTCTTCTGGTTTCGGGTGATAGTTTGAACATTATGGCTCCGAGTTTTGTTTCTACGACCATCACTCAAGCGCTTTCGCTCGCACGATCGTCATCAGGAGTTGTGTCTTATTTTTAGTTCTCGTGCTGTTATCTTTTTTATAGTGTTGTTTTTGTTGTGTTTTTAATTTTTGTATTTTATTTTAATTACGGAATACGTTAGTACCAACATTGAATGATACTTGGTTAATGTTGAGTTGCAGGTTTTAAATTATAGGGCTTCAAGGATTTTTAGTCCGCGTGTACAATTATTTTTATGGATGATTTTAGTGTTAGTATAGTTTTTTGTGTAAGAATATATGCCGTTGAATCGCGCTTGTGTCGTTTAGGTGGTACGTAAGATGTCGGGAGAGGATTGGTGTGTGGCCAAGAAAGATGCTGTATTTGTTTGCATCAAAGAACAAAATCGCATTACGTTAAGCATTTTAAACTGTTACCACTGGTTTCATATGTGATGTTATTAATTTTAGGTTGTGTTTTTATGTAGATAGCTTCAGTATTTTGTTTTAATTTTTAATCTTTTTTTAAATTGTTTTTAATTTTTTTTACTGGAAGCTATCTACATAAAATCAAACAACCTAAAATTAATGACATCACATATGAAACCAGTGGTAACATTTTAAAATGCTTAACTTAATGCAATTTTGTTCTGTGATGCCATCCAACGTTGCTGAAATTTAAATCGTCAACCACTTTCCTGGAATAATGCTAAAAACGTTCTCTGCGCGTTTCTCCGCCGTCTTTTTAAAAATTATCTTCTTTCTCTAGCTTTTTTGTTCATTTGCTTTTGATACCTGAGGATGATTCGACGAAGAATCAAACAAATGCGTGAAACCTATGGAACATTTAATGTTTTTGATTTTAATACTAAAAGGACCATCAGAAAAATTGAAAAAATAAAAGGTACAATTAAACAGACGATTTTTTTTTTTTAACAATGTTTGCATAAATATATATACATATATGGTCATATATATATATATATATATATATATATATATATATATATATATATATATGGTCATAGATCTGTCCATTTGGTTGTGAGTGAAATATTTTAATAGGTTGTACTACTTATCGAGTCAAGAAATTAAAATGCGCATGGTAGGCTAAAAAGAAAACATCTGTCAAACACTTGAAAACAGTCACCTTCGACAAGATTCATCTCGACATAGTTTATATGTAAATATATATCATTTTTAATGAAATATACATGAGATACACATTTCGTTGAATGAATTACTGATTTGCCCAACGGAAAGAAGAAAATACGCAGAGTAGACAAAAAGACGTCGCTGACTCGAAATTAGCGCAAAATGTTCGCGCCAAATTAACATATGTAACTTAAAACAAGTCTGGCAAATAACTTCCGAGAATTGAATGAAGAATGAATTTCAGCGGGTGACTTTAATGTTGCTTCACATTACAAAATCGTTTTCCAGGCTGAAATATCAATTCTCTGATTTTTATCGGAAATCGAGTGAGATTAATGTATTTTCATTGTAACACTTTAGATATCATTTTTAAAAGAAACATCGGAAAAAAATGTATACTTTCCGCAAAAAATGTTTGAAATGGTGTCTTCATAAACGAAGGGATATTTATAATTTTATTCTAAAATTATGGACGTCTATTTTATTTATGTTTTATTTTATTAATTTGGAAGTGGATCGTCGTAAGTGACGTAAGAGATCGGGCAGTACGATTTCAAATCCAGCCGAGTCTATTACATTCACTAATGACCTAATACCGTTGGATAAACGTAAACCATTGAATACTCTCCAACTACGGGTTAAATAGCAATGGGGTCCAATGAAATAGGTTGATATGCCGTAAAACGGACGATAATCCCAAAATCTATGGAAACTAAAATCAAGTTGTTTCAATGCATTCAAGGTTTTACTATTAGAAAATAAGAAAGGTTTAAAACGCTTACGTTGGGTGTTGACACGGGGTCGATCGTTTATGTTGATCGGCCTCACAACTGAGAAAGGAGACACAGGCAAGAAGGTAAACGGCAATGACAAAGAAGTTTAAACATAAAGAAGTTTATTTACCATAAAGGTATTAATGGTAGAGAAGGAAACACTAAAAATAACAAGGGGTGACGTAACTGGAAGCAGGAAAGGCTAGAATGACGTCACTGGTACCCGGTCAGCTTGAGAAGTTGTCACACAGGGTTTGATGTGGACGTCCCTGTGGATTAAGGATGTACCTCAGATCGGCCCGGTTCTTGTGAACGTGGCCAAGGGCTGGATCAGCAGGGATCAGGGTATCGACTAGGAACAGAAAAGGAAGAATGTCGACAGGCACTGGAAATAGGAGTTGGAGAAAGTGATGCTGGAACGATGAGCTGACGCTGCTGGAGAAAGCTATGGCAGAAGCCGCTGGGAGCTGCAGAAAGTTGATGCAAGAATGAACTGGAGCTGCAGGAGTGAGCTGGAGCTGGCACTGCAGGAAATAGCAGGAGCTGGTGCTACAAGAGTGAGCTGGAGCTGGAACTGCAGGGAGCTGATACAGGCAGGCTGAAGTCAGGTGGATGGAGCAGGCAGTAGCAAAGGTGAAAAGGTTTATCGCATTTAGTAGTTTGATTTTTGTTAGCCTTGAAAAAAGCTGTTTGTTTTGCTACTGCTTTGATGGGTCCCTGTCTCTGGCTCTGGCTCGACAGTCGTCTTCTGGGAGGTCTCTTGACCCTAGGGTTGAATTACTATTTATCTACCTCCCACAAGGTAAAATGTGACATAAGGTCGGGAAAGTGGGATTAGATAAGCCAGGGCTCGAGGTGAGCACTCTGGCCATTCAAAAATTGCCTGGGCAGCCCCGTCGGCATTCCCGGTAGGGCGCCTCAGGCAGTAAGCAATAAACTTACTCCTCCCCAAAGAGGGGGTTGAATTGAATTTATTTATCCAAAAAATATGTTACAACCTTTTAGATGTGGCACAGGGCCAAAAGGGGGTATGGGGGGGGGAAATGGGGGTCGGGGGTCGTCCACTTGGTCTATAAATACCCTAGAAACTAGTTTCAGTCACCATAATACCACATTCACTCTATGGACTTAAGCTACTTAAAATATCCCCAGGTGTTTGAAATGAATTTTATTTACAGAAAAATATGTACATGTGTGATGATAGGGGTGGGAGAACAAAAAACTAAGCCTTAAATAATCCCCCAAAAATAAATAAAAATAAAAGGGATAGTAAAAATAAAGAACCAAGGAAAATGCTAATTATGGAAAGTTAGTAGAGTCCCCCCATCCTATCTAGAGAGTGAACTGCTCGCTGTCTTCCGGTAAAAACCGAAAGCAAGAGAGACAGCTCCTAATTGGGAGTGGGCGTTTCTATATGGGGGCAAAAGAAATTGAGGGATGGGTTTGTCGGGATGTGCGGTGTCCTCCAGGATAGGTACTATTGGGGCGGGTCAGGGATATAAAATAAATTAGGGAGCGGGCATCCTGAAGGAGATCTGACACCTAAAATAAAGCTGGGGGCAAAAGAGCTCATTTACACTACTAGCTAGTAGGGACTGTGCCCAAAGAATTTACTGGTCAGGTTAAGGAAATGATTTCCTTTTTCAAAGAAGAGACCTAAGGTCGCTGTGTGCCATGCCTAGGCAGGGAACACGAACTCGAACCTATTCCGCGTGAACACGCATAAACTAGCGGTGTGTATCCACCTACTTTTGAAAAGTGAAGAAGGCAACCTCCTTCTATCAGATTTGATTTTGATTTTAAGCTGGTGCTTAAAATACGAAATCAAATCATAATAAGAAGGCGGCACCCCCCCACGCCCTATGTCTAAGCGTGAAGTGTACACGACGAGTCTAGCTACGGCTAAAATCGCCAGCAAAACCATACGTTTCTCCCTGGGCCACAAGGGGTCCATGTTGAAGACAACGGATGCTAAATCCAAGCACGTCACCCGATCGGGGGTGATGCGAGCCGTCACCTCGTTGACATACGTCCAGAATTCACGAAGTTTGGAGCAGGTGAAAAAGGCGTGCTCAGCCGTTTCAATTTCATCTTCCTCGCAACGTGGGCAGAAGGGGTCCATAACCAGACCAATCCTGAATCGTATGCCATTGAGGGATACCGCATTTCGAACCAATCGCCAGGTCAGAGAGAACTCAGTATTGTTGAGATGGCTCCGGCCTGGCGCCCAATTCCACTGAGAGCGAGCCTCCCGCTCCGACAATCCTAGCCGCTCCCCAAGGGGATCCGAAGCGGTCCCCACCACTAATTCCCGATATAGTGTATTTCTAGACCGGGCGAGGTCACTGGACCCCGGCAGCACTCTGAGCGCAGCTCGGCATTCGTTGAGGAACTGCGATTGACTCCTTGGCCTACGACGGCATTCGGCCAAGTGGTCAGGGATGAGGTTAGGAAAAGCGTTTCCAACCGCAGGGCCCCACGCAGACTCCTCTGTCAAGGTTCGGCTCAGGAATGCCAACCGCTCGGCAAACAAGTGGCTTTCCAAATCGGGCATTCCTAAGCCTCCCACATCAGGACGTTGAGTACAGACCTGTCTACGGACTTGCGGTCTCCCCTTTGCCCACAAAAGCGAGAAAAGGAGACGCGTTAAAACCGCTCGGCGGTCCGCAGGCAGAGGTAGTACAGCCAATCGGTAAAGGATGAGCGGAAAGACGTACGTGACGCACGCCTCAGCTCGACCTTTAAGGGAAAGCCCCCTTCGAAGCCAAATCCTTACAGACGCTTCGACCTTAGACTGTACTTCCGACCAGTTCTTATCAAGCTGGAGACCCGGTCCGAACCATACGCCGAGGATTCGAACCGGGCCATCTGTCCAGTTGAAAAGGCCTGGGAGCGCAGCCGCGCCACTCCAGGCAGCCAACCTTAGGCCATTGGATTTGCTAAGGTTGACTATGGCCCCTGTAACTTTTTCGTACCTTTTGAGTGCCCTAATCACCGCGATAATGTCTCGAAAGCACGACACAAACACGGTGACATCATCGGCATACGCGGACACCCTGGCTCGCGCACCGCCAGGAAGAGCAATACCGCGTAGGGCCAGTCCAGGCTCCCCGATCCTAAGCCTGCGGAGAAAAGGCTCCAAGGCAAGGACGTAAAGCAGGGGAGACAACGGACACCCCTGACGTACCGACCGAGAGACGGCAAAAGACTCCGATCGCATTCCATTGACCTGCACCACTGCCGTTGGCCCGCGATACAAAATGGAGATCCATCTGCAGAAGCCCGGTGTAAAACCGGCAGCCTCTAAAACAGATCCCAGGAACCGATGGTCGACCCTGTCAAAAGCTTTGGACTGATCTAAATTGATCAGCGCGGCTTCAGTGTCGTCTTCTAAACCCTCTATGATCGTGCGCATCAGATGCAAGTTGTTTTGAATCGATCTCCCCTTCACAGCATAATTCTGATCAGGTTCGACCAACTCACCGATAACAAGCTGCAACCGATTTGCAAGAACTTTGGCCAAAATCTTTAAATCTGCGTTAAGCAGAGTTATGGGCCTATAATCATCTAGATCCCCACCATCTTGGCCCTTTTTCTGAAGCAATGTGATCACTCCCTTGGTAACTTGACCAGGGATAGAACCCTGTTCAAACCAGTGATTGAACACATTGACCAGAATAGGTACGAAGATGTGCGACAGCCTCAAGAACAATTCATAGGGCAAACCATCCAGTCCCGGAGATCTGTCGTAGCCGACCTGCTTCAGAGCAGCCAAGACCTCGCACTCTGTAACGCGCCCATCACAACTAGCCGCTCGGGCCGCCTCCAGGCGGGGCGAGCCAGCTAAATAGCTGCCAAACTCCTCGACACGGAGTCCGGGCAGTTGGGTGAACCGCTCCATGAAATGATCACGAAATCCCCGGCAAATCTCCCGAGTCGACACAAGGGTGTGTCCTTCCGGGTGTTTGACCTGACGAATGAGACCGACCGAGTTGCGACGAAGTGGAGTTCTACGCTCTTCCGCGTCCACATTCACGGCTTCGTTGGACACTCTCTTTAGCCTAGCTCTAACTACTTGACCCTCATACCGCACGTTAGCCGCACGTTTCAGGTCCCCCTTAGCTAGTTCTATGCCTAGGGAATCCCCCCCAGCCACCGCCCGGGCCAACTTAGTTTCTAAACGCTTTTCTGCTTCAGCCTTATTTAAGGCGAGGCGTTGGCTATATTGAACAGAAAAGCGCCTAATGCCAACTTTGGCGTTAACCCACCACTTACTCCCGGTTACCGCCCCCACTAATCCCTTTTGAAAGTTAAGAGATAGCTGTTCCCGGAAGTCACGTATCTCCAGTAAGGAGGTATTTAACTTCCAGTAGCCAGCTACCTTGTGTGTCTTAGGACCTAATTCCAGACTGGCCACAAGTAACTTGTGGTCAGAATGGCCTAACCAGTGGAACGTGGGACAAGAGATATAATCTACGTTGCCTCTTCTAATTAAGGGGGTTGAATTGAATTATTGGGTAAAAAAGCTGGTGAATTCATTGAGAAAGAGAGTCATTACAGCCGCTGGCTTGTTACACACTTTAATGATAAACAATAATTCCTGGCGGAAATTATTGTTATTTAATTAAGTTTAAAAATCGCCTGATCGTATGTATATTTATTTTAGCTAACTCTATAAACCAGGTGTTCATTCCTCTGGTCTAAAAAAATAGGGAATACTGGTAGAATCTTGTTCGATGAAATGTTCTAGAAGGTTCCATTGGATAAAAAATAACAAATCAGTAGGAGCCAGTAGTTTTCAAACGTCATAGCCGTGCAAGAGTTAATTAAACCTTCTTCCATGATAAAAGCAGCATGAGCCAGTAATTTTCTTTATCATAGTGGAGAAGAGTTCAATCTGCGGCTGCTGCTTTTTTTATCCCTTTTCAAGATGGCGTCTGATCATAACAATAAACAATAGAGAGCAGTGTACTGGACGCGACAGTTTCATGTCTTTTTACTTGTCTTTTGGCCAAGATCAAAGTGTAGTATCTCTTCCGATGGATACTACACCCTATAGACCGGTATCGTCTTGGCCTTCGGGGCTTGATTTACGTAGGTCTATGGGTTTGTCCTGTGCAGTTCGAGGAGGTCCACCCTCCCGGGCTTTGCCTTCTCACCCTTTGAGAAGGGGTTACTTTATTGCTAATCGCCTGAGGCGCCCCTACCGGGGAATGCTGACGGAGCTGTCCAGGCATTTTTTGACGGTCATAAGTGCTCTTCCTCTAAGATGCTGACTTTGTGTCACATTTTACTGATGTGGGAGGTAGATAAATACCGTAAAATTGGATAACAACTTGTGAAAAACAGGAACGAGATTCTTTATTTAATCTTCTAACGTAGTGTCGGAATGCAACAATAAACAACATCACCATTACTTTTACTTTTACCAGAAGATGTCTGGATGCAGCTGAGTTCCTTCCCCATATTGAACCGGTAGATTTCCCTAATGATGATGGAAAGCGAACGGATAGGATGATAATTTCATATTTTGAAAGGGGATCAGTCATTTATTTAGGATGCTAGATGTGGCGACACATGTTTGATCAGCAATTTGATCAGATCCGCAATTGAATCGAGGTTCTGCCGCTCGAGACACATGGATTGTAACAATAAATAAATATCTTCTTTTGCGGGAAGATTTATTTTTAACTCTAGTGGCAGTAAAGACTTTTTGTGTTGTTGACCCTCATGTAATTGTGTTCCTCCGGATGATTAGTGGTGTTGCATCTCGGCTAAGAAAGCGCGTGGCTCAATTCGCATGTCTCACTGGCGGTGGTGTAGGCTAATTATTTCGTTGTGACGGGCAGGAAATATAATCATAAAATGTTCAGTCCTGTCTTTAAAGAAACTATTCTGTCCATAAAATGTTTAATTCTAAAAAATGTATGTTGGCAACCTTGACGTATCCCCTCCTCTAAATACCTTAAAGAATTAGGGAAACCAATGCCAACAGTAGAATGAAGCTGATCGAAAAAATCGCATTATGTTGATTTATACGAATCTACTTTATAATAAAACACCATAAGGATAGACTTATGACAACAAAACAGATACTACACTATCCCCTTCTCAAGAAAAGAAGATAATCCCTGAGAGGATTGTATCATGACTACAGAGCAGATACTACTACACTACATCCTTCCCCAAACAGAAGAGATGGTAATTCTTAATGACAACAGAACAGATACTACGCTACCCCCTTCTCAAGAAAAGACTATCATCTCTGTGAGGATGGTATCATGACTACAGAGCAGATAATACCAATCTACATCCTTCCCGAAAGAGAAGAGATGGTAATGCTTAATGACCCCAGAACAGATACTACACTACCCCCTCCTCAGGAAAAGAAGATAATCTCTATGATGATGGTATCATGACTACATAGCAGATAATACCAATCTACATCCTTCCCCAAACAGAAGAGATGGTGATGATTAATGACAACAGAAAAGATACTACACTATCCTCTTCTCAAGAAAAGAAGATAATCTCTGTTAGGATGGTATCATGACTAAAGAGCAGATACTACACTACATCCTTCCCCAAACAGAAGAGATAGTAATGCTTAATGACAACAGAACAGATACTACACTACCTCCTCAAGAAAAGAAGATAATCTCTGAGGATGGTATCATTATTACAGAACAGATACTACACTACATCCTTCCCCAAACAGAAGAGATGGTAATGCTTAATGACAACAGAACAGATACTACACTACCTCCTCCTCAAGAAAAGAAGATAATCTATGTGAGGATGGTATCATAACTACAGAGCAGATACTACACTACATCCTTCCCCAAAAAGAAGAGATGGTAATGCTTAATGACAACAGAACAGATACTACACTAACACACCCTGAATTGAGCATTGAAAGATAGTACATTAGTCTGAAATAGTATAGTAAACTGAACTGAGCATTAAAAGATAGTAATAGTATAATCATACCGTAGCTGGAGACATTTGCGGGTTTCGTAAGCAATTTAAAATTATAACTCCGCATAGCCGATTCCGTAATCTGCGAACGAATCCATTACATAACACACGCAGCTTTCCCTTCTTTTTTTACTCATTAAAGCCAGTAATAGACATAACTCTAGTTATTTTGTTATAAAAATAACTTTTTAAACCTCTAATACTTCGAGCGAACTTCAAAGTAACGTATACAAACAACAAAAGAAGATTGTGATTCGCTTTATATCCGAGTGTGCAGGCTGTTGTTTTTTGCTTCTCATATTTTGATGTTCCCGTTTTTAAACAATTATCATAATTATAGAAGCCTTTTTTATAATAAAGCATGTGTAGTTGTGCCTAATTATTTATAGGCTCACAAACTACTCGGCAGAATCAGTCATCCTTGAGATGACAGATATCTCATAGGAGCGGTATAAATGTCAACACTGATAGTATTAATACTACTACAACTAATATTAAAGATAATATACACTTATAAAATCCAAAATAATTGAGATGAATTACACAAAATGTCGCATGACATATCCTTGGTGTTTAGATGGGTACGTCATGCTATATATATGAATATATCGTAGTGATGTAATTGTGCTTATCAAAAACAATAAAATCCTGAATGTTTAACGATAAGTTTTATTAGCTTCTGTACAAGAAAACATAACAAGAAATAAGAAATTGTTATCAGTCAGGCTATTAGATTCACTCGAATCCCTACCAATTCGTGATGCGACAGAAGATCTAGTTTTATTTTGTAAGTGCCGTTTCACCGAAAAGAGTGCAATCTGGACGGGATCAAAATAGCCTGGATCAGACGCGTCAGCATTTCCTGGTAGGTGCGTCTCATGCGTTAAGCAATAACCCACATCCTAAGATGGGACTAAGGGTGATAATTCCCGAGTCGCCTCTAAATAAGGAGGTAATGCCTAGAAGAATGGCTTTCAGATGATCACTTAGTCCAGTCCTAAAACCGAGCTATCCAGCTCGGAAGCCACATACAAAGTAGATGCGAGCAACAGGGCTTCTATTACTACTAGTTTGTGTAGTCAGTATATTATGCCTTCGTTCATCAGACGAGTCTAAATCTCGTAATGGAAATATTCGATTAACAACATATAGGGTGCAACATTCTAATGCTAGAAGTTTAGCAATCCGAAAAAAAAACATAGTAAAAGTGTCCAGCGTATATTTGAAAATTCTTTCTTTTTTGTGTATCATTATTCTCTCATGGCTTTTTTTATGTCAATACACGACATTTTAGCCCTAAAAGTATTCCATTGCAAAAGTACAAATGGACGAATTCTACGAAAATCTTTTCAACACTTCAAATAACATGCGATCGCTGATAAAATAGTTTTTCACTTTACATCATATCGACACTTTTCAGTGTTTTGATATCGAATTTCGGTAAAAGTGTTATGCTACCAGTTATTAATCTGTTAAAATAGTTATTTATAATGTGTGCGATTGTCACTTCCGGTTTAATATTATTAGAAAAGGCTAATGTTCAGAAAGAGCTGAAGATACATTATAAGTTACTTGCTGTACTGACTCGGTGTTTCTATTAAGTATTTTTTTACTTTCATTTATCTTTCGCTTTTTTACCTATGCCCTTTTGTTTTTTGCTTTTAATTTTTAATTACATTTTGAAATTCAAATATTACAGAATCGTTTGGTCTTTAAATCAATAATCAGATAAAATAGTTATAATATTTTACTAATTTTATTACGATAATTATTTATTCATAAAATCATTGGATGCAAATATTTCAAAACTGTCAATAGTTTAATTAATGAGGATTTTCTAAGAATTTTTAAGCTAGAGTATGACTTTCAGTTCGACAGTTTAAATGTTTTGCATAATTTTGGTTATTCGGACTCACTTTCTCATCTTGATTGTTATCATCACAACGTTTCGGCTGCTGTCATCTCCGGCGTTCTTCAGACGTATCTCTTCGAATTCGAGAATATTTCTGCAGTGGATATAGTACTAAATTAAATTCAGTTCTAAGGGACAGTCATCTAAAGGTTGAAGGGTCAATCCTCGGTGCGGGCGATACGAAGAATTGCGAATTACTGAAGACTTCTCCCAGTCATGGCTGACAGAACAAGAGCATGCTACCCCCGTGTATTAAATAAAAGGTTCCGTTCTAAATTCCGTCCAGATTCCCAAGTTCAGCAGAAATATTCCTGAATTCGAAGAGATACACCTGAAGAAGGCCGGAGGTTACAGTGGCCGAAACGTTCTGACGATAATACTCAAGATGAGAAATGTAGTCCGAATAACCAACATTATGCAAATCATCAATCCCATCTCAAAAATGCAGAAATAGTTTAAATGTTTCCTTATTCCTTTCAGATTAAGAAAGATCACGAATCAATTATTTTTTTTTTAAATTACAAAGAATCGTAATGCATTATGGTAGATTTAATTTCGTAATTATTTTTCTTTTGTCAATAAGATTTTCGCAAAGCAAGCTTAATTATTTTCACTCTACCGTTTTGGTTTCAGTAAATAATCGATTTATAATAAATAATAATAAATAATAACATTTGAGTTACGTAGAGGCGAGAAATAAACACGCATACATCTACGCACGAGAAGTAGTAACACAATTTTATTAATATGAATAGCTTTTTGTAATTAAAATAGTATAATCTTTTAATAGATAAATGCATATTGGGCATTGATTTACTCCTCTCCAGGAGTTAGGCACAAGGCCAGTTTTTATCTTACTCCCACAAGTAAGATGTGACCCAAGGTCGGGAAAGTGGGGTTTGAAAAGCCAGCGCCCGAGAGGTGAGCACTCTGGCCATTAAAAATTGCCTGGGCAGCCCCGTCGGCATTCCTCGATAGGGGCGCCTCAGGCAGTAAGCAATAAACTTACTAGTCCCCAAAGAGGGGAGGCAAAGCCTGGGAGGGTGGACCTCCTAGAACTGCACAGGACAGACCCATAGACCGGCGTAAATCAAGCCCCGAAGGCCAAGACAATACCAGTCTATGGGGTGCAGTATCCATCGGAACCGATACTACACTTTGATCTTAGCCAAAAGGCCAAGGCTTTATTGGGTATGTATTGGAGCTTTGAAGTATTACTGCACGAGGTTAGGGTTAGGTTAGATGAGTTCTACGACAATTCTTGTGGTAAAGACAACGAAAGTGAATATTATTTTAAACACTTTCTTTTTATTCGTTGCTTGTTGTCTTTACACGTGCACTAAAGAAAGGACATTGCCCGACCGTTAGTTAAGCAGCGCTAAAATGCTTCCACACCCAACGTTACATCTGATCCAACAGGCTTATCTTTTTTTTCTCTCTCAAAGTTTATTTCCCTTGAGTAGCGGCGCCACCAGTCACTTCCTTTAGCTAAAGCAATAACGGGCGCCGTATCGAGGTCATGCAACGAAAAAAAAGCAAGACTTAAATGCAAACTGGTCTAATATATCATGGAAATATATCTGCTAGATATGCTCTCGCTAAGGAAGCAGTCATACTAATACAAACAGGCGTTCGGCTCAGATTTCCCCTCTATAAGGTTTGGGCCATGCATTGCTTGGCGACGCCATCTTATTTGAAGCCGGTCTGGAATTTTAAGTACAACAGCGTGCGATATAGTTTTCGTTGAGACGTGGACTCGGCTGTCAGCGTGAGAAACTAAATAAAATTACACATTTATTTATTTTTTCTTCAAGACGACATATCGTTTTAAATAAGATTAGGTTTCATGGGCAGTCGCATTAGCGTAACAACAATCACGCTCATTAGGGAAAAATTAAAAGTGGCGAGCCGAGATCGAATTCCAGTTGCGCAACAATTACACTGAAGAATTAATGTGTAATCGGAAGGTGGCAAAGGAATTTAAGAAATGTTCAAGTTATCGGTGGTACCTCCTCGACATTTTTCAAACGTTTTAGGGCGCCACGTGCGTAAGGGATTTACCCTAACACTTCCGATTTTAGTGCAAAGTAGGAAGCACTGTCTATGATAAAGGGGCCCAGTTGGAGTTGACATCAATGTTATTTACAAGCTCCGTTAACCACGAGTGGCAAAAGATCGACTGAAAAAGAAAGGCAATCATTTGGCATTGTTTTTAGAAAACATTTTCGGAATATAATTTCTTTTTTTATACATTAATCAATGCAAACATTTTCCTTTGGGGTGTATCATAGTCTGCGTATGTTCTGCTCATACTAGTCAAAAATACGTCTTCAACAAGCAGTCCGAGAGGGTCTGAGCCATTTTGAAATTGATGGTCCTGTGTTTGTCAGGCTAAGTATGGTTCTGTGCATCCTCTCTCTATTTGAGGATTAGTTTATTGCTAATCTTCTTAGGCGTCTCTACCAGGGAATACAGACAGGGATGCTCAGGCATTTTTGTAGGGCAGAGTGTACTTCTCCTGGTGCATTGCTTTTTCAAATCCTCGCCTCACCTTGTGTCTAATCTTTTTGAAAGGAGTTAAATAATTATATATTCGACTTTCTTTTTTTTTGTTCTATGCATATCCACCATTTTCGAATTATTTCATGGCGAGTCTTTTTGGTAAATGTTTTTACCCTTCGAGTTCTGAATTTATTTATTTACTCAAGGTGTTTGCTTTGACTTATTATTCATGATATACAGGGTGTTTCAAAAGTCTTGGGAACATAACGATTTTTAATAACTCAAAAACTATTAGGAGTTGAAAAATGAAATTGGTTCCGTTGGAAAGGTTAAAGTTTCAAGTTTTGTGGGGAATCTTCAAAGTTGCTCAATATGAGCACCATTCGTCACATGGCAGACATCTAGTCGATAGTCCATTTCCTGCTAAACGCGTTCCAGCATCTTGACGTCAATGGTTCCCACAACTGCCGTTACTCGAGCCTTTAGTTCGTCAATATCTCTTGGAAGGGGCGGCACATAGACTTGTTGCTTGACAAAGCCCCAAAGGAAAAAGTCACACGGAGTAAGATCGGGAGACCTAGGAGGCCAGGGCATGAGAACGTCATCACCTCGCCCAGATCTCCCAATCCATCTACCAGGCAGCCTTGTGTTAAGAAACTGCCTTACTCTAAGACTCCAGTGTGGTGGTGCACCATCTTGTTGAAAAATGAAGTCATCAGATTCTGCTTGTTCCAACTGAGCCATTAACCAGTCTTCCAGCATGTTGAGATAGGATTCACCAGTGATAGTTGCCTCTTCAAAGAAGAACGGTCCATAGACACCTTTCTTGGAAATTGCACAAAACACGTTCACTTTTGGTGAATCTCGCTCGTGCTCAAGAAGTTCATGAGGATTCTCAGTACCCCATATGCGAGTGTTATGCTTGTTAACTTTGCCATTCAGATGGAAGGTCGCCTCATCGCTAAAAACAAGCCGGTCATCAAAGCCGTTATCTTCCAACTTCTCTTGCATTGCAATGCAAAAGTCACGGCGAAGTGGCTTATCAGTGTCCTTCAACTTTTGGACCAACTTGAGCTTGTAAGGTACCATTTGCAGTCGTTTCCTTAAGACACGCCAGACAGTTGCTGGAGCAAGCTGAAGTTCCCTGCTGGCTCTTCTCACTGATTTACGGGGTCTCCGCTGAAAGGCTGTCCGAACTTGCTCAACTGCATTTTCTGAAGTTGAAGGGCGACCTGTTCGCTTACTTGGGCACAAACACCCATCTTTCACAAATTTAGCATGCCATCTGACAATGGATTTCCTTTCAGGGGCTTCTTTTTTTAAATTTCCTGCAAAATGCACGCTGAACACATGTCCACGATTCAGTCTTTGCAAATTGGAGGACGCAAAATGCCTTGTCTTGTTTAGAGAACGCCATTACTGCACCTGGAAAGATAACACGAAAATCATTAGTATGACCAAAACTTGATTAAGCAAGCTTTAAAATGGCACCAGTTTCATTTTTCTACCTGGAATAGTTCATGAGATATACGCATTTGTAATGTTCCCAAGACTTTTGAAACACCCTGTATATTTGTGTACATACTACTAGATGAAATGTAATACTACACCAAGAAAGATTATATTTAACCAACATATAGAACCCTGATGGCTACTCACACTCCGGGTCGGAGTAGACCTGCTAGTAATGATAAATATTATGGTGAGTTCACTGCTCCTTCTAAATTTGGATCTCCATCCCGGATGTAGTTTCACACACAGGACACTGTTAACTTTGAGTGTAGAAATAAATTTGCCAGCATCCCTCGTGAACACTAGCTCTGTCTGATAAATCTGTAGTGACAATAGGTGTATAGTCGTAGAATATATGATGTATATTTAAATAAGAAAGAATAAGACTTGCATTCGTAAAGACGTTGGATAGAAGATCCAGGCAAAACACTGACGTCATTGTTATCGCAGTTTAGCACTGTTCGTCTGGTCTAATGTTGAGGAGAGCTGGAAAAACATACACGGTTATAGGATATTAGCGCAATCTGTAACTTATTAAAAATCTGTTATTAATAAATAAGTACAAACTTGCAGCGTTAAAAGATGCAATTCTAATTAAATATGTGATCTTTAGCTCAGTTCTGACCAATTGTGGCAAGATCTAAAAGACATAAAGATAGAACCCAATTCCGTGAGAAGATTTCTCTCATACAGTATACTTTCCATTGCAACAAAGGGCGCACAGGGTCAACACTTAACGTAGAGAAGTGCAGGAGTAGCTGAATGCACATTTTTCACAATGCTCAGACATGTCATAGGGTCGATCGCCTTATAAAACTGATCTGTTGCCAAACTTCCCCATCGCTGGAAAATGAGATTGTTAACAATATTTATATTTGTTGGTGTGATCAGCCCAGGTTATAATTATACTATTTATGTGTGGGTTGATAAAAACTTGTTCATTGTTATAACTGGTGCTTTTTTTCAGCATTCAATGGGATTCAATGCGATTCAATATTTGAGAGCCATTTTCTTCATTGTGTCTCCCTAAAACTTTTAGATTCCTGCTGAATTATATGATTTTATTGTATGTTTCTAATGTTCTTATTTAGTGGATAGTCTACATGGTTGTTTGAAAGTTTTGTTATCACTAACAAAATAGTAACAAGAATTGAGGAATAAGTAATACAGCAATACAAAACACAGGCCACTGAATAAGTTTAATGGCTTTAAGAACCGTAAAAAAAATAAGCGTCTGATACAATAGGAGAACATGTAATAAGTAATAAAAAGGGCATCTAATTGATTTAGTTTATTTACCTTCATTGGCAAATCTAGAAAGTCGGTATTTATCTACCTCCCATAGCAGTAAAATGTGACACAAGGTCGGAAAGTGGGATTTGATAAGTCAGCACCCTAGGGGAAGAGCACTTATGACCGTCAAAAAGTGCCTTGGCAGCCCCGCCGGCAATCCCCGGTAGGGGCGCCTCAGGCGATTAGCAATAAACTAACCCCTTCTCAAAGGGTGAGAAGGCAAAGCCTGGGAGGGTGGGCCTCCTAGAACTGCACAGAACAAACCCACAAACCGGCGTAAATCAAGCCCCGAAGACCAAGACGATACCGGTCTATAGGGTGTAGTATCCATCGGAACAGATACTACACTTTGATCCTGTCCAAAAGGCCAAGAAAGACTGTATAAACAACGTTGTGGCACAAAATGAAGCGACGCCATTACTTGTGTGATATTTTACGAAACTCTGCTTTGATGCTTATTCCGCTATTATTGTTATTTTTTCGTAGAGTTAAGAATTTTTTTAACCTCCCTTTATATCATGACGGGAATAGCCACGCCATTTAATTACGCCATAAAATGGTTTAACATAAGCGTTTATAACAAGGGAGATAATACGGTTTCTTAAAGACGAGACGCATGAATATCGGTGTTAAAAAGATAAAAATAATTCCACTAAGGCAGCAAAAAGATAATATAAACCTTGCACTGCTTGCCCCACATCTACCCGTTGTCCCTAGTCAGCAAACACTTTCTTTTTATAATAAGTATTGTGAGTTTGATTCCGTTGTTTTAAATTATATATTTGTCAACACCTCAAACTGGGACCCAGATTCTCATAAACGCCAGACGATGAATTTAGCATAAACACTCACAGCTGTTTCTATTGCCCTATTATGCGTTCCGTTCCACGTCTCATGCTGAAGCTGCAATTCTTAACAAAAAAAAAGAACATAACATTTTTCTATTAACTTTCATTTAATTATTGCATATTTTTTAACAATACGAAAAACGGGCAGTAAATTTTTTTTTCTGTGTTCATATCAGTCGGTCAGATTGTTTCACTGATGATAACAGGGTGTAGGTGAGTAAGTAGTTCGTTATAATGACAAGGCTGTTAGGATACGGCAGATATGTACCCCTGTATGCATTCGGACGAATAGTAAAGAATGACACCCACCAAAAAGCAATAAATAAAAATCTTGTCTCACAAGTTATCTATATAACTGTTTACTTACATATGATCCTAATAACCTAATAAGAATCACTGTTAGTTTTGTTAATGGTGTTTCGTATTTATACATATCGCATTTAAATAAGCCTCTGTACGTCACTTGTCGGATACCAAGGACATAATATATTGATACTAACCCTCGAGAATATTTTGCCTGAGAAGTAAATGTTGTCTCTGTTTAATAATTCATTTAATAAATCTACACAAATAATAAATTATTCAGAAAGTCTTCATTAAATAAGTTTCGTCAGAAAAGAAACACTCGAAAAAATGTAAAAATCACAGATTTAAAATAAATTATACCATTTAACTTGTAACTCGTACAAGGATGGATTCAAGAAAATCAGACTTATTTATTTAGTTATGGAAGACCACAATAACCTACATTTTTACGTTTTTCCAGCTCTCCTGAAATCTAGTCCAGTCCAATAATACTAAAACAGCAGCCATAATGGCATATATATGTATACTCTCAACGTCCTTTCATAGTTTCTTTTCACGTGTTACTGTTTTTCATATTCTCGACATTCAGGGTTATTTTTCCGTTTTTACTTCCTTTCTACTCCCGTTTCCCTTTTTTTCACTGTTTTCCCCTGTCTTTTCTTCTATCTAACAAATTCAGAGACATCTGCCTGAACGACATTTATTTAAATGTATATTTTCGATTCCTCGCTTACACTCTTCATCGCATCTGGTTAAGTCTAATTAGATTAAGCTACTATTCAGATGAGATGACGAAAGATTCTAGATTGTTCGGTTGTTTTATTTTACGACATATCGACATTTTGGTGGCATATTTTATTCTATGAATTAAAAAAATCTTCAAGCATTTATTTCTGCTGCGTGTGTATATTTTGTATCCGAATGATTCATACATTAATTTGTTTTGTAGTCTTATATTCTTTAAATAAAGGTAAATGAATGATTCTATGTAATCCATAGATGGAACACTGACAAGAACTAATACTCCGAGTCATAGTGAACTTTGGAGGAATACCAATTAACGGTTGATTCAACACCCCTCAAACCTCCAAAATGAGTGCCTTATTATCTAATGTTATTTTGCGTTGTACCCTGAACCGTTGGAGAATAAGGATATCTTGAATAATCGATAGGGTTGAAAAATAGTGTATGGGAGAAAAAAGATTAAAAAAAACGTCTGGGAAGGATATGATTCATGGATGGGAATGGATAGAGGTCGAATACCTTAACAGTTCCCTGTTTTACCCTCAACAGATTGGACCCTGGCAAGTCCTATAACAAAAACTGCTGGATCAGTCATGGTTAGTATTTCTAAGCACTGCCTTTACTCTCAAACAAAGGAAATGAACATGACGACGCAATTAACTATTCCCCGTGATCTCGTTGCGGTTTTTCGTGACTAGTGAACATCCTTTTCCTACTTACTGCCCGCTGCGTCACTTCGTCGGCAGAATAAACTAGTCTAATTTCTGTAGTGCCGGCGGTGATGAGGTTCCCATCTTATTTTCTCTCTGTCGTTGTTTCCTTCTTCCTAATAACAGCTTTCATAAACATCATTAATAAAGAAACTTTGACAGATAAAATTGAGATTTAAACATCTCTTTGGTGTTTTATTCTTTCTTCAAAGCATACATTTATACGCATAAAACGCCAAATCCCTTCCCTTAATTGGGAGGTCAGCAGCTACCCAAAGACATTGCTCTTTCTCTCTCTATGGACGTTTAGTCGAAAGAGACATATTCTTTCTGCCCATTCGTCACGTCATCTTAGCCGCTTCCTGTGCCCGTGACGTCACTTTCGAGACACGTAACTGTTAGTCGATTTCTAACTGGAATATTCTCACTCTTTTTAGTTTTAACCGTATGTGGGAATTAAACATTCTAACTTTGTTTTTACACTTCCGCCTCTTATTTTGCAACAACACTTTTTTATTGGCGCTTTATTTTTCTAATGGTGTAAGCACATACAATGTTCGTTCGTTTGTTCTATCATACATCACATTAACCCTTTTTTCGGCTTAGTTAATGTTGAATCAAGTCTTAGTATTCATCATGTTTGGATTACGTCATTTATTATGTTATTTCACACACCCACAAACACACACACACACACATATATATATATATATATATATATATATATATATATATATATATAATTATTACTGACAATATATGTATCAGCATATACTATCAGATCCTTTTACTTTGCAGTCTCCTAAAAAGATTCAGCTCGATGATTATCAATTCATCTTCGTATATGTATTGTAATATACACATTAATAAATAAAAGAATGCACACAACCTAATATTAAATATAGGCATACAATTAAAGTGGGGCCTGATATTGACAGTTGGTGCTTGTCGGTATTCACATGATAATTGCGAGTTAAATTTAAAACGTAATCACAATTAACTTTAAGTATAAATGTCTTTAAAAGTACTTTTGAATCCTCATAATACTTTAAAATGAAGTATTTAAACATCATTTTATAAAAAATAAAAAATAAAAAATAAAGTAAATAAATAAATATTTAATAGCTCCCTTCGGTATTTTGAATCATGTCTAGGTAACTATAAAATATTTTCGTTGTGAGTTACAACCCCCCCCCTTTAGTTTAGCATTTAATAGAAACTTACTACTTAAGTGAAGAATTCTGGGTAATTAAGCTTACTTTAGTATTGATGGAAACGATTTATAAATAAATACTAAACATCTTCCACAAAAAACACCGAAGTATACAAATCTTAATAGTTGCTTGAATGGATGGCTGAGTCTTGGAAACTAGCTCTAAACTTTTGAACTTAAAAGAGTTTCGTATCCAAATGACCTAAATAGATATCTGAAGGCTAATTGATGTACTTTTTAGAAAGTAAAAATTACCCTCAAGTGAATTAGAATTTTTATAAATAAATTATAGAACTTATTAACTATTTTAAGAAGTATTACTGAATTAAAATTCATAAATGTCCGCACAATCTTTTAGGATATACTAGCTTTGAACGAAAAATTCAAAATGGCGTATTAGTGGGTTCCCCCACGTGTGAGTTTGCTCTTTTTCTTTGTTTTTGTTTGTTTTAACCCAAAAAATGAACCACTGTATAGTGTAGGCTTTTTCAAGACACTTTAATCCAAGAACTTTTTACTCTTTGTGAATTTTTTCTGATGATCTTGTAGTGTTGCAGAGACGATATTGACATAAAAATGTTGTTTGGCACAAGACAGATGAAACGGACCGTAACAATATATCTCACAGAAATGTTATGTTTTTTGGAAATGTAAAAAAATAAAAATAATAAAATAAAACCATGGTTATTGGAATATAATATTAACTCACACACACACACACACATATATATATATTTATATATATATATATATATATATATATATATATATATATATATATGACCGGGTGCAATTTATGTCATACCGAGTGGTCATTATATTTAGACAATAAATATGATATTGGTAGTTTCTATTACCACTTTATACGAGTGTACCGTGAAATAATAGCAACTAGAGGCTCCCAAATTGGGGCGGCACCACTGAATGTATGCCTATGTCATATGAAGGACATATTCTATCTAACTTATAGACCGGATTTTGGCAGATATTTCCAATCCGTGTCTGAATGGACCTGTGAGAAATCGTAACTGAACGTCTCGCCATCAGGTGTAGTCGAGTTTCTTACCCAGGAGAGAGTGTAGCAGTAAAATAAGCGTAACAACATTGTTCCCAAGCATACTGGCAATAATAATTACATAATTAATGTCGAGACGCCAATTAATTAAACACCGTTTTTGTTTTCACTGAAATGATTCATTCAATTCCCGTGGGCAATTGTGGAGAGGGTCATACACTAATATTTCCAAATGTAGGCATTACATTTGCTTTCTAAATACAAAATGGATAAAAAGTAATAACCCATTTTCTAGAAATTAAATAAATGAAACCAATATTGACAATTAGAAAATACCAGACCCTGTGTCTAACTTTTTCCTCATAGGAAGGTGCGTAAATAGGGACTCATAAGCATTGATGATTGTAAATAGGGACTCATAAGCATTGGGGATTGTAAATAGGGACTCATAAGCTTTGGGGATTGTAAATAGGGACTCATAAGCATTGGGGATTGTAAATAGGGACTCATAAGCATTGATGATTGTAAATAGGGACTCATAAGCATTGGGGGTTGTAAATAGGAGATCATAAGCATTGGGGATTGTAAATAGGGACTCATAAGCATTGGGGATTGTAAATAGGAACTCATAAGCATTGATGATTGTAAATAGGGACTCATAAGCATTGGAGATTGTTAATAGGGACTCATAAGCATTGGGGATTGTAAATAGGGACTCATAAGCATTGAGGATTGCTTAGAAAGTAAATGAGTATAGAAATATACACCGCAAAATACAGAGAGGCTGAAAGAGCTACTGAACATGAAAACTACGGTAGTATCAATTAGTGTAGGAGCATATGAAACTATCTAACTACTTGAAATAAAGACTAAAAGAAATTGAAGTCAGATACAATATTGGCACGATACCAGCTACGTCATTTTTGAAAACAGTTGATATTTTAAGAAAAATCTTAGACTAACTTGCATAAACAGATAGCACTCACCAAATACAAGGAAGTTAAAATAAAATGACTGTAGCACTAAAACCAAACACAACCCAAAGGAAAATTATCTCATATTAGGATGAACCTAAGAGCTGAATGTACCGTAGAAAAGTCTCACGATATTTAAGAAACGGAATATAAACCAATAGAAAAAGCGCACGGATACCAACCCAATTATGAATATTACAGTATCAATTCTGAAAAAAAAATCAGAAGAGAACTCAAATCACTGTAAGTAATTTAGGTGATTAAAATAGGATTTAACAATGTTTTTATATTAAGAAAACAAAATTGTTTGTTAAAATATTTTTGTAAATAAGAAAATGATGCGATTTATCTAAGTTTGGAGCGGGGGGGGGCGGGGGTTAGGCTCCCTACCCTATAGATGCAAATAATAGCCCATCCCTCAGTAGTTTAAAATAAATATTTTAAAATATTTTTTTGTCAAGTAAATAAAATAGATTTGGGAAACTAGGCTCCTTCCTCCATATTTTTAAATCCGGTTAAGCCCCTTCCCAATAAAAGAAAACGGAAAGCTTACCGAAACCGACGTCCAAAGTCTTAGCGGACATTTGTTGTTTTCGCAGGAAAGTGGATGTGAACCGTCTATTGTCGCATTAAATCCGAGTTCTGAATAACGAATCTTAATTAGCTATATTTCTCTGGTAAGTTAATTATTTTGTTTTTACATAAATCGTATGATGTTAAAAATGAGAACTGGACGTACAAATTAAGACGTCAATATGTATAAATATTAATAATGAACTGAGTACGTTAGTATTCTGGTGTTGCATGGGGAAAATATAAAATGTTGATTCAACTTTTTAAAAGTAAATATTCCAGTATCAATTCTGAAAAAAACAACAGAAAATAAACATGTTCAGTAATTTTGGTGATTAAAATAGGAGTTAATAATGTTTATAAATGAAGAAAAATAATTGTTATAAATGTATTTTTGTAAATCAGTAAATAAAAGCGATTTATCTAAGTTTCGACTGGGGCTAAGCTCCCTACCCTATAGCTACCCCTACCAGTAGTTTAAAATAAATATTTTTGTTGTTTTTGTAGGAAAGCGAATGTGAACTGTTCGGAAATCGAATATAGAAGCGTATTCTGCTATTCTCGAATAAAATCCGAGTTATAAGTAAGTAATCTGAATTAGCTTACTTTTTCTGGAGGTGGACGGGTCATGTTATTGTTTTTATGTAAAAAAAATGCAACATAACGTAAGAAGAAAATAATCAACTGAGTTTGTTAGTATTTTGGAATGTGGGGGAAGTCATTATTTTGATCGTAAATGTATATTACGTTACAGAGAAAAAGAGTAGCGTGAAAAATGAAACAAAAACGGTGTCCATGGATTTATTATGCCACGGATAATTGCCCCCGGTGATACTGTGGGCTTGAGGAGTAGATATTATGATGCGAGTGAAAATGGTCGAAAGCTTCACTTTGGAAATCTTAGTTGGGAGAAACAGCTTAGCAGGAGACAATGTAATACATTTTGAAAGCTAACAAAATAAACGCATATTTTTTGGAAACACGCATAAGGACTTGACCTAGTGGCTGGCGGAACACATTAGCATATAAAGCTTTTGGATCTAAGTCTATAATGTCCGATTAAGGAAGAGAAGGAAACATCGACTACTTTAGTGTATATATATATGCATACATACATACATACACGAGTACACGTGACCCGTTTTGTCACAACGAGTACAACTTTGGATTCCACTTTAACTTCATTCGAATTTTTTTAAACTGTGATATTTTTCTTGAATAACTGATAATAGTAAGTTTCTTTACTACTATAATATCCTTTATGGTTAATATAGAAGTAAAAAGACTTATTATTTTACTTTCTAATTTACATAGTGTTCATGGTGTGTACAAACACACTGTGTAAATTAGATGGCAAAATACAGCAACGCTGAAAAAAGAGTGATTCTGTCGCTAAATACAGAGACATAAAATATTAGAGATTCGTTTAAACAACATACAATGAGTGAGGGCCAGAGAAATACATAGAGAGCTAAGTGAGAGATAAGTGAAGTTTTCAGGTAATTACAAACAACAGCTAATTAGAAAAATTAAAATCGATTATTTTTCAAACATAATTCGATCTCAGAATTAAGGAATATTTTAACATGTAATTTTGTCATTAAACTATATATAAGAAAAACATTAGAAAAAAACCTTCATTAACTTAGTTTTACTGTAATTCACCCCCCTTCTTGGGATAAACTCGCCAACTGCCACCGGCTTATAATGCATTGATCTTTTTGTAAACAAATAGAGCTCTCATACAATTGACAATGCTTCTCATTGAGCTTTCGCTTTCTCTCAGCAGGTGCAAGATGATAGCTAAGTGGTTGAGGCTGTCGTCTAGACGGTCGAGTTTCGATTCTGGCCTGATACACGTGCTTGTTTAGCCATGCTAGAAGAGCTGTGATACAACGACATTATCTGGCTGAGTGTGAGTATACATATTGTTGTGACTTTGAAGGGATGATAATGAAATAAGACCAGACGGTGGTATATTTACAAAAGTACGTATTTACAGAAGTACATGATAGTATATTACAGAAAGAATGGTTAGAGACTTCGTCGTAAGCTCCTCTATACATAATGTCGAGAAGAGTCCATGTAGTCACGAAATAGGGTAGATCACAATCACACTATAATATACATATATATATATATATATATATATATATATATATATATATATATATATATATATATATATATATATATAATTTCAAGATTTTTATGTATTTTTGTGAATTCAAGAGTGTTCATACGTGAATGTTAAGCGTTTTCATGGGCATTTCGTGGTCTATTTTCGACTGCAAATTAATTTTTTTGGTTTCCGTATTTGTCAGCCCAGCTGTTTCTTGTTATTTCGTCTCCTAAATGCGTCTTATCTTTGTTTCCAAACTGGTAACAATCAAAGTTAAAAGTATTTCGCTTAAAAATGAAGAGGTGTGCAGTCGAAAATTTCGCAAGATGAATGTCCCTCGTCTTAAGTGTTTACTTGATAGCAATGTACACGACGATTACTATAGTGAGGAAATATACTAAAATATGCACAATGGATAACATTCTTCATGTAACGGAAAGATGTAATTCTCCAATGATAATAATAGTCGTTGTCTATCTGTAAATTTATTTTTATATTCGACGCTGCTGTCCGTAATGCTTGCTGACATTCTATTAATATATACATAGGAAGTCAATAGTAGTGGTAAGACCCAAGTTGTCTTAAGAGGACGTGGTCAAACGTGATTGGAAACCACAGACAAGAATGGAGGGGAAGACTTAGATCGAGATTAGACAATCAGGCCCCACCCGGATCAGAAAATTAATTGGAACTTGATTCAACATAGAAACCGGTTGATGATGATGATATATATATATATATATATATATATATATATATATATATATATATATATATATATATATATATGGGGTAAGGTACACGATAAGTCATGAAAATGAAATCCCGTGGTAGACAAAATGTGTGAAAAAAGACAAACGGAAAACAGGTTAAAATGCATGAGAAAAACAAAAACAAGAGATTTGACCGGTTTCGTTCTGTATTAACGAACGTCTTCAGAAAAAGTGAAGATTTGGAAATAATTTTAGTCTGAAGGCACACACATGGGAGAAGGAAAAGATTATCGCTAAAAGTCTTCTCATATAGTCCAATCGGATCATATGTTCCTTCTCCGATGTGTGTGCCTTCAAACTAAAATTATTTCCAAATCTTCGCTTTTTCTGAAGACGTTCGTTAATACGAACGAAACCGGTTAAATCTCTTGTTTTTGTTTTTCTCCTGTATTTTAACCTGTTTTCCGTTTGTCTTTTTTCACACACACACACACACACACACACACACACACACATATATATATATATATATATATATATATATATATATATATATATATATATATATATATTACAATTTTTTGGCAGTCTAGTTCCCAACTGGGCTTCATGTCTTTCACAGGATATCCATAACGTCACAGGTGTTTTGCCGTTTAAGAAACGCAATATATGGATCTCTAGAGACATGTCCAGAACCCTTAAGGTTAGATTGTATAAGGCACTCATTCTGCCAATAGCCATATACTGTTCCGAGACATGGACTACTGGAGAACAAGAGATCATAGCCCTTTTTGGTGTTTGATAATGAAATGTCTTCGGACAATGCTCAAGGTTACTAGAAATGACAAGCTTAGTAATGCTTGCATACGCGAAGCGCTGTGTATGACGGAAACTATCGAAGATGTGGTGTCGGCTAGGAGGCTTTGGTGTTTCGGTCATGTTGCTAGGAGTAGTGGGATGATAAATGCTAGCTACAGAAAATACTTCTGAAACGAAAGACCAAGAGGACGCCCATCAAAAAGATGGTCCGACAGCATTTGGGAACAGTGTGGCGTTCGTATTGAAACAGCTGAGAAATATGCAATTCGGGGACAAAATTGTGCGTCTAATACAGTCAGAGAACGTTAAGTCCTGTTCGATTAAAGATAAAGAAGGAAGATATATATTACTGTTTTATATGGTATATATATATATATATATATATATATATATATATATATATATATATATATATATATATAGATAGAGAGAGAGAGAGAGAGAGAGACGAGAGAGAGAGAGAGAGATTACTTTTTTATATATTACATGATCTAATATATAAAGTTAAGACGATTTTTCCCCTGTACCTTCTCGAAGAATAGGAAAATAACCACATGCATCACAGGCTACTAAACTCACCACTATATTACACTTATTCACTCGAGCGTGTTTTAGTAAATTTGTTATTATATTTTTCCAGCTAACACTAAATATTACTTTCGGCCCACCATCTTCGACTCTCCTCAAAACATACTCCATATAGGTGGTAGCAAAAACTTTTCCCGCTAATAGTTTATTACTAACACTCTTCTCATCGACACCGAGAACTAATAAACAACGTCTATTTTTTAAAAAAAGTGTCCGTTATTATTTAATATTTGTCTGCTATTAATTTACTACATCATACAAAACATTAGGCACACATTTAATGGACACTCTCGCTGAATTTCGAGAATATTGGATCACGTTATTTCTCCCTAGTATGTATACATTTATAGTCATTCCGGTTATTAGAGAATGCAATTAATGAACATAGTATTTCATCTTTCAACATGGCGGCTACAATTTCTTCAACGACTCGACTTCTGAATTAAGTAATTTCACGGCAAAATACTCAACAGACCCATACAGTTTACATTTTCTGTTTCCAACACTTTTAATTTGCATAATATCCAAAAATTGGAGAGAAAAAACATTGATTTCTTGGTATAGAAATGACTCAAAACGTGTGACTGGTGGATCCTACATTCGGTCGCCTTAAGGCTGATCGTACGATAACACGCATGCCAGTTACTGTCTGGCTTTGTTTCAATGACCTATTTTTCAAAACGTTTTTTTTGCTCATTTTCGTAGGCCGGTGGTTACGAACGTAGATCCAAAACCGAGAGGTTCATGGTTCAATCCCAGTCGTCTGATACAATTTTTTTTTTTTACATTGTTAAACTTCTGCCTACGAGGGGGAGGGGAAGAATTGACTATGGGCAATTTTGTTTTTGAATCAACGTTATTATGTAGTCATTAAAAAAGAAATCAATGTAATATATAGTGATTTAAGTATTATGAATATCATTCTGATGTAACCTATTTGCGTTCGGTCGGTTGTTGACAAATTTTAATTCATTCTTTTCAATTTCTCCCGTGTAACGCCGGAGCACGGGTACAGCTAGTATATCATAAAATGATATATTACGTATATTTTGTTTGTTTTAGTATTTACCTCAACAGTGCGCAATATACGAATATAGGTTAGTAGTAGTATAAAAAGATACCTATGGAGAGCAAGCTACAGACATTTACGTTTCCCCACAAATGAAACACAAACGTTTCTGTGTAGGTCTTTTGTCATAAGTATATTTTTATACTACTACTGATCTCTCGATATATATATATATATACATATATATATATATACATATATATATATACATATATATATATATATATATATATATATATATATATATATATATAAACAAGCGACAGTTCTTCCCACATTTTTTGCGATTGATAGCTTTCGTAACAAAATGTATATACTTAAATGTGTTTCGTCAGTTACGTGTGCCACATATTCCATTTCCAATCGAGTTCATTGATTTTAATATTCAATCTTGAACGATATTTCATTTTTTTATTAATTTACTTTTTAACAGGGGAGTTTTTTTACTTTCATAGTAACATCTACTCCCACTGTGTTACCATAAACACGAGAAACATTTTAATGATACACATTTTAGAGATTCACCGGAAGAGAAACGAGAATAGTATGTTCGATCATTTTACGAAGAAATAGCGATGAAAAAGAAACGCCATAACTATATATAAAGAAAAAACTAAATTTTATGGTTGAAACAAAAACTTCGTTTACATAATAATTTATTTGTTTATTAGAAAAAAAAGTTGTTCTTAGGCTAGCGAAGGAAAGTGTTCAGCGAAGAAAGAAAGTGTTGAATGAAATCAGAACATCCGTATGATTTACTTTGTTATATTTTTAGAATGTAACTTGAATTCTATTTTTTTAATTGCTGACAGCCATTTCTTTTTTTACAGAAAAATATTTTTACCGTTTGAAAATTTTATTAAGGACGAAGAAGAAAGTTTTTGACACAAAAAATAAATTGGAAAATTCTGCGACTAATAATAATTTGACGCAAAAGTTTAATTTTTTTGTTAAAAATTAAAATAATCGAAAAACATGGGATTATTTTTATTTTTAAAAAATCGGTTTTTTATTTGTAGACTTAAAAAAAAGTTCGAGGAAAACAATGAAGGCTCGACTAAGCGAACAGAGTGAAATCGAAAACAAGGCTTTTCTACTCAAAAACGGCGCCATTTATTTCCTGTTCACATTTATTTCCATCACATGTAAGAAACACATCTATTTTACTTTTTTAATACTTAAAATGAATTTCGAGTCTTTAACTGTCTCGATTAGTCATCTATATGGAAGTTTTTTAATTGATTTGGCGTCTCATATCGTTCCAGTTCTATGTATACATTCGACTGGAGTGTAGAGAATATTTTTTTTAATTCCAAAATCTTTTGTTTCCCTTTGTTTTCTTTCAATAACTAAAGAGACACATAATTGAAGGCCTTTTTATATCTTTTATTTAGTTTCCATCTGAAATTGATATTTTCCTAATCATGTCTCGAGATGCGTCTATTTTGAAGACTGGTATACTTAATCTGATATATGAAATCTGATATATGAAAATTTATTTTTCGATATTAGAAATAATCCAAAAATGATTAATTGCCAAATTAAATTAAATAAATTATCGTCATTGCCTTTTTAATCGTGTAATAAAGAATAATTATAAACATGTTTAGAATTCAGCTAAATCAAATGTGTAATTACTTTAACTTTTATATATCGTTCGTTTTAAAATAAAAATATTCATCAAATCTGAATGTAAACGTATTTTTACAGGTTTCTTATTTATTCAAGTAAGTAAAGTTTTAGAAATGTCATCTTCATCTCAGAAATCACTTTTAATTAATTTATTTTTAATATTATCGTTTATGGTAAACGTGGTTCGCTTATTACATAATAACTCATTCAAGTTATACTTTTCGTACTCTCCAAATTTATCATTTATCTCTAAAGAATACGATGTTTTTTCTTTTTTATTATTAGATTTTATAAGTGAAGTATATTTGACTTTATCTTCCTACTTTACTTGGTGTGAACCAAAAGGTAAACTTAAAATAGGAGTCTCCCTTTTCCCTTTTGGGTGTATTTTTGATGCGTACAAAATTTACCGTTATCAGATCCGTCAGTATTCCCTAGTTGGAGCGCCTCAGTCGAACAGCAATAAACTAACCCCAATAAAAGAGATAATGCTTGAGATGATGGCTGCCTCAAACATATCAGAAAAGATATTACACTTTCATCCGATAATAATATTACTACAATTACAAAAAAAGTTTATTTTTATTCTCTTCTAAAACAGTGACCCCCTCCGCTAAATATTGTTTATATTTGCTTTAGGGACACAAATAGAAACATAATGTGATTTTTGGCTACTAGTTAGAGATTACTTTGGCTAAATGATAATTTGATGGAACCCTAAAGAGAGAGATAATTTTATGAAATTTAATGTTATTTTTACAAAATTAATTTTTGAAAGTTTTGAAGACATTTTTAGTGGCTCGACTGCCACCATTCAAAACGAGATGATCCCGGTATTCTCGACAGCTGCCAACGTAAGTATTTAACGAAAACAGAATTTAGGGCTTGGCATATACGATCGCCATCCATATGTTATAGTTAGTAATTTCTTCATTGTCGTCACCGAGTAAGTTCCGCTGTTTACTAATTCAACTATTTTTTTTACTATTATCTCATTGCATTTTGCAGAATTTTCTAATTATAGTGGTTTACATAAAGATAAACACAGTTAACACTAGCGTCATCTGCAAAACAACATCCTGTCTTGCTGAAACAAAAATGAAAGTACAAAGATTACAGGGCTACGCCTGGAAGGGGCAGCTACTATATCTATCTATCTATCTATCTATCTATCTATCTATCTATCTATCTATCTATCTATCTATCTATCTATCTATCTACCTCTCTCTCTCTCTCTCTCTCTATATATATATATATATATATATATATATATATATATATATATACATATATATATATATATATATATATATATATATATATATATATATATATATATATATATATATATGTATACCTATATATATATATATCAGCCATGCTGATGACCGGTGGAACCGAAGAAACACGTGCCCATGTATAACTTTTATGTACGTAAAAATTATATATATATATATATATATATATATATATATATATATATAAATATATATATATATATATATATATCTTATTAGTATTATTATTAACTAAGTTTAGCGAGCCGGTGTTGCACGGGAGTATTTTTTGTTTGTTTCAAGAATCCTACCTAATTGAATAAATTAATTTTTTGAAGAAATTGTTTTCTCTTTAGAAAGATAACTCAATGAATCAATATATGTATTTCATGAAATGTTGAACTTTTATAAAGGGCTCAATATCTTTTCGAATAAAACTTTACTATGAATAACACTTAACTGCAGTTTCATTGCTTATCCCATCTTCAGAAGTGTATTAATATATTTCTGAGCATTTGAGAACGAATTTAAACTTTTTATTCAATTGCTTAGAAATATATTCAAAACACTTCTGAAGGTTGGATAAGCAATGAAACTGCAGTAAAGTGTTAAGATAAGCCACATTTATTATGTATTTTGTTACGTGTGTCAGACTTTATATATACATTTTTTAATCAGTTTTTAATTAACCGCCTTCTCAATCCCAAAATATCTCCTTTCCATTTTTATTTAAGGCTAGAATCTTTTTTACTAAAAATTGCAACCTGTCCTTATAATTAAGGATCTAAATTCAATTACGCAAAAGATATTGGCGTAACTATTAAACTGGAGTACATTTCCCTACCTTCTCGTGTTTTACAATAGAGATCTGAAATACTAAGTCAATGTCATCGTCCTCAAATCCGGATTTACCAAGCCAAAAGCCTTAATTGCTTGTGTGAAACCAACATCTCACTCCTCAGTTAGTTTTGTATCATGTCAGAAATATTAGAAATGTTTTCCAAGTGGCTTCCTAATCTCAGATGCATCAAAGAAACGTCGCAGTTTGCACCTTATAGATACTACTCTAAAGTTGAAATCATTATTTTTACAATATATATATATATATATATATATATATATATATATGTATATATATATATTTATATATATATATATGTATATATATATATTTATATATATATATATGTATATATATATGTATATATATATATATATGTATATATATATATATGTATATATATGTATATATATGTGTATATATCTGTGTATATATATATGTATATATATGTATATATATATGTGTATAAATATATATGTATATATATATGTATATATATGTATGTATATATATGTATGTATATATATATATGTATATATATATGTATATATATGTATGTATATATATGTATGTATATATATATATATATATATATATATATATATATATATATATAGGATTTGAATTACGCGGTATTTTGTGCCTCGCAACTGACAGCTCTGCTACCGGGTGCAGAACTCCACCATCACCAGCAGAGAACCACTTCACAGTGTCGGTCCGTATTCTTCGACTGCTGGGCCCCTCTGTCATGAGGTGATTATGTAGGACTGGTGTCATCTGCCCATAAATGCCATCAAGCCAGATACACCTTTTAGCCATCATCATCAACAATAGAATTTACTTGCAAAGTGACGTTATAAACTACCCTGTATATGGCGTCATCACTATCTCCTTCCCCTCCCTTCTTTTGCCGTCTAAAATTAACTTCTCCTTCCAGTTCAAATAATCTCTCTTCAGCCATATCCAATAAGATGTTTTCTCTGCTGTTTTCTTAAAGATCTTTAATCAATTTTCTCAATTCTGAGTTGTTACAATAAAAGCGATGTCGAAATAAGTTTACAACTGTTTGCTCTACCTTTCATCTTGCCCCAATAGCCAAATGATAGAATTCGATCTTTCCAACCTTAAGTGTGACCCTCCTGTACCAACTCTTCATATCTGATCTATTTCCTATTTTCTGCAGTAGCAAAGTTTTCTTCCCATGGTACTGTTAATTCCAGTATTATTCCTTCTTTCTTTTCTTCACACGACGTGACAATATCTGGTCGTTGTCCAGATGATATGAACGGGAACACTAATAGTTTTCCAGATCTACACTGAACTTCCAATTTCCAGTCCATCTATCATCTATTTTCATAGTCGTTGGATGACTACTCAGATTACTTTTTTGTGTCTGCTTTGTGGAATTCCATCTTCTTTATTTGTTTAATCTTAAGTGATTCGCCATCACAAAATTGCTTTATTTTTTGCTTGATTTGTTCTTCAATTATTGCAAGCACTCGATTGTGACGTTACGCATACCTTTCTGATGCTAGCTCACAGTTTTAGGGAACATACCTTAGCGTTCCCTTTTTCTTGCATTGACATCTATCATTATCACACATCCTCCACCGAACAAGATTGGCAGGTGATGGCATTGCATCAAATGTTGATCTAATCAAGAACGATGCCCTTGCCCGTTCCCAGGCCCATATTTTTTCTATCTAATTCTTCGCTCAACAACACACTTCTCCCATCGTAAGCACTGTCCTTAATTATCACATTTAACAAGATATAAATATTGGTTCTCCTGAACTTCTTAACTAATTTCTTTCACTGCTGCATCCCTCTTTTCCCTTGCATTTCTCCTGGAAAATGGTTTAAAGTTTCCAAATACATTTGTACCATCTTGCACTGCTCCAACAACATCTGCATATTCAAACTTTACTATTTCATGATCGTCTGCAGTTCCTGCTCTCTATTTCATCCCAGTTCTTACTTCAGGTGGATTATCTTTGATTTTTCCTTCACTGGAAAAGCGAAGCATCATCACTGTGCGTACTTTAGTAACCTTATATTCTTCTACAATAGACCCAACCGGAAGTTGTAGTTGATTATTTCTGCCAAATATTGCAGTATTATTGAGCATCTTTGACAATCCCAGACATTTTCTTATATACATGCTGCATCGCTGTTCTATTCTTTCAACTCGGGTCAATGGTATCTCATACATCTGTAAAGGCCATATAAACCTGGGGAAAAATGCATACTGTAAGCACCAACATTTGAATTTCCCAGGTAGATCAGTCTTTTCTAAAGTCGGTAGTCTCCCTTCCGCTTACTGCTGTATTTCAACACCCTTACTTCTGTCATTTAATGCACCCTTGTACCATACTCCTAAACGCTTCACTGGTTTTTCTTTAACAGTTGGTATCATAGAACCTATTGTCTTATACCGAACTTCTTTCTGTTTGCCTTTCACATATGTAACACTTCTGGATTTCTTCGCTTTGAATTTAATTCTTGACCACATCCAATCGAAGTAAAACTTCCTCCATTCCTTCGACAGTTTCTGATTTAACTGTCTCATCATCCATAAATGCTCTAAGTGATGTATCCACTAGTGTATTTCTGCAATATGTTGCTCCTGATATCATTTCCATAACAAGTAAAAAATAAGATGACAGAAATTGTGCAACAGGGGACAATTCTAACTTCAAATCTTTTCCAATTTGTTGTAATACTTCCGGTTGTAAATCTCATTTTGAATTTGTCATAATATTTCATTATCATCCGTTGTACTGCTTTAGGAATCCAGAATAAATGCATGGCTTTCTGTATTAATATGTGTGGTACTGCGCCGTATGCATTGGCAAGATCTAACCATACCATGACGACATTTCGATTCTCTCTTTTTTTTACATTTTGCATATTTTCTCATATTGCATGTTCAATGCACCCTGGGATATTTGGGATTCCAGCCTTCTGTGCCGATTCATTGATAACTACGTTTTTCTGCACATAGGTAATTATCTGATTAGCTATGATACCAAGCATAATACTATATATATATATATATATATATATATATATATATATATATATATATATATATATATATTGTTCAGACTTCGGACTTTACCGGCGACTATCTCAAATTCACGTAATTGAACTTTTCACCTTCTAAATCATTGATTTCTAAGTTGTCTGCAAAATGAGAATATTTCGTTTAATCCTTGATCATGCCCAGAGACTTTATACCAAACAAGAAACCTTATTTATTCTTCAGGCCAACATCTGGATATTTAAATTTATTTTATTCAACCGGAATCAAAAACATTATCCTATTTCTTTGCCAATAGCTTGTTTATTATCACTTGTTTTTTATGCCTGTTATATTAAAATTCCTGATAATAAATAATATATTTTATACAATTTTCTGTGTCATTGTTCTTTCCTCAACGTGTTGATCTTTATTGACATTTTTCATAAGACTTAAAATAGTGTTCGCGAAGTGATAACCATTTTTCCCATTTTAATCCGATAGAATTATTCATATCTGGAAATAACGGGTTTTTATGTGTGACACGTCACAGCTGGTTCATAACGATTGTCATATATATATATATATATATATATATATATATATATATATATATATATATATATATTATCTCTATCTATCTATATATTATTTCTCTCTCTTTCTATTTCTTCGTCTTTCTTTTTATTTCTTTTTATTTCATTTTATATATTTTTACTTTATATTATTTTTGATTTTAAACAATCTCAATCACATGACTTTCCAGATTTTAATTTTAAATTTATTTTATTTTCTCTCCGCTTCATTCTTTCCAAATATGATCTAAGGTTAAGATAGGATTTTAACTCTGCCTAATTTGATCTCTGTTTAAAACAGCTGTTGATCGATAACATCGACATGCCAATGTCGCAGATTTTCTACATGATGTCTGTGTAAATAAAAATAATCATATATATATATATATATATATATATATATATATCATAATATAAAATGAAATAATAAAATAAGGTGCCAATCAAATTTCATTAGAATTCAAAGCTCAAGCAAAGTATCTTAACGTCCTTAACTCAATCCCACCGTAGCTGATTGAGTGAGTGCAGAGACCGGGGGTGTCCAGTTTTTGCATATGTGTTCGTTAAATCATTCTTGCCTAAAAGGTTTAGACTTTGAAGTTGTAAAAGTCTAAATATCTGAATTTTTAAACTCTAAATATCTTTACAACTTCTTAATTAGGAAAAATTAAACCTTAAATTAAACTTCCTAATTAGATAACATTAAATCTTAAATCAAACTATTAAATTATTAAATTCTAATTACTTTAATAACTTCGTAATTTTTAATTTCATAAATTTTCTATATTATTTGATAGGGCTAGATTTGTGAAGTCCGTTTTTTATGCGTAAGCTAGACATTTAAGTAGCTATTTGGGGATGTGAGCGTGATTAGACGCTCTGACCTAAATTTGCACATCCGTTTCCCTTTGACCTTCGACTTATGATTTGACCCAGACAGGTAACATCCAGTATAGGTTGAATTGATTTGACATATCTGTCGATATAGGATTGCGTTTCTTTCTATGTTAACTTAGACATGAAACTTCTGCTCTGAAAACGTCGTTCGGATGAGTAGGCATCTAGCGCCTTTAGTATTCCTTTCTGAGCGGCGAGAAAAGGTTTTGTTTATTTGGCTCGCGGGAGAGTAAATACTTTCAAACTTTACTCATTGGAATTATCTTTGTTGAACCCGGGGGAAGAGATGAACTTGTCGGCTCAATTCAATTTTAATTTTATTCAAATCGGATTTAACGGATTTTCCATTAAACCAGCAAATTTTGATTTGTACTGCTCCGATCAAATCATTGTAACCCTAAATTTTGAACAGTATGATTTCTACACATAGTGAGTTTACTGAATTTTTTATTTGATTTGGTTTATTTATCGTTGTAATAATTAACATAAACATTGGATGCATTTTTCACTGCATCGATTGCGAACGCATCTCACGACTGGATAACTTTTTCAATTTTTCAATTTTTCATTTTTGGACTGTCACTCATTACCTGGATCAATCTTCAGTCAACCTCCTGGATATCTTTCCTCAATATGTTTTTAAATTGTGTGACTTGGATGGATTGTATAGATTTAACAGTAAAGTATGTTTTTGGGGTGATATAGTTGATGTTATGTACTTTTATGTATTTTTGTATATATTTTTATATATTTTCAAAGTGTAATTTTATTACATGCAGTAATGTCACTGCGGTAATGGTCCTCTGAGGAGAAGAATTATCTTTGAAAACTCATGAGTTAAGGACGTTAAGATACTTTGCTTGAACTTGGAATTCTAATAAAATTTGATTGTCACCTTATTTTATTATTTCATTTTATCTTATGATATTAATGCCATATCCAGTATATTGAGCTTCAGTTTTTATCTGGATGTTCCACTAATTATAAGATATTAGTTGACTCATATCTTTTGTTGGATTACTTATATATATATATATATATATATATATATATATATATATATATATATATATATATATATATATATATATATATATATATATATATATTAGTAGAATAACCGTTCCCGGATGGAATAAATAATACTAATGATGATGATAATAATAATAATAATAATAATAATAATAATAATAATAATAATAATAATAATAATAATAATAATAATAACAAGAACAATAACAATAATAATAATAAGTATATTATATAAATATAGGATTATAAATTTTAATCTTTTTCTTTCGTTTTGGGTATGTTATGGTTTCCTTTAAATGGTAAAGTTTACAAACAAAATAAATAATTTACCCACTCACCATGTAGTCTAGAATACATATTGCATAATTCATAATGATAAGTTCAATAGTTTAGAATTTTACTTACTAAGAATATACATATTACTGATGCTCATCCTATGAAAGAATTATTACTTAATATAACTCAAAATTTGATCTACAGTAATTCATTTTTTCTATTAAACTTTTTGTGTCTAACTTATTTAAAAATATTTTTAATAGAATGTGCGAGTTTGGGTGTGTGCATTTTCTTCAATAGTAAAGTTTACAAAAAACATAATGACTGGTTCATTAATTCAGAAGTACATCCTTTACAACTAATATATATATATATATATATATATAAATATATTCATTTTTTATTACCTACAGACATCGATGTTTCATGCTTACGCAATCTTCAGTGAAGGAAGCTAATTCTTGACGGTCGACGGGCGCGAACTCCGACTACAAATCGCCACTGATTCGCAAGTCATGAGAGTTACCGGTTGGCTACCAGAAATCAGCTCAGAATTTAGGAGGAATTTAACTTTGTAAATCCCAAGTCGGCGAGTATTCACAGCAAGCAGCGAAGAGTGACAACAACAAATTGTGTTGGAACTCGCAATGAAGCTAGAAGTACTGCTTGTTATTAAATTCAATCAGAGTGACCAGCCTTAGTAAAGGGGGATAGTTGAATTCTAATGACCATGAGAACATAACTATAATTTTCATCTGTTCTGAATTTTTTATCTTCATATATCGTCGAACAACCATAGCTATAACTTTCATCTGTGTTTTTCAATTTCTAGATTTTCATATATCGGCGAACACTTGTAATTCCTTCTTTCAATATTTGTGAGATTTTTACAATTAGAATTAAATATTCTAAAATTTCAGTTTCTTTTGGGTATTTTAAAGGGTTTCAGAGCGCATACGTGAGCAAACTCCTATTTGAAAATTCAAATAGTTCCGATTATATCACACGGTGATGCAATGTCAGTTTCGGATTAAAGAAAGACTTACACGTGTTTCTTGGAGAATTCAAAGCATACTTGAACAGATTTAATTGCTTTGCTTTGGAATTTGATTCTCATAAGAATTAATTAAAAAAATATATTAAAAAATTGTATTTTCATATTATCTCACTTATTTTTTTATTTTTCTTATCTTTCCGTTTTTGCTGGCGATGGAGCATCCTACCGGATGCCAGACATTCACCGGCTATTTCAGATACTCCAGCCTAGAGATCTTCCTAAGATTCTAACCGTCCCTTTAAGTGCAATTGTTTGTATTTCTCTTGCACTCGGTTCACCGGGTATACTCGCCAGATAGCTTTTGAAATTATTTTTCATTAGTCCTGTTGCTCCTATAATTAGTGGTATGATGGAGATTTTACTAAGATTCCAGTTTCATTTCATGTCGTACATAAGACCTTGGTATTTCGTAATCTTTTCTTTTTCAGCTCTGTTTAATCCTGCATAATTATGGATACTGACTTCAACTAGGGTTGCTACTTTCTCTCTTTTGTCCCATATTACGATGTCAGGTTAAACAGCTCCGTTTTCTAGATATGTAGCTGTAGGGATTGCATAGTCATAGTGGATTGTGTATAAATTATTTCCAACTGTTCTTTCTGGTATATGCTCCCAGGACTTGCTGCTACACTGGATATTCATTTTTTACAAATGGTCCAGTGAATATATTTAAACACTCCGTTGTGTCGCATTGTATAATAGCCATCCCACAGGAGAACCTTACAACTGGATATCAGGTGGCTCACACTCTCTACTTCTGTGTAGCAGAACCTGCACTTGTTATTGTTGCTGAGACCACTCATCGTTTTAAAGGCATTGGTCATCAAGCATTGATCTTGAGCATAGTGGAGAGATCCTCTTAACATACCAGTCTACAGAGCCTTCCTTATCTATATATTCCTGGGATAATTCACCTAGGAAATACCTAGCACGTTGTTGGTTTGCCCATTCTTCCAGTTTTCTGGAATGGAAGGTCTTGGTGTATTTCTGGCGGCTTCTGCGGGCTATTTCTGTGGTAGGATTGTTGTCTGTTTCTGCCTCATTTGTAAGACAGTCCTGTCCAAAATGTTTGGCCAGTTTTGTGATTGAACTTGTTCTACTTGCTCTGGTTTCATGATGTTGGTATACCATCATAAGATTTGGGTTCTGGGAGCTCATCGGATATTGGCCGGTGCTCACAATAGTGGCTCGATGTTGATGGTCAATTTGTGAGGGACCGATACCCCCTGTTCCTCTTGGCAGATACAGCCTTGGTAGACACTGGTTCCTGTACACTACTCAGTACATTGTCAACATTTTTCTCGTTTTATTGTCTAATCTATTAATGTCTATTTTGTGGCCAATCAATAATTCCAAAGATGTATGTTATCACTGGCATTTCTAATTGGTTAATGGCATTTACTTTGTTTTTGTTTGCTAGCTGTGTTTTGCACATTTTTCTAACATGGCGTATATATTCTCTGCCAATTTTTCCTCTCATCTTACATGTTGAATTGAATCGTTTTCTTCTATGCCAATGTATTTTAATTGTTCCTGTTCTTCAAGGTCTTTGATGTCAGTATCTTCATCAAGCTGTATGTTTTCCGTGTGGATCTTCTTCCCAGCTCTGAGGGAGCACTTGACACATTTGTCCAGGCCGAACTTCATTCCAATATCTTTGGAGAAGGTATGCACAACCTGTAAGAGTAGGCTGAAGTCAGCTTCTGAACTAGCATACAGCTTGAGGTCATCCATGAAGAGCAGGTGGTTGACACTTTTGTTTAGATCTTGTGTGCAGCCCTGGCTCAGATTGTAGGCACTCTGGCTTTTGTTTAGTAATTTGCTTAGTGGATCAATTGCCAGGCAAAAGAGTAGAGGAGATAAGATATCTCCTTGGAAGATTCCTCTTCGCATCTTGACACCAGCGATTTTTATTGTTCCATTAGTGTGTCTTAATGCTATAGTTGTTTTCCACGTATTTATTAGTACTGCCATGGTTTTCTTGATGACCGGATGTATATTATATAGATCAAGGCAGCGCAGGAGCCGTGCGTGGGGTACACTATCGTCTCCTTTTTGGTAGTCGATCCACGCCATTCTTAGATTTCTCTGCCTCTTTTTACAGTCCTCAAGGAGGGTCTTATGTATCAAAAATTGGTCTATGGTGCCTAAACACTTCCTCCTACACTCTACTTGTTCTTTTTCCAGGTATGCTCCAGAAAAAAGGTGTTCATAGATGCTGTCTTCAACCAGGCAAGTGAAGAGTGTGTAGGTTGTAGTGAGGCAGCAGATCGGTCTGTATTTTGTAGGGGGTTGTGTCTCACTCGTTTTGGGTATGATGGCTGTATCACCTTTTACTAGCCATGCTGATGTGGCCTCCTCACCCTTCAGCAGTCTGGTGAAACAGATACTATAATGGCTATGAAGTGCTGTAAGTTTTTCAGCCAGAAATTAGGTATATTGTCTATGTCAGGTTTTTTGATTCCAAAATTGATCTAGCTTTCGTTTTATCATTCCAGACGTTATCTCTGGCTCTGACATTTTTGGCTTGCTTTTATTACTTCGAGCTATATCTAAAATCCACTTGCCCTCTTGGTTGCATGGCCCCTCATTCTCAAACAAAGGCCTCCAGTAGTTTTCTAGCCCGTTCTCTTCTGGTTGCTTTTCCACCGTTATATTATCTCCAACCAAATTTCGGTAGAATAATCTTGTATTCTTTTTGACCTGTCTGTTCTCAACTTTCTCCTGTGCTTGTTATCCTTTTCTTGAATTCTTTTAACAAGTGCTGGGATTTTGCCTTCAAGTTCCCTCGCAACGTTTTCAATTTCTTCTACATTTTTTAAATTTAAAACTGGGTCTGAAGATCGTGTTTCTCAGCCGTCCCCGCACTATAGGGGCAGCAAGGAATTGTTTAATTTGAGAGACTTTCTTTCTGCAAAAGTTAAGTTGTTTCTGGAGCTTCAGTTTTCACGGTGGTATTGTGGCCCGTGCTCTGGACTTGCTTTTTGAATTGGGGGAGTGGTTTCCTAACAATGTAAAGTCCTGCAGCGTATGTTACTTGATTTAGCTCTCTGAGTGATATGTTGGATGGAACAAGTCTTTGGAGAGCGATGTTTACGTTTTGTATTACTGCCTTGGTAGCTCTTGAGGCTTCGGTTTTGGGGGGTTGAGGTCTTTCCTTCAGCCTCATCATCTCAACTTCCTCAATTGTATTCCCAAGTTCTTCTTCCAAGGCCAATTGCTCATCATCTGGTCCCAGTACGTTCTGAAGTAATGATGGGGATTCAGGTGTTACCAGCTGATAGTGTTGGTATACTTGTCGGGGAGCCCTTTGCTAAAGGGGATTCTGGGGTTGGTGTGGCTTTATGGTAGGTTGTCATGGACCCAGACAGTTTGACGGCTTAATTCATGGGTGAATGGTAATGTGATTTCTGCTGTACCTGGGATGTGGTGTTTTGAACTGTGATGGGAATATTATATATTTTGAACGGTGATGGGAATATTATATATATATATGAGTGTGTGTATGTGTTTATATGTATTACAGGGCCGGTGGGACAGTTATAAAAGTGGGGGGCCTCCTAAAAAGTGGGGGCCCGGTTAAACACATGCATATCAACTTAATTATTGATGACCGTAAAGTGGGGGGCCCAAGTCAAAAAGTGAGGGGGCTTGATCCCCCAGCCCCCCCCCCCCGATGCCGCCGTCCATGGTATATGCTTTAAGAAAGCATCAATTAAATTCGTCTGGATATGTATGATGATGTAATTTATTAATGAAAGAAATGCAACCCTTATCTCTCTTTGATGCAAGTCTTGACATGCATGGTCATGTAATTTATTACTGGGGAAAATTTCGTCTTTTATGTCAAATCAGATTACCATAAATGCTTTCATCTTTCAGGCATGAAATTAAAAAGATTCTCTGCTATCAGCTAGATTATATGGTTGTGTGTTCGAATCACTTTTAGTTTCATTTATCTACAAAGTTCGTTTTATTGCCACGTCGTGGTCCGATTTCTGATTTCAAAATGTCCGTTTATTGCATTATGCTTAATTTTCTGGCATAAAGCGTAAACATAAAACAGTGTTTTAATGTATTGATTTTTGTTTATTGAAAATGTAATCCCATAAACGATCTGTTCCAAAGAATGTTACGAAATTATTGTCTCTACAGGGTTTTGTTTACACAAGGATATTTTATGAAGAAATTTAGTGCCTATCAATATGCTAGTTTTTTTTCTCTCGGGATTGATTTAAGGCTTGACTTACAGTTGCTAAACAAAAGTAATAGAGTTTATTCTAAAAGTGAAATTATACCAAAGTAAGCGATTTTTGTTTCATTTCGTTTAATTAAGGTTCGTATTTTTGACGACTTACTGTTTCTATTACTTTTCCTCCCCACAGGAGCAAAGTTAAACACAAAGGCGCTTTATAATGTGGTGGAAATATAGCTCATAAAAAGAGGGCACTCTGGATTGGGGAAAAGATTAAAATTGCCTCAGTGTAGAAGGACTTTTTACTTTACTCACCGAGAACAGGATAGATGCGGCGTAGCATTAGAACAGATACTACACTTTGTTCGTAGCCAAAAGCCCAAAGAAAACTTTGCGGTCGTCTCACTTGTTACATTCTGGATTCTTACCTGTCGTCATTTTGTTGCATTCTTCTTCATAGTTGTGCGACCACACGGATGAATTGTGAACTAACAAGTCTTTGTAATAGACTAATTTATATAGTACAACTCAACAATCTCTTTGTGTTATATATTGAGCAGTGGTGGAAGGACAAGACTTGTTAAAATCACGTGTTGCTGTGACGTCATGTGTCGGGACTGAAAAAATCTCGTCTCTCTTCCGGCATTGACTTCAGCACCGCAAAACATGCTAATCAGTTGCTAAAGCGATGTGGGTATATAAAATATATAGACAATGAAGACCACGGACCCAGCTAAAAGTTTATTCTGAGCTATAAAATAATAATAAAAAGATCAAAACCATAGAATTTGTTTTGTCGTCAGTGTATCTCAAACAGAAAACGGTCAGTCACGTGGGGGGACACAAAAAAGCTTTCCGACCACAGTAGGCAGAGACGAATATACAACATCCAGCCGGTGTGTGAATGACTTCCTTATTTTGTAGGACTCTACACTGTCCTATCCATTTTCCATGTTGGCCACGAGCAGAGCTCCCCTCACAACTAACATGCTGTCAGTACTGCCTCTTACAATCTGTCTACTTATCTGACTTCTATTTACAAAGAAAGTTACGGCTATATCATATATTGAAACACTGGTTCTCATTGGATCACCGATGTTAAGCAACGTTCAATTTGGTCAGTTTCTAGATGGGTGACAATTTTGGAATACAAGGTGTTATATGTGCAGAAATAGCAATGGTTGTAAAGTCTCCCTCTCCCTATCTCTCTTATTCAACTTGAATTAGAAAAACTTCAAAATATCACATGTCATTCTCAGTTTATTTAGGTCATCTTGGATTTCACCTTGCCACTGAACTTAAGCAATTCCTGGTCTGGAGCGGTACGGGAGGAGATTTTGCATCCCTTGCTTCTATCCGTAGCCACTCTTTCACGCCGTTTCCATTATTTATCAAGACGGTAATGATGCCAGTTTTTCATTACAAAAGTACCCGCTCTCTAACCTCAATCAGAGCCTTTGGTTTCTCTTATCCCCCATCCTTACTCAAATATACAAAACGTGATCATAACTACATATAAAGTTTATTTTCCAAAATAACCAAATATAGAACAAATCACGTGAATACAATATTCCCCATTTCGTCACGAACTACACCACAGGTTATGATTACCTTCAGCAGACAAAAACGTATCATCTTGTCTAAGTCTACTTTCGGTTATCCCACATGCTATTTAGGCAACTGGGGGTGCTTCGCCAAGACAAGATTCCCCATAGTGTATGCTCTGTATATATCCTCATAATCAACTACATGACAGACCATAAACAGCCTGTCATGCTAATATAGATAGACTCTAAAGTATAATTCGGCAGTTTGAACGTGGCCCTTTAGATTATCACAGTCAATAATACAGCTTTGTGCAGTAGCTAATTCAAACAGTTACGAGGCGAGTGGGGGTCTACCTAGGTACCTTATGCGTTTATACTATCAGAGAACAGTATAGTCGCAACGTGACGCCAAAGCGTAGAGAGGGCCGTTTGCAGAAAGCCATGCATTGTTATTGAAGTGGCATACTGTTACAATGTAGCACAGAAATATGACGTGCCAGGTGCAACTGCGCCTGGCGACACTATTTACATTTAACTGGTCCGGGTAAAAATGAGTCGAAACCTGGAGTAGAGTGAGCACCGGTATCAAACATGATGACGTAAATATGTCTTTACCATAATTGTCTGCAGCCCAGCTCGATTTGCCCGATGACAATTATTGTTTCGGCAGGAATTCTCAGGTATCATTCGCGCGTTTGGGTCAGTATTTTTTGCCGATGCCCGCTAGAGGAGATTCTCTATATTAGTGGTTACACTTTAAGTGCAAATTCAGTCGGGTATGATAGTACGATTGCTCCCTTACCATCACCGTCACTGAAATGACTACAACGACGTGAAGTGTATAAGTTTAAGTAGGCCTTTGTAAAGTCTAATGCAGAAAACCTCCTTTCTTGTTATCAATGTCTCAAGTTCTGTCTGCAGACGCCCTCATCCGTCGTAAATGTGTCAACGTGCTTATTAAGCAGAATCTGCATATATCTACGAAAGAGGTCTACCAACAGGTGCATGTTAACAACTCGCTGTGACCATTGCAGGCGAGGTGATGTTAAGGGGGTAAATGTACTATCTCACTTGAAGCTTTGGACTTGACGCTACACCATTAATAACCAAATAAAATAATGGCTACCATAATGTCACTAAACGAGACTATCAAGCATGCGACATTTGCGTATATCGACGACATCTTCATCAGTGAATAGAATATGGGGCACGCGTAGAAGAGCATTTTGCACGAGTTGGTCTAATTTTCAAAATGGAGATATGCATACCTCGTTCACTGCAAATGGCGTCGACAATCACACAGTCTCAATAAGCACATAGTTGATACGAAAAAGAACAAATTCTCTCGAATGATCTTGAAACATAAATATTTATTTTCTTTATTATATCTTTCTTATTTTGACTGTTCAAGATTTTATTTATCTTTAAAATCTCACAAAAACGTTCACAGTATAGTAAATCTTCTTTACAAAATAAGCTGTGGCACAGGGCAAAATTGGGTGGGATGGAATAGGGGAGGCGGTCGTTCTCTTGGTATCTTCTCTAAACTAGTTTCAGTCACAAAAATACCACATTCACTCTATGTGTAAAACTTACTTAACATTATCCCCAACTGTTTGACGTTTTTTATTTACAAAATACACATGTACAAATTCATCGGTTACGGGTGAAGCTGCAAAAAGCAACAAAGATTGCGGAACAATAAAATGCTAAGTGTGGTGGTTAGTAGGACCCTCCCAGATATATCTAGGTATGAGCTGCTTACTGTTTTCCAAGTGTTTCAAGAGCCGAAAAGAAGCAAGACACTTTCTAAGTGTGGAAGAATGAAAGAGGTCAGGACTAGCTAAGATATTTGTTAACTGGGATGGCGTCTGATAAAGCCTCAGATTTGCGTGCACCATGCTTTGGCAAGGAACACATACTCAAACTTAGTTCGTCCAAACACACATAAGCTAGCGGTGTGTATCCACCCCCTTTTAAATAGTGCAGAGTGTAATCTCCTCCTATCACATCTGATTTCGACTAAGCTGAATTTGCTACTTTTGCTTAACACTGACACCAATTCCTTGTATAATATATATATATATATATATATATATATATATATATATATAATGCACCACAACATCAGCGTCATACGATTAAACATTCTTGAAGCCCTTTACATACAAACTAGAAATTCCACAATCAACAAGGTTAATTACGAAACTAACCACAATATTTTAAAGTGTGTAGCATAGTATTTAACATTAACAAACTCTTAGCTGTAATATAAAAAAACCTTTGTAATTCTTTCGCGCGCGACGTGTTATCACCACATACATTAATTTTAAAAGCCATCAATTACTGAACGTTAGAGGAAGTGAGTAGTAAAGACATAGTTGGGAACAGACTAAGACTAAGCCTAAGCCTGTCTGATGATGATTTGATTAATCAAATCGAAAGTCATCGGAAAATAGAAAGAAAAATTGAACAAGAAAAAGATGCAACTTACATACAAGAATTTGACCGAAAAACTAAATAGACCAAAAAATGGGAAAGTCTTATCAAGCAGAAATACTCCCTGTTATTTAATAACGTTTGCCTAAATGAAAATATGTTGCCTAAATACACAAACACACACACACATATATATATATATATATATATATATATATATATATATATATATATATATATATATATATATATATATATATACAGGGTGGGCAAAAATAAGGGTCCTATTTTTAAAAATTCTTAACTTTTTTATTTATTGATTTTTTTTTTTTTTTTTAGAATAAGTAAAGGACCCCTTCCGAAGCAAGCATGAGCCGTATTAGCCCTAAGGAACGTACCCTCATTTAGAAAACATTATTTTTGCTTAAAAAACTCAAAACAGTGTAAAAAACAATACTTTAGTTTTTGTAAGTTTTAAGAAGTGTTTTTCGGCTAAAATTTGTTTTGTTTATTTCAAAAAATCTCGGAAGGGTCAGTCTACACACACATAAAGTTTGGTGAGTTTAACTTTTATTTTGTGGAAGTTATTCAAATTCAAGTTATTCAAATTTAAAGATAGGACCCTTATTTTGGCCCACCCTGTATATGTAGTGTGTGTTTAGAAAATTATGACTGTTTTAAAAAATAATGTTTTTTTTTATTCAGCAATTGATTTAAAGAGTGCGCGGTCGTCCCCTATCTGCTTCGTCTTCAAAGCATCCATTACGACTACGAAATATTTTAAACAAACCTATTACTTGCGGCCTCTTATTCACATGCTCTGTTGATGTTGGCGGCTTTTTAGGAAGTATTTGGACCGAGCTTCAGCTCATACAATTAAAGAAAACGCATGTTTATCATCTTCGTTATTAAAGGTCTAACATGCTTCAAACATGTATTCGGAATAAAATTAATGGACAGTTATCAAAGAGTATACAGCAATTGTTAAGCATGTAAAATAAACACTGCAAGAATAACAACCGAAATCAACTAATTTAAGTACTCATGCTCCACGCCCTGAACCCCATCTTACTATTTAGTATTTATTTTTTATTTCTAAACTAAGTAAAATTGTTGGTTATTGGTGTCTCTGGTGAACCCAGAAGACACGATATAAATATAACTATTGGACTCCTAGTAACATTTTACTCTAGCAAAGATTGTGTTTGATCATGGTATAAGTCTTTGTTTAAAGGTGTATCCCCACTAAGCGATAATTGGAATCGCTGTACACATGATTTCAGATGGAATCTCAGGAAAATTTAAATGTACTTCGTTTGAATATTTACTCTTATTATAACTAATTTGAATATTCTATTAACATAGATTTAACAAACAAATATTCTTTTGTTTATACTTATATATATATATATATATATATATATATATATATATATATATAAATGAATGGCCCATAATGAAAAGAAAAAAATGGAAATTCGAGGCGATTGTCAAGAATTAGCAACAGAAAAAAGTAGTGAAAACAAAACAAATAATCAACCAATAACTGTTAGCAATAAGTAACTTTTCTACCTACTATTTTAAAGCGTTTAAAGCGTTTTAAAACTTTGGACGAGAAAAGACACACCTAATAACTATGACATTACTATGGTTAATCAAACTCTGCTCAGATCACTAATTTGGTAGGTATATTCTTACTACAGGAACTTAAAGTTGAGTTAGAGCATTTACAGGAAGGACCGTACTTAGATTACACACGTTTCAAGGACGAGACCTAGACAATACAAGAAAACTATTAAGAAATTACATACGTTTTTAAGACATTGGACTAGCTACCATTATAGAACCCTAGAAGAAAATATATTGGTATTCATCTACCTCCCACAGCGATAAGATATGACACAAGGTCGAGAAAGTGGGATTGAAAAGCTAGCGCCCAAAGAAGAAGAGCACTCTGGCCGTCAAAAGATGCATGGGCAGCCCCGTTGCCATTTCCCGGTAGGGGCGCCTCAAGCGATTAGCAATAAATTAAGACCTTCTTAAAGGGTGAGAAAGCAAAGCCTAGGAGGGCGGAGCTCCTAGAACTGAACAGGACAGATCAGACCAGACTGACAGAATCAGGACCCGAAGGCCAAGACGGTACCGATCTACAGAGCGTAGCGTAAATCGCAACAGATACTACACTCTGATATTAAAGGCTAGAAGAAAATATCTTATTTCCTTGACTTCACGTTCATCCTTAATTCTGAATTATTTAGCCCCTACCATAAACCCGACCTAACCTTAATTTATGCCCACAAGCTCTCCAACCACCCCATCATTACATCTATATTCCCCTAAGTCTCTAACAGAATACTTAAAGTATCTGCCAATAAATCGATGTTCGACCAAAATTCGAATTTCTTTAACAACATCTTACTTAACTCAGGTTACAATGATTAAATTACATACAAAATAACTCTATTACTCGGCAATAAAACCTTTGAGCATAATTACATGTTAGTTAAAGATGGAAATCAGAAGAATATAACAGCTACTAAAAATAACAACGCTTCTAAAAACAGACCTAGGAACCCTAATAACAATGGCAAACAATCTGACTCTCAAAAACCAAGACCACATAACCGACTAATGAGAAAGGATAACCTTAGGTTTTCACACCCAATAATAGCATTGTTACAACTTCATATACAAAGAGAATTGTTTTAAATTATGGAAAAATCTTTTTTTTTAAATCTACATAGATATACCACTATCCTGAACGAAAACCCTATAAAAAAATCTCATATTCTACAATGTCTAACATAGCACAAACTATAATAACTTCTAACAATAAGAGAATTAAATCTGCGCAAACATCTATGCTCCCAGTAGCCCCTACTAATAATTATAACTGTCATAAATCTAGAAAATGTCCACGAAACACTAATTGTATACATACAGACGTTATATACGCCTGCACTGTGAAGCAATTCTCTCGCAACGCTAATATACAAAGTAACACCAGTACACGTTCACTTCCCCTACCCGGTAACCCTACACATTCTCAACTCTTACCGCATCATAATACCTAACATATTACTCCAAGCAGGAACAACTTTTTTTACCAGTTGTTAACAATCAAGCTCGAACTTCTTTACCCCTTTTAGCTTCCCAATCAAACAATTTTAACTTAGCCTCGAATCAGAACTTAAGCATGCAGACCTTTGAGACATATACTACTAATAATAGCACACTTAATGCAATAATCACTCCATATAAAATACATATTTACATATGAGCTAGTTCTGTCCCAATTATAAACACATATCCAACCACATTTCCCCATTAAAAAGAAATGACGACGAAATAGCTAACTTAATTAATCAGAAATTTAAACTTAAAAATATCCCTTACTCTTTACACTGGTTGATCTTGAAAAAATCTAGGTGCTATACACCAGGATTACGGTTCTGCCAACTATGCAAATTAGAACCGTTATGATAATCACTGCTGCTAAGAGTATAAATATTATAAAATCTCAAAACAAATTTTTCCCGGCATGCAGACATAAAAGAAAATTTAAATATATTAACTTTATAGCCCAAACTGGCACCCCTCTACTATCCAATAATCACGCCCTCTCAGCTAACAGAAGACTAGTACTATAACAATTGAAAAATATCCTCACTTGGTTCTCTCCAAATCCATATTTTAACACCTAATGAAGACCACACGTAAAACATGCATCACTAATTTCAGCACTGTTTTAGAATTGCATGGAATGTTTTAGAAACCCTATTGAACTCGATACTTTTACTATAAGTACATTCTCCCCCCTTTTCTATACTAAAATTCAAACTTTATAACTTCAATCTTTTAATCTTTTGACTTCAATCTATTACCCTTACGCACCTTCCCTTTAGTACCCCATACCTTAGACACCCCCTTTTTTAAATTGAACAATTGTCTACCCTTCAAGTATGCCACCCTTAATAATCTAAAAGTGTACTACTTTATACGGTCTCCATCCCCAATTTTCTTCTCTCTACTATTAACCGTCCCTACTATCTTATTTTATTCAATCATAATCTACAGATTGTACAGTTTTAGTATCTGTAACCAACCGTTCCCATTTAATAGCTCTAATTCCTGTTATGTCTGTCCATTCAACTAATCAATCTAATTAAGTCAGTTAATATAATTGGAAACTAATCTCTTCCATTTAGATACTCAATTCTGATCGTCCCAACCCCGACCTTTGTACACCTATATTTCTATCAACGTGAGGCTAATAACTGCCCCTAACTATTTTAAATACTTTTATTATTGCTATTCCATTCTACCGGTTCCTGCCCAATATTGCTATTATACCTTTTCCTTCATTTTATATACTTAAAGACCTTTGACAATATTTGTATTCTTTTTTTTATATATATATTTATATATTTTTTTAATTTAGCGTTTAGGTTTTTTCGACAAATTACTGTTAGCAAAGGCAGTCTAACCCATTGCCTACCTTCGCTGCCCACTTTTAGACACTACTTCTCTTGTCAATCAATCCCTGATACAACCCCTTTACCTTCCTACGTCCGTCCACTACTCCTACCTTGCCATCTCATTTATTCGTTAACCGTTGTTTATGTTGTTTCAAAATGGATGTTCGACATCCTGCCTTATTTAATTTACCCTTCCGCTACCCCCACTCCTCTCACCTTGTCATCCCCCGTATTCGTTCACTGCTGCCTGTTTTGTCTATTTTATTTTTATCTCAATGTTGGCTTTCTTTACGGCTGATTTTTTTAGATTGAAATTACCACTTATCATGTCATTGTGATTTGAATGACTCCAAAAACGCTTTCTCTAAAAAGCCCATGGAAGTTCGCCCAAATTGCTTTTAATACGCCACTGACATCCTAAACTTTTACACACCCCTACTTTTTCGAACTGAATGGATCGTCTGGACCATTTAATTGTCTAAGATTGTCCACAACTTCAGCAGAATTTTACAACCTCAGATGCCATTTTTTCCTAACATAGGACTGAATTTTACCTTACTTTTAATCTTCTTTTACGAACTCCTTTATTTTATTTTCACATTTTATATTACTTTTATATCTTACCAAATTTTGACTTTCCTCTTCACAAACTTATCTGTTTGCTTTCCTCTGACTATAAGATATCATTCTTTGAAAAGTAATGATTAAAGAAAAGAATAATAAAATGTATTTTCTTTGAACAACTAATGACTCAATAGATATTGTATTTTGCACAATTTTTTTCACATGTTTTACTTGTTTATATAATTGCTCTATCCTGTATATATAGCATCAATTTTTCATGATAGGTTTTGCTTTAAAGGTATACATCATATATATATTCTCCTGTTCTTATATATATATATATATATATATATATATATATATATATATATATATATATATATATATATATATACAAACACGCACACACACACACATCTTTTAGCATTATGAAATTATTACATGTTTATGTATACACACGTATATTAAATTTAGAAAATATGTCGACATCGGCATAAATGCTGTATATATATATATATATATATATATATATATATATATATATATATATATATATATATATATATATATATATGACGTTATTAAATGCATGTATCTTTTTATTTAGTCTAAACACAGAAACAAAATCCTTATAATTGCAAATCAAGCCAACAAACAGCTGACATGTCCCATTTTCCCTCGCTCCCCTCTTTCTATTCTAAATTGTATTACTTTTAACCCCGCCTTTATTTTTATAACCACGCCCAGTTATCAAGAGCTATTTGTCAGCAAGGTCACTTTCTTATATAGACCTGTGCTCAATATTTTAGAAAAAAGTGATTTTATTCAAATATTACTTTACTTATTTCATGTCATTATTTGAGAAAAGAAGGGAAATAAAAATATTGCTAGATAATTACGATTATCCAGAAGAAAAAAAACAATAATTCTTTTAAATAATTTTGGGTCAAACAATGATGAATATTATGGAGTACTGATATCACATCTGGGCTGGTTCTCCAACCACTAACCTCTTCCCAGCCTGTAGACAGGGTTCAAAATAACATTTCTAACTTACTAGATATCGCATTGTCTGCCAAACTCTATCCCGTGTCGCATCGCCGCAGAGTTGAATTCCTGCGCTTGTTTTGTACGTACTTCTACGGAATGTAATCGAATAAACTTACTGCACTTGTACCCTAAAACTTACTGCACTTGTACCCTAAAACTTACTGCACTTGTACCCTAAAACTTACTGCACTTGTACCCTAAAACTTACTGCACTCGTACCCTAAAACTTACTGCACTTGTACCCTAAAACTTACTGCACTTGTACCCTAAAACTTACTGCACTGGTACCCTAAAACTTACTGCACTGGTACCCTAAAACTTACTGCACTGGTACCCTAAAACTTACTCCACTTGTACCCTAAAACTTACTCCACTTGTACCCTAAAACTTACTGCACTTGTACCCTAAAACAAAAGTATCTTGACATTCTCAATAGCAGCAAAATCCCACCTGTTTACCGTAGGGGTCCCTAGATGATGGAACATTTTCTACTTTGATAGCTCTTTTCCTTGGACAGCTTTTCTTTGGAATTTTCCTTCCTGCTTCCTACGTCCCCAACAATATACACACGCATAAATTTAAATGTAATGTGAACAAACACCTTTCTGCCCAACTACCCACTGTGTTTTCCTTATAAATCTGACGTCTTTCACATAAGGTACGCTTCAGTGTCTATAGACTTTATTTGGGGTGAATATAAGTTTTAAAAATTTAATAGCGAACATTGTGGGCTATTTTCTCATCGTAGATTCTCCAACAAATTATCTATTTGCCTTAAGCACGTCACACACAAATGTTTATATACATGTCTTTAATTTAGCTTGAATTTCTTACCTGTCTGACGTAGATGGTGTACTATGAGTTGTTTCAACATCGTTCTTTATTTATGCAGTCTCTATCTCTCTTGCTTATATAGTTCAAAATGGATTAATATTTTTCTACTTATCATAAATATATTAACATCAACACGACTGAAGCTTAATTAATTCGATGATACAACATACTATTTAGACACAAGGTAACGTTTGTTTTACAGAAGTCAGCACGCTAGAAGAATCACACTCTTGTCTGCAAAAAAAATGTTTGAGCAGCTCCGTCGCCATTCCTGGTAAGGGCACCTAAGGCGATTAGCAATAAACTTAACCCTTTTCAGAGAAAAGGTCAAGCATGTGAAGGCCGGTATCCTCAGGCTGAAAAGAACTGAAGTCCGCCAAAAAACAAAAAAGCTAATTTGTAGCATAATTTTATGATACAACCTAACAATTTGAAATACCGTATATATAGTAATCTGAAAAAATAACAGCTATAGGTATTCCTAATTTGCATACTTAATTTATAAACAGTTTCTATTAAATCAATATCTTGTAATATACCTTTGTAATTTATATTGTCATATTTACTCATATATACGCAATAGTTTTTGTCGATAGTAATATTATTAAAAGTATTAATTATATTAATTTAAGCGATTTAATTATAAAAAAGATAACGTTTTTTTTTTAAATATTCTTACAATTTAATTTTCATTAATTTTAAAGAGGGGGCAGCAATTTACATAAAAAACTTCCAGTTTAAATTTTCGGCAGTCGTAAAACGTCTGATATCGTGGTGATGCTTAGAATAGATACTACACTCTGATCCTTTGGGGATGGGTTAATGTGGTATATGTTCTGTTGCCATGAGACTATGTACACAGTGACTAATTTTTCATTTTTGTTTGGTGAGGAAGGGTAGTATCTCTGCTCTTGTCATCATACTATCTTACCAGGCATTACCTCCTTATTTAGGGGAGCAGTGTAATATATATATTCGTTTATTATACCATCCTCCAAAGCATTAGCACCTCCCTTGAAGTATATATTCGTCATGGTACATTCCTCACAGGAATTACCTACTTTTTGTGGGCAGTAGATGTTCGCCCATAATGATAGTATATGTCCTTGATTACCTTTTCTTCTGGGGGATAAGAGGTTGTGTGTTATCTGTTTTGTTCTCATGATAGTATCCTCGCAAGAATTACCTGCTCCTTTGGGGGTAAGTATAGTAATTGTTCGTTCACCATGATACCATTCTCCTAGGTTATTAAAAATATGCGATCGGGGGGGGGGGGGTATACATTTGCTAATATATATATATATATATATTTATATATATGTCAGAATTTCACCTATTTCTTTGACCGGTATATCTCCGTAAATTGATGCTACGTACAGAATTTTGCTTTGTGTGCGATTTCGTCTGATTATTGATGCGTGTTTCTATTATGTCATCTGTTTTCCCTTTGATTACTAATTCAAGTATGGGAATAGGAATGACTAACATTAAGATTAATAAGCCCCTTCGTTCGACCTAGAACGGCTTAACAGAAATACGGTACTTGTGATTGAGCGGCTAATGAACCAACAAATAAAAAATGTCATTTTCTAATTACAAAATATGCAAAGAAAAATCTTCTTCATGAGGACATCCATACAACATACATAGCAAAACGGATCCTACATTTTTTGCTTTGAACTAAATATGTTTTACGAAAGATCAAAGTGTAGTATCTGTCCGATGGATACTGCACCCCATAGACTGGTATTGTCTTGGCCTTCGGGGCTTGATTTACGCCGGTCTATGGATCTGTCCTGTGCAGTTCTAGGAAGTCCACCCTCCCAGGCTTCGCCTCCCCTCTTTGGGGAGGAGTAAGTTTATTGCTTACTGCCTAAGGCGCCCCTACCGGGGAATGTCGACGGGGCTTCCCAGGCAATTTTTAAACCCCACTTTCCCGACCCGACCTTGGGTCACATCTTACTTATGGGAGTAAGATAAAAACTGGCCTTGTGCCTAACTCCTGGAGAGGAGTAAATCAATACTCTTAAGTTTATTTGATTAAAAATGACTGATTTGGTTTTCAGTATACTTACTGTCGCATTTACAGTTTTACTATAATCAAATACATATAAATATACACTATCTTATTTATAACACAAAACAATCAGTACAGATCTATTACATACCCAGCGTTGCACCACGGGAGAACGGAAGTTACAGCGTGACCGGCTCCTTAGAAATTAGGTCAAGTATAGCCGACTAGAGAAAAAGTAGCAGACCGTACAAGTACGTTATCATAGAAACGGAGATGACCGTAATTAGGCACGCACATAATTTTTCATTTCCCTCTTATTTAGAAATTATTTCTGAATCATATTCATGGGAATGTTTTTATTCGCTAACTCTTCTAATTAAACGGTGATATTCTTACAAATATTACCTTAAAAATGACTATAAAATAATGCATACTATTTCAGTGTTTGTGTATATAACCAATTATTTACCCCCAAATTACAAAACACAACGAACAAAATTTAATAGAATCTTCGCTTCTACGCACGTAGGTTGCTGCGAGTGTTCTATTTCTTAATTATGAAATAATACGAACGTTTAAATGTACATAAATACTTATAGAACACAATAATTAATAATTATAGATAGTTACAAAAATTCGATTGACGTTAGTTATATGGGGTTCATGGGTGAGAGCAGGAGTTTGTTAGTTGCTTCCATTCTTCTGGATTACGTCGGTGCAAGGGTTCTTCTAGTATTTATATACTTATAAAATAATATATTATGTATATATTTTAGGGGTTTCAATATTAACTGCGAAAGTGTTCAATGCAGGAGTAGAGCTTAGTAATAGCATAAAAATATACGTATGACAAGAGACAAGTGTGTTTTCTTCTCAAAAAAGGTCATCCGCATGGATTTACATTCTATGATTGTTTTTATAGTTAATTAAGTTCTAACTTATCAGAGATTTCGGTTTGATTACTTCCTCACTACATGTTCGTTTCTTTGAACCAAGGAATCCCCCCTTTTGTTTCGAAATGATTTTGACGTTCAGCACTTCTAAGTGGGCCAAACAAAATAATAATGTGACAAAAGAAATGATTCAGTTCTTCTGGGGCATGGTAAGGTCACCTACTGTTTGTTTGAAACACAAATGTTTTTTGTGTAGCTTATTTGCTGGAAATATGTTTTTACTACTTTATATATAAAATATAGCCATCAACATACAGCTGTTTCGTCGTTTCACAACCTATCAGTGTGAATAGAAATGGCGATCGCATACACCGCGAGATTCGAAACTCGGACGTCATTGATGTTGGTGATCATCTTATCTAATGAACCCGGTAAAAGAAGTGGAATAAATTATAGAACGTTTTTGAATGAATTGATTCATTTGTTTACAAACTGTTCGATACAGTTACACAAGATGGCTTGATTTCTTTTCGTGGCAGATTATTGCGTTACGTTGAATCATCTCTACTACCACATTGCTCCACGCATAGGGCAGCGTGTATATATATATATATATATATATATATATATATTTATAAAGATAGATGAATGAAGAGTGATAAACATGTACGAATGTCAAGATTTATTACAAACTTCGATTGTTCAATGCAAGATATATTCTGTAATAAAATTATGTTTATTATTCTTTCCTTAAGCACAGGCTTTTCAAAGATCGAGATCTTATCATCAGAGGAATTATACAGATAGATAAGTTAGCAGTATGAAAGCCAAAATTCAACATTTGAAAAAATATATTATTATTGCTCTATCTCCTATATTGAGCTTAAACCATTCCACTATAGGTTCTATTTACTAAAAGCTCACATTTAGTTTCATATTTATTCTACTATATATATATATATATATATATATATATATATATATATATATATATATATATATATATATATATATGTGTGTGTGTGGGGGGTGCATAAAGACGCACCCTATTAATGAGGGAGACGAGGATGGCGTAAGCCTTTCTATTCCCCTAAGAGAAAATGGTAATGCCTGGGAGGATAACTTATACATTGATTAACATTTAAGGTTATATAAAAGATCACTTTATCGTTGCTGACGTAATGAATTTCTTCCCGCGTGTGTGCATCTAGGTCATAGAGCATGCGCACTGTTAAAACTTATGTATGCATTCATCAAGAATTGAAGTCGCCTGGGCTTTCAAGATTGAAACGAACAAAATGGTGGTATCTAAAGTTAAAATAGACGAACATTTTTTTTTCTTAATTCTTGAAATTAAGTATACACAGCTGTTGTTTCTGTTTGTTCAATTAATTGTTACAAAGACAATGGGAAAATGGTGAGATTTGCACACATAGCTTTTGTAGACAATCTTTATGTTAATTTTCGTTTAGCTTTTTATTTGAATGTTTTTTCTTTCCTCTTTTTTTTCGACAAGGTTTACTTTTTAACAATATGTTTAAAACTGCATAGCTATCATCATTTATTTGTTATTTTTCTTGTGGGATTATATATTAGCTGATTAAAGCAGTTTTGAAAACTCCCCGTTCCCGACTTTACACATAGTCAGAAATATGTTATTATGTCTTTGATATATTGACATGACTATTTACACTGGCGAAAAGAGGAATATGCACACAGGCACGTCTTGGCACGGAAAACGCACACGTAGATAGAAAACGAGGGGAAACCACTTTGAATAGCAGGGGATCTTGTCAAGATGAAAACGACTTAGCCTTGCACTTGGTTTCGTTTTATATTATTCGTGGTGGTTTTCTTGTGAGTCATGACATTGCCCACCAACGGACGGCAGCAAAAAAAAGAGCTCAACATTAACATTCAGATCGTACACGTTTTTCAAATTTTCAGAAAATTTGGGGAACACCCATCTCTAATATAGTAATGAACATTGTGCCTCTGCTAAAATCTCTCTTTCCTGCTATCTCACTCTCTCCCTCTCGTTTTCTTCTCTCTCTCATTCACGCACACACTCTTTCTTTCTTTTTATTGCTGTCTCTTTCTTTCTCTCTGTATCTCTCTCTCTCTCTATATATATATATATATATATATATATATATATATATATATATATAGACAGAGAGAGAGAGAGAAAGATAGAGAGAAAGAGAGAGAGAGAGTATATATGAAGTTAGGTACGTTTATATGTTCATATATATGTATGTACATTTATGGGGATTTCAAGAAAGTGTTTTTGATCGGGTGTTGCACGCAGCTTTGTGGGCGACCATGACACTTTATAACATCAATGACAACCTAACACAGTCATATAGCACCCCTTCATCAAAGCTAGTAGTGCAGTCTTTTTAATTTACTGATGGGTCATCGCTTATCAAGGCCTGTGCCACCACGAGGATAAGGGTTAAACAGACCATTAGTTGGACGATGATCGCAACCACGAGACAATAACATCAGGGGATGGGTTCAGGACAACAGTCAGAGCCAAACAGGTCGTTTTGCTCTCTCCTGCACTTTACAACATCTTTTTGGAGAGAACCACTGCTGACCCACTAGAAGAATATGAAAAAACAGTCAGAATTGGAGTCAGGACAATTACCAACTTACGTTTTGCCGGCGACATCGATGGACTAGCAGAGACTGAACAAGAACTGATCAACCGAGCGGAAAGCCTAGACAACAAAATAAAGACCAAAGTGATGATCAACAAAACCACTGACATCAACAAGAATATAAATGTCAGAAGCGAGAAACGGGAAGCTGTCAGCAGGGACGGTTGAAACACCACAGTTATCTAAAAAAAAAATAGACTGGCTCGCTCCCTGCTTATTTCTGTATGCGTGTGAGTCGTGGACCCTAACTGCAGATCTTGAGAGAATGATACCGGCTACTGAGATTGCATGCTTCCGAAAGATCCTCAACATCCTATAAAGGGACCATATTACTAATGAGAAAGTGAAGAACAGACTCTAACAAGCAGTCGAGCCATATAAAGACTTACTGACAACTGTGAAGCGGGGAAAAATGAAGTCGTACGGCCATGTTACACGTTCATCAGGTTTGGCAAAGATTATCTAGCAAGGAACTGTGCAGAGAGAAATAAGAAGGGCCAAAGAAAGAGATGAGAGGAGAACATATGAGAGTGGATAAGACTAGCGCTGAGTAGCACGCCAAGAAAGGCAGAAGGTCGTGAGGTTTAGAGAAAGCTGGTTGCCAGGTCATCTCTGGCGCCCAACGGTCATCCAGACAACGGGACAGATGAGATAAGATGTGATGTACAGGATTCACACCTAAACTAATTAACAGATCACCATAAATCTTTGAACACACATGCCTTGCAACAGTTGTAAACAGCTTTAATACATTGGTGTATACTATTTCAAGCTATCCTCACGGCCATAAGAAATTATCACGTGGTATGGAAAAATTAAGTTATATTTATGCTGATTACAGCGTAAACATCAAGACGAACTAGAGGATTCATCGAACTTACTCGGAGTCTTGCTTTGTAGCTTAAGTGAATGTATATTTGTAATATCTACTAACAGTTTTCAACTTTGATTTTCTTAATAGGGTTTTATAATAATAATTATGAATAAGTATTAAATTATATTTATGTACACACTACGTTGTTTAAAGCGTTTTGCTCTCATCGGTGCAAGGAAGTTATAATTTCATATATATATATATATATATATATATATATATATATATATATATATATATATATAAATATATATATATATGTATGTATGTATGTATGTATGTATGTGTGTGTAAAAAGGCAAACAGAAAAAAATTTAAATATAAGAGAAAAACAAGAAACGAGAAATTTGACCGGTTTCGTTCGTATCAACGAAATCGTTCAAATGTCTGGTTTTTTGTTTTTCTCCTGTATTTAAATCTGTTTTCCGTTTGTCTTTTTTCACACATTTTGTAAATCACGGCATTTTATTTTCATGACAAATCGTGCATTTTACCATATATATATATATATATATATATATATATATATAAAAAATAAACATAGTTTGAGTATCCGACAATTGTTTAAGAACCTCGCCGGCTCCTCCTCATGGATATACTCTATATATGTATATTCCCGAGGAGGAGCCGAAGAGGTTTTGAAACAATTGTCGGATACTCAAACTATGTTTATTTTAATTTAAAAAGCCCTAATATATATTGAGCACTTTTGGAAAAATATTGGTTTTGTTCATTTTGTTAATATTTGAACTTAATTATTATATATATATATATATATATATATATATGTGTGTGTGTGTGTGTGTGTGTGTGTTAAGCTATTCTCAGTTGTACAAATAAAAGACGCTATTTAAAAAGAAAATATTGATAATGTGAAAGTTTGATGTCAATCCGAAGAATTATCATTATACTTTATTCAATAACAATTCTGAAAAAGATGGGGTGGGACGCACATCATATAGTTATTATTTGTAATGTTTTGCAACTTCGCATGTCTGGGGGGGGGGCAATGCATTGGTTCTTATTCATTTGTTTACTGAAATTTATTCAGATAAGCTTATTAGTATTTGAAAAACTTTTGGTGGAATGTTTGCCGCCTACGATTGATTTGGTAACACCGTTAGCAGCAACGCAAATCGAATTGTGCTGATTCTAAAGTTTAATTTTTTAAAACATTGATTAATTACAGATATATTGTAGTATATCACATACGAGTGCTGTTAGGTAGGGGTGACAGTATTTTAGTGCTATAGACTCCATAGCATCACTTTCATTGCGGATGTTGGCCATCTTCCCGTGATCTCTCCGGTGAATAGCTGATTACATCGGGAAAACGAATGTTAATGAACCAGAATCAATCTCGTCAACATATCATAGCTGATGATTCATATAAATTGTGTGATGTTTCTTTACCATTGGAACAGTATGAATACACAATTACTTCCTCTCTATGGATATAGGAACAACTTGTGTTCGATAAATCGTTTACAATAGACATTGTGATTAAATAACATCAAAAATGGTTGATTTGCTATAAAACAGAAAACAAAACATTGGTTACAATCGTAAAAATTTCGTGGAATTCAAATTCGATTTATGTTCATTTATCTTTTATGTTTTCTGGGTCATTTAAAGCCGGGTCCAATCATTTTGCTGAAAGTGTTTATGCCTCGACTTCTTGATATTTTCAAGTACAGCTGGGACCATAATAAGTACTTCTCCTCCGGGTTAGAGTAAACCTGAGGGGAACGTCAACTATTGGGTGACTTTACACTCACAAAGTAACAAACATTAAGGCCTCAGCATCGGATGTAGCTGTGTGTCATACGCAAGACGGTTGATAGTAGAAAGAGCTTGAGTTTCGGAAATAGGGTATGTAGATTGAATTTCTTTTAAAAGGTAAAGATAGCTAAGAATGAGGGATTTCGGTATGCAGGGTGAGGTCAAAAACTTGTGTGCTAGGCAGTTTAGTGTCGTGCCCGGAACCATCGAATTTGACGCCATTTTGAAAGTTGTGTATGGCAAATAGGTTATGAGTTGAGAAAGACAGAGAAATAACGGCATCTTTGACACTTTCTTGTATCTCTGACTTCTTGATTCCGACCGTTTATGAACTCGAACAAATTGTAAAGTTATTCAATATCACATGTAACGAATTATGATGTGAAGTATACATTTAGATATTCTAATTTTTCTTTTGTGCCAATATACATAATATTCGCTGGGTCGAAATCCTTGTCCGTTCAACGGAGATCACATATATTTTTTATTAGATTTTTGTCTTTTTTAAAAAAACATCTCAGTATCTCTGATGAAGAAAGTAAATGACGTTATTCTGATTGGATGTTAGAAGTGTCAGACTTTTTGTTTATGCACAGACGAAGGTTGAGTAAGAAATTCTCATGCACAAGCCGGCTGACAAAGCATTTATCTACATTCTCGTTTTCAAGATAAGGAACTCTAAATCAAATATCTGTCACAACCAAGGTACAAAAGTAACAAAGTGTCATTACTAACGCATGTTCCCGTGTCAAAGTTAATTTGTTCTTATTTTCTTTCAACGTTGCACTAAGATGAGATGTTACATTTTTTCTCCATACAAATTACAATCTTAGCACAAAAAGTCTAAAGAATAAATACTGAATCATAATATTGCATTACAAACGACAATAAATTATAAAATGTTTCTCACATTTATTTGTTATATAATAAATTGTAATGGAATAAATTATATAATAACAGATGAGACAACGGTAATTCTTCACTTAATTCTTCTCCTGCTGCAAAATGTATATTTTCATTTAAATTTAATTAAATATGATACGTTAAGTCTATTATACAAAAAGAAGGTTGTATTTTCCGTCTGTCTATGTGTAATACTATTGTGGTCCGTGGAGTCTATCTTGGTTTTAGGTATGTCCCTAGGTGAAATCTTATCGTTCTGCGCACGGCTTCGCCAACTGGTAGCCATGAAAGTCACATCTGTTGTTAAAGCAGCGGTTGAGTATTGTTTCTTCTTGGTTCAGACCATGTTGTCTAGATCCTCAAACGCAGTAGTATGTTGCTGGCCAAAAGGGTAATACACAATCGTTATATAGAGTCGTTAATTCTTTGGCCTTGGAAACGGGACAATTGTCACTTAAAATTGAGCACTTTGTAAAAATGTAAACAAAGCATTTTATAACACATATAGCGGGAATGTACGCGACTTGTCCGTATGTAGAAATCCCATCGACTGCTTGTTGTTACTCTCTCATTGCAACAAATAAGAAAGAGGGGAAAACGTATAGAGAAAGAATACATAACAAAAAGAAAGAGAGAGAAATAACAAGAGTAAATCCATATATTGTATTAAGTTCACCGACTCCAAATGTATGTCTTTCGTTTCTGATCTAGCGAAGAGAGTGTCAGCCGCAGATATGCCTGACCTCTAGACCTTCAAAACACTCAACAATCAGCGGTAGCATAAACAAGTTGTCATTTAGGAGTGAGTAGAAAGTTGATTGACGATGTACTGTTTTCAGTAGTGGTTGAAGCGACGTCCCTATTTATCTCCCCACGTAAGCCAAAGGCATGCACAATGTCGGTTTTCAATGTACGGAAGTCCAGCTCCGTAAAAATGGCGCATTATCTAAAAAAAACTAGACAATATACACGTATTCTAATTCAGCTGACATGCACTTCTCTCTCAGACAATCCTCACATACTCGAGCACCCCCGAACGCAAATAATCAACAATTTCGCTAGAACGTATAAATATTACTAAAAATACAAATTAAATGTTTAATATGAAGATGCGCGCAAAACAATAAAGTCAAAGAAAATTATTTTTGTTTTTGATTAGAAATAATTTTAGCCAAATTATTTTTTCGTCATAACTTAATTAATGTCATGTTATACTTTTTATATAGAAATCATTTTCTTTTCTTCTGTGAACTGTCATTATTATTATTGGAGCGGAGAGCGCCACTTGTAATCATGTAGTACGCCAGTGTTGGCACATGCTCCATAGGTTGGCCAGCCAAACCCAAGATCCTATGTGCATTTTGTGTTTATTTTATGAACATGCTTTTCTTTTTCTCTAGTTAAGTTGCCTCCCAGTATTTTCTGCATTGAAATTTGTCAAAATAGCGACTTTTAGTCTAGTTCCTACAAGAGGACTATTAGCTTCATTTAAACTTTTGTTGTTGTTTTTTATGGAAATCGCTACATACAAGGCATGAAACCACTTGATGTAAAGCGCTAAACAGCAAAAAAGATGATTATCGCAAAGACATGATATGCTTCTTGGCCTTAGTCTTGAAAAGGCCAAGACTATATATAGGAGGAAAATAGTCAGCAGGAAGAGAGTTCCACAAGCCTGAAGTTCTTGGAAAGAAGCTACTGGAATAGGAAGCTGTATTACAATGTATCAAAACAGCGAATTGATGGAGACCACTAAACCAACGAGCCAAATGAGCTGGTAGAAAGAAAGCAGGGGATATATCAGACAATTCTAAAGAACACATGCCATAATAGTATTTGTCCAGAAGACTGAGACTAGCAACATTACGTCTGTTAGAGAGCTGATACAAAGAAGAAAAAGTGGGGCCAATCAAATTGCAAATACGTTTCTGCACCTTATCAAAAACCCTCAAATGGGACAGAGATTTACCAGCCGAAATATGACAACAGTACTCCATACATGGTCTGATTGTAAATTTGTAGAGGTAGAGAATAGCCTCAGGTGTGTTTGAAACAATAGAGAGAACCGACTTTACGAGAGCAGAAAGAACAATGGATCTAATGTATGAACTCCAAGAGAGATTTGATCAGAGCGAAAGACTAAGACGTTTCAGAGTCGATTTCTCCCCAAGAGCAGAGCCATCCATGAGAAAGCCTACGATTGAAAGACATGAGCTGGGTCTAAACAGGATTAAACGAAACAAGCCATTTCGTACGCGAATCCACAACCGAACTCAGGTCAACTTCTTAATCAGCTGCATATTTCAACTAATCCCAGGTAGATAGGCGAGAAGCAACACCAGAATAGAGTGCGGTATAATCAGTACAGATGTTCATTTTCTGAATAATATTCTCAGGGAGATCATTGATATAGAGAAGTAACAGTGTTGGGCCTAAAATAGAGCTATTAGCAACACCAGCGTTGAAAGGAAAAGAGAATAAGGAGACACCATCCAATATTACTCATAAGCTTTGGTCAGAGAGAAAAGACCTAATAATGTCAAGAACGTTACCAATAATACCATAACCCTGAAGTTTGCGTAGAAGATAAAATGCCGCACTCTGTCGAACGCCTTCGAAACGTCAAGCGCAATAGCCCTACTCTCTCCTGAATTATCTATAAACCGACATATCTACTTAGTTAAAACAGTTAAAAGATTGCTTGAACGAAAACCATACTGGAGATCACTAAACTTCATAGTTTGTATTCTTAAGTCTTTTACATCCGGCATCTTAAAGGCTCCTTATGGCCAATCTGGTACGATTCCATCAACTCCACCAAAATGTAACGTGAACATCTCGCTGCACAACTCCCGACTTAGGATTCCCCTGTAGGTATGGCCTCCAACTTACAGTAGCCCTTACTTTTCAGTGACAATGTTCCTTGGATGGGATTAATCAAATTAAAAAGGTAGTTTTGGAGCGTATGGGTGTTCATAATAATTATTGTTACTCACTTGGAGTGCCCACCGGATGTTACTATTGATTTATCGTTATTATTCTCTAGATATTTAAGTGGCAATAAGCCTCCCCAAGGTCTAAGTACACTCCGCATTTATCCAGTGGAGGTATGGATGGTACTCTCCTTCTTCGATCTTTCCATTCTCCGTGACTTTTCACGACCATTTTGTGTGGTACTATCCGTGGCTGGTGCTACTATATTTTAAGTAGGGAAGAGAAATCAGATTTTAGGACATTTGGTAGTTTCATTTACCTTGGATTTGTGTAATGTTGTTTCGATATTTTTTGTACTATGTCTATTTCAACCTAGCTGTGGTTTGTGAGCGTTACCTGGTTACCCGCACTCGAAGTTTTTATTTTATATTTCAGATGTGTTCATCAGTGACTTGCATTGTATGGTGGCAATCCTCCTCTTAATTCCAATTTTTCATAGTATTTATTATTATCTCACCAGAAGTGTTCACACAACCCATTATCAGTGATTGCTCACTGACAATAACCAGTTGTATTACCTGGGGGTTTGTATGACAATAAGTCTCCTGAGATTTCCAGCACTATGCGCATTTTTCAGTAAGTGTTGGAAATCACTTTGCGTGATTGCGACAGCCGGTTACCATTGATTTATCGCCGGTAACGACAATTGATCTTCTCTGGAGATTGGGTAGCAATGAGCATCTCAAGGTTTCCAGTACTATTACTATTAATAATAGTAGTAGTATTTTAAATGTTACCCTTTCCCTAGTCAGACTTGATTTTGCGAGGATGTGTCTAAAAGGGAGAGATTAGTGGTCTGTGCACCAGCTCAGATATGAAAACGATATTTGATTCATGGGCGAATGGCGGCTTTATAGAGGTTTAGGATAATGTCAGGCGTGAGAAGTTTCAGAGCCCGGTAGATGGAGCCCACCTTCTTTGCAGCAAACTTGACAGTATCTGTTATGGATTTATTATAATTAATGTTGCATGTGAATGTTAGTCCGAGGAGTTTAAACCCGGACTCTCTGTAAGGGTGTTATCCAATGACAATCCGTGGTTGCAAAAATGTCTCATAATTGTTATAGGAAAAAGCCTTGTCTTCATAGCATTGAATGTTACTATCCATTTTGGGGGCCTATTTAACTACAAATTGAAGGTCAAAGCAGTCTGACACATCCCGCATGCTGAGGTTGTGTCATGCCAAATTTGATCCAATTCTGATCCCTATTTTTTTAGCTTTTAAGTTACTAACGCACCAATGGACATACATGAATGCCCAGTTATAATATAGAATTTCACTCTTTTATTCAGTGAGTATCGAATATCAAGAGCTACTTATTATTGAATTGATATATCGTATGAATGAGCATGTACTGGGAAGCACGGTGCTCCGTGTTAGCATTTGCTTGCTCCTTACAATAACAGTGGACGTATTTCGTCAAATAGTTATCGCCGTGGGCTATGAAACCGACTATTGCTGGAGTTTTTTTTTGCTGATGAGTCATAGTTTATCAAGGGCAGCAGCCACTCGAAGCTAAATGTTCATGAGATGGGTGAATTGTCGGTTTACTGATGAATAATAGTTGAGAGGAGTACAAATGATTAATGGAACGAACGAGGATTAGTTACTTACGGGGACAGATCATGACAAGTATTTGTTAACATTAGATTGTAGTCTGTGTATTGTAGTCTGCAGATAAGCAGTTCTGTAGTACTGTTTTGAAAGATTGGAATGCTTGGAAAGAAACTATGTTCATGGAAATTCCGCCTGGTGCTAGAGACACGGAGAATAAACGAAAGTGCTTTCAGTTGTGGTAGAAAACGAGTTCTTGTGAATATTTTAAAAGGGGGATCTGATATTCGAGCTCAATTGAGCATATTCCATGGAAATAACGATAGAGTAGAGAAAGACTATCAATGTCTCTTCCGTGAGAATAGTGCTGTAGAGATCATCTCCCACTAGATTGCTAAGTCAGTCCTAGCAGGTTATCAAAACAAGTGCTTTTTCAAAGATATCCATCTATTAATTTCGATTCAGTTGAATTGTTTGTGATCATTTCCACCCTAATAATTTCCCCTCAAGCTAAGATAAAACTACCAGCATGTTATCAGTCAGTCGTATATATATATATATATATATATATATATATATATATGATTTTTTATGCAAAGTATTTAGATATGGTATAAAATAACCACAAATGTGTAGATATACCGTTAAAATCAAGACACACAAAGTTCTACAAAAGCCAAGGAAACGAAAGCTCTACAAAAGCAAGTTTAGCACAACGTGGGTTTTATACAAGCTCTCTAAACGAAGACACCCAAAACTTTATAAAACCAAGTTCAACACAACGTGGGTTTTGTACAATCTCTCGTAACCAAGACACCCAAAGCTCTACAAAACCAAGTTTAGCAAAACTTTGGTTTTATACAAGCTCTCTAAACAAAGACACATACATCTCTACAGAAGCAAGTTAAACACACCGTGGGGTTTATACAAGCTCTCTAAACCAAGACACCCAAAGCTCTACAAAAGCACATTTTACGCAACGTTGATATTATACAAGCTCTCTAAACCAAAACACTCAAAGCTCTAAAAAAGCAAGTTTAACACAGCGTGGGTTTTGTACAAGCTCTCTAAACAAAGCTACCTAAATCTCTACATAAACAAGTTTAACACAACGTGGGCTCTCTAAATTTATCCTTTGCTATTCACCGCATGGATTTATAGTAAATTGAATCCGACGAAAGTTACTGAAAGAGGTGATAGGTGGCTGTCTCTCCAAGGTAATATCAAATTAGGGTTTTGCTATTTTTTATGCTTGTTGAAGGAATGAAGAATGAGCTGAGGTCGTTTCTTTGTCAGCTCTATCCATATCGCAGTACTCAGTAGCCTCCCCTTGAAACCCGGCCATCTCTAAAATCCACCCTCGTGTGTAACAGTCTGTATCCGCCATCTTTTTTTCTCTTTCAGATTTAAAATAATAAAAACTTTATTCATTTCGTCTTTTCTGTTTTTAATTGTTTTCTTACGGGTCTTATTTTATTCTCCCTCTCTCTTTAATTGTATCTCTCTCATCGCCCACTTTTTCCTCACGAACTTTCCCATCCCTCTTCTTCTTTCCTCAAACCATCTCTTCTGGTTTAAATCTTTTAAACAACAAAGAGAACATAAATAAAATGTCTACATAAGGTTACCATAGATTACAGTTTCTCAACAGAATAAAGAGAAGTAAAGAAAAGGTATAGCACATCACTTAATAAATCTCAAGCCTAATTTATAGATATTTCGACTAATAAAAAATCTATATAAGTTTTATAAAGTACTAGCCTTCTTATGACATGTGTCAATATTTGAGCCCAATCGGGTTATTAGTTAAGAAATTATAGTTATTTAATGGCGTTACTGCTGAAAATTTTCAAAGCAATCAGAAAATCTGAATTGTGTGTGTTGTTAAAGCTTTTGTTTCTGATGGGGAAATACTGTTCAAGGTCAACGATGCTTGATTAGTGTTTTTCGGATTCAACTTCGTCGGAAACAACGGTTAAGAGGTAGTATGCTGACTTTACGTTAGACGCTCAATTCGCCCAAATTCGGCAGTTGACCAGGAAAACATAAAAATAATTCACAAACTAGTTTTGTCCGATCATAAATTCAAGTTGCATAAGATAGCAGAGGAGGTGAAGATATTAAAAAAAAGTGTATTCCCTATTTTACATGAATCTTTATCAATTAGAAAAAATGTGTTCAAAGTGGGTACTGCGTTTGCTTACAATCTCTCAAAAAATATCAATGTGTCGACGATTCAGAGCGTTGTTTGCAACAGTTTCACGCAGCAAATGGAGATTCACACAGATTCACACAGATTCACAGAGATGGTATTCCATTAAGACTTATTAACAGCGGTCGATGGTTTAACATCCCATCTATTGAGCCGCTTCCTGTTGGATATAATCACTCTAGTCACAGACAAGTCCCCATCGTATGTCAAGAATCCTGCCCACTTTGTGGAAAAATCAATAATGATCTCATTGATTCCAATCGGATCGCGGGTCTAGACATAGGAAAGTCTGTTTTCGAAATTATACACTGACATATTATTCGCTGGGGAAAAGCACATGTATTCCAATACATAATCTGGTGGAGATATTGACTTTCTGTGTAGAAACAACCCATTGTCCCCAGTACTGATCAATGTATACATGAAATACTTCAATGAAATGTCATTAGGATCCATATCACAAAAGCCATCAATGTTGCTGAGATATGTCGATGACACGTCATGCTCTGGGCTCATCAGGAGGATGTTCCAGCATTGATGAACAATGTGAACTCAATCGGTCCATCTGTACAGTTTACCATAGAAAAAGTACATACGAGCAAATTGTCCTTCTTAGACGTGTTGATAACACGCACTGATCAAGTGTTCAGGTCATCCATATATCGAAAGCCAACTTTCACTGGACAATATCTTTCAACTCCCACCATACATACAATATAAAGAAGGAAAATCACCCATTACCTACAACATCGGGAAAAAGCAATATGTAATGACGCAAAGACATCAAGAACGGATGGATTACCTAAGAGAAACTTTTCACCGAAATAACAATCAAGGGAGCATGACACCAGCTCCGATAAATCTGGATCAAACATCAAAGGGACACTACCGGAAAACTCATCATAGTTCGTCAACCATATATATAGGTCATGTCAGAAAAAGTAAGAAGATATGTAATCCATATAAATTAAAGACAGATTAGACACGCCGCCAACTAAAAGTAAGACTATGAGAACATCGGAAAGGCGTAATGCGTGTAGATCTTCAAAGGTTTAGTATGGCTGGTCATATATGGATTGGAAATTGAAACCATCTATTCTTGTGGAACACAGTAAAGCTTATAGACAGAAGAAAACGGTAGAAGGTGCGACATCTCAAAGAGGCTGCGCATATGCTGGGCCACAATAGCTTCCTTGGTAGACCTAGTACAGAATTTGATACAATATAGGAAGCAATAAGTATGAATAGTATTTTAGAACACCATTTGTATATATATATATATATATATATATATATATATATATATATATAAATATATATATATAATATATATATATATAAAATATATATATAATATATATATAATATATATATAATATGATATATAATATATATATATAATATATATATATAATATAATATAATATATATAATATATATAATATAATATATATAATATATATATAATATAAAATATATAATATATATATAATATAATATATATAATATATATAATATAATATATATAATATATATAATATACTATATATAATATAATATATATAATATATATATAATATAATATATATATAATATAATATATATAATACATATATAATACAATATATATATAATATATATAATATATATATAATATAATATATATATAATACATATATAATACAATATATATATAATATATATAATATATATATAATATATATAATATATATAATATATAATATATATATAATATATATATATTATATATATAATATACATAATATATATAATATATAATATATATAATATATATATAATATATATAATATACATAATATATAATATATATAATATATATATATATATATATAATATATATATAATATATATATATATAATACATAATATAAATATAATAGACATAATATATTACCCTCTCTTACTCTTAGCAGCAGTGTTGCAAAATTCATAATGATCGGTTCCTTAGTTTAGGAGTTTATCCTGTACAACGATATATATATATATATATATATATATATATATATATATATATATATATACTTAAATTTATATACATGCACCCCCTAAATGTTAAAGTTTACAAAAAAAATAGTGTGCTCATGTTACCGTGCTGCCGAGAATATATATTCCAAAATTTATAATGATATGTTCATTAGTTTGGTAGATTATTCCGTACGTAAGAATATATTTAGGACTGTGATCAAAGTATAGTGTCTGTTCTGTCGTCAGCTCGTCTGGGGAAATATTTTGTAAGATCCAGAGTACCCTGGTGAAAATGCATATCCCAACATACGAAACCGACGCCGTACCTAACCTCGTGGCGGGGGTGGGGGTGGGGGGTAACACTAACAGAAGGCTTGCATATCCCTCCACTGAGACAAATCTTAAAGTTAAAACTGTGATAAAACAAGAAGCCACTGAACGAAATACGGACAAGTGATCGAAGATCATTTTAAAACTTTTTTCAAATATACGGATTTAGAATGTTTTAAGAAAATAAGAACTGATTGTTAAGATGGGTTCATTCAATCGGCGCGTATAACCGAGCGTATAAGAATAAAAATATACGTTCAAACTTAAGTCTGACAGACCGACAAAAATACGTAAAAAAAACTTAAACGAGACAGACCATCGGAAATGCTATTTTAAACTTGCTGCGTAATAGACCAACGAAAATGCTTTCTTAAACTTTCAGCGTTACATTACAACGAACATTCTATTTTTAACTTTCAGCGTGACAGACCAACGAAAATGCTATTTAAATCTTTCAGCTGGACAGACCTCGGCCTTTTGGCCAAGATCAAAGTGTAGTATCTGTTCCGATGGATATTGCACCCCATAGACTGGTATTGTCTTGTCCTTCGGGGCTTGATTTACGCCGGTCTGTGGGTTTGTCATGTGCAGTTCTAGGAGGTCCACCCTCCCAGGCTTTGCCTCCCCTCTTTGGGGAGGGGTAAGTTTAATGCTTACTGTCTGAGGCGCCCTTACCGGGGAATGCCGACGGGGCTGCCCAGGCATTTTTTGTAGGCCACAGTGCTCACCTTATCGGGCGCTGGCTTTTGAAATCCCACTTTCCCGACCTTGTGCCACATCTTACCTTGTGGCAGGAAGATAAATAACTTGACAGACCAACGAAAATGCTTTCTTAAACTTTCAGCACGATAGACTGACAGAAAGTCTATTTTAAATTTTCCGCGTGACAGACCAACAAAAATGCTATTTTAAAATTAAGCATGCCACACCAACAGACGGACAGAGCCTCTTATATAATTGCTTAGCCGCATCTAAAATGTGTTAATTCAATCTACGCGTTTAGCGATGAAAATGCTATTCCAAACTGAAGCCCAACAGACTGTCCGACTGACAAAGCCTCTCCTATAAATATTCGTGGTCGTGTCTAAGAAAAGAAAACCAAATTAAGGAGAGAAAAATAAAAGTAGGGAAGCCGCCATTTTTTTTTAAATAAAAATATAATAATAAATAAATAATGAGAGAAAAAACGTGGGTTGTAGAGGAAATGGTGTTTGGGTGGGGGGGGGATTCTGTTTTCGTTTTTTTGCAACGTCGGTGATATTCTAGCTGAGGCAAACCGGCCGTGCCCGACGACGTCTACGTGTAACGAAATCACGGGCACTCCCTCCGCTTTTTCGTCTCACTTCGCAACTGTTTCTTACCGATTATTCACGGCTTTCCTCTCGACGTCTTCCCCTCCATCGCACTCTTTCTTACACTCTTTAATATATCAGCAACGTTTCCGCCCTCCTCCATCCCCACAATCCCAACCCGTACACAAGAATGCTGCTTATATTCACACCCTCTTCCTGATGGTCCGAATAAGTATTTGTTAATGTAGGAGTTTTTTCTTAAGAACTAATGCCACCCATTGTGTGTGTGTGTGTGTGTGTGTGTGCGTGCGTGTGCGTGCGTCCGTGCGTGCGTGCGTGCGTGCGTGTGGTTCATGTACAGACAGCTGTTTCGCCAGATCGGTGTGGCGAGAAACGTGCGAGTGTTTCCGAGTGTGATTCAAAACCCCTATCGCATTTTCAGAAGTCGAGCATTGTAAACACGTGTAAGGTGAATCTATAAGTGCTTATATATATATTCGCAATCATCAGGCTACCTGAGTGATCTATTCGCTAACGAAGACCTATGCATTTTTTTTACTTGTTAAAACTCTCTTTCTAAATATGTCTGTTTAAAATGTTCGCATTTGATGTATTCAAAGATCCCATTTAAACATCAAATAGGAAAAATGTAAATAGAAATGATTATGAAAAAAAGGTTTAAATAATAATAATAATAATAATAATAATAATAATAATAATAATAATAATAATAATAATAATAATAATAATAATAATAACTGGTAGCTCCACTCTTTTAAATACATGGATGTATATTTTTGTTATTCATACAAACAATTACGACCACATATGTGCCTACATGTTTCAGTTAAAGTCTTATTAGGCTAAGCTTCTTCAAACCAAGTTGTTAAAATGAAAATGGAGATAATATTTTTACGAAAAGAACTCTCAATGCCAGAGTAGACACGTGACTAAAATAACACGTGACTAAAATAACAACTATTCGCATTGGCATTGATTTCCTTAGTCATTTTTATCATTTTATTTTTTATTTTTTTGTATTATTTTTATGATTCAGAAACTCATACTAGTTCTTACCAGTCGGGAGTTAGTTCTCAACAGTGACTTTGTTGCTGTCAGGCTGAGGTATGGGTCTGTTCAGTCTCAGGAGGTCAACCCTCCTAGGCTTTACCTTCTCTTTGAGAAGAGGTTAGTCTATTGCCAATCGCCTGCAACACCCCTACCGGGGAATGCCAACGTGGCCCCTCGACATTTTTGTCGAAAAGAGCGTGCTAATCCTAGTACGCTGGCTTCCCACACCTGACCTTCTTGATGTCTAGCCTCCTGGGGGAGAGGTAAATAAACATACTTTGACCTTGTGTTTAACCTCCTACAGAGAAGGTAATTAAACATATTTGACCTTGTATCTAACCGCCTACAGAGGAGTTAAATAAACATATTTTGATCGTGTGTCTAACCTTCTACAGAAAGATTAAATAAACATAGTTGACCTTGTGTCTAACCTCCTGCAGAAGAGGTAAATAAACATATTTTGACCTTGTGTCTAACCTCCTACAGAGGATGGAAATAAACATATTTTAACTGTGTCTAACCTCCTACAGAGGAGGTAAATAAACATACTTTGACCTTGTGTCTGACCTCTTACAGAAGAGGTAAATAAACATATTTAAACCTTGTGTCTAACCTCCTAAAGAGGAGGTAAATAAACATACTTTGACCTTGTGTCTAACCTCCTGCAGTGGAAGTAAATAAACATATGTTGACCTTGTGTCAAATCTCCTACAGAGGAGGTAAATAAACATATTTTGACCTTGTGTCTAACCTCCTACAGAAGAGGTAAATAAACATATTTTGACCTTGTGTCTAACCTCCTACAGAGGAGGTAAATAAACATACTTTGACCTTGTGTCTGACCTCTTACAGAGGAGGTAAATAAACATATTTTGACCTTGTTTCTAACCCTCTACAGAGGGGGTAAATAAACATGTTTTGACCTTGTGTCTCACCTCCTACAGAGGAGGTAAATAAACATATTTTGACCTTGTTTCTAACCCTCTACAGAGGGGGTAAATAAACATATTTTGACCTTGTGTCTCACCTCCTACAGAGGGGGTAAATAAACATATTTTGACCTTGTTTCTAACCCTCTACAGAGCAGGTAAATAAACATACTTTGACCTTGTGTCAAACCTCCTACAGAGGAGGTAAATAAACATACTTTGACCTTGTGTCTAATCTCTTACAGAGGAGGTAAATAAACATAGTTTGTACCTTGTGTCTAACCTCCTACAGAGGAGGTAAATAAACATATTTTGACCTTGTGTCTAATCTCTTACAGAGGAGGTAAATAAACATAGTTTGTACCTTGTGTCTAACCTCCTACAGAGGAGTTAAATAAACATATTTTGACCTTGTGTCTAATCTCTTACAGAGGAGGTAAATAAACATAGTTTGTACCTTGTGTCAAACCTCCTACAGAGGAGGTAAATAAACATATTTTGACCTTGTGTCTAATCTCTTACAGAGGAGGTAAATAAACATAGTTTGTACCTTGTGTCTAACCTTCTACAGAGGAGGTAAATAAACATATTTTTATCTTGTGTCTAACGTCCTACAGGAGAGGTAAATAAACATAGTTTACCTAGTGTCATACCTCCTGCAGAAGAGGTAAATGAACATATATTGACCTTGTGTGTAAACTCTTACAGAGGAGGAAAATAAACATACTTTGACCTTGTGTCTAACCTCCTACAGTGGGGGAAATAAACATATTTGACCTTGTATCGGACATCCTGCAGAGGAGGTAAATAAACATACTTTGACCTTGTGTCTAACCTCCTACAGACGAGGTAAATAAACATACATTGACCTTCTGTCTAACCTTCTACAGGGGAGGTTAATAAACATACTTTAACCTTGTTTCTAACCTTCTGCAGAGGAGGTAAATAAACATATTTTGACCTTGTGGCTAATCTCCTACAGAGGAGGTAAATAATCATATTTTGACCTTGTGTCTAACCTCCTACAGAGGAGGTAAATAAACATGCTTTGACCTGGTGTCTAACCTCCTTCAGAGGATGTAAATAAACATATTTTGACCTCGTGTCTAACCTTTAACAGAGTAGGTAAATAAACATATTTTGACCTTGTTTCGAGCCTTCTACAAAGGACGTAAATAAACATATTTTGACCTTGTTTCTAACCTGCTACAAAGGGGGTAAATAAACATACTTTTACCTTGTGTTAAACCTCCTACAGAGGAGGTAAATAAACTTACTTTGACCTTGTGTCTAACCTCCTACAGAGGAGGTAAATAAACATAGTTTTTACCTTGTATCTAACCTACTATAGAGGAGGGAAATACACATACTTTGACGTACTGTCTAACTTCCTACAGAGGGGGTAAATAAACATATGTTGACCTTGTGTAAACTCCTACAGAGGAGGTAAATAAACATACTTTGACCTTGTGTCTAACCTCCTATAGAGGAGGTAAATAAACATATGTTGACCTTGTGTAAACTCCTACAGAGTAGGTAAATAAACATATTTTGACCTTGTGTCTAACCTCATATAAAGGTGATAAATAAACGTACTTTGATCTTTTGTCTAACCTCTTACAGAGGAGGTAAATAAACATACTTTGACCTTGTGTCTAACCTCCTACAGACGAGGTAAATAAACATACATTGACCTTGTGTCTAACCTTCTACAGGGGAGCTTAATAAATATACCTTTACCTTTGTTTTTAACTTTCTGCAGAGGAGGTAAATAAACATACTTTGACCCTGTGGCTAACCTTCTACAGAGGAGGTAAATAAACATATTTTGACCTTGTGTCTAACCTTCGGCGGAGGAGGTAAATAAACATACTTTGACCCTGTGTCTAACCTCCTACAGAGGAGGTAAATAAACATACTTTTACCTCGTGTCTAACCTCTTATAGAGGAGGTAAATAAACATACTTTGACCCTGTGTCTAAGCTTCTACAGAGGAGGTAAATAAACATACTTTGACCTTGTGTCTAACCTCCTACAGAGGGGGTAAATAAACATAGTTTGTACCTTGTGTCTAACCTCCTACAGAGGAGGTAAATAAACATATTTGACCTTGTGTCTAACCTCTTACAGAGTAGGTAAATAAACATATTTTTACGTTGTGTCTAACCTCCTATAGAGGAGATAAATAAACATACTTTGACCGTGTGTCTAACCTCCTACAGAGAAGGTAAATAAACATATTTTGACCTTGTGTCTGACCTCTTACAGTGGAGTTAAATAAACATATTTTGCTCTTGTGTCTAACCTCCTACAGAAGATGTAATTAAACATAGTTGACCTTGTGTCTAAGCTCCTGCAGAGGAGGTAAATAAACATACTTTGACCTTGTGTCTAACCTCCTGCAGACGAGGTAAATAAACATACTTTGACCTTGTGTCTAATCTCCTACAGAGGAGGTAAATAAACATAGTTTGTACCTTGTGTCTAACCTCCTACAGAGTAGGCAAATAAACATATTTTGACGTTGTGTCTAACCTCCTATAGAGGAGATAAATAAACATACTTTTACCTTGTGGCTAACTTCCTATAGAGAATGTAAATATATATACTTAACATCGTCCTGCTTCAAGGTTTGACTGCAATGACTACTGTGTGCCGACACTTGATTCCAGATAAAAGCAAAACATATTTACTTGCCTCCAAAAGAAGGCAGAGTTTGACACAAGGTTAGTTTTTAATGTGGGGAAAATCCAGCTCTCTTGAAAAGTGACACTCGTGATTGAGACAAAAATAACTTTGCTTGAATCTTAAAGGATTTCTCCTTCACTGACCAAAGGTAGAACAGATAAAATGTAGTATTAGAACACATATTACACTTTGATTTCAGCCAAAAGGCTAAGGAGTATCTGTCTATTTTGTATCTCTAAAGCGTCTGTTCGAATTTCTTAAAGGTGGGCGAATATATTATATTTTTCTCAATCATTTTAGTTTAAAACTTAGGGTGCATTACACACACACACACACACACATATATATATATATATATATATATATATATGTATGTATGTATATATATATCGACACATATGAACGTGTATATATATACATACACACACATATATTCATATACTAAATGTCTGTGTGTTCCCTATAGAAATAAAGGTTACATAAAATCTAAAAGTTTATTCTCATGTAAAATTTACCGGGGAAGACAATCTCTGTGAACCATTAAGGAGCTATGCGGTCATAACTCGCTTAAAACTTCAAATATATCATATTTTTATGAAATTTAAATCATATGTATAAAAGTGTCAGGGGGAAACAATGGCAGTGATCCCGAATCTCTAAGTATCCTCCAAACCTGATGGAATTATGGGGACCGAACCTTCTTTAAAACTTCAAATATATCATACTTTTATGAAGTTTATCTCATATGTATAAAATTCTGCAGAGAAGACTATGGAAACGATTTCAAATCTCTACCTTACCATCTATGTCCAGAATATTTTCGTGTCCCCACCTTTAAGTGACCGATGGGGACAGACCCCTTACAACTTCAAATATGTATATCCAGTTTTAAGGAAATTTAAGTCATATGTATAAAGAGAGTTTTCCAACATGTCAGCTCCTTCCGACTATATTAAAGAGCGAACGAGAGAAGGGCCAGTAAAACAAAGAAACTAATATGATATTATGAGCACAGTGGAAAATACATAGTAGTTATTCTCCTTCAATCTCGAGCAACGTTGTGTCTTCCTGCTAGTACATATATATATATATATATATATATATATATATATAGAGAGAGAGAGAGAGAGAGAGAGAGAGAGAACGAGAGAGAGAGAGAGAGAGAGAATGGTAGTTTGCTTGAAGCATTGGTAGTATGTTTTTAAAAAAAAAATGAAAAGTTCCGGGTAGGATGTAAGCTGGAAGGAACAAAAATAATGAATCGAAATCGAAATGGGACTTACTATTTTTTTTAAATCTTACATAACAGCAAGTATATATATATATATTTCTCTTCCATATAGTCTTAAATGTTGCAAAACTTCGAAGACTATATATATATATATATTATTATTTAAAATTTTAGTATTTAAAATATAATGTTTAAAACATAAGACAATTGTAATAGCTCAATAGTGTGAGGCTAGAGCTATGGTAGAAGAATATTTTAAACACTGCTAAAAAACGCTTTTACAGATAAGTAGACGTTCGCCCCATATCTACCATGCATGTGCTCCTACCTATGCATGCCTTCATATCTAAACTCATACCTGTACACTTACATATATACCCCTATAAAACAACGTACACGCGTACATTCACATACTAATCTAGTCTACATATACATACAGACATACATATATTTATTCGAGGATTTGAATTACCTGCTAGACACAATTTTCGAGTGCCTGCGGTCTCTTTGTACAAGAGTTTATCGGGACAACCTGACATGAGGATACTTCACCCTACAATTAAACACTGAGCAAATATTCAAAATAAAGTAGTATTCACAGTGATGTTACCTCAAGTAACAACACTTAGTTGACTACTCCACCAGACTAGATGAATTCTGGTCCTGGAATCCAGTAAGACCAAGAGACCACAAAAAGATATACTATAATTGTCACGGCTCGTATTCGTGAGTAAAGATATTTATAGTGTTGTACATCTGTCAGTCTAGTTAACGATGTTTGTCGGCTAGAGGAGTTGTCTGTCGGACGAGAACTGATAAGCAAGAACACGAAATACAATACACGGTGACAGAAAAACACAGACAATATATATATATATATATATATATATATATATATATATATATATATATATATATATATATATATAAAACTGAATAAAGTTTAATTTTAGAAATGTGGTCCTCAAAGGATAGGAGATATACGTATTATTGTTTGAAGGAAATGTGATGTGATGTGTGTGTGTAAACATGAAAAATGGAAAATAAAGTTTGTTGGCCAATGTGCGAATATGTATAGAGAGATTAGAGGGGTTTCTTTACTTAGCTCAGGGATATTTTGATATCCCACGTGTCCTTATTAAATCCCACGTTAGTAGACAGAAAAGGGTGATTCCCTCTTTAAATCCGGTTAGCAAGCGACTACAAGTTTTTCGTAAGAGGGGTTTCTCGACCAAGCGAACGCTTTGAAATATATTCTCTGACTTCTTATTCAAAATCCTTTAATTTCCCTGCCGTGGTGTTTGGCTCGGGAATTAGCATTTGGTACGATATGATCACTTGTATATTTTTTATTGTTTTATATTATTTTTCCGGGTCGTTCCTTTGAAACAAGTAGAGGAAAGGGTTTATGCTTAAATCCGGTGTCAACTTGGCGAGGGGTGAAATGTGAAAGAAAGTACCAAGCACGCCGTGCTCACTGTTGTTCACGTGCCTTGCTCCTCTCTTTGTAATAGTCAGGCGGGCGAGACTCGTTCGCTTTTCTCTAAGTGGTCGGGCGAGAGAATTCCACGACTCAATCGTAACAGTGTAAACTGGTCAATTGGGAAGAGGAAAATTAATGTTCTTAACTTCTTTACTAACTCAATGTTTGAGAAAGAAAAGAAGAACTTTAATGGAATATTCGAATATCTATGTATCTCATATAGAGATCAAGTGTTAACCCCAAGAAGAGGCGCCTTTATTTCTGAGAACTTCGACTGAGTAAAATGAAACAAAAAGTCATTAATAAATCAATGTAAATATACCTACACACCGTTTTCCGCGTGAACCCATCTTTACAAATATTCTAAACGTTTGGTCACTATGGCAACAATGCTTTTGTTCTGATGGAGTAGATATAGTTTTATTCAGCAGCACCGTTGGAAACGGTAAAACAGTATATTTTGCTGTCATAACTGACATCTCTGAATTTTCCTAAAATTGTAAACAGAGAGTAAATGTATGCTTTAACTTTCGTAGTATTTATTTCTCATCAAATCTTTCTCATCAAATCTTTCTCATCAAATATTTCTCATCAAATATTTCTCATCAAATCATGCGTCATATCCATTACTCTTTTTGCTGCTTGTATGCTCAATTCTCTCGCAACACTTTCTCACACCTGAGGCTATTCTCTACTTCAACACATTTACTATCAGACCTCGTATGGTGTACTGTTGTCATATTTGGGCTGATAAATGTTAGCCTCCTATCAGTCTCACAGACGTTGTTTGCTACTCTCACGTCTTTTCTATAATGACACGTGTTTTTCAGAATTGTCTGGTTTATTCCCTGCTTCCAGATTGAATTTGTCTTTATGCGGTCTTATTTGATTTTTATTTAATCTTACCGCCGCCACATTTGGTATCGAGTACTTCCTTATGAACTGATGTCTATTTGCTTACTTCTGATACAATCGAGATGTCGTATTTTCTTTCTGTGACCGTCTTATTGACTATCTGGATTTCCATCATGTTTGAACAGTATCTTAGTGGCTTTATCTGGATCCCACGTGTGAACCGTGTTTAGGCCGCCATCGTTATTTTTGATAACCATGAACAATTATTTAATTTATAAATCTATTAATTCTACACAGAATCACCGGTTACTTGGTTGATTCATATGTTCTTGAACCTTTACTTATTATTAAGTTGCCAGGAGAAGCACGACTTGCATAGCCACTGATTTGCTTTTACAAAAGTAACCTAAAAAGTAGGAAATTAACCTTGTGTTTACTTTCGGGAGCCTCGTAACTCTCGCTTCCCTTATTTTGTCTTTTAGTCCTTAAATTCCATGAGCGATGTTTCTGACAAAGGGGGAAGAATTGCTGCTTTCTGAGTCGGAATCTATCCATCTAATACTTATCGCTGGCTAGTTTTTTACCTTGAAGTTGTAATTTTTAATTTTTATTCATTTATTTTTTAGATCCTTACATCAAGTGGCTTCATGCCTTGTCTGGAGCAATTTCGATTAAAAAAAGCCTACTCTCTCGCTAATCTCACATAATCGTGTTCAACCAACCACATCGGTGTATTTCCTCTTCAGTTTCGACCGATTTTATGTACATATATTAGATAATATATGATAACTTACAACTAATAAGCATTTGTAAATCAATATTATTATATTTGCTCTATTTTAGAGTGTTGAGCACTTTTTGTAAAACAATTAAAAATAAACGTTCAATATATCTTACCAGGCCTGTCTTGCGGCTGATGGGGATAGAGTATCGCACACGCGAGTAGACGTTGCATGAAAAAAATATATCAATTATAAAAAATGAACTTTTACATTTATTTGTTTGGTTGTAACATGGGTCCCTTGGCCAGTTCATAGGTGTTCATCAGGCGACAAGTAAATGTTACAATTTTAAAACATTAGCTTCCTTATTAACAGCCATAAGAAGGCTGAGAAACACTTCTATCGTAATTCTGAAAACATAACAGCATTTAACATCGGTATCCTCACGTATTCATGATATAAA
>OY744520.1:160740949-160850949 GCA_963556195.1 Sepiola atlantica | reverse complement strand
CAATAAGTCTCCCCAGATTTCAGCACTCTCAACCTTTTTTCGATAAATCACTTTGCAAATCACTTTGCGTTATTGTAACATCCGTTTACCATTGCTATCATTCTTTCAACATTTGTTGCAAATCATTTTTGCGTTATCATAACAGCCGATTTCCTGTTAGCAACGACCGTCGGTTTTTTTCTTGAATTTAAGTTACAATAAGCCTCCCCAAGGTTTCAGTATTCTTGCACACTTCCAGTGGAGGTCTGATTGGTGTTTTCCCTCCTTGATCTTTTGCATTCTCCGTGACTCTTCACGACCATTTTGTGTGACATCACCCGAGGCTGCTGCCACCACATTTGCCCCTCCAGGGAGATGACTTCATCATTATCATCATCATTTTTTTTTTCTCACTAGGAGTTCTCACCCAAGTAATTATCATCGATTGCTCACTGACAATAGCAAGTTGTTTTCCCTGGACTCTGAGTGGCAAGTCTCTCAAGATTTTAAATCTCCACTTTTTTAACTAATCGTTTCAAATTGTTTTGTGTTCTCGCAACGGGCGTTTATTATTGATTTTAAGCTTATAAGAGTTTGAGTCGCAATAAAGCTTTACCGGATTCCAGTATTTTCCGTGCTCTTTCAGTATAGTATTATGGTGCTTTCCCTCCTCGGTCTTTCTATTTTCCCTGACCCTTATTGACTATTTTCTATGACACCAGCATCGGTTGGTGCCAAGGTGTTTTTATTGATAATGTCAGATTATGCTTGTTTTTTAGACTGGCAGTTTCAGTTTTTTTGGTTTCGTGCAATGTTTTTTTTTCTGTTTCTAGTTGTGCTTACAGGGCGTTATTCTATTCCAGTATTTCTGTAATTGGTCGAGGTCATCTGGTTATTTTTCTGCACTCGGTGATTTTTCTAAATATTTTAGCTGTGTTCATTGTTGTTGTGCTTTGTATGGTGTCTGTCCTCCCTTTGATTCTAATTTCTCATAGTCTTTTTTCTACTTTTTTTTCAGGACTGTTCCTAGTGCTCGTACTATTATTGGTATTACAGTGGTCTTCTTCATGTTACGTATTATTTTCAGGTCCCTGTTAAGCTCTATCTATTTGCTTACTTCTTCTGTCTCCTTAGTCTGCTGGGGCGAGGAAACTTACGATTTGGCAGATGATTATTATCATCTCATTATTATCATCATCTCATTATTAATGATGAGACGATTCCAATAATTTTCCCGATTCCGATACAATTACCGATTCCGATTCTAAAATCGTCTTAAAAAAGTAGAATTTTATTTGAGGGGGAAGGGGTTTAGCGGAGAGTTATCATCTACTTTTAAATGTATATAAAATTTTCTTTTTGATTTGACAAACTTCTTAATGTTTGCCGTTTATGTATCGTATCCAAGATTTTGATAAACTCATTGTGAGATTTTCATCTATATTTTTCACTTGTGCCAGAAATAGAAAATTAAGTTTTAAACAAAAGGAACAAAATTTTAAATAAGTAAATGAATCGTTTTTGGAATCGGAAATTAGGCTCATATTTTTTCGATTCCGATACCCAAAAAGTTCCGATTCCGATTACGATTAATCGTTCCAAATTATTATTATCTTATTAGGATCATCTGAGTATTATAATCTGGTTATAATTATCACACCCTGTCTTATTACTGAGATGAGTTTGTTCGTTTGTAATCCAATACGGTTTTATATCTTTCATTTTTAAGTATTTGCTCCTACGTGTCTGTATATTTCTCTGCGTGTGCAATGCTTGCATAGTTCCCACTGGACTACATTTCCAACCCAGTCATATTTGTTTTAGTATCCCTTTTTGGCAAGTTTCCTGTATTCACTTATGATGTGGTTTACTGTTTCGTCTCTTTGTCCACATAATCTATATGTACTGTTTTCATCGGACTTGTATATCTTGGCTTTTAAATAGTGCGTGCTTATGTCGTTATTTTGTGCGGCGGTAAACAACGATTCCGTTTCTCTGTGCAAGTGTCCTTTCCATAACCATGTCTGTGTGCGTTCGTGTGCTATATCTGTGACAATTCTTATAAACCATCCGAGTAACTGCTTCTCTTCCCATTTAGCTTTACTTGCTTTGTTGTCCCCGTCTTGCTGCTCGTCGTATTTCTCATCTTTGTGATGTTTCGCGGCGGTAATTAGCCATTCTCTATTTTTCGTGTTATGTATTTTTTAGTCTTTTTTATCGCATCCGCCATGCAGTCTTCAATACGCCCGTTTTCCTTTTTTTTACATCGAGTCGTTAAGATCCACCCTTTAGTTGTGTGTGTCGATAAGACACCTTTCATCGAAATAAAATTATGAAATAAAAATCTTACAAACAGTTTCCTCACGTTCAAAGTATACAGGTTGGTAGAAAATTTAATTGTATTGCGTTTGCTATAAATTATTTGGGTTTTTTTAATTCTTTGTTTACCATTTCTTGACTTTACACTATTCTTTAGTTTTACTCTCTGGTTATCTCCCCTGATAAAACATATGCAGTATTTAAGGGACCTACAACTGTTCTTCCAACGCTGCTTGGCGCCCTATTTATGCGTATTTTGATAATCTTCATCTTGTCCTCAACACAAAGATCTCCGTTCAGCCTTTTCTTTCGTCTTTCATTCGTCCTAATTCTCCTTCCCTCAAATAGTTCTGTGTGTGTGTTTTTTTTTGTCATTTGATGCTATCACATTCCAAATGGGTTGTTTTCATTCCCTCTTTCTCAAATGTCCCACTATCCGTCATTTTAATCTCGGTTTCAAATTCTTTTATATAACATGGTGAGCCATGTTGCCGTTTGAACAGAACTCTGAAGATGGCGTCACGTTTATTACAAAAGAAATCGAAAGTTGGAGATATGGTGGATACTTTTAGCTTTGTCGGTTAGAAATCCCGCACTTTAGTAACAGTCTGTTCATTTTGTTCAAAAGGTGACGTCACGATGAGAATCGAAGAAAAGTCCAGTCAGCTCACCATTTTGTTTTTTTTTTGCAATTGATATCATGTAAACAATTACTGTCCGTTTTGCCTTATGGTATCCAAGTGTGTTTAGAGATATCAGAGGTTCTCATTTGTTTAGACATGTCACGTGCTAGAGGAAAGAGCATCTCTGAAATAGTTAAACTTAGGTAGCAGAGATACTATAAGATAAAGGCCTCTGTGAAATGGATAACAAAAGACATGTAATAATCCTTATTAAAATGAAGTTTTTCTGGGACGTGAATAAAAACTTATTCTCCTGAAAGAGTAGACACTACGACAAGAGCTGTAAAATATAAGCAACTGCCCCTGGCTACACCTCGGGGAAATTATAGAAGTCTTAGGAAACAAGGAGAATCATTGGCAATAAGACACTGTCTCAATAAAATACTCATATGTGCAACGGAAATTTTTTTTTTTAATGAAAACCTAAATATATTCATTATGAAAAATGCACAATGCTACCTTACTAAAATTAGAACGAAGATAAATTCAAGCTGTGGGGCAGCACAATTTCTAGACATGTTTAGAAAAAGGTATTGTTATTCCGCATCTTAACTATTCCAAAACAAAATGTAGCACAGTTCTTCAACTTCTGCGTATGTTGCACAGCCAGTGTTTTCCCTTTGTTGTTGTTATCTGCGACTGTGCTACACTTGCGTGTCCGCCATCTTTAATTGGCTTCGTTGTAAATACACCACAATAAGGATTTACAGTTCAGTCCTCTATTTAAGTCAGGAAAACATTCTGTGAACTGTGGGACCAAATCTCTATTAATATGAACCCAAACTTGCTCCTCCTCGTGCATTGTTATGAATTACGGACCTTCATGGAGTCTCTCTCTCTCTCTCTCTCTCTCTCTCTCTCTCTCTCTCTCTCTCTCTCTCTCATCATCTGTATAGAGAAAGCCATCGGGATCGAACGTGGTGGCCTATACTTTGACGCAAGCGAGGCATGCCGAAAAGTCAAGCTGTCCATAATGAATGATAGCCTAAAAAAAACAGTATTAAAAAAATTAAATTACATTCAACAAAAAAAAGGAGCGAAACACGGTCGGACTTTTTCTAAAACTGATCTTTATTCAATACTAGCAGGACCTGTCCTCCGGCGTTGCCCGGGATAAATGTAAATTAATGAATTAAAGAGTGTAAACATCCGGCCGAACGCAAATAGGTCACATTTTGGAATTGTTGCAGGGTGAAAGGAGGAAGAAAGGAATGTAGAAAAGAAGGAGACGCGGTTGTAAGTATCTTCCTGTCCATACCAGGATACCGGTATTTACTAAGATTTTTTTCTTTTGAATTTAGTACCCGCTCTATCTAAAATTAAAGTGGCCTACAAAGCCCTACCAAATTCAATTCTCTCCCGATTATCGTTGTTTAGAAATTCCATTGTTTAAGCGATGACGGAAAAATGGAAAAAAGAAGAAAAAAATGAAAAATGAAAGAAAAAAGAAAGAAAAAAGAAAAATGAATATGTCTTCTGAGAACTATTGAAACAAACAAATATAATTTGAGTGACCTCGAGAGCAGTAGTAAATCATGTTGGTTTGGAAGAAAATGATGATATTCATAATAGGTAAAGTACTACATATTACACTAATTGTTTTATTTTCAAAATACTATATGGTAACGTTGAATATAAAAAATCCGGCCCATAGTCCTCCAGCCCCTCCCTCGAAGGCGGAAGTATAACAATGTTTTTTAAAAAGATAAATAAATTGTGTGATATGACTGAGATCGAACCATAATCTTCTCGGTCTTGGAGCTACGCTGATAACTTGAGGCCACGAACACAGGTATAAAATGTAAGCAAAATTAGGTCATATAAACCAAGACAGCCGGTAGCTGGCATGTGTTATAATTTATGATACGCCATAATGCGACCAAACTAAGGGCTATTATTCTCACGTTTTCAATCATTTCTATACCAAGAAATCGATGTTTTTTCTAATTTTTGGATATTATGCATGTGAGAGGAGTAGGATTCAGGAAATGTTAACTTTATGGTTCTTGTTGAGTATCTTAGCGTATATGAACTAAATTCGGAAGTCGAGTAGCTGAAGAAATTGTAGCCGCCATGTTGAGTGTCGAAGTACAGATAGAACTATGTTCGTTAATTGCATTCTCTAAAAAGTGGAATGAGTTTAAATGTTTACGTAATAAGTTGAAGGAACGTAATCCGATATTCTCGAAAGATCAACGGAATTAGCGGGAGCGTCCATTAAATGGTTGCATAATGTTTTGTATTATGTAGTAAATTAATAGCAGAAAAATTGTAAGCACTAACGGACACTTTTAAAAAAATATATACGTTGATTATTAGTTCCCGGTGACGATTGGGGTAGTGTCAGTACTTAAATGTTAGGGGAAAAATTTTGCTACCACCTATATGGAGTATGTTTTTAAGAGAGTCGAAAATGGTGGGTCAGAAATAATATTACGGGTTAGTTGGAGAAAAATAATAACAAATTTACTAAAACATGATCGAGTGAATGAGTGTAATGTAGTGCCGAGTTTAGTAGCCTGTGATGCATGTGGTTAGTTTCCTATTTTTCGAGAAAGGGTAGGGGAAAATAGTCTTAACGTTATATATCAAAATATTAATTAGAAAAAGAATTCAATTGTGTGTTGCTGCGTTTAAGTATATAAACACCACGGATTTTAAAGACTAAATTTCGTTCATTATTTTGATTGTGAACAATCTGAAAACTATTTTATTTACAGACGTTATTAAAACAAAACTCAAGCAATGTCGATAATAATCATTCAAAGTTTAAAATATATTGTTGGTTACGACTTATGTAATTACGAGTGTTTCTATTTTCTTGTCTCCCCATGGGGAAGAGTTACGAAGTCGGCTTTAATGTGGGGGAAATCCAGCTCCTAAAAATAAGGTACTTGATTGGGACAAAAGTAAAAATTATCTCAGTCTAGGAAAGTTTACTCCTTCACTGACCGAGGACAGAAAAGATGAAGTGTAGTATCAGAACAGATACTACACTTTCAATTATTTATTTGCGAGAATATGTATACATTTTTAACAAGTGAGGTACAAGGCTATCAACGTGTGGTAAATGTGGTGCCATTGATCACCCTCGTCTATCCTATTTTGTCTATTCTACTCTTTACTAGAATCATTTTAGTTGTTGCATTTTATACATGATTTAAAATGACTAAAGAGTTTTTAACTGTTTCTTCTAAAACCGTTTCTTAAACTAACGTTACGATACTTTTTAAAGGTAATCAAAGCCATTAAATCAACATTTCCTGAAACTCGAAACCTTAGAAACGTTTTCAAAAGTTCTACACTTTAAAGCATGTAAAATCTCTTTAACTGACAATTATATATTTTTTTTAGTTCTGTATAACTCTCTTTTAACTCCCATATATGGGATGCTTCCGAAAATATCGAAAGATTTGAAACATACTATAGGATTCTTAGACTCATATGTGGGTTTGTTCAGTCGTTAATGTGTGTGGGCGAGTATGGGTGTGTTCCGTTGATTTTAAACTATTTTTTCAACACAATCGTTAATTTCAAATCAATGTCATAATTTACCTGATACTTTCCTTCATCTCCTTCCTCTTTCTCCATTCTTCACTGGCCATCATAGTCTTAGTCGTCGGGTGATGTGCCGTGAGTTTTCTTAAATTTCCTTACCTTCATCGTCGTGTAGATTTCTTTATTGCCTAGTGCGATGCATCTGCTCTCTGGGAATAAAACTCTTTTACATGACAAAGAAAGAATTCAGAAGGAAGATGTCGAAAGGGTTATGAAAAGGCGTTTATTGATCCCTTCTTTCCTGATAACGCTTGGGAGGGAGTCGCCGTTTTCCAGTTGGTTTGCTTCTCCGTTTTTGACTTAACCATTCTTCTGACTGGGTGGGGAGAGATAGATGGAGTGGTTTTTCCAGTCTCATTTGGAACCCAAACTTAAAGTTTCCAGAACATTATCTTTGGAAATCCGTTAGTAGATAAAGGCGACTCAATAGACAGACAGTCGTTTTTACGAAGGTCACGTTATAATTCGCCAGTTAAAAATATACTGTAATTATCTAGGAAAAATAAATAATTTTGGCGAGTATATTAAGATGCCGTCCCACCCTCGAAGAGAAAGATGAACTCGGCGCGAAGACTTGAAATTTCGAACGAGTGTGTTGCGTCTAGAAGTAATACATGTTAGCACCTATGTCTACACGTTTAAGATATTTCACAAAAAGTAAGTTGTTCATAAATTAATGAAGACATTTCTTTATAAACCATTTTCCTTCTAAATTTGATCACAATGTTTTACTGCGGCGTTGAGTGTGCAAATGCGTACACTTTATATTTCTCTTGCTCGAGAACATGGGTTCAAACCTTTTCCTTTGACAAGCTCCTATGATTGGCCTTAACTTTAGACCTGAAATAAAAGTCTTAGATCAAATCTGTTGCGACAATTGATGGAAATCTGGTTTAATCATTCTACCGCTCCTGAAAGTACCCGACTCCTGATGCAATCGTAATTATGTAAAGTCGGATACGATTGAAGATGAAGAATTGTTGTCACATCTCGGGAGTTGCAGCTCAGAGCACCTTTTTCCTGTCTGAACAGAGTACAAAATAGACTTTGCAATCCGGTAGGCGATGATCTCTTCACTTGGTTAGAGCCTCTTTCTCACAGAGACGTCGCTAGTATTTCTCTACTTTCTCGCTTTTTCTATAGTAAGTGCTCAATTGATCCCCAACATCTGGTTCCCTCTCTTAAAACATTCAGAGCAAAAATTCATCTTGCTAGCAACACTGCAAATACCTTTTTCCCTCTTCGATGTACATAAAACCAAAACTTCTATGAATTAAGTTTCCTTCTAAGGAATTCGTCTGTGGAACACGTTGTTGTGGGGCTGCTTCCATACAGACTATAATATGATCGTTTTCAAGTCCAATGTTAACAAATACCTGTCGAACCGTCCTTTGAAGTAATCAAATTTTATCCCATTCTTCTATTGTTTAAAATTATCTCATAGTACTGCCCAATCGTCTAACATTAACTCTTATTCTTGAGTAGTAAGTGAGGAAGTGGTGCTTAATTAGTATATATCAGGTGTTTGGTGGTGCAAAATTGAACTAGGTTTTTGAAAAGAACAGTCACAATAAATCGGGGACAGCATTACATGTAATGAGAGCGAAAGAAAGGAAAGACGATTCGACTAAAATCTAAAAGTTGTAGAAGGAAAAGTAATAAAAAAATATTCGGGTAAAAACTAGAAACTCGAGGCGCCTTTTGGTCGACACCTTTTCAAACATGCAACGTCGACGGATAACGATTAAAATAAATGATTTATATATATATATAAACGATATTTTGTTGTTTTCTAAACTCTGATTTTCAGGTGGCGACTTTATTCTTAAAACAAATTCGACTAAGTAATTCTCTGTGTTATACTGAGAGTTTAATGCCTGAAACGTTGTCATATCGAGCCTTACAAATAGACTATAACTCGTAAGAATGGAAAATGACAGATAAAACTATTTTAATATCTGACGAATTAACACTTAAACCATTTGCACCAAAAGGAGAGGAGCAAACCTTGGAAGTCGCACCCTCAAGATTTAAAAGGTGGGTAGTTTTATCTTGAGGGGGTATATCTGTGTTGATTGTCAGAAAGTAGAGCACTAATATAATCCACTCTGCCGAGTATTGATTTACTCCTCTCCAGGAGTTAGGCACAAGGCCAGTTTTTATCTTACTCCCACAAGTAAGATGTGACCCAAGGTCGGGTCGGGAAAGTGGGGTTTAAAAATTGCCTGGGCAGCCCCGTCGGCATTCCCCGGTAGGGGCGTCTCAGGCAGTAAGCAATAAACTTACTCCTCCCCAAAGAGGGGAGGCAAAGCCTGGGAGGGTGGACCTCCTAGAACTGCACAGGGCAGACCCATAGACCGGCGTAAATCAAGCCCCGAAGGCCAAGACAATACCAGTCTATGGGGTGCAGTATTCATCGGAACAGATACTACACTTTGATCTTAGCCAAAAACGATGAACATCCCAGTTCGATACCTGCAGCGAAACTAATCCCATCACACACACTTTTGGAGATCGCTGACAAAGCTAGCATCAATTTTCCTTCCTCTGCTCTACGTGATTAACAGCATCCAGCACCCAAATTTCAAGCGTGCTTCATAGGGATGCGGAGGGGGGGGGGCCTTGTTGAAATACTATCTCGTATTCTTGCAGAAAGTATGAATTAAGTTTTCGTCAGTTTTGAATAATCAGGAAAGAAGAAAAACTATTGAAACCCCGTAGCTTACGAGTATGTGCGTTTTACTTGAGAGAATGGGCGCGGTTTCAACCTAGGGTCCTCAAACTTTGAGTAACCTGAATTGCTGAAGTTTCATAAACTGAAATATCAAAAGAAAATTGGAATAAATAGAAACATAGTTGTATTTCTTAAAGAATATTTTTATTGACAAATTTTTCCAGTTTGTTAAAAAAAAAAATTGTCGATGTTTCCTTCAAACTGTAAATGGTATTAATATATAACTATTCAAAAAAGAAAATCAAAATCGATGCGGACGAGTTAAAAAGTGGCCTATTATGGGGTAGGCTGTCTAATTTCATTAGCCTAGCTTCCCCAAAAAGAGATAATCCAGCCTTGGCCATAATACTTTCTATATTAGTTTATTATACTATCACATGTTTGCATTTATATTTGTATGAGTTAAAAGAAAAATAGGAATTTCATAACGACTACATGTTAACACATCCATATTGAAATAAAAGATAGCATTATGAAAACAGTAAACTGCTATACAAGTTCTTTATCTCTCTAAAAAAATGTTTCTCAAAAAATATTTGATATTTTTAATATTTTCAGCTTCTACATTAAAATTTACGGTTATTGTTTTACACCCATATTTATGGCTGTCAGACTGTTTCCATAAATGACTTTCAGAAACAGGTGAAAACAATGATCATAAAACGAAATTTCAATTGCGATGAAAAAAATAGGTACTTTAATAGAATGGGTATCCAGAGGATTTCAGTAATCGAAAATTGCTTCGGCCATTTCAGGGGTTGAATCGATTCTCCGTCGATACTCCAGAATAACTGGGTAAGTACTGTAATCCTTTGGATACCTATTTCTTATTACAAGTACGAAAAAATAAGCCATATAAAGAGAGTAAACAGTTCTAAATCTAATACTAACATAGTAATTTCTAAAGAAAAAAGCAACCATATAACTAAAACAATGGTTGTTTTGTTTGTTTTGAAAAAAGTGTATTATAGTTAACCAAAAAAAAGAGGAATAAATAGACAACACACAGCTGTTACCAAACGCAAGAAAATTCTTTTTCTGTTTACCTGTATAATTTTCAAGTGTGTCTACTGATTGTAAGATGTATTATCTATGAATTTGTTATCGTCACTTTAATGTATGGTTAGTCATCTTCCAAAATGGCGATCAATTTATTGGGTAGGTGTTCATTAATTTCAGGCTTAAAAGATAGTGGAAAAACAAAAGGGTAATGTAAGCCTAAGTCTATGGGTGGTTGCCAGTCAGATTAGGGAACGCTTTTTTATCATTACCTTTTTAGCCTGAAATTGACGAACACCTACCCAAGAAATCAACCGCCATTTTAAAAGATCTAACGATAGATTAAAATTGACGATAACAAATTCATAGATAAATCTTACAATCAGTAAACACACTTGAAAATTATAAAGGTAGATAGAAAAGTAAATTTTCGTGCGTTTGATAAGTTACTTGTTGTCTATTTGCCCCCTTTTTTCATTGTTAACTATAATACACTTTTACCGTTTTTGTTTTTTTGTCTTTCAACGTTTTCACCAACTTCGTTTCTTTTCGGCTGTTTCCGGAACTCTTTTATAAAAATAGTCGAACCGCCATGGGTATGAATGTAAACAAGTACCATCATTACGTATTTCGATTCTTAGAAAATATATACATTTAAAGGATCTATTGTTCTTGAAACAGTTATTCTTTCTAAGTCTGAAAGAAAATGTTATTCATACAACCTTCATGCCTCTATATATATATATATATATATATATATATATATATATATATATATATACTAGACACCATTCTTGAGTGTTTTTGGTCTCTGCACAAGGGTTTGTCAGAACAACCTGACATGAGGATACGTTATCCTACAAGTAAACCCTGACCAAATATTCAAAATAACATAGTATTCGAAGCCCAAATAAGATCCCCTCGGCACGGCTATACACTAGCTAATACTGGAAATAGTGCATCTTCTCCTAGTCATGTTACTTCAAGTAACAACAGTTAGTCGTATACTCTACCAGACTAGATAAATTCTTATCCTGGGATCCGGTAAGACCAAGAGACAACAAGAAATATAGGCTATAACACAGTTAACTCGCCATGTGTTCTTCACTTCTTCACTAAATCAACGTTTGAGAGATAAAAGAGAACTTTAATAGAATATTCGAATGTCTATCTCATACAGAGAGTAAGTGTTAGTCACAGGAAAGGGCCCCTTTGATTTCTTAGAACTTCAACTGGAGTAAAATGAAACAATATATTTATAGGTATACCCAATAAACGGCGAAATAAAAGCAGAAATTGTCATCTGTTTATAAAACGTACATTAAAAATATCTTTATTTTTTTAATTTAAAACTTTTATTAAAGAACAGTTTCCAAATTCATGTAAAAAAATGTTACAAAGTACATCTTGTATTTAGGTTGGGTTTATCTCATCAATTTAGTTCATGGTGTCTTAACAATCCGCCACGCTTAATTTCTAAAATCAAGTATGGCGAGTCAAAAGCGTAAAAAAACCACTTTTTCATGTTGAAATTTTATTACCATACGCTGACTGTTTTTTTCTTGCCAGTTTCAGTTCCATTGGGCTCGTGATGTCCTTTTTATATTTTGAGTTGTATTTCAACATACCTGTGGGCGGTTTGCAGATTCACCGATTTTCCTAAAGATTTCTGCTATTTTCACCATTGTCGTGTGTTGTATAGTCTCAATGTTCACTTTGATTCCAATTTCTTCCAGTCTTTTTTTTTCAGGACTGTTCCTAACGTTTCTACATTTATTGGTATTATAATGATTTTCTTCATGATTCATATACATTTCACTTATCTGGCAAGTCCCATGGGTTTCATTTATATATAATAGTATTATTCTTATATAGCAGTAAAGAGACTTATACCCATTTAATTTACATAGGTGATTATGGTGTGTACAGACACATGTGTGAATTAGATGACTACGCTAAACAGAGTCACTCTTTCTTTTAGATGTTTACAAAGACATTAAGAAATATCACTGAGTGAATCAAAATAGGGGCGAGAGAAATACATAGATAGCTCACATAGGTGAATGTTTGGCTGAGAACAATTAAAACAAGTCTATTGTCCCAGATCTAAGGTATGTTTTAGCATATATTTCGTGTTATTAAAGTATAGAAAAACATTTTAGAGAAATGAACGTTAATAAACTCACCTTTAGTATAATATATATATATATATATATATATATATATATATATATGTCACAAATATTCTTGACACTTGAATATGTACGCATTTTTCTTAATAAAATTGCGCTATCAAATATTAATTAGTTTACAATGTAAAACAAATGAATGTAACTCGCCATAAAATATATTTTCAAGAAATTTTTTTTTTAATGGAGGAAGCGATTTTGCGATGGTTTTTTCAAAAATACACATTTATTTGATGATAACTGAAGTGCCAGGATAAATGGAATTTGCCAATGTGGTAATTTCTTTTTGTCGTCAAAACATCAGAATGATCTTATTCTAATACGTTTATTCATAAGATTCCGTAATTTTATAAAGAATCCAACTTTTCATCTTTTAACATAGATTTTCAAGAATGGAAGTTTTAAAAGCTGCTCTATTTTCCCAGTAACATTTTAATTAATGGATAAACGCAAACGATGCCCTCCAGAATACTGCTGAAACCACCATTTTTATTCTTAATTTTTTTAATGGAAATCGCTCCAGGCAAGGCATGCAGCTACTTGATGTAAGGAGCTAAAAAGAACAAATATGATTATCGCAAAGTCAGGAGATGTCTCGTGGCCTTAGTCTTAAAAAGACCAAGATTATAGGTAGGAGGAAAACAGTAAACAGGAAGAGAGTTCTACAAGCTAGGAAGATGTATAACTATGAGGTATCGAAACAGTGAATTGATGGAGACCAATAGACTAACAAGTCAAACGATCTGGAACAAAAGAAGCGAGGAAAAGATCACATAATTCTGAAGAACACGTGCCATAATAGTATTTATAGACAAGACTGAGATTAGCAACATCACGTCTGTGAGAGAGGGGGTGTAAAGAAGAAAGGATAGGGCCGATCAAATTACAGATACGTTTCTGCATATTATCAAGAACCATCAAATGAGGCAGATATTCACCAGCCAAAATATGACAACAATACTCCATGCATGGTCCGATTGTGGATTTGTAGAGATAGAGAATCGCTTCCGGTGTGTGAAAGTGTTTGGAACAATAGAGAGAACCGACTTTACGAAGTATGAAATCTAAGAAAGATTTGATGAAAGAAAAACCAAGAGATTTCAGAATCGATTTCCTCTTAAGAGCAGAGCCATCCATGAGAATCTCAGGAAGAAAAGGGACACGCCTACAATTGAGAAACACGGGCTGAGTCTTAACTGAATTAAATGAAACAAGCCGTTTCGTACCCGAATCCACAACTCAACCCAGGTCAACTTTTAGATCAGCGTCATATTTCGACTGATCCGAGCGAAATTGGCGAGAAGCAACACCAGAATAGAGAGTTGTATCATCAGCATAAATGTTAATTTTCTGAGCAATATTCTCTGGAAGATCATTTATATAGAGAATAAACACTGTTGGGTCTAGAATAGAGCCCTGAGGAACACCAGTATTGATAGGAAAAGAGAAAGAAACGGCACTACCAAAAGTTACTTGCAACGTTTGATCAAAAAGACCCAATTATGTCAAGAACCTCACCACCATAACCCTGAAGTTTGTGTAGGAGACGAGAATGCCACACTCTATCAAACGCGTTCGAACTGTCAAGCGCAATGGCTCGACCTTCTCCTTAATTATCCATAAACCGACAGATCCGCTCAGTTACAACAAATCAGCAGTTGAATGAAAACCACGAAAGTCATACTAAACATCACTTAAGAAGCCCAGACTTTCGAGAAAATCAACAAACTTGTTGTTTATTAACCTCTCAAAAACGTTGCTAATAACGGAGAGGAGACTAACCGGATAATACTTTGTTGGTTCAAACCGATCACCAGCATTTTTATAGATAGAGACTAGAAAAGCAAGCCCGGAATGTGGAAAGATATGTGACCCCGATGGGTACTTTGATCGAATAAAAAAAATCTGAAAACAGACTCGTCAGCATTCTCTCTCCCGAAGGAGAAGGTAATGCTAGGATGGTCTCCTTGGACCGAACTAGACCTCCTGTCGACTGAGAAAGGTCTAGCCCCTAGGTTGTCAGAATGTGCCAAGATGAACCATAACTGGTAGGAAACTGGCGACCAAATCCGCCTCATTTCTGAAGATTCGAACGTAGATAGCAATGATTCTGGATATTGATAGAAGTTTAAAGTCCTTTTTTTTTCTTTTACGAAGAGTTACACATTATATTTGGGGGGAAAATTAATTTGTGTTTACCTTTTGTCTTAACTATTAACACGTAAGCAAATAAAACTCGCTTTTATAATTTGAAAAAAAATTAGAGAGATTTTTTTTAAATAGTTTATTCACTATTCTTATAATAATTATTATTTTTTTAATTTAAAACTACTTTTTAAGTAGTTTAACTTTTCATAATTGGCAATTAATCCATGTCGTGTCCACCATTTAATTGTATATCTTCTGTAGTTTCAAGGGCTAACTCTCTTAACGAAATGTAAAAAAAGAACGGTCTAAGGCTGGAATTACTTCTGTGCAATTTTTTTTGCATGACTTATTCTCACGTGTGTAAATTAGTCTAATTACAAATTCTTCTAGTCTAAGCAGTCTAAAATGATGATGGGCATTTTTGATAAACTTCGGTTATCAATTTCCGATTTAAACACCGGAAATCGTGGACAAGTAGACTCTTTTTATCTTACCGAAGTATTATGGTGGAATGGATTTTTTTTTTACCATCCGCCGCTGTCTTATTTTCAAGAGGACTCTGAATATTTCTAAACATGATGAACGATGTCAGATTACCTGAAATCCTATATTTATTTAAAAATACAAAAAAAGGAACTGGATGCAATAAGAGCATTTTAGTTGTATTGTATGGACATGATGAACCAAAAGTAGTTACAAAGTAAATCAACTATACTGTATATTAGATTGAAATTATGTTTACCATTGGTTAGTTTGTTACGCCGATCTGTGTGCTGATGCCTATGTGTCGCTCTTCAGGATATCGGTTTATCAGTTGTAGACAACTATATCGTTTCAATTGAAGCACAACGCGTGGCAAGCACGTTTTAGCTATGAATATACGTACCAATAGACACCAGCTGTATGAACATTTTACAACAGTTGAGAAATGCCAGAGCAACTCTCATCACATTTCTCCCAAGTCATAGACGTCCTAGGCCGTCCATATTTCGGTGTATTAATCCTCGAACCGAATGCTTGGATTTTATATCTTCTACAATAAATTGCCGGGCGTGATGTACGGGTGAGTGTCATTGCTTCTTTTACATCTGCACTTTGGTCTTTCTCTCTTTTACTTCTGCTTTACAATCGGCCAGTTTCTTCGTTATTAACTCAATTTAATTGACCTCATTCGCAATGTTTATATACCATTTTAATAAATTAAAAACTAAACAGTATACCTACTTTGTGGTAATATTTTATAATTCTTTTTCCATGATGATTCTTTGGGTCGTTTCGGATTATTTCAAATCAAACACAGGTAAGTGTTTAAATATATATGTGTAAATATATATGTGTAAATAAGATTTTAATGAAATGGTTATATCATATTTTTAAGTAAGCTTTGTTTCTCAGTTAATATGTGGATAAACTAATTTGAAGAACAGATATTTGTCGACGATTTTCTATGAATTGAGTTTCAAACATTAAGCATTTCTTACTTTTATCCTACACATTGTATATGGATTTAGGTAAAATGTTGGTGCTTGTATAATAAAAAGTCGAAAAAAGTTGTGTTTGTCTTTTAGTGTTGGAGAGGTAAATAAGGGGCAGGTAACTCTTCTCAACAGCTTTAGCCTTCGAACAATATTTTTCTAACCCTAAACTCTAACCCTAACCCTTTTATGTCTAATCGACGTTCTCCTTGCACAGTAGCCACATGTGCAACGCCAATTAAAGCCATCAGTTTTGATTACTGGAAAATCTTGCTTAAAATTCGTGGTAAGAGTTACCTGCTCCTTATTTACCTCTCCAACACTAAAAGACAAAAAAACTTTTTTTCGGCTTTTAATTATACAAGCACCAAAATGTTTATAAGAATTAATGAGTCTGTTAAGAGATCTACTAAGAACATCTTTTTTATCCGATAACGGATAGCGTATTGTAGGTATAGCCACAACTTCAAGAAAAATCACTTTTATTTAATTTTTTTTAAATAACTGGTAATAATCAGATTTTTTTTTCATTGTTTTTAATTTAGTGAATATTGTATTTTTTTTTTTAAGTTGCAGACTCTTTTCTTTTTTCGGTTATTTAATTTGAGCGCCTTCACCAGCTATTTTTGTGCGTTCTACTCAAAAATGAAGTGTGGATATCGTGGGTTTATATGAAAACGAAACTCTGAACGATTGAATAAAATTGATATTTATTTTAGATTTGGCTGGTTTTGTAGGTAAATAACAAAAGTGAAGCTTTAGAGCTTGTTTAGGTGCTTGGGTTCAGGCCCTATATGTAAAAAAAAAACTATTTTTAAGAAGAGCTAATTAAAGGGGAGATAACCACTGATTAAAATCTACAGAATGGGTAGCAGCCCACGTCCTATGTTAAGAATGTTTTTATTTCAGCAGCAAAAAGTATTCTCCTTATTCTCCAGCGGCGTTTTCTTTTGTACATTTTCAGTTTACGGGCCGTGCGGAAATAGTAACGTTATTATTTAGAAACTCATTCTTAACATGGGGAGGGGGTACTTTGTTAATTATTATATAGATTTTAATCAATGGTTATATCTCCCTTTTTTTTAATTGACCTTACTTTTAAAAAAAGTTCCTTTTTTTTTACTTAGGGGTTGAATTCAAGAAGCACATTTTTTATACTATGAATTTTATTTAAAACATTTTTTTAAATCTCATATAAATAGATTTTGTCCGTCCGTCAATTACAATTTTTTAACGCAATAAATACATTGCGGCATTCATCTCTTTTCGAAATATCAAATCTTAACTACTTTTAAAAATGGAGACTATTGCATTAATAATAAATCCCCAGCAAATAAAGCGGGTGTCATCACCGGAAATTGAAACCGAAACCTTGATCTTAAGTCTGGGGGTCTACCAACTTATCTATTTGGACTTTCTTATGAATAAAGCTTAAAACATTACTTTAACAAAATAATTATAGCTTTGGCGTGACGTCATAGATTTATGATTGACGTCGTGTTTCAAAACATGAATATTCAAAACATAAGCGATAATTAAAAAATAAATAAATGGGTAAACATTATCAATTGCGTTAGAAGTTATTGTAATAATCAACGATTGATTTTGCTTGAACTCTGTATTATATGTAATTCTTTCATAATTATATAATCCATCCAGCCTAGCAAAAATATGCGATCGGGGGAGGATATACTTGCTGGTTATTAAAAAATGGCACTTCTGCAGTTTGGTTGTGATTCACAATTTATTTGCAGACAATCAACCGGAAGTAACATAGAAATAGATGTTTTTTATCCAAAATAACAATAATAATGTAAATATAAAAATAATAAAAATAATGATAAATACGAATAGTTAACAGTTATTTTGTTTTATTGTATAAATTAAAACTTTCTGAAAACTTGTTTGTTTTTTTTTTGTCTAATTTACAACTTTCTAAAGTCAACATTGGGGTGTCAGATTTTTTTACTTTTTATTTTATTGAAGAGGATAAAGTTCTGCAATTTGATTAACAATGGCTTGCATGAGGTTCGCAGAAAACTTCTGCCGCCACATAAATTCGATTAAGTAGAAGTCCACCATTTACGTGTGGGTGCCACATTCTACGTTGTTACGCATCTTGGCCTTTTGCCACATGTTTTCCACATGATTTGTTGTGGCACCTGTGGATGGATCCACAAAATTATATCGATGATTGGTGAAATCCTTCCGAGGCGAGGCGATCGTATTCAGCATAAGCCACTTCCTGTTGATTGGGTTGACTGAATCGAACTCTTCAATTTTGATTTCTGATTCACAGTGAATCACAGCTAAACTGCAGAAGTGCCCCAAAAATTGTGTATCAAATTGTGTTAAACTTAAAATAGCCTGTTTATGTTTTTAAAAGTAATAGATTTTGTAAAACTTGAGCCTTACACCCTAATCTAATTCACTCCAATTCCACACATAGAAAAATAAGATTCTACCTTTTTAGGTGATTACATGTAAACATCCTTAAAATGTTGGCGGTAAAAAGAAATGAAACATTTTTTTTAATTTTGCAGTTGGTATGAGTTTCGCGTATAAATTTAACGTAAAATGATCAGCTGTTTCCGGACTACTAGGTTGTAATGATAACTCACTTCCAGGCCCAATAGCGTTTTAAGGACATATCACCAAATATTTCAAAGGGAGATAAATATATGGCTACCGGTTTATCCAGGATTGACCTTATGGGTAAAAAACGAACAAAGGCATGGTCTAAAGTCTAAAATATTATTCTTTCTTTGTTTAATTCTTTTTTTACGGCTAATGTTTTAAAGCTGTTTACATGTAATCGCCTAAAAAGGTAGACGCTCATATTTGACGGGATGAAGTAGTTTCTGGTGCAGAGCTCCAATAACACTGTAAATTTTCTAAAATTGTTCGAAACATCTTAATATAGCATTAGATAAAGGATTTCTTCTTAGAAAAAATATTTAACTAGGTATTTTAAGATTTAAAAAAAATATTTTTATTCATATATTTTTACGTGAAACCGTACACAAAATAAACTATGACATTCCGTAATTAATATTCTCATTAAATAGCAATTTATTAAAAAGTAATATTTCACTATTTTTTATTGCACATATTAATGTGCTCACAACAGCAAAAGTAAATTACTATAGATGCACTTTTCTTATATTTGCTTAACGGGTCATTTGGGATAATGGTTAGTGCTTGCTAAATGGCAGGAAGGCCGGGGTTCAATCCTCGGTCGAGTTATAACACACTCAAAAATGATACTTGATGCGTTTTTGCTAAATTCTCAGCATTATAACGTGGCTATCTCTAGATTTGGATTTCCACCTTGTCCTTTAACATAGGAATCATTTAAGGTTAGTTTTTGTGTATTGATTTACTCCTCTCCAGGAGTTACGCACAAGGCCAGTTTTTATCTTACTCCCAAAAGTAAGATGTGACACAAGGTCGGGTAGGGGAAAGTGGGGTTTAAAAAATTGCCTGGGCAGCCCCGTCCACATTCCCCGGTAGGGGCGCCTCATGCAGTAAGCAATAAACTTACTCCTCCCCAAAGAGGGAGGCGAAGCCTGGGAGGGTGGACCTCCTAGAACTGCACAGGACAGACCCATAGACCGGCGTAAATCAAGCCCCTAAGGCCAAGACAATGCCAGTCTATGAGGTGCAGTATCCATCGGAACAGATACTACACTTTGATCTTAGCCAAAAGGCCAAGAACAGTAAATATCTTTTTCGACAGAAGTTGAATTGCCAACCATTCGCTCGAAAAAGAAGTCATGGCCGGCAATAAACGTATTTTTCTGACTCTTCACGAAGTCCGATTGTGACAAGGTCGGCTTAACGTGGAAAGCCCAAAGGGACACTCTGGACTGGTAAAATAATAGCCATGATCGAACCCATTGATGAGGACGCTTAGCCGATCGACAATAAACCAACATCCCCTACCAAAGGAGGAAGTAATACCTGAGATGATATCCTCATGTGCCCGCATAGGCATATAATCACCTTTAGCCTAAAAGAAAGTCGAGTGCGTGGCTGCCAAGAGTCTCAATTTTAATTAGTAACAAAATCCACAATTTATAGTGACCGATAATAAAGTGACATAAAGTTGAGGTTTTGGGTATCTTTTACTTTACTCAGACTAAAAACGCTCAAAAAACAAATATACAACAAATAAAAGTAACTGTAGGCGATAAAGGTTATTTTCAAACTTACCTGTGGCATTTGTTTGTATTTTTAACCCGTACGAAGTGCTATTTATTAGAAATTAAATTATTCGTTACACCAACATCGCAAGATCCAAGATGGCGATCGTAGGGGGGTATGTAAGAGAATAAGGACCGTCCGCCATTTTCTTTTTGTGCAAAAAAAAAACAAGAATTTTTTTACATCTAATAAAAACCCATGTATACTACGTAAAAATACAAACAAATGTCATAGCTACGTAGGAAAATATCTATTCTCGACGTAGGTCGCCTTTACTTGTTGCATATTTATGTTTTTAAACACTTTCTCGTTCGTTTTTTTTTTACCCCGTTCACGACTCTGCGGAGTAAAGTAAAAGATACCCGAAGGTTTTTATTAATACTCAATATAAAATTATAATTTAAAAAAGAAAAAGGAAAAATGATTTATCTTCTTTCTAGGGGGGAGGGGTAGGCACAAGGTCAGGTGTGAACCGGATTCGAACCTGGAACAAACAGGTCCTCGGCCCGCGTCGTTAAACACTTAGCTACCGTAAACAGCGCTAACATTGTCCTAATTCTTATTTTTATGTGACTTTTTTCTGTCTTTGTTAATTGAAGAGTCTCCATCTTATCTTTGATTAGGGTGATCGGTAAAAATGGCACAAGTGAATAAATAGGACAGAATAGCACAAAATAAGAACAGTTCTGTAACGGAAAATTAAGCTCGTTCACGAAGAGGCGGGGATACGCCCACACCCTCTAGTTTGAAATAGGGCTATCCTCTCCCCGAATGTTAAAATCAATATTGTTACGTTTTTCCAGGAAGTAAAATCGACTTTTCTATGTGGAGGGGACTAGATTCTCTCAGCTGTTTTTAAATAGGAGCTCCACCCCTATTTTAAAATAAATATTTACACACTCACTAAAAGTACAGAATAGTTAACAGTTGAGAAATCGTGAAAAATATCAACAAATTAATCATACCATACACAGTATAATTTCATTATCTACCGACCTGTGCTGAAGCTGTTTTTTTAGTTGTTTTTTATTTCTAAAATGTTATTTCGTTAAAAGTGGTCTTCATACACAGGAGAAAAAAGCAATGTCCGCTTGTCGCTTAACCGGAGAGGGGGATTAATTCCTGAAAAGTTGTAAAAAAAACCTAACCCTAAGTCCGAATGGTAGAGCAAGTCCTATTTTTTACAACTTTAAGAAATGAAGCTCCCAACAGTTAAGCGACAAGTGATCAATTTTTTTCCCGTGGGTCGTAAAGACAGTTTTAAAAATATGAAATAAGTTTCAGCCCGTTAAAAACATACAGATCGGTAGATAATTAAATTCTACTACGTTTAGTATAAGTCATTTGGTTTTTTACGATTTCTTGACTGTTAATTATTCTGCATTTTTACTATTCACTCTGTTCTTCCTATTTACTTGTCTCCTCGTGAGTAAATAGTTAGACACAAGGTCGTTTTTTAATCCAGCTCCCCAAAAGATGCACTCTTGATTGACACTAAAATTTAAATTTCCTCGATCTAGAAGGATTTTCTCTTCACTGACAAGGGACAGAAAAAGTAAAGTATAGTATCAGAACAGATAGTAACATTAATTCTATTTTAAAAGTTAAAATAAATTAAAATAATGAACCGGAAAGCAAAAACTAGTGTAAAATCGGCAAATATTCGGAGCAGACGTAAAAATAGCTTTGGTGGTGGTAGTAGTAGTAGTAGGGTACTAAATTGAAATGTGAATTTGGGACGCTAAACCCTACACAATCGAAAAATTGTCTTACCTTTACGAGCTACCCTTTCTTTCATTGCAATAATATAATAACTTTTAACTGAAGTCCAATGTTAAGGAGTTAAACAATCGCAACAAAAATTGTTTCCCACTTTCTTTGATTTTTAAATAAATGAAAATTAAAAAGAAAAATTGTTTCTTAAAAACTAATGTGCATGAAGAAAAAAAAGGTTGACCGTTGATTTGAGACCATTTTTCCCTTGTGTAGCTTTTAGCGTCCCAAATTAACCTTTCAATTTGGTACCGTGTTACTAACAGAGCTCCAAATAAACACTGGTTTTTATTTTTTACATATTCAAAGCAGACGATTTTTCTTTAATTTCAACTGGTTGCCATTGTTTGGTTAATTTGAATCATTTGAGACAAATCCTTGATTAGTTAGTTGCGAGCAGAAAGTGCTGCCGATGAAAAATGAGATTGCTCTCGGAGTAGAAAAAATCCGGTATTATTGTAGATGACCACTTTCAGCTACGCCCCCCCCCCCCAAAAAAAAAAATAAGATTCTACTTTTTTTAGTTGATTACGTATGAACACCTTAAAAACTTTGGCGAAAAAACAAACAAACAAAAAAGCAAACAATTATTTTAGAATGTAGATTGTGGCATCAGTTTCGCATATAAATTTACGTAAAATGATCACCCACTTACGGGTTCTTGTAACGCTTCAGGACAGTTAACCATTGTTTTCTCTTGGGAGATAAATTCTGTGCGTTTTACTTTTTAAGGCGATATCGTGTGGTTTTATGACTTCGCCAGTCGGACTTAGGGTTAACTGCCCTCAACGGTAAGAATGGCTCGCAATGGGATCATTTTACGTTAAATTTATATACGAAACTAATTCCTAACAAAAAATTCTAAAATAATTTTGTTATTATTTCGGGGTGTTTACCCGCAATCGCCTGAGAAAAGTAGAATTTCATTTTGTGGGGTTAGGGGGATTTAGCTAAGAGTCCTCGTCTATTTTAAAATGTAGATTTAATTTCTTTTTAATTTGTCAGACTTAATATTTTCCCTTCATTTATTCAGAGATTTTGATAAGTCCTTTTGAGATTTTCATATATTTTTCTCTTGTGCCATTTTTTGCTATTGATCCAGTTGTGCCATTTTTACCTACATTCCCTTGATTTCGCTCTTAGGCTTGATAAGGATTAATGAGTTATGACGATTTATGAAAAGCGTTTATTGACAATAGATTTGAAGCAATCTTGTGGTAACGTGTTCTTGGAAACTAACTCTGTTCATGGAAATACCGTTGTATGTTAGGCAGATGCAGGAAAAAAATGAAAGTTATTTTTCGTTGTGGTAATAAGTCGAGTTCTTGCTGTGAATGTCTTCTACGGAGGAACCAGAGATTGAAGTTCAGTCGAGCGATTTCCATCGAATAAAACCAACATTTCACTGAAAATAAATTGTTTCAAACATCTAATTTTTTTTTACTAATTATCTCGTGTGTGTGTGTATATATATACAGAGTGGGCAAAAATAAGGGTCCTATTTTTAAAAATTCATAACTTTTTTATTTATTGATTTTTTTTTTTTTTTTTTTTTTTTTTTAGAATAAGTAAAGTACCCCTTCCGAAGCAAGCATGAGCCGTATTAGCCCTAAGGAACGTACCCTCATTTAGAAAACATTATTTTTGCTTAAAAAACTCAAAACAGTGTAAAAAACAATACTTTAGTTTTTGTAAGTTTTAAGAAGTGTTTTTCGGCTAAAATTTGTTTTGTTTATTTCAAAAAATCTCGGAAGGGTCAGTCTACACACACATAAAGTTTGGTGAGTTTAACTTTTATTTTGTGGAAGTTATTCAAATTCAAGTTATTCAAATTTAAAGATAGGACCCTTATTTTGGCCCACCCTGTATATATATAATTCAATTCCGAAGTCCATGTAAAAAGCAATCCGACTACGGTGATCTCAGTATCAATCAAAGTTTGCTGCTGCCGGATACTTGATGTTATTTCGATGGAGCATCATTTGTCTTTGCTGCCTATTCTTCACATTAGTCTATTCCATGAATTATCAGAATTTTATCAGATCTTGTGTGAGTCTTCTCAAGACTTTTGAAGTCCTCTCATCGTTTTTTCTTCTGAGTTTTTTCTTTGTGTTTTTTTCTTCTTTTGCCTTTGGACTGTATTAGTATATTTCTAGAACTCCACCATATATTTCTATTATTCCCTGATGACTGACGGATAGATTTTCGAACTCTAAGTTTCGTTCCATCCGCCAAGAAACGCGTGTAGGTCTACGAATAGATTAACATGGAAAAACTGATAGTTCTGTAAGACGAAATTGTAAATGATAATTCTCCACTGAAGTGCCGAAATAAAGGATTAAAGGAACTGATGTAAATTATGTCTTTGGATTGCTTTTTACGTGGACTTTGGAATTGAATTGATATAAAATAATTTATATGCTCTGAATTTTCTATTAAATCTTCATTGAGCTTGTATTTCGAAATGTTCGGATACTGTAACGGATATAAAATTGAAAACATATTTGCCTTACAAAAATCCAATATATATATATATATATATTTATTATTAAATTGAAAATAGAAGCCTTTATCAATGCAAGATTAATTTTTTTTTCAATCTTATTAATTTCGGAATAATATTACATCATCAGAGTTGACAGTATTTTTCCTTTTGTTTTTCTGACAAAATCTCCTTTTTATGGGTGTATCCGCGGCGATGTCGTTGGCGGTTATGAATTCAAATTCTGGTTGTAGAACGAAGAAGGCATTGGCATGCTCGAAGTTTAAGAAAATGAGTCGTTCATTTCAAAGCATTGGTAGGTCAGTATTATAAAATTGAAAATACTAGAAATTGGCTTTTTCTCTTCTCTCTCTTTCTTAGAATTACTACTGTTGTGATATCCCATTTTTATATGATCAGTTATTTCAACCTTTTTATTCTTTCATTTCTTTATTACCATCGAGTGATGGAAGCGAGAGTAATATATACAAAAAAATATAAGAACGTGGGGGTCACAACATACAGCGAGAGTGATAGACAGAAACTTGGAAAATCAACTGTACATTTCGACTTATTTTAACAAGTAAAATGGAAGGGTTTTTTTGTGTTGGTGGGGGGGGGTATAACATAATTCAATCCAAAACCAAGTACTATTTTAACATGTATTTAAAATAAATAGGAAAAAGCCTGAGGGAAATAAATGTTGATTAACTCGGCTAAAGTATAATATAGATATGTTGAAGGCGCAATTAAAAACATTTTTTGTTTAAAAAAAACCCTTAACCAGCGGTAACTTGGCGTAACATAAACATATTTTATGATTGAATATTAAATAAGTTTTATTTCAAAAGTTGTGTTAATCCAGTTGCACAAGTGAAGAAAATGTGTATTTGCATTTTTAATGCGCGACTATTTTTCAAACAATTAACAGATTGTATAAAAAAGGTGGCTAACAAAGAATAGTATAGACAAGTTTAAAACTCAAGTATAACTTTTTTCTATTTAAACTGTGTGAGTGAGTGCCTTACAAGCTGGCTCCCACCTCCTCTCTTTCTTTTGCATATATTAAGAATTTGAGTAAAATCTGCAATTCCCGGGCGACTTTTAAAACTTGATCTCCACCGTTTTTTTGTTTTTTTAAAGTTTTTTTTTATTTTATTTTGTTTTCTTTTACCTCTTCCTGAACAGAGCGGGGATTTACGCTTCACCGCCCCTCGCCTCGTTTCATGGCTCCCACCTCCGTAACTCGCCGCTCTCCCATCTTTTTCGTCTCGTGGCGAGATGAAGTTTCTTTTTTCTGACGACTCAGCAGCATTCCTCAAAATAGAAAGAGAGAGGGGAAAGAAAAAAACACAAGAACGTCAAAAATAGCGGTGTAATGATAAAACAGTGCACTTGGAGAATTAAAAAAAAAAAAAAAAAAACTTTAATAAAAACGCGACTTTATTTTTCTTTCTTTCCTTCTCCATCTAGGTTTCATTCAGACACGGCTCTTACTTTTTAAAATGACGTCATTAAATAAGGCTCGAAAGAGATAATCTTTGCCCTTTTTATCATTTTTTTAAAATGTCGCATAGTAGTCTAGTCAATGGCCGGGAGAAGATTGTAGGTAAAAAGAATAAAAATGTAGAAACCTTTTAAATGAAGTAAATATGAAAGACTGATTTGCCACAGTGTTTTGTAATAGTTGCATACGTATACGTTTCATCCTTTGTGGAATCGTCAGTGCAGAGATGATTATTCATACCGGTCGCAGGGCTCGAAACCCCGGAACACGGGTCACGATTTTAACTCAAATTCTGACGCTTTAGCCCACACGGCCAGTATAAACACCCTTATAAATCAGCGACATATTAAACCTATTAAAAGCAGCCGTCGTCAAGCGTGTTCAACTGCTGAAAGAACATGCATTAAAGCTACGTCGACGACTGTGTGAATACTACTCACTACAGTGTCCAGCCTAGATTGGGGACGACAAATAATTATAAATATATGTTTATCTACGTATATATATATATATATATATATATATATATATATATATAAAATATTCTTCTTATTGCCATTCCATCAATATTTCAAGTTTGGACTTTTTCATTATACCCAACAACACGTAAACCGCGTGGTACACACACCGGCATTCAATACCAATCGTCATAACACCAAGACAAATTTCAACTTGACTGCGACAAATATGTCTAAATCAAGAAGGATTAAAAAGAAAAGTAAACGAGAAAAAAAGTACTTATACTTTTGAAAAAAGCGTATATCGCAGAAAGTACTCAACTTTTTAGAATAAATATAATTAATTTAAAAAGAACAAAAAAAGCGTTGTTCAGGTTTTTCAAAATATTCTTATATATATATATATATATATATATATATATATATTACTATTTAATGTATCCACATGAAATTTTATAAGGAGATATAATCTTTTATGTATCAATTTTCAATATTTACTTCAACAGTGCTCGATACGTAAGTAGAGCTAGGTAGTAAGTTATGAAAATATATTTATGGCAATTAAGCTACACAGAGGCTCCCGCGTTTCATCCCCGGGGGGAATCTTCAGGCTAAAATGCCTTTCTTTAGCTTTTTATAGCCTGAAGATTCCCCCGGGTATGAAACGCTGGATACTTTGTGTAGCTTAATTGTAATAAATATATTTTCATAAGTTACTACTATATATATATATATATATATATATATATAGATATAATTTGTGTTTGCTTAATCTGTGTAAATTAAGACATTCTTGTATGTGGCGAGGTAGTTCAGTGGCAGAGTACTCGCTTGGCATGCAAGTGACTCGGGTTCCAATCCTGAGTTCGGATGTGTTCTACTGATGAGCCCAAAGTAGGGCGAAACTCGAGTCTAGGACTTCCGGGTTGTTTCTGTTAGAGGTTGTGGACTGCGGCGTTGTCTGATTGTGGAAATAATTATATATATGAGAGAGAGAGAGTATATATTTCTTAAAACTATTCAAGGTAAAAGTTCGATGAATGTTAATATTACAGGCCATTAATAAGTAAACAATGGTATGTTAAATTCCAATGACCAAGTCTTTATTGATTTTCTTTTTTTCTTGCCGAAATTCAAAACAATTTAGCGAAACTTGGTGACTGTTTCGCGCACAAACAACCAGCCATGAATAAACATGTAATTACCAGCATCTTTCATTTATGCAGGTCTTCAGAAGACCAAGGAAGAAACCCTCGAACAAAAAATACTCAAAAACTTTTTACTAACATCTTACATAGAACCTAGTTCCTCAAAGGAAACCAGGATTTTATCATAGTTAGTCAGACATATTGAATTTATAATTCAGAGTCAGGGAAAATACTAACAATGCAAGTCAGGTTATATAATATTTAATTGAGTATATTAAGAAAATTGTTTTTAAATATCACAAAACTATTATAAGGATATCACTAAGTTTAGATAAAATATAAAATAATTTCAAACCGAGAGATACGTTACTTGGGTATTTAAACCTTGCCTAAATGGGTTTTAAGGGATTTGATAATGTAATACGATATTTATAATCTAATTTACATGTTATGTTCCATTATTTAATAATCAATTAACTAGTTTTCAGATTTCAAATATAAACAAGATTCAGGATGAGTCTATTCTCAATTACGCCGCTGTTTATTTAACAGTTATCTCCCTTGTCGTAATTTAAAATTGACTTTGAAATAATTGTATGTCTTATCTAAACTTAGCGATATCCTTTATAATAGCTTTATAATAGGTAATCATGGTATTATGAAGAACAAACATATCCTATAGAGAGATAATGCCCGAGAGGAATATATCATGACTAATAAAAATATACTACTCTCGAAAAGAGGAAGTACAGCCAAGCAGGATTCCCCCTCCTCCAAAAAGGAGATGGTGATGCCCTGGAGGGTGGTATCATGATGAACAAACATATAGTACATATACTACACTACCCTCAAAGGAGGAGGTAAATCTGATAGGATGGCATCATGATAACAGAACAAATAGTACACTACCCCATCAAAATGGAGGTAATACCTGGGAGTATTGCCCCGTAAATGGTAATGCTTGCGAATATGGTCTCATGACAATAGAACAAATACTACATTACCCCCTCTACTAAAGGAGGATGTAATACCTGAGAGGATTAGCTCCACCCCTTTAAAAGAGGAGGAAGTAATTACTGGGGAGACTGTTTATGGCAATACGCACCCCGTTAAAAGATAATACAACCCTAATAGATAAAATCAGCGTTTATATCATTCATTTCAAAATGCCTAGCAAAAAATATATATATATTTTTAAGTTCCTTGGACTTTTGGCTAAGGTCAGAGTGTAGTATATGTTCCGATCGATGCTACACTCTGTAGACCGGTATCGTCTTGGCGTTCGAGCCTTGATTCTGCCTGTCTGTGGTATCGTCCTGTGCAGTTCTATGAGGTTCACTCTCCCGGGTTTTTTTCTTCTTACTCTTTGAGAAGGAGTTAGTTTATTGCTAATCGGTTGGGGCGCCCATACCGGGAAATGCCGACGAGGCTGCCCATGCATTTTTTGCAAGCCAGAGTGTGCTAATCCTAGTGTGCTGGCTAACCGCACCTGACCTTTCGTCTAGCCTCCTGGAGAGGAGGTAAGTAAAAAAAAAAGTACTTCGACCTTGTGTCTAACCTCCTGAAGGTAAATAACTTAGCCTTTTTACTAAGATCAAAGTGTAGTATCTGTTCTCTACATAGCAACGACATTAAACGTTTTGCTAATACCGTAGGTTTAAACTGGATGTTTTCATGGAAATGTTCCCTTGAAAATAAAATGCAGAGAAAGTTTGTAAAACGCTTTCCTTTTCTTTATTAAATCGCTTTAATTATTGTTATTAATAATTATAATATTACTATCGAAAAATCTATTCTGTATATATAAGAAAATTTGGAAATATAAAGTAGAAATGTATATGACAGAACATTAATTTATTAGAAACTCTTTATAAAATAAATGTGCAAATAAGGAATATCGATAGCGGTTTGAGGGTGTTTGGAGATTACTATATATACAGTATTTGAAAACATCATTGTATCATTAAAATTAAATGAGCATAACCGGTTTTGATGTTATGATCGACGGAAAAAAAACTTTCTCATTCATTCATTTAGATTAGTGGACGTATCCATCACCCGTTGGGTCAGTACCGTTATTTATTCTACTTTATTTCATTCGAAAATTAATAAGCTATGACTAGTGGCGTGCAGAAGTCTGGTTTGTTGTATGCCTTATAGACTCGAGTATAAAGGAGAAATATGAGAAAGGTAGACTGCTTGAATATGATTGGATGGCCGTGGCCATTGACCCGTCGCTAGTGACTGTAGCAGACATTCACCATTGCGTTATGTTATCCCTTTCTATTCTTCTTTGTCGATGTTTAATATGTGTTGCGTTGCGTAGTTCCTCGTTCTTTTCTCTTTGTGGCCGTGTTGTCGCTTGTTATCTCAATTTGTGGATGTTCTTCGTTCCTGCAAAGTATATTCTTGTTGGTTTGTACTCCACGTAGTCGGTGTGGTCGGGCCCATTGTTCGAATAACTTTGCTGTGCATATAGAAGAAAAATGAAGGTTTATTTAGAGAAAAATGTTAAAAATGTTACTAGTACAATCTACACTTAATAATTTTGGAAAGAAGACAGTTATATTCCTTAACTATCTATCGATAGACGTTCATCGCTGCATGCGATTCTTACAGTTTTGTTTTAGTTTAAAGGCAACTTAAGAGAGTGTCTGCTTCGAGTTTGTCTTTAAAATTTAATCAGTCTCCCTCGCTCTGATCCAACGTGACGTCACATCGCTTTGAGTCTGGCACTTCTGACCCTGGAAGATCAGTCTAGAATAAACTATGAGAACATTCTGTATTTCACGCACAGACAGGTCATTGTTACCATACTCACTCACGTGTGTCAAAAGCTATACTAGTAGATCTACTGTAATCAGACATCTCGCTGCGCAGATCCCAATTTAGGTTGACCCTTCCCAACCTTCTCCCTTTTCTTTCTTCTCAGTAGCCCCTTACGTCTACAGTGGCAGCCTGCCTTGTCCGGGGTGAACTGTTAAAAAAATACATAATTTAACGCTTGTATGACTAACACGAAGTTTCTTTTCTTCTATATTATCCTTATTATGTGTAAGTATTATTATTTGTTATTCTTATATAGAAATAATGATATTTATTTTTCTATCTAATTTACATATGTGTGTATAGACACGCTTGTAAATGTCGGCATTGAAAAACGAGTTATTCTTACTCTAAAGGCTCAGGCATTAAAACATATTAGTTGTTGAATCAACATAGTGAGAACACGACTTCACTTTTAAAATGGTTTAAAAGCAGAAAAAAGCTAATCTCTAGAAGATAAAAAATTATCCCCTATCCCCATATTTTCTACAGTATTGTTATTAATGTACGGTAGAATTCTCAATAGTTTTCGCGCTTTAAATAATGGACCACCTGTAACTCCGTTTAATGTGATATTAAAAATATTGCAAATGTGTAGATTAGGTTAAACATGAATTGGCGATATTGAATGTTCTCGCTCACACTTCCTTTATTCTGAATTTGTGGCGGTGGACCGCCATCAGTGGACTGTTTATGTTCGAAAGGGTCATGAAAAATGTTTAAAGTGTAATTTAAAAGGTTTGAAACCGATCGAAATGATTGCATACTAACAATAAGTAAAATGTAAAAATGGAGCATTTTGTTTTAGAATTATTGGATTTTCTGTAAGCCAATCAAAATACGAATTTTAGTTCATTTTTTTATGTAAATTTAAAATAATGTTCCATTTTAAATTGAAAATTGAATAATAAACTTTCTAAAATCCGTCTTTTGTTGGGTTATACTAATTACTGAAAGAAACCGAAAATAACAAAAAGCAACCGAAAGCAACCTAAATATTACCCAAAGCAACTGAAAGTCAACTAAATATAAGCGTAAACAAATATTATGTGAACTAACTGAAAACAACCTAACTATAACAAACATATTACCGTAAACAATCATAATCAACAAAAAAGAACCTAAATATTACCAGAAATGACAACAATCGTATCTACATCGATCGAAAACAACCTAAATATTAATAGAACACAACAAAAATCTTACCGAAGACAATCTGAAACAATATAAATATCACAGGGAGAAAACGATAACAACCTAACTACTACCTAAAAAAAACTGACTATTACTAGAAAACAAACAATCTAACTATTACCAAAAATGACATAAACAGTATCTACGACAACCGGAAACAACCTTAATATAAATAGAAATTACCTAAATAATATCTACGACAACCAGAAAAAAGCATAAGTCTTAATGAAAAAAAAGTACATAAGACAATGGGGAAACAAAATAAATATTACAGAAAACAACCGATCGATTACCGAAAACAGTACCAGAAATATCCTAAATATAACTGAAACAACCTATTATAAAACATGAATAGTACCAGAAATGTCCTAAATATAACTACAAACAACCTAACTAGTATAAAACAACAACATGAATAGTACCAGAAATGACATAAACATAACCGAAAACAAGCTAACTATTACAAAACCACATGAATAGTACCGGAAATGTCCTTAATATAACTGAAAACAATATAACTATTACAAAACACAGCATGAATAGTACCAGAAATGTCCTAAATGTACTGAAAACAACCTAACTAATACCAAACAACAACATGAATAGTACCAGAAATGTCCTAAATATAACCGAAAACAATATAACTTTTACAAAAAACATGAATAGTACCAGAAATATCCTAAATATAACCGAAAAAAATATAACTTTTACAAAAAACATGAATAGTACCAGAAATGTCCTAAATATAACTGAAAACAACAGATATATAACCGCAGACTATTGGAAAATATAAATGCGGGAAACAATCGAAAATAACCCTATCTTTTACCGAAAACAACCTAAATATTACCAGAAATGACAAAAATAGTATCCACGAAAACTGAAAACAATCTAAACATTAATGAAAACAACATATCACTGAACTCAATCGGAATAAACATAGATATTACTGGAAACAACCGAAAAAAAACATAACTATTTTATTAATAGTTATGTGTTTTGGTTGTTTCTAGAAATTACTAAATAGTATCTACGACTACCAGTACTAACCTAAATATTAATAAAAACATTTTTAGAGAGAATCGGAAACAACATAAACAGTATTAGAAAAAAAACGAAAACAACAGAACTATTAGAGAGAAAAGCCGATGAAAACATAACTTTTAACGAAAAATAAATAAATATTACAGAAATTACCTTAATACTATCTACGACAGCCCGAAAACAACCAAGATATTAGAGAAAAAACATATTACCGAAGTCAATCGAAAAGAAAAACATAAATATTACAGGAAACAACCGAGAACAAGCCAACTATTACCGAGAACAAGCCAACTATTACCGGAAACATTCAACTATTACCGGAAACATTCAACTATTACCGGAAACATTCAACTATTACCGGAAACAAGTCAACTATTACTGGAAAAAATTCATATTATGTGAAATTAATTGAAAATACCAGAAACAAACTAACTATTACTGGAAACAAGCTATTACCGAAAATAACTAAATAATTACAATAAATAGTATCGCGGACAACTGGCAACAACCTAAAAATTAATTAAAACAACATATTACCGAAGACAATGGGAAAGCAACTAAATATTATGTAAACTAACCGAAAACAACCTATTACCATAACAAACATATTACCAAAAGCAACCTAACTATTACCATAACAAAAATATTACTAAAAGCAACCCAACTATTACCATAACAAACATATTACCAAAAGCAACCTAACTATTGCCATAACAAACATATTACTAAAACCAACCTAAATATTACCAGAAATTACTTAAATGGTATCTACAATTATCAAAAACAACCTAAATGTTAATGAAAACAACATAAATATTAAGGGGAAACAATCGAAAACCACCTATTACCAAAAAAAAAGTAACAAAAATAGGCTATTACCGACAAAAAACTAAATATTACAAGAAATGAACAAAATGCTTTCTACAGCAACCAAAAACAACCATAATATTACCAGAAATAACCTAAATAGTATCTACGACAACCGAAAACAGCCTAACTATTAGCAAAAGCAACATATTACCGAATACAATCGAAGAAAATATTAATATTACTATAAACAAACGAAACTAACCGAACTATTACCGAAAACAGCCTAAATATTATCAGAAATGACATAAAAAGTATCTACGAAAACCGAAAACAAGTCATATATGGATTTAAACAAAATAAATATTATCGAAGTAAATCAGAAACAACATAAATATTAAGAAAGAACAACCTAAAAAACTATGTTACTGAAAACAACATAAAAAATATCATAAATGACCTGAATAATATCTAAGACAACCGGAAACAACGTAAATATTAAAGAAAACTACATATTACCGAAGACAATCGGAAACAATATCAATATTACTATAAACAACCGAAAACAACCAAAAACACGCAAACAATTACCGAAAACAACATATAACCAGATATTACCTGAATAGTATCTATGATAACTAAATATTAATCAAAGCAACATGTTACCGAAGACAATCGGAAACAACATAAATATTACCAAAGAAAACTAGCTATAAACGAAAACTTAATAAATATTACGAGAAATGACCTGAATGGTTGTAATGACTAACGAGAACAGACGTAACTTGGGAAAGCTTTATTCGGCACACAATGTCGGTACAGTATTTACAGTTGTTAGTAGAAGCAGGAGAATTCTCCAAAGGGGAGATAAGTCAGAGTAAGGAAAGTTATTCGTAATTATTTATTACATTCACCCCCTTTCTATTTCAATCATAAGGGAATAAAGTCGTTCCATCGACCGGGCTTTTTGCTGGTTCTGTTGGAACGCTTCGGTAGTCTGGTATCGGGAGTAGAATCAGGACTCTGGGTTTCTGAGTCTGACGATACGCAGGGGTCGATTTTCACTCTCCGTCCCGAATGAGTATAAATCTGTCTCCTTCTGGGTGCGGGTGGTTGTGATTCTGAAAACAGGGGTTCTGAATCGGTTCGGGGATGAGCTCGTTTTGGAGGAAGTGGATGATCGTTCACCTCTGGCTCGTTCTGAGCACCTTGATTTTCTAAAGATGTTATGGACTCCGTATCTGATGGTTGTACTGAGTCCGTAGATGAGTCATATGGTGCAGCTTGACCTTCAGCTAAGGTGGAAGGGTCTTGAGATGTAGGCGTCTCCCCGGGGATTATATTGAGTGTAGGTATATCCCCTGCAGGTGCAAGGTCTCTAAGGGAAACAGTCGATTCTTTTCCATCAGAATGTCGTATCAATGCATAATGTGGATTCGCCTCAATCAGTTCTACTTGGTTTGTTAATGGGTAATTCTTACTATGACGAAGGGAACGTCTCAGAAGAACCGTTCCAGGTTTCGAGAGCCATGATGGAAGCGAAGTTCTCGCCGAGCTTCTTCGTTGAAATGGAAGAAACCTCTCGTGAGGCGTGACATTTGTGGCTGTACATAAGAGCGTTCTAATGGCGTACAGAGATTCTGGGAGAATATCTTCCCAGTGGGTAATTAGGCATTTGCGGTTTGCGGCCGCTAGTTGTATGCTTTTCCATATTATACCGTTATAGCGCCCACATTGGGCGTTTCCCTGAGGGTGGTACGGCGTCGTCCGGCTTGTGGCTACTCCTCGTTCGTGAAGAAATTGTTTGAGTTGTTCAGACATAAAAGAGGCTCCACGATCTGAATGGATGTAGGCTGAACACCAAAAATGGCAAATAAAGAGCACAAGCACCGTATCACTGATTTCGCTGATATGTCTGGACATGGAAATCGTGAATATTCGTCGATGACGGTTAGAATGTAACGATTCCCATTATTAGATGGTAGTGGACCCTTAAAATCGATGTTTATTCTCTCGAACGGTTGTGTCGCTTTTATCAGTGTCCCGGTTTTAGGCCTGAAGAATTGTGGTTTATGTTCAGCACATATTGTACACAATTTTATCATTTTCTTTACGTCATCCGAAGAATATGGTAGATTTCTGGTTCGTACAACGTGTGTCATTCATGTTATTCCTGGGTGGCACAGTTCATTGTGTAAGGTCCGAAGCTCATCCATGTTGGGTATCGAGCTACATACTCTCGATAGTGCGTCAACCGCAGCATTCTCTTTACCGGGTCGGTAGATTGCATCAAAAGAAAAACAGGAGAGGTCTATTTTCCACCTCACTATTTTATCATTTTTGATTTTACTTGTTGTCCTGGTGTTAAACATAAATGCGACGGATTTTTTATCAGTAATCAGTCTAAAATGTCGTCCAATCAAATAGTGTCTCCACTTTCTGAGTGCTTACACTATAGCATAAGCCTCTTTTTCGATTGCTGAGTGTCGCTGTTCTGAACGCGACAAGGTCTTTGAAAAAACAGCGACCGGACGCCCGGATTTTCTTAGAGAGGCAGCAATTGCATAATCAGATGCATCTGTCTCCACCACCAGAGGAATAGTGGGGTCTATAGCCGTAATTGCTGCATTGGCTATATCCTTTTTAATATTCTTAAATGCCTCCATTGCTGTGTGCGAGAGAGGGAAAGTGTCTGTTTGTACCAATGGGTGAATTTTGCTAGAAAAAGAAGCAATCCACTGTGAGTAATGTGCAAACATACCAAGGGCTCGTTTTAGGGAACGCATATTATAAGGTATTGGCAGTTTTAGCAGCGGCTTCAATCATTCTGGGTATGGTGACATAGATCCTTTGCTTACGGTATATCCTAGTAAATTAATGGTGTCTACGCTAAAAGTACATTTATCGTTATTTAGTGTGAGGTTGTATTTTTTTATCGTCGCCATAAATCGTTTCAAATTACGATTATGGTCTGCATAGTTGTGTCCACATGTTGTTACATTATCAATGTAGGCAAAAGTGCCCTCCAATTTTTCATCGCAAATTATTTTATCGATAATTCGCTGAAAACTGGCAACACCATTCGTTACTTCAAATGGTATTCTTTTAAACTGGTAGAGGCGGCCATTTGCCTCAAAAGCCGTGTAGGGTCGATCAACTGGTTTGATAGCCACTTGGTGATAGGCACTTCTAAGGTCTAGTGTGCTATACAGTTTATATTAAGCAATTTCGCTTATAATTTCATCTATCCGTGGTAGTGGGTACGCATCCAGTAGAGTAAACCTATATATTGTTTGAGAGTAATCAATTACTAGTCTTTTTTTTTTGTTTTCGGAAGATGTTATTACTACTTGTGCCCTCCATGGAGACTCACTCATTTCAATGATTCCTTCACCAAGCATTCTCGTAATCTCGGTTTTTATGAACTGTTTATCCTCAAGTGAGTAGCGTCTAGATTTCATCGCTACAGGTTTGCAGTCTTCAGATAAATTATTAAAGAGAGATGGGTACTGAACATTGACTGCTGTTAAACCACAAATGCTAAGGGCTGGTTTGGGTCATCCGAAGGGAATATCAATACGAGAATGATGCTGAAGAAAATCGTGCCCCAGTATCAAGACACACCAACAAAGCTGATATATTCTTGTTCAGCATTGCCTCAGTCAGAATATGAACACTTTTTCGCTATCGTGATACCCATTCTTTGGACGGGGGTCACTAGGTACAAAATTAGCCTGGAGGTAGACATTTTGAGCGATTTTATTGGACCTTTGATGTGAAACTCTAAAATAGACTTTCTTAGCCTACAAGCTAGGATTAAAGTGTAGTGTCTGCCCAGTGGTATTTACACACACTTCAATTTTTCTATTTTGTTATCAGCGCGCCCAGGCAAAGCAGGTTAGGTGTGCTAGTTTAGTAAACTGAAATAGTAAAAATAATTTATTTCATTAATTTCTTTTAAATTTCTCACGATTCATGTTTTCCGGATTATGTAGTGAATGGACGAAACAAACATAAAAGTAAAGCCTCCCGTGAAAGATCCAGTTAATAAAATTAATTTGTTATTTTTATGAGCAAAACTATTATTTTGAACAACTCTCATTAAACGTGCATTGTGTATTTGATAAGTGTGACGTGTCTCTGTAGTATTTTATAGTGTGACGAATTCATCCCCGACATTAATGCGAGATACAATTTATACTCTATGATAACGTGCCTCCGCGTGAAGCAAGGGGTGCGCGATCCCTAACCACACTTCTCGTAGTTTGACATGAATTAAATCTAGTGGCAAGAATAAGGCTAAAATTACCGGAAGTAATGCTAGGGTAAGCGAATAAATACTGGTGTTATGTAGGAGTTTCACGTCTGTTAGTTTCCCATCAAGATTTGAGTGTAGTCTATTTTACTATTTAGCTCATAATAATGGGTGTGACCAATTGTACTCTGAAGTGCGCCCTCTATATTAAATAAAAATGCAATAAAGAAACAAACTCTGACAACTGTTTTAGTGAGAAAGAGGAACAAGAAAAACATGACAGAAATAAGCAATGCATGAAAAGGAAAGAAACAGAGGAGTTAGTGAGAGGTTTTCCTTATTTATTTTGAAAATTAAATGATAGCATTGTGGATTTGGGCCCCTTTGTTTCTAAGCATCCAAAACTGTTGATCTATTCTGTCAATGGCTGTGAAGACCACCATGTGGTGTTAGATAAAATAACTTCACAGCCACTCCCACGTTTTGATCCGTACAATATTGCATACGCAGTTAATACATCGAAATACATATCCTCTCAAATCATCCGACATTTTGTTTTCTTTTGTGTTTATTTTGTTTTCGTTTTCGGCGTGTGAAAAAATCTCATAGCACTCCAGGCACAGTAGGACATCGCAAGTTTTACACTGTTTTTGCCTTAGTTTATTTTTATTGCTCGACATTACCCACGTGTTGCGCCTGTTCGCACGATGTATCTCCAATTTAGAGTTGTTGATATTCTTCAGCAAATAGTTTCTCTTACTCATAATGCCCTGCTATCAGAATATCCTTTCCAGAATTAAGGAAGCATTTATATTACAATTGAGCACCAATGATCTATCTGGTCACTTTAAAGCTCCCAAAACCACTCGATTGAATTACATTAAATTTAGCATAAATCCCCCTTGAAATGCCGAGTGTGTTTATATGGGATGAAATGTAATTATTACCTCTGCTACTACTAAAAATAAGAAACACTAATAGGCTCCAAAGCTATTTAAGATGATTACGCCAAATTTGACGTACCGGTTGCGAACTGTTAACTTTCTCACAACAACTCGTATTGTAAGATAATGAAGAGTGGCAAAAATGAATCGGTGGTGAGTCCATTGTAGGCGGGACGTCGAGAAAGAAAAAAAGCGACTTGATAACTGTCAAAAAAGAGAAGGTTCCGCAATGCAAGCGAGACTTGAAAGACGGCGGTTTCAAAAACGCGAAGAGCCAAAGCGCTTGGTGATCGGAGTATCGAAGTACCGGAAGAATGGGAGTTTACCGATGTTTATGGCACCGATGAAGCTTTATTGGCTATGGTACCCAAGCCCGTCTTGCTGTTAGGCTTCCGTGTCTGCTGACAAAAGATGCGGTTGATAAGCAAGTTGGTACAGTGACGGAATCCGCTTATTTGTACTTCATCAATTGCTTCAGTTCATGCTCGGATAGACAATGCAGAGCAAATTGCTTTCCAATCAGATGTATATACGAAGGAGTTTCTAGTGGGAACCAAGTCTGTGACCTCAGCAAGAAAGACTTTCATGAGACAAAAGTATGTCAAAAGATTGCTATGTGTGTGCGTAGCCGGCGTAAACCATCCTATGGTGGCAAATAAAGAACGAATAAGCTAGTTAGGTTAAACAAAACATTAGCCAGCAAAATTACGAGGGGGTCGTTATTCTGCGGGGACTGGCAAAATAGTCTCTTCCAATAAAGAAACTCGAATTTTTTTCCATATACGTTCTGTTCTTTGTCATTCTTGTTGGATCTTACCGGATACCCTGAAAAAACGGGTAATGCAACAGTATTACTACTGATTATAATAATAAACACATGGCTTTAAAAATATCAGACCCATTCCGTCAAATTACAGGCGTCATATCAGGTCAATATTTTGATACCGTTACTTCTAATAATCAACAGTAATTTGCGGCTCTGTTTAAATATATATATATATATATATATATATATATAATAGTTCGTAACACGAAGTGCGTTAATTCATTATATAACATCAGGAGCAGCTGATTTAAAGTATTGTATAAAGTGAGCATTTAATTTTAGCTTGATGTAGAATTGCAATAACCAACCATTGTGATGAACAAATTATGATGGGCATGATGTGCATAGCCCATTGTTTAAAAGGGATACAAACAAAAGCTTTTTTTATTTTTGCACACGGTGTTTTGGGCTCTGCTGAATGACTCTCTATTGCTTTTGATCAACATCATGAATTACTTAGACGAGTGTCACTGGCTCCACTGAGGTTCTCATTGTCCCATTATTATCGAGGTGGTCCAGCCAGTCTTGAATCATCCTCTTAAAGTTCTTGCATTACATTTTAATTAATATACTTTCTTAAACACTCTGATTTTTAAGTCACCTTGTATAATTCTTAACGAGTTCTTGTTCGTCTTTCCATTTAATTTAATATCGTTTCGTTTTATGCTCTCTTTATTCATAGTAGCTGTACTCAATGTACATCAGGTAAATATGGAAGCAACAATTGTATAAAAGATCGAAATATCTGTATAATATGCTTGTATCTTCGTTTGTACGTACGTTATTACCTTCTACCTTCACTTCTAAATAACTAAGATCGCCTGATTGCCAAAGTTAAAATCTAAAAGATTAATTACGTAAATATAAATATAATTGTCATCGTCAACTTTAAAGTGAGATTCGTTTCATTCAGGTAAAGAATATTGAGCTGATAATTAATTTTACGGTAAGAAAATTACAACAAATAATATATCAGGTTGAAAAGAAAGAAATGTCGTATTTTTACTTCATCACTTTGCAGCCTCCTAAATTGTACACAGTTCTTGATGTTTTGCTGAATTGGTGTATTAATATCTTGCTTTGCCTTTCAGATATAGTAATTAGTTTGAAAATATTAAGCTTAACGGTCTCAGCCGTCAAAAAATGGATATTAGTGAGGAGCATCTGAGACATTGCATGTTCTATGAATTAAAAAAAGGAAACTCAGCTGCAGAAGCTACAAAGAATATTGGAACTATTTATGGGATAAATGTTCTGAATGAACGAAAATGTCAATGGTGGTTTGCAACATTTTCTTTTACCTGTCAGATCGGCGACGTTCGGGAAGACCAAAATCAATCGATAAAGACGCCATTAAAGACGCTGTCAAGTCCAATCAAAAGTGAATCAGCAGAGAATTAGCTCCACAATTCAATACAACCCATACCACAATTATTTTATGCCGTCACGAGTTAGGAAAAGTTTAAAACCCCTTTTTTGCAAAGAATTGTGACTGGAGGTGAACAGTGGGTTCTTTACAGGAATACCCAACACAAAAGACAATAGTTAGACCGAAACCAAAGTCCACAGCATGTTCCAAAAACAAGGACTACACCCGAAGAACGTTATGCTCTCTTTATGGTGGTACATAAGAGGACTGATTCATTATGAGTTACTAGAGCCTAATAACACAATATTGTTCGCAGCTGGATGATCTATAAAAAAAACGACCAGCATTACTCAATAGAAAGGTAGTGCTTCAGCATGATAACACGAAACCTCACTCAGGAAAAGGTCATGAGTTTCAATTGGGAAGTTTTGTCTCATCCGCGTTATTCATCTGACATTGCTCAATCCGACTACCATCTTTTCCGGTCGTTGCAGCATCACTTAAACAATGACATTTATGAAAATGACGACCAACTCAAAAATGACTTAAATTTGTTTTTCTCTCAAAAATCAGAATTTATTTGAAAAAGGCATGTTAATCGTAGGATAGAAGTCATAGAAAATGAGGGAAATTATTGTAAAGATTTAAAATGCCCTAATGTGAATGTTTCTGATGAAATAAATGTGTTGGACGAAAACGACATTACTTTCTTACCAACCTGATAAAATGTTAAAACGTTCATTTTATTTAAATAATATTCAGCTTACAAGTATTTTTATGGAAAGCAACCGTGGAATTTCCACAGGGTCTTGCTAATAATAATACAGTGTCAGTAAACACACCATAATCTTCCTTTAATCACGAGTTATCTCCCTTGTACAAATATCGTTTCGGAACTCTGGAAAAAGGAGACGAGAATGCCTTGTCCTCAGACCCAACTTTCCTGCCAAGGGAAACTCATCTACATTCTATTTGTGGTGAATGTGTTTGAGGATGAAATTAAATGCTAAATTCAAAGAATTTTACTCTAGTAAAACTTGACAAGGTATCAAATATTTGCATTAACGTTATATTACTTTGTTTTTCTTTGGGGGGGAGGGTACAATACTATCGTGAGTCGCGCAAAACGACGTTTTACTTTTAAGTTGTATTTAGAACTTGATAATTATAGAAATTAAAAATAAATAGATAAAAATGTTAATATGACGGTTGAGAGCAAGAGTACACAGGGATCCTCATTAATTATCGGGTAACGCTTAGAGTGACTGGAATAAAGTAACTTAACCAGTCCCACACTGCCTACCACGCCCTGACTCCTGTCCCATCGCCGCAATGTTGCATCCCTGTGCCTGTTTTACAGGTACTTCAATGGAATGTTCTTCGACGAACTTGCTGCACATTAATTCCCCCTCAGCGTAAATACCCCCCGACCAACCTGACAAGCAGCAAAATCCCACCCTTTCACGGTATATGACCCCAGATGCTAGAAAGATTTCTACTCTAATAGCTTCTTTCCTCGAACTTCTTGCCTTTGGAATTCTCCTCCCTGCTCCCCGTTTCCCCAAGTGTACTAACATGCAGAAATGTAAATGTAATGTGAACAAACATCTCGCTGAACAACTCCCCACTTAGGATTCCCCTATAAATGTGACCCCTATTCACAGTAGTCCCTTACCTCTCAGTGGCAATTTGTTTTGTTTGGGTTGAATATAAGTTTTTTTAATCTTTCATTGTAATATGTAGGAGAAGCGTCGGGTACATCTGCTAGTTTTGATAAAACCCTTATTTTTCAGATTCTATTTTGAAAGGACATTTATTGTGGGGTTACAAAGATGCATTTTGACCTTGACTTTGTCACACCACACGAATAATTATCAAAATAATCCCTGTGTAAAATAAAAAAGAATTAATTACAAATTAATATGTATTTGGATTATTCGGACTATTCTCATCTTACATATTATTCTCGAAATGTTTCGACCTATGTTATTTCTGACCTTTTTCGTGCATCTTGTCGAAATCTTAAATTTTAAGTTACTTGTTTTCTTTTTACGACTCTAATGATTAATATAAAGTGATTTGAGTGATAAACGGGAGATTTTTCAGTTCTAACAACTAAATTATTTCTTATTCGTTTAATTTAGGTGAAAACATAACATATATAACAGGATAATATGTGACTTGAGACATAAACTTAACGAAAGGGTTATACAAGCAGTTTGTGTTTGCAAGAAACTCAAGGCAAGAAAATACCAGTCACCATGCGCTGTTTATCACATAGGTGCATAGTTAGATCTACATAATCTCTATCACATATATTGAACGCTCTCTCTGACAAATATAGCTTCGAATACAATTATATTTTAATATATAATATATATTTATGGTGATAACGAATATTCTATTAGTTTTTTTAAGACTCGATAAAAATTACAATATCAGATTTAATTAATCGTGAATGCAATCACCATTCTTCTCTATAATCTTTTTCCATATCAAACTTTTTATTGCCTTAGGTTTTCAACTGAAAAAGGAAATCAAGGAATTACCGATTTTTCTTGAAGTAAACCTTGATCCATTGAAATTACTTCTAATGAGATTGTACTATGAGTTATGACTATGATGAACGATGCATACTTCACCGGACATATTTTTTTTTTTTAGAGAATGAGTTATAGCACCAGATTCACGCTGTACCACAGACCAAAGATCCTATGAAAAACATGTCCTAGCAATTATGCATCACCCACCATATTCTCTGGACCTCGCATCAATCTCATTAGATATTTACAAAATAATTTTACTGGATTAAGACTTCAGGAGAAGAAATCCAGGGAAGCGCGAGAGCGCTCTATCCCTTAATAGACTCCAAAAACGGCCTATGCTGAAAATCTCATTTCTTTGATCAATCATAACTCAAAAACCAATAAACCAAATTAGTTAAAACTTTGCACACAATGTTTATTTGATAGGTTCTATATAAGGATATGCGAGCACAACAGGGCTATGTATTTTACTTGTAGGAATTTTTCTTCAGCGCACGTCACACACTTCATCCACTCATGCATAGAGATGTATACTGTAGTGATGTGATAATGAAATGGTTTGGTGGATATGTAGTCACACCCTTAATGACAATAAAAGTGTAAAAATTTGAGAATTTCCTTGCTTTTGTACATTTAGTGTATATGAATGTTCATCTTAACCCTATTAAGAGCATATGATTTCAGTATACTGGCATTTATCATGGAATGGAAAATGAGTTCGGTTTTTAACTGAAACGTGGAAACTATGGAATGTTATAAACGTGACATTAAAATGCTTAATAATATAAATCAGAGAATTGTGGCAGTATTAACGATAAACCTGATGCAGCCCCATCCACCCATATTGTGCTAGGATATCTGGGGAGTTTACAAGGGGAAAACTTCTACATCATCGAGGTTAGTTCTAAGCCCTCGAATATTTGTGAGCGAGAGCCTCAAGGGCGGAGGTGGTTTGGTTATTCTTTTCTGGGCGGGGGAAGGGTAACGTCTGATTTGATGATTTTACTTGTTCTCATCGTCACTAATAGTGTTTTTAGATAAAGTGGGTGTCTGTTGGATGTCAGATAACAAAGTTCACACAATCTATTTTTATCTATTGCGTTCTCGCCTCATAAAACCTAACATAGAAAAGTGTATGGTCCATTTTCCATGCGCGACATGGCACTAGAATTATCTCAACATTATAGCACTCTTGATAAAGCAGTCGCTCTTAGCGTTACCTAAGAGTTAGGGCTTTTGTACTACCAGTCGGAAATAGCAGCCAGACAAGCTATCAAATCTGTACCATCAACATCAGAACAAGAGCAGTCTAGACTAGTCAATGAAACTAAGTGGCAAGCAAGTGTTGAAGTTGCACAAATAGATAACAAAATAAAGATAGTTTGACGGCGTTTATTGTCATAGTCAGGAAACAAGTCCATGCACTGGGTGTATTTGCAGTCTCTCTGTGATGGTATCTGTGGGTCTAGCTAATAGACAAAAATGGTCAAGACTGGTCGTAGGTAGGATCTATCTACTGCTTAAACGAAAATATGAAGTTTAAAAAGCTATTTACATCAAGGAATATTATAAATATATGAAAACATATCTTAACTATTAGTTTTATTACAATTCTTTTTCAATTTAATGACCAAACGTAAGTTTAATAAATTATGTGACGAGGATTTGGGGGTCACCCCTTAAACATATACATAAACGCTCAAAATGAACCCGAGAACAAAAAGAGCGAACCCCTAAATAATTTAGACACTATTAAAACGCATAGATTGCCCTTAAGTTCTCAAAATAAAATCAGACATTACTTACCTTTCGCTGAATACCGATAATAAATGTAAGTTTCTTTCTATTAAGAACATGTATTTCGTTTAATGTTTTATATATACATGAGATATAAGACATAAAAAATCAATTTGTATAAATATGCAAAATCTTGTTCGTTAATGTAATTCTGTTAATCTTGTATTCTGATAATCGAGCACTGCGTGTTCGTAGAATTTTCAAAATATAATTTTTTTTTTAGTTTACGTTTAATTTTTAGAAATTCGTTAATTTTCAGTAATAGCTGTTTAATCAAGTATAATTGTTTACAATTAAAACAATCTTAATGAATTTTCAGTTTTTAATAACAATGTGTCCGGCGTCTACTAATGTGCAACAAACACAGCGATTGATCAAAACTATCACAAATTTTGCCGATTAGCCAATCAAGACGCGTCTGATAGAAAATCTTAAGTAAGTACGAGTACATACGACAAATATTTCTTAATAAATTATGGTTGTTAATTAGTGATGGAGTTAGTATATTTTCTGTGAGAGAAACATCTCAATATCACTAATCAAAGGAAAATATCGATAGGATTAAATATGTAATCGATAACATCGATTCTTAATATAATTTACTTAGGAACAGAGTCGAATTAAAACCAGATGTTTATATCTAAACAGAATTAAATATTAACGTTGTAGAAAGTAAACTATAATTAATAAATACCAGAATGAGACTGGCTTTACTTTATGTATTAGACTATATGAATGTTTTATTTTTTCAGCAGTTTCTTATATTGAAAGATGGTAGGCTGAACTAGAGGCTGCAAAAAGATTTGCGGTTTACACTAAGATTAAATTTCACAGTGCAGATGATTGCGAAATTTTTTTTTTGAAGTCTAAAAATTCAACAGGAAGTATTTTATACCCACCCGTGCAGACGTCTGGACATGAACATTTACAAACATTCGTGGGCTGAAGTTTTTATTTTTGGGGTTTGTTTTGGGTTTTTATCAGCACCAGTTTTTTTTCATTTATTTTTTAAATCTCGTAATCGCGGCGGAGTATATTGAAAAGCAACGATTTAGATCTCTTGACTTTTTCGTGATTCAAAATGTATATACTTGGAATTATATATATTTATACCGTTGTCGTCACTTTCCTAAGCTAAACTGATAGCGTATAAAATATATTTGTTTTTGCTCTTTCGAATTCGCGTTTTAGACACTAAGAGCATTTATGAAAATCACACTTTTTTCATTTACGGAATGCCCTAATATGTTATGCTTAAGTGCTGTCCTCTAGCTTCCGTGTAGGTTTAGTATTATTCAGCTGATCTCGTGCCATTCTAATAATTATAAAGCAGCTTTAATAATATCATATACGTCTACTGTCGGTTTTCCATCCCGATGTTTTCTGCACTGTTTTCTCTTCTTTATTTATTCTGATGGCTTCTTCTTACACTCAGTATTTTCTATCTATCGCGTTTCCGAGTGGCTTTATTATCTTTACTTATTTTAATGTTCTATTTTGATTAGCCGGTGTTTCTTTATTCAAGAGTTTGTTTTAAAATATCATTTGGAAGTAACATTTAATTAGTATCGTATTGTATAGTTATTAAGTTATTAATTGAATTAAGTTGTTAGAAAACTATAGGTATGTTTTTAATTCCCTCTCCCCAACAAAATTCGGATGCCGTGATCTGTGATTGAAAATCGATTGGAATTTTAATATTTATATTTGAAGAACACACTGATACTTGCCGTAATTGACTGGCTAGTCAAACTCAAATATTCATTTTGTAAGGCAAAAGCTGTTGATGAAAAACATTGAGAACTAGACATACTTCACTTATATATATATATATATATATATATATATATATATATATATATATATATCAAGGGAGGGGCGAGAGCGCTCTATCCCTTAATAGACTTCAAAAACGACCTATGCTAGAAATATCATTTCTTTGATCAATCATAACTCAAAAACCAACAAGCCAAATTAGTTAAAAGTTTGCACAACATTTTACTTTGATAGGTTCTATAAGTGTGTAGAATTTCAGCATCATTAGTCAAGGCAACCAAGAGATGCAGAAAGGTCAAGCATGATTTTGTGTTATCCGTGTGTAAGTACGTACATATGTGCCACCCGGTATCTCATCAACTATTTGATGGATTCAGCTGATTTATGGCAGAGATAGAGGTTCTAGGGTCTAGTTGATGGCATTTTTATTTCAGTTTACCATATACCTTAGTTTTCCAGAAAATTCCAAAAAACCTAAAAATGACCATTTTATTGAGGCATAGCCTTTACAAAAGTAGTGTAATTCCATGATAAATGCCAGTATACTTAAATCATATGCGCTTAATAGGGTAAAGATGAAAATTCATATACACTAAATGTACAAAAGCAAGGAAATTCCCAAATTTTTACACTTTTATTGTCATTAAGGGTATGCGAGCACAACAGGGCTATGTATTTTACTGGTAGGAAATTTTCTTCAGCGCACCTCACACACTTCATCCACTCATGCATAGCGATTTATACTGTAGTGATGTGATAATGAAATGGTTTTGTTGATATGTAGTCATACCCTTAATTAATGACAATAAAAGTGTAAAAAATTGGGAATTTCGTTGCTTTTGTACATTTAGTGTATATGAATTTTCATCTTAGCTCTATTAAGGGCATATGATTTCAGTATACTGGCATTTATCATGGAATATATATATATATATATATATATATATTAGTAATAACCTTCCTGAGACAGATTCATAATACTGAGGCAGACTTGTGATCTTCCAATGACTGGAAAATGTCTAATTTAAAAATACTTCCAAGTACTGAAATAGTGAAATCTGTAATATGTTTATGACATTAGAAAATATTCAGTTTTTATAAGGGACTTTAAAATACTAGAATTTTTTTTTAAGTTTAAAGACTTTCCAGAACTTTTTGGACGTAATATTACCCTAGTTACAGAAGTTAAAGATGTTAAACTATCAAAACTGAATTTTAAAAAAGACTGATGAAAACATTGAGAATACAGTTTACATGACCGTAGTGGAAGTTATCGACTGTGAAATTTGCTATTTTTGTGTAGTTATTCGCCTATTTTCTACAATGTTGAGAATCTGCTATGAATCTGTAAGTATTGATTTACTCCTCTCCAGGAGTTAGGCACAAGGCCAGTTTTTATTATACTCCCACAAGTAAGATGTGACTCAAGGTTGGGTCGGGAAAGTGGGGTTTAAAAATTGCCTGAGCAGCCCTGTCGACATTCCCCGGTAGGGGCGCCTCAGGCAGTAAGCAATAAACTTACTCCTCCCCAAAGAGGGAGGCGAAGCCTGGGAGGATGGACCTCCTAGAACTGCACAGGACAGACCCATAGACCGGCGTAAATCAAGCCCGAAGGCCAAGACAATACCAGTCTATGGGGTGCAGTATCCATCGGAACAGATACTACACTTTGATCTTAGCCAAAAGGCCAAACGTGTGTAGTTATTCGCCCATTTTCTTCAATGTTGAGAATCTGCTATAAATCTGTAAGTAAATCGCATTAAAATCATACGGAAAACATTATTTTATAAATAATTGTAATTTCATACCAATTCTCGACTTCCCCCCCGTCTTTCATTATAAAATAGGTAAATATAACTCTTTTACACCATCTGCATGACTACATGATCATCACAAATGTGTTATCACAATTAGTGATGGGACGATTTACGGGGATTCAAAAATATCGGAACTTTTTGGGATATCGGAATCTTGAATAATTTAAGACTTATTCATGATTCCAAAAAAACGATTCTTTTAAATATAAATTTCGACTTAATTTTCTATTGCTGTACCAGCATAATGAAATGCTGACTATTTTGTTTACTAAAACTAAAATCTATTGATCATAACATCTAAATATGATGCAAATTTATTGTCTCCGCGGATCGTTGTTTTCGGTCGAGCTTTTGTACATCCTAGTATTTACATCGCTTGACCACATTTCACAAATCTCTCTCAAAATATCGGTCATAGTCTAACTTAAAACTGATTAGAGTTTGAGATATCTAGGTCAAAGTTCAAGAAAATGTGAAATTTAATTCAATTAATTTGGCAAAAAATAAAACAAGCATGTTTCAGCTGCCATGTAGGGAAAAGAGTGGTAGAAATTTACTCAGAAGAGGATACAGTAGCCCGGCACTTTTCCAAATCCATGTTGATGCATTTTAGGCGCATTTATTACCTCTCTTGGGAGACTATTCCAAGGTGCAGGGTTCCTGGAAAGTCACACTTTTAGCAATAACTTTGCTTCTGTCCATCGTAGAGTGCCTTTATTATCTTCACTTATTTTATAACACTTTCATGAGAAAAAGTCCATTTCCGTTTCGAGCCAAGAGATGATTTCATCAAAGATTTAAAGGAATACCGAGCAAAATAGGCAAGAAAATCAAATGGTGCCTATAAAGCACATGAAATTAACTTTATTCTTAATACAATAAATAGATGTTGTATTTGTTCTTACACAAACCCTCCGTGAACTCGATGGGTATGCTATACCTGATTATTAACTTTAAAACCGAGTCTTTAAGTATGTATCTGTGTTATTTGTTCTTAACATAGGATTTATTTTTTTATTAAAACCAAACTTATGAATTAGGATGTAATCTAGGAAACGATACAGTTGTATCTACAAGTATCTGAAAAGTGTTTCAAAGTTATGTGGTTTTGCGAGTCGGATTTAAGGTTAACGTAAAATGATTCACGGCAGTAAACTAAATTTCTTTTATCACTAGAGTTACATGCGCAACTAATCTCCTGCTCTAAATCTTGAAATAATTGCTTTTTTTTTTGGTTTTCCGGGTTTTATTTCAGGGTGTGAACACTTAACAACCTAAAAAGTAGGATCTCATTTAGGGGCTTTTTAATGTAGATATATATATTTTTAATTTGACAAACTTCTTAATGGTTTGCTTTTATGTATGGTATCCAAGATTTTGATAGACTTTTTGTGAGATTTTCATCCATAGTTTTTATTTGTAACATTTTTTTGCTATTTATAAACTTGTGCCATTTTACCTAAATCCATGGGGTCTTAGATGTGTCGGTAATGTAGACAAGTTGTTTTTTTTTAAATGAACATGAAAGCGGTAGTCTGTGTAACCCATCAAGAGAAAACGAAAAAAAGGAGTAGGTGTTTGTCTTTTATTTTATTTTCTCTTTACAGTATTTTCTATTTTGAAAGTAATTTATTGAATTTAAGTAAAAATGGCACCGGAAAAATGGCGCAAGTTGATCGATAGAACAAATGGTACAAAGGAAAAATATAGATCAAAATCTCACAATGAGTTTATCGCAATCTTGGAAAAGGGCAAACACTAAGAAGTTTGTTGAATTAAAAAGAAATTATATCTCCATTATCCCCCTCTCCGCAAAAAATAAGATACTTTTTTAGGCGATTACATGTGAACACTCTAAAAAACCAATTTAAATTAGAATTTTCACTTGGGAATTAGTTGCGCAAATCAATTTAATGTAAAATGATCCCCCATTTCCGGTCCATTCTAACTTTGTAGGACAGTTAACAATATTTTTTTTAACTAACCATAACTCCGACCGACAATCTCGTAAAACCATACGTAATCGTCTTAAAAAGTAGAAACCGACCCTCATTTTACGCTCGTCACTGCCCGCCAAGAATCAAGGATTTGTCTCAGGTGACTAAATCAAAGCGAACCATTGAAATTTAAGAAAAGGCTTCTTTTTTGAATATTTAAAAAATATCAAACCGCTGTATTTTTTCCTCTGCTCTGAATATTTGTTGATTTTACAATATTTTTTTCTTTTCGGATTATTTTTATTTATTTACTTTTCAACATAGTATCAGAACAGAACGTTAATTCTATGTTTTATCTTTTCTATACTCGGTCACTGAAGGTGAAATCCTTTTAGACTGAGGCAAATTTAATTGTTAGTCACGTCAGACAAATCCTTGATTGTAATTAGTGGCGGGCATAAATGTACTGCTCATTTTATGTTAAATTTGTATGCAAAACTGATCCTCAATCCGCATTCTAAATTTAAAAAAATTTCGCAAAAGATAAGTGATACAATATAACGATTTATTTCAAATAAATAAATAAAATAAATAACACAACTAAAAAGCAACTTTAATGTTCAATATTATGGAGGGAGCTTAGCCTCTATTTAAAACTGTAAAGGGGGGAGCCTAGTCCCCCTCCCCAACAGACAAGAGTAAAAGGTAAAAGTGCAGAATAGATAAAAGTCGAGAAAATCGTACCTCCTCCAAAGAACGCCATATACCGAACACAGCAGAATGTAATTATCTACCGACCTGTATACGTTTAACTTGCTGAAATTGTTAAGTTGTTTTTTTTATTTCATTTTTTTATTTTAATATGTCTTTACGACGCACAGAAAACAATGGTCGCTTGTCGCTTTACTGTTGAAAGACTTAATTATTGAAATGTTGTAAAAAAATAATAGCTTACCCTATCACTAACTCTAAGTCGGCCCTTGCCACTCGAACTTAGGGTTAGTGGTAGGATAAGTCATTTTTGTTTACAACTTTTTCAAGAATTACCCCCACCACCAACAGATAAGCGACAAGCGGTCATGTGTTTGTTTTTCTCGTGTGTGTGAAGACCGCCTAACACGAAATAACATTTTGAAAAATTAAACACAGTTTTGGCACGTTAAAAGTATACAGGTCGATAGATAATAAAAATTCTAACGCGTTTGGTATAGTTATTTCTTGTTTTGTTTTTACGATTTCTCTACTGTCAACTATTCTGCGCTGTTACTGAGTGAGTAAATACTTATTTTAAAATATAGGCGGGGACTTAGACCCTATTTACATCTCACCGTACCATTCTTATTATAAGCATCGCAGAAACCATGGTATAGGAGTGACACCTGACCAGACATCAAGATGATACAGTTGAAGGTAGGAAATACAAACGACAAAAAAGGGGATGAAGTCCGAATGGGACAGTAGGGAGGGTAGTAAACTGCCCAGTTTTCAGATAGGTCTAGTAGGTAGGATGAAAGAACAAAGCAAACGTCATAATATTTTAAGAGTAAAATGGTTAGGCTACAGTTGTTAGAAGTTAACTAAAAATATTTTGTGTGAAGAATTAAAATAAAAAGAATAAAAACAAATATGATAATATATTAAAAGTTTAAAAATTAAGATTAAAACAAATATGATAATCAAGGGAGGTGCGAGAGCGCTCTATCCCTTAATAGACTCACAATGGCCTATGCTGGAAATCTCATTTCTTTGATCAATCATAACTCAAAAACCAATAAAGAAAATTAGTTAAAACTATGCACAAAATTTTTATTTGATAGGTGCTATAAGTGTGTAGAATTTCATCATCATTAGTCAAGGCAACCCAGAGATCCAGTAAGTTCAATCATGAAATCATGTTATCCGTACGTACGTACGTATGTATGTGCCACCCTGTATCTCCTCGACTATTAGATGGATTCAGCAGATTTTTGGCAGAGATAGAGGTTCTAGGGTCTAGTTGATGGCATTTTAATTTCAGTTTACCATATTCCTTAGTTTTCCAGAAAATTCCAAAAAACCTTATGAGAAGGCATTGTATCGAGGCATAGCCTTTACAAAAGTAGTGACATTCCCTGAGAAATGCCAGTATACTGAAATCATATGCCCTTAATAGGGTTAAGATGAAAGTTCATGTACACTAAATGTACAAAGGCAAGGAAATTCAAAAAAAATTCACTTTTATTGTCATTAAGGGTATGACTACATATCAACCAAACCATTTCATTATCACATCACTACAGTATAAATCTCTATGCATGAGTGGATGAAGTGTGTGAGGTGCGCTGAAGAAAATTCCTACCAGTAAAATACATAGCCCTGTTGTGCTCGCATACCCTTAATGACAATAAAAGTGTAAAAATTTGGGAATTTCGTTGCTTTTGTACATTTAGTGTATATGAATTTTCATCTTAACCCTATTAAGGGCATATAATTTCAGTATATTGGCATTTCTCATGGAATATATTGAAAGTTTAAAAATTAAGATTAAAACGAATTTTAATAAATAAACCGAAACTAAAAGTGGGTTAAAATTGAGAAAATGGAAGAAAGAAGCCAAGTGGGGTGGGGGATAGAACAAGAATGCAGGTGAAATGATACTATAATAGAACGTTGCGTGGTCAGTTTATAGGTAAAGAGCGATGCAATAAGAACTCAACTCCTATTTAGACATTATTTAGTGTAACATTAGGATTCCCGGATCCATCGAAGACATTAAGATTTTGATGTTTATCGTGGCGTACGGAAAACACAAAAGAAAAAGATGGCCGAAAAACGGGAGCGTTGTTGTTGTTGGTATTTAATTCCTTCCTACTGCAGGAATATGTGACACAAGGTCGGAAAGTGGGGGAAGAGTCAAGCCAGAGGTCCTAAAGAAGGAGCACTCTGGCCTAGCAAAAATAGCCTGGGCAGCCCGTCGGCATTCCCCGGTCAGGGCGCCTCAGGCAGCAATCGATAAACTTACTCCAACCCAAAGAGGGAAGGCAAGGCCTGGGAGGGTGCACCTCCTAGAACTGCACAGGACAAACCAACAGACCGGCAAAATCAAGACCCGAAGGCCAAGATAATACCGGTCTATAGGGTGTAGTATCCATCGGAACAGATACGACACTTTGATCCCAGCCTGAAGGCCAATCGGGAACCAGAGTTGTTGTTTGATTATTTTTTTTAGGGTAGTTAAACTTACTTCTAGGCCTGTATTTGGAGAGGAACGAATTTCTCTGGTTTAAAGGAAGATTTTTGTCCCTGAATTTAATGATTTCGATAATCTCTTTTAGACACAGGCTGTACCTGCGTTTAAACTATTAGGCGTGCTGGATATGAGAATAAATTTATATCGTAACTCAGTCTGTAAATTTATTTTCTTTAGATCCCAAAAGTCTTTCGAGAGGGAAGCTTGCTTTTCTATTCGTTGAAGAAATAATTTAGAAATTATGTTATTGATATTCTAAACACTTATATATATATATATATATATATATATATATATATATATATATATAATAGGGTGTTGTCCTTAGTTAGAAAGCATTGTTTATATGGAAATATTAATTATTAAAAATAATAATAAGCAATTAGAACGTCATTCAATACATTTTAGTTTCATTAACTTTTTTTTTCAATTTAATTTTCGAAGATATACTTCATCATCAGAATTACATAATTTCAAATAAAGATAGATAAAAATACCTTTCTTTTTTTTCCTTTTAGTCCTCATCTTGTTTTTTTGGGTGTTATCAGTTCGATGTTAATGAACGAATGAGAATCTTTTTTTTTTGGACGGCACATGGCGGTGCAATTTGTAATAATAGGGTGCTGTCCTTGGTTAGAAAGCATTGTTTATATGGAAATATTAATTATTAAAAATAATAAGCAATTAGAACGCCATACAATGCATTTTAGTTTATTAACTTTTTTTTTCAATTTAATTTTCGAAGATATACTTCCTCACCAAAATAACAAGATGAGGACTAAAAGGAAAACAAAGAAAGGTATTTTTATATATCTTTATTTGAAATTCAGTAATTCTGATGAGGAAGTATATCTTCGAAAATTAAATTGAAAAAAAAGTTAATAAACTAAAATGCATTGTATGGCGTTCTAATTGCTTATTATTATTTTAATAATTAATATTTCCATATAAACAATGCTTTCTAACCAAGGACAACACCCTATTATTATAAATTGCACCGCCATGTGCCGTCCAAAAAAAAAGACTCTCATTCGTTCATTAACATCGAACTGATAACACCAAAAAAACAAGATTAGGACTAAAAGGAAAAAAAAGAAAGATATTTTTATATATCTTTATTTGAAATTCAGTAATTCTGATGAGGAAGTATATCTTCGAAAATTAAATTGAAAAAAATAGTTAATAAAACTAAAATGCATTGTATGGCGTTCTAATTGCTTATTATTATTTTTAATACTTATATATATATATATATATATATATGATCATCATCATTAATATCGTTCATTATTGCTGTTCTTTCAATCCTTCTTTGTTCGTGTTAGCTTCTTCTCGCAACTTAGTTTTATCTCGCGCTTTCTATCCAATACATTATAGGACGTGTGTCTTCGCCTCACTCATTTAAATCCATATATTCTGCTCTTATGTCCCCGACCCGTTGTCAGTTGTTTCGTATTTGTACGCTGGTGTTCAGGAAAGATGGGGCAATATAGGTCATTTCGGCCATTCGTAACTGCAAAAGTCAGATTGTTCGCAAATACATGTCGGGAAATACTTTTACAATGCCGGATGAAAGTTGGCGATGAGAAATGAAGTTCAAGACACAAATGAACAGATGACAACATCTCTTAAATTTTAGAAAGTGGGCGGATTTTGCATTTGAAAGAAAGGAAATAATTATCACTGCAGATGTTTTTATCATTTAAGCTGAATCAAGCGGTGGATAAAAAAAATTCGTTTACACATGGGAAGGACTACTTTGAAGTAGTGTTGCATACCCGTCAACACTGTGGGAGAAATAAGCAATTAAGTCCGGTATGCCAGAATAAAATACTTTTTTTTTCACTGCCAGGAGTAATATACATTTTTTTAACCTCCTTTCCAAATTAATTATTTTGGAAAACCTTTTTTTATTAAGCTGAAGGTTTTCATTTTTGATGTTTATGTATGCAGACTATCTCTCTCATTTCATCTAATTCGTGATCTGGATGACCGTTTGCGCGCCACATATACCTGGCAAGTAGGTATATCCAGATCTCCCGATATTCTTCCTTTCTGAGCGTGTTACTTAGCACCAGCCCTGTCCACTCTCGGATATTATCCTCTCACCTCTTTTTTGTCTGACTCTCATTCTTTGGCCACTGTACAGTTCTTTGCGGAATTGTCTTTTCGAGACTATACGATAGTTTAAACCTCGTAATACGAAATACCACCATTGGATTCCTTGTAACATTTAACCCTAAAACAATTGTTTAAACTCGGTTTAAAGCTTTCACAGAGAAACACCACATTTTTATGTGTTTTATGCTATTGCTGCTAAAAGCAATTCTGATTTTTCAAATATTGTAAAAGGGATAGAAAATGAAACTAAGCCCGCCTCCAGAACACTGCCAACAACTATACTTATGCCCACGCTTCCAGTACATATGGGTATATCCCGGTATGGAGCGTAGAATATATGTAGCACTGTCTCAGTGATAGTAAGATGATCATATATCTGTTCACAACTCGTAGATGAACAGGCGGCCATTTTCCTATTTTAGGTTAATACGAACTATGTATTAAAAGTTTCTGCAGAGAGACACTGAAGAGAAATATCTTCTGAAGCCTGAAGTGAGGATAACTATGAAAGAAACGACAGAGCAAGGTTTAATAATAGAAAAATAATATTTATTAGCTGTGAGTGAGAGAGATGTAGTACACGTGTATAACTTGCTTAACACAGTTCATTACTTGTGTTGTGTTGAGTGAATTGTTCAGAGGTGCGAGCGAATGGGCATGTGAGCCAAAACCGACACATAGATAAATTATTAAAAAATAAAATGTGTGTTCCAGTACAGAATGGATACGTAGATAAAGAGTGCCGATAGGATAAGTAAGTATAAATCTCCGTAGAACTAAAGAAATCTACAATCTCGTCAGGTTGATGGTACCTGCGCAAAGAGGTCGAACAAAAACATTTTCTTTTCAGAGGTCTGAAAGTCGGTCAGTCATGTGACCGACATAATAATGTTCAAAGCGAGCAGCAGGAGATTAAAATGTGTATTTCATATTCATTTGCATAAATACACTACTTCCTACAACAGTGTTGTTGTTCTAAAATCAGAAAATAAGTCTCTCTCCGCTTCTTATATACACAGTTTAACTCTGGCTTTTATTTCGTCTCACTCCGCCTCTCATATACGCAAATCTCAATCCGCCTCTCATGCACGCACAGTCTCTCTCCGCCTCTCATATACGCACAATCTCTCTCCGCCTCTCATATACGCACAATCTCTCTCCGCCTCTCATATACGAACATTCTCTCTCCGCCTCTCATATACGCACAGTCTCTCTCCGCCTCTCATATGCGCACAGTCTCTCTCCGCCTCTCATATACGCACAGTCTCTCTCCGATTCTAATACATGCACAATCTCTTTACGCCTCTCATATGCGCACTGTCTCAGTCTGCCTCTCGTATGCGCACTGTCTCAGTCTGCCACTCGTATGCGCACTGTCTCAGTCTGCCTCTCGTATGCGCACTGTCTCAGTCTGCCTCTCGTATGCGCACTGTCTCAGTCTGCCTCTCGTATGCGCACTGTCTCAGTCTGCCTCTCATATACGCACTGTCTCAGTCTGCCTCTCGTATGCTCACTGTTTCAGTCTGCCTCTCATATACGCACTGTCTCATTCTGCTTTTCATATACGCACAGTATTTCTCCGCCTCTCATATACGCACGGTCTCACTCTCCGCCTCTCGTACACGCACGGTCTCTCTCTCTCTCTCTCTCTCTCTCACCGCCTCTCGTATACGCACGGTCTCTCTCTCTCTTTCCGCCTCTCGTATACGCACGGTCTCTCTCTCCGCCTCTCGTATACCTACAGTCTCCTGCAAACACACACACACACACTCATCGGCTTTCTCATACACACACACACACACATACACCTATCCTTCCTATTGCATTCCTTTTTATCAATGGCATGACAATCTTAGCTCATCAAAAAAGAAGTCTTTGTAAGCATTTAAATGCTGAACTATGAAGTTTTATTTAACAACCACTTACGACTCTCGTACACAAACCTATCAAACTAACGAAGACTTTATTTTTGTATATGAAAAATAATTGTTAAAAAAATTATGCTTGTCTTCGTCCATTCTCCGTTCGTCGGCGGCCCTGACCCCGACTATGAACAATGGGAAAGATTTTTACTTTCTTTTTTAATAAAATAAATCATAAAGATTATTTAAAAGTGATCAACTTTTTCGCTTTTTTTTTCTTTATTTTGCATTAAAATAAAACATCCATAAAAATAATCTTATTTTTAAGATGAGATTCAGCTATGGCTGAAAGAGACAAATCTCGGGGTTCCACGACGATGGAAGGACTTGTCAAGTGAGATAATGAACGTTGAAGTAAAAAAAAAATTGCACACGTCATCGTTACTGAAATTAAAACGAAACTTAATTGCCAACATCTGATTTGTTTTTTTGCCTTTCCAAGCTTTTTTTTTTCTCATGTATTAAGGGTGTGAAAATTATTCCTTATTTTTCATCTCCGTCTCTTTTTTTCTCCTTTAACTCCCCCTCCCTTGCAGTTAGACCTTGTATGCATGTGCAAGATTAGCTAAAAAAGATTCTTACATATCGTCTGACACAAGGACAGCGATGAATATTCAATTAAGCTCACGCCAAGTTTTGACCTTACTAATTTTTGTGTATTTCGTCTTTTGTTGATAATTTCTAATGTAATGTATGATATAGAACGAAGACACGTGTTAACGCGTTGACTGCTTTATTGAAACTGTACACGTGTCACTATGCCGTAGGAAGTGGGAAGCTGCATAGGAAATAGTAAGGGTTATCAAGAAACATTCATGATATCGTGTTAGTAAGAGTTCTTGCGTATGTTACATAAAGGCTCTTTTTTACAAACTTTTAAAAATGTATTTTTGTATCTCTCAGGAAGCCTGTTTCCTCTGCCCCTTTGTTCTGAGAAGTTCGGTTTTGTAAAGTGTTTTTAATTTTGTTTTCATTTTACTTCATTTGAAGTTCTCAGAAATCAAAGCACCTCTTCCTGGGGCTAACACTTGATCTCCATATAAAATATCTAGATATCTGAGTGTTCCATTAAAGTTCTCTACCTCTCCTACGCCGAGCCAGTAAAGAACTTAAAAACACCAATTAGCCTCTCGCCAATTGACTAGTTTACTATGTCATAGTGCATCTTTATTGTTGTCTCTTGGCCTTACCATATTGCAGGACAAGAATTCATCTAGTCTGGTGGGGTATCCAGCTTAGTGATGTTACTAGAGACAACATAATTTGGAGAAGATGCACCATTTCTTGTATAAGCTAGTGTGGAGTAGCCATACAGAGAGGATCTTATTTGGGCTTCGAATACTATGTTATTTTGAATATTTGGTCAGGGTAAACTTGTAAGGTGAAGTATCATTATGCCAGGTTGTCCTGACAAACCCCTGTACAGGGAGACCTTAGACACGCGAGGACAGTGTTTAGTAGGCATTCAAGTTCTCTCTTTTTCTTTTAGATTGTTGGATATTTGTTGGTGAGATGTTTGACAGCTTTTTATTTGCTTTTATCAAATGACGGAGTATTACGCGTTATGTATCTTTCTCGTCGATTTTGTACCATGCATGGATGAGGTTCTTGTCATTTCGTTGTTATTCTTCCTGCGAGTTCACCAATTGTCTTAGAATTTTAAACGAACATTGTCGTTTGTTGCCAGCGTTAACATCTTTTTTTCTCTTTGTTATCTGTGTGTGCCCTTATACTCTAAACAAGTGTGCGTAGTACCTTGTTCCTTTGGATATTCTGCCAATGCAGGTTTGTGATTTTTAAAGAAGTTGTTTTCAGTACTAGCATTGCTAAATATAGGTACACGATGATGTGTCTTTCTGGTGCTACACACTTCAAGGACTGATAATTTGTTATCAGGATTTTTTTTTACTTCAATTCACCACAAACAAGACACACTGCCACTGAGACGTAAGGATTTATTGTGAATAAAGATGCCATTATAAATCTTATCTAAGTGGGGAGTTGTGCAGCGAGATACTTGTTCACATTGTATTAAAACGTCTGTATGTTAGTGGGAGCAGGGGTGAATTCCAAAGGCAAGCTGTTCAAGAAAAGAAGCTATTAGTGTAGAAAGCTTTCTTGTATCTGGAGGCCTCTACAGAGAAAGAGCATAATTTTGGTGTTTGTCGGGGGTATTTAGGTTGAGGAACACAAGTACAAAGAGCTCGTCGGAATACATTCGTCTGAAGTACTTGTAAAACAAGCACAGGTATACGACTGTACGGCGATATGACAGGGGCTGTAGCTTGGTAGACAGTTTGGGACCTATTAGGTTAGAGATTCTTTATTGGACTCGGACCAAGAGGGAGAGACTAGTGTGTGGTGCACAAGCCCAGATTATACACGTGAGAAGTTTTCTAGCCCGGTAGATGGCGCCCAGCTTTGTTGCAGCAGACTTGGCAGTATCTTCTATGTATTTATTCCAATTCGTGTTACCTGTGAATGTTAGATAGAAGTTTAAATGTTGGACTCTCGGGACGAGTGTTATAAGCCATGAGAATCGGTGGTTGGTAAGGTTCCTTATAATTGTTAAAAGAAAGGAGAATTGTATTGTTAGCATTAAATAAAGTTTTAATATAAAAGTGCTGACTTTAATTGAAATTTAAAATATGATGATTGATTGTGCGTGCTAGATATTCAAAACAATTATGGTTTACACTTAAAATCAGGCTGCGAATATCACTGAAAACTGCGAACACAAGATGTTTTGGGAATTTAACTTCGGAATGAACAGATGACTGATGAAATATTTTGCTGTAGTCTCTGAATTCATTTCTTACACAAATAATTAGCTCATCTGTCAAAATTGAAAACGATCTGAGACTCTTAATAGGCCAAACTCATATAGTGTTTTACTGGGTGCTCCTTCCACATGCGTAGTTCAGAAGCTATGATGGGCTGGATAATCGTCAAACAGAACATCTCAAACTGGAAAGATTTAAAGAAAAAACGTATCAATCAGTATAGACAGACAAAAGGAAAAGAAAATATCTCATTATGTAACTAACGAAGGACTTTTTTCCGAATTCTTTTTAGACGAGGAGGCTTGTCTAACTTGCTATTTGCTTCCTTCTTTACTCTAAACACTGAAAGTGCTACTTCGGGCAGTTCTTTCATTCGCAAACTTTTGCGTAAAGGGATGGATATTTTATATAGATACAAATAAATACGCGTTGGCCTTTATAATAGTTGAGAATTTTACAAACATTTTTATCAGTGGAATTTGTAGGGGGCACCCTATAAACCTTCCATGATCGGTTTATTTCCGTGAGTTTTATTCTGTACAAATTTTTGACATTTTTTTCTTCTGACGCTAATTTTGTAGTTAGTTTTATGTCAATAACGGTTCTCGTGAATTAGAAAGTATGTATAATGAACGAACAACGAATGCACCTGTTGACGCTTTGAATGATTTATTGAAACTGTAAAAGCATTTCTATCGTAGTGACTGGAAAAAAATTTGCTTCGCGAGTATTCGCACTCATATACATATAAAATATGTCGCAATCGGTAAAGTTAAAAAGGAAAGGCGGGAGTGGGAGCAGACTCATGGGAAGTAGTGAATGTTAGTAAGAGGTGATTTTTGTGAGTGGAGTGTTAGTAAGAGGTGATGTTTGTGAGTGGAGTGTTAGTAAGACGTGATGTTTGTGAGTGGAGTGTTAGTAAGAGGTGATGTTTGTGAATGGAGTGTTAGTAAGAGTTATTAGAAGTATATAACACATGTACCTAGTTGTTGACTTGTACTATTTCTACCCAAGTCATATTAACATATTAGAATGCAATAGTAATGGTTGAAAGATATCTGAATTAAAGTATTTTATGTGGCAAAATCGGTATTCATAATCTCATCCTTGATTTTTCTGAATACCAACCAATACAAAAACTATGAATACTATTATCTCAACATTATTTTAACACTTGAATATTGTTATGAGTAAAATAAAAGGCTATCCCTGGAAACTCATAGGAAGTCCATCCTCCACGGCCTTGCTTCTCGTCTTTAGAGAGGAGTTAATTTATTGCTAATTGCCTGAGGTGCCCCGACTGGGGAATATCGACGGAGTTGCACAGGTATTTTTAGGAGACCACAGTGTCTCTTTAGAAGCGCTGGTCTGATCTCCCCACTTTCCTGCCTTGCGCCACACCTTCCTGCGGTAAGAAAGAAAGTTAAGACCGTCATTGATGGCAGTTATAGTTACAGTATCGGATGCAGACATTCTATAGCATACTATTCTGTAATTACTCTTGTAACTATACAACCGTGTTGTTTTAATTATTATCGGCCCTTCAAGGTAACAACACTGGCAACGAGGATTCGAACCTGGTCGCATAACACTGGCGACGAGGTATTCGGACTTATTCGAACACGAAAATAACCTAGATTATGTTGCACACAACACTGCCAACGAAAATCAAATTTATGCCGGGTACAACATAGCCATTACTACAACTTTTGTTGTATGCTCTGAATAATTGTTAATTATAACAATTAAGCGAGATATTGAAATAAAACTGGACTTTTAACAAGCAAAGTGTCTAGCATCTGCGAAACAAACCATCTAGAGTTGGGAATTATGATGTAAGAAAGGAATTATCATTTCTGAGTAGAACGAAACAGTTTTCAAATCAAAGTTTAGAAATTTAAGTCGTTCGACCGCAGAGGAAAAAGCGATACAAAAACAATTAAAAAAAGTCTGTCGATTTTCAGAAACACGAAAATAAGTTTGAACAAGCTTTTATTTCTCCAGTAAGAAAAGTGACGACCGTGTTAATTATCGTTATCGATTTTTATTATTTTTGATACTCATTATTATTGTTAAACTTTATTGAAAATTGGCATTAGGCCTGCTTCTACTTAGTGTATTTGTAGACTGCAACTTATTTTATTGTTGTATTGAATTTTGAATTTCTTTTTGTTTTTAAAATGTATTAAAAAAAAAATTTTGATCAATAGATTTTTGTAATTTCTTTTTTGCTTTGTGTGTTTTCTATGCCTATACTCTAACCATGGTTCTTGTTCTTTTTGTATATCGCTTTCAACGTTTTTGTAAACTGTCTGAAGTGGTTTGTTTTTTTCCATACCCCACTCCCCTTCTACATATGTCATTTGCTGTATAACTTGGAGTGAACAACTAACTCTATGGTCTTGATGCTAGATGTTGGCTTCTTAGTTGGTGTTTGTACCCTGTGCTGATGTAGGACAATAAAAACATATATATATACGAAAAAGTATGCATATTTGAAGTGAGGAAAAATGGAGAGATTTAAAAATGCTATTTATAAATTTTGGGGCACAAACAACTAGATCAGCTACTGCAATTGCAGAAAGAACAAGTTAACTAGCAGAACAAATGGAAACAGAAAAACTGAACAAATGAAAAGATTTTTTCTATTCTATACCCAACAGGAACAGAAGAAAATTATACGAATTAACGAATGGGGGTCAAAATTGTAAAAAATGAAAGTGTATTTACACAAAACACTATTTAGAGGACTGTTGATAATTTTCAGTACGATCCGAAAAAGGAGATTACGTTTGCTTTGTATTTCAGACAGTACAAGGACATTTATAATACGGACTGTGCGTATTGAACTGATTTTAAGAAGGTTGTTTGCTATTAAAGAAAATTTGGTACGGATGAACATATCAAATTCGTCAATTATATATTACCACAAAAATCCAGAGTTCTCATACATGTTGAAGCGCTACAATTATTGACAAAATTGTTTAGCCCTAAAACATCTCCTTTTCACAAAAAGTGGAAATCCATGAATATCACAAGGAAAAAAGACGAAGATTACACGACTTTTGCTAGCGTAGATAACAAACACTGCGAGGATTTCAAGTTGTTGGAGTTGAGTGCTAAAAAATCTTAATGTCTTATCTTTGCGCAAGGATTAGTATTGAATACGGATGCGGAAATCAGAAGTATTGTTAATAAACGAGAGAATGAACCTGGTTCAACACTCCAACATATTACAGAGGACTAGCAACATTTTATTAGCGTTCGTTAACATTCAAAAGACATTAAACAAAGCGGGGTGTTACATATCAGAAAAGCCCGTAACAAAAAGAAAATTAATTCACCAACTGAATTTGGAAAACAAACAAACGATAATCTGCGTCCTAAACTGTGATTCGTTTGCGGGCAATTGCAGTGGTACAAAGATTGTCATATAAAGTGAAAAAAGTGTATAAGTGCGATTGCATAGGACGCACAGCAAAGTAAAAAAATTTAAAAAGCTTTATTAGAATCTGTAATAGTGACGAAGTGAGAAATAGTAACGAATATGTGTATAAATAAGAATATTAAAATGAAACTTAACTCAGGCTCAGATTTATCGGTCATAAATCTTCAAACGTTGAAAAAAATTGAAATACTAACATTAATGAGAACTAAAAAAAAAAAGTAGCCGAAAGCGTCACTAAAGGACAAATAAAATTTGAGGGCGAACTTAGAACTACAGTTACATTACAAGGAAAAACTTTAAAATTGAAAATGTTTGAACAACTGAAGACACCTTTTGGCACGGATTGGGTGGAAAAGTTTAAATTATAGGGTATGCCTATAAATTATTTCTGTAAAAATATAAAAACCTTAAATGCTGAAGCAGAAAGACTAAAGAAAAAATTAAAAAGCTTTACAGAAGATTTTTTCTGGTGGACTAGAAAGATATAAAAAATGCCTGACAAAGTTGAATTTAAAACATGTATTCAGCAAGTGTCTGAAAGGAAAAATGTTCCATTCGCGTCATTAGATGAAATTGATGATAAAGTGAATATTTAAAAAAATAATAGATGTAGAATACAGCAGGTGTGTTTCGCTTACAGTCTACGAAAAGAAAAAGAAAAGAAAATATCTTCGTCGAATTATAGACAAAGATGTTAAAAGTTCTCTGTGTAGAGACGATATATTTGCCAGCTCCGGCAAATATATCGTCTCTACACAGTTCTATTGCTTTTGAGAATATTTACAAAGTGTTCATTCAAAACATAATCTTAATTAGATATTTAAAAAAAGGAAACGATTGAGTCTGGACGACAGAATTCCAGAAAGTGTTTGAACAAAATATCATCACATGAAGAAGAAACTGTAAGATTACGGACTTCATTAAAATAAACCCGAAAAGTAAAGGTATTGACTCCAGATTGAGCAAGGCTAAAAAAAAGGGTGTGATGGTGATCTACCGTGTTTGGTGAGTAAATGGACTCTTCCAGAGACTATGACTAGAGTTAGGACGAAGTTTCGTAGCAGTCATAGTGGCAGTCATAGCCACAGTATCAGACGCAGACTTTCTTTACTTTCTGTACTTCTGTAAATACACTTTTGTAAAGATACCACGGTGTTGTCTTAGTTATTATCAGCCGTTCAATCTAACAAAAGTCAAAATTAAATTTTATTAAGACCTACTATTCGCTATTATTTATACTTTAAAATCAAAACGGTATTTAATACTGTTTACATTTCCTAAACTAAATTTGCTAGTTCGTTTTTTATATTTCGTTTAAGTTCCATGTTATAATCTGTAAGGTTTTTATTTCATATTGACAGCCTTGTTTATTAAAGAAATACCATTTTCCATATTTTTAGTTGCAAAAACGTGTTGTTGAAAAACTCGATAATTTGAATTTAATATCAGAATTTCATTAAAAGGTATTGCATTATATACTTTCTAAAATATATAAAACAAATGAAAGTCAGATTTTAAGAGTCAGACGAAACAATTTTTGTTTAACTTGTTTGTTTAACTGAAAAGGGGAGGAAATAGTATTTCATGAATAAATAAGGCTGTCAATATGAAAAGTGTTATGGTGTGATGTTGATCTATCCTATTTCAAGTGTAAATGGACTTGTCCTGAGACTATTGATAGAGTTACAACTAAGTGTCGCAGAATTCATGGCGGCAATTATGAGTGGCAGTCATAGCAACAGTATAGGGCACAGACTTTCTGTAACTTACTATTCTGCATTTTTGTAAATAGACTTTACTAAATATACCACCGTTTTGTTTAAATTATTATCGACACTTCAAGTTCACAACAAAAAAAAAAAAAATTTTGACATGAAATTACTAATAGAAAATATCTGACTGATTGTAAATCTCCCCCTCCGACAAACCCCCTTCCCAAACACCCCCGTCTTCATTTTCTTCTCTTTCTACATATCTTACCCCTTTGCCGCTCTACTTCCTCTGCCTCTCTACTTCCTCTGCCTCTCAACTCCCTCTGCATTTCCCCCTCTCCCTCTTTCTCATCTCCCTCTTTCTCATCTCCCTCTTTCTCATCTCCCTCTTTCTCATCTCCTTCTTCTTTCTCATCTCCCTCTTCTTTCTCATCTCCCTCTTCTTTCTCATCTCCCTCTTCTTTCTCATCTCCTTTTTTCTCATCTCCTTCTTTTTTCTCATCTCCTTCTTCTTTCTCATCCCCCTCTTCTTTCTCATCTCCTTCTTTTTTCTCATCCTCCTCTTCTTTCTCATCTCCCTCTTCTTTCTCATCACCCTTTTCTTTCTCATCTCTTCTTCCGTCTCTCTCCTCTCACATGCACATGTACACACACACACAGACACACACACATACACACATACATATTATGTACTCATTGTTTTCTTTTAAATCTGGTGGATTTCATTAGAGTTTTTTTGTTGTTTTTATAGTTTTACCTTCATTACTTCTGTAGGTTATATTAAGTTTTTATCTTTTTTCTTAGCAACTTGTAAATATTACCAGATCCCCCCACCAGAAAAATGCTCCTTCGTCTGTTATTTGTCTTGACGATACATGATTTGTTTTTTAACATGAACTTCAATTAGTCGGAAGATAAGTAGTCTTAACACGCTACGTGTTTTAGTCACAAAGCGTGACGTCATACAATGTGGTTGAGTTTGGGGTTTTGTTGCAAACTGCTGAAAGGCTCACCCCGCCCTCTAGGGGCGTCTGTTAAAACTATGTTAATACTTTGATATTCTCTTTTCATTAGAAATATATAAACTACCCACTTTCCCCAATACCGTTAATGAGGGTGTGAGTGAAATATTTAAATTCACTTTTGGGATTTGTTGAAAAAGTGAGGAATAAAATTGCAAAAGAAGATGAATATCTGGTTTTCGATAACTTTCTTCTTTATTTTTTTTACTGTTTCACTTTTTCTTTTTTTCTTTTTTTTTCTTATTTTTATCGTCGGCGGAAGTTGTTAATTCGTATTTTCAAGCATCCGGTTTCTCTGGTTTTCTATTATAATGGTGGCAACTGAAATTCCAGGCCACATAACATTTGATTGCACAGTCGGCAAATTGTTGAATACTTGAATATCTTAGAAAAAATGACTGAGAAGGGAACGAGGGCGTGGCATACATTTTGGTGTGGTTGTTTTGTTTTACGGCATATCAACGCTTTCATGTTATCTTAGTGCCGGTGACTTGGATATGAACGGAAACTACATCCGCTGGTAAGGGTCCAATTTGGAAGTTTTCGGGGTGTACAATAGATCTTTAGTTACTAGTAACTCCAGGTTTATTCTGATCTGGAATGATAGCAGCTGCCAACGTCCCATAGAATCTGTTGTCTAACATGAGACTGCGTATGTGGTAGACACATACTCACACCATGAATAGATAGTTAAAGTAAACCTCATTAATATATCTGAAGATATTAAAATTTGAAGTATATTTTCTTTCACCAAAACGACTGAATTCGACATTAAATAACCGCAAAAAGATTGATATGCTATAAAAACAAACCTAAGATGTAATGCCCGTATTTACTTGCCTCCCACGAGGGCAGATTTAGACGCAAAGTCGGATTTTAATGTGTGGAAAACTGGATTGGGACAAAACTTAAAAGTGCGTCAGTCTAGAAGGATTTCTCCTTTAGTGACAGAAGATCAAATACTACACTTTGATCCAACCCGAAAAACTACAATCTTGTTGATAAAGAAATTAGAGTATAAACACATTTTATATCTTTCAAATGTTTATTCAAATGAGGATGAATAAAAAAAAAATGAAAATAATCGAATGTTATAATAAAAAAGAAATGAATAAAGATGCCAACAATACCGGACAAATATGATTGAAAGGATAAAAAATTGAAGATATAGACAGCGAAAATTAAGAAAAATATCTCCAGAAAGTATCTCATGCTTGGCGAAATCCTCTAACTGTATACAAGTCAAATACGTCCTAAGATGGAGTACTGTTGACATATATGTCGATCAGAGCACTCTTTCCTGCCTTGACAGATTACAAAACCAACTTCGAAATCTAGTAGGCGGTGTCCTGTTCTCTTCCATACATCCACTTTCTCACAGAAGAGAGGTTGCTAGTCTTTCTCTGCTCAATCGGTATGTTCATGGTAAGTGCTTGACTGAACTCTACTCTATGGTTGCCCTCTGTAAAACATTCACAACAAAAACCCGTCTCAGCTAAATCACTGTCAGTAATTTCCCTTTCTCCCTCTGTGTACCTAAAACTAAACGGAACTTCCATGAGCAAAGTTTCTTTCCGAGAACTACCTATATCAGGTGTACATATTATATTGCAGCAACAACACATTTGATATTTCTTTTTAAAAAAATACAAGCTGCGCGTGCCTGGTCCACCTCTCGATGTGGCGAGTGTAAAATGCAATAAATTTGGGCAATTTGGGGCATTTTTTACCCCCCCCCCCCCTTTGACCCCCTGGGGGCGCGAATCAGATTTTTTTTCCAAAACCAGCGATACTTATTTTCTATTAGGAACAATTGTTCACATTTTGGTTAAGTCTCAGAGAAATTGAATGGATGGATGAAAGGTTATGGGGACTTTTGACCCCCTGGGGGGCTAACCAGATATTTTTTCAAAAATCGGAGTAGGTCACTTTCTAACCTGACCAAAGTTACAACTACATGCAAAATTTCAGAGAAATTCAAAGGATGGTTGCGGAGAAAAATCCGGACGGACGGACGGACGAGCATGCCTCAAAACATAAGTCCGCCGATTTTATAAATCGGGGGACTAATAAAATTATTTCCACTTTATAGGCTATGAAAATATCTTTTATAATGTCTTCAGAAATACACAGTGTAACATTTATAGGATATAGAATACCAGAGGTTTTATTACACGGAGATAAACTTTGATCTTTTAATGAGTTCAGTTCTCCAAATAATTATGCGACGGAACTTTGTGGTGTCAAGTCATTAGAGGTCTTAAGATATGATTTTTATACTTCTATAGATGTACAATTTCAGATTTCCCGTGATAAGTGACACCTAATCCTCTACCTTCAACATTATCTAATGCAGACATATCGATTTCTAGCGGTGACTTACAAACTTCCTCGAATATATAGTTATCTATGGATACGTATTACGTCATATACGACTCATAAGCATAGCTTAACCAAGCGAGATTCAAAACCGGAACCCCACTGACTGATGTATGACGCTCTGAGCCAGGAATCTCACTAGTAGTTGAAAAAGACGTATTGCATATATATATATATATATATATATAATATATATATATAACCTTGCTTTGAACTTTTGAATTGAATTTTGATTTGGCTTTTGCTTTCTCTAATTCCTTTCCATTCTCCTTCATTTCTACCTGCTCTATCCTGGATATTGAGCTGTATACTCTTCACAATAGGGTTTTACCTTTCCTAAAAGTTCGCTTTTAGTACACCTCTTTAATATATATATATATATATATATATATATATATATATATATATATATATATGCATTAGAAACAGTCTACACGGATCAACCAGCGTTTCGACGTTAACATGTCACGACGGGACTGTAAAGTGAGCTAAGAAATTAAAAGGGTCGCAAAGAAACCAGACGGAACAAAATCGGCTAGTTGAAAATCAACCTCATTAAACGTATTTTTCCTACGAGTAGACAACCCCTCCGACCTACCCCAACATATTTATCGGGCGCATGCACACTTAAGCCAATCGGTGTTTACTAAATCTATTAATTATATACTAATAAAAATAATAAATTAGATATTTTTTGATTTGTAAAGTTATGAAATCATAATTTTACCAAATAAAACTTAGTAAAACTAATATATATTACTCACGTGCATCAAATAGTATCTTTACAGAACCCCACCGTGATAACACAATTATGCAAATTAGTAAGAATAGAACTAATTAAAAAAATCATAAATTATAAGATCAAAATCGGGTTAAAGGACAAATCTATCTCAAATCGAATTTTTAACAATATTAGACTGGAGTTTAATAGACAACTTGATACTTTAACCTGACAATTAGAAGATGTAATCGGTATTTACGAAACCTATTAAGCTTATACCAAGAAAAATGAAAATTAAGAAAAAAACTCCTATTTCAAGAAATAATAAAATCCTTAAATTCCAATTTTACCAAACAAAATTCTGTAGTATATATATATATATATATATATATATATATATATATATATATATATAATGTGTGTGTTTTTCGTTCAAGTTTTAAAGTATTGCATTAAAAGTTAATAAAATTGAAATAAAAGCCAAATTAGCAATACAAGATTAATTTTTTTTCTTACATTAATCCTATCGATTACGGAATAAAATTCCTTCTTCAGGGATGACCAGTATTGAGTCATTTTTTTTTCTCATCAAAAAACAAGAATAAAGAAACTTATTTCTTTGTTAATTTGATAAACGTCTTTGATGGTACGACGTCATCGCCTTGCTGTTATGAAATGGCGGTAGGATTCAAAACCGGTGTCGAACGAGGGATGCGTTGGCTCGCTGTCGAGTAATGTGTGTGTTTTTCGTTCAAGTTTTAAAGTATTGCATGAAAAGTTAATAAAATTGAAATAAAAGCCAAATTAGCAATACAAGATTAATTTTTTTTTTCTTACATTAATCCTATCGATTACGGAATAAAATTCCTTCTTCATGGGTGACCAGTATTGAGTATATATATATATATATAACACTTGCATATGACAAAGGGTACATCCACAAAACTATATCATGATTACACAGGTATGCAAAATAATGTTAACATTTTAAATCTGAAAATGTTTAATTCATCCGCGTATTAAAATAGTAGAGAAAAGACATATATTAACTATATTATTCATTAATAGTAATTCAATTATTGGTTTTTTATTACTAACTATAATCTTATCCTATTGAGCTATTTAATTTCATAGTCCAGCCCCCCCCCCTCCCTCTTTTTACTGTTGTTTATAAAATTAAATGACCCATTTATTAGTTAGCTTAAAGCATAATTCCACTACCATGATTTAGGAATTTAAGTAACATTACATGTATACTTGGTCGGGAATGTTTTACTTTTTATATGATACTGGAAAGTATATTGTAGCTTCCTGGGTTTTATTGTATAAAATTATGATTTTTTAAGTTTACTAATTTGAAATAGGAATATTAAAAAACGGCTAATTGTTTATCTCTCTTAGTATATCATTAATAGATTTAGTAAACACCGACTAAATCTTCTAGTTATCGGGTCTAAGTATAAATTTGCCTATTAGAGCCCAGTATAAGATAGTAGGAGTAAATTAAATTCAAAATAGATGTTTCCTTAAACTTGCCTATGTTTTATTTAACCCAGTAATATAAATGCGGGTGTAATGAATAAATGAATGTGTATATACTATTGCTAACTGTTTCCTATAATATGTGTATGTAAATATTTTATATACGATAGATTGCATGTGGAAGAGGTAGGTTTACATATATCTAGATGATAGGTATGCATACATTTTAAGTTGGTTTGAATTGCTTGCGGTAGATTTGAGTATACGTATTGTCTAGGCGGTTATGGGTAGAAGAATGAGGAAAGGTAGGATAAGTCTTACGCGTTTCGCGTGGCTTAAGTGTACATGCGCCCGACAAATGGGTTGCCGTAGGTCGGAGAGGGGGGAGGTAAATGTAGGAATAATAAAAAAAACGCGTTTAATGAGGTTGATTTTCAACTGGCCAATTTTGTTCTGTCTGGTTTCTTTAGGACAATTTTAATTTCTTTAACTCACCTTACAGTCCTGTCGTGACATGTTACCGTCAAAACGCTGATTGCTCCGCGTAGCCTTTTTCTAATGTTTATATAATTTTATTTATAAAAACTACTTTGTATTTAGCACTTTTGAAAAAAATACTGGTTTTATGTTCATGTTATCAATATGTTTAAACTTATATATGTATATGCGATAAATCTTTCGCACAACTTGGTCGGAGAGGGGGGGGAGGTAAATGTAGGAATAATAAAAAAACGCGTTTAATGAGGTTGATTTTCAACTGGCCAATTTTGTTCTGTCTGGTTTCTTTAGGACAATTTTAATTTCTTTAACTCACCTTACAGTCCTGTCGTAACATGTTACCGTCAAAACGCTGATTGCTCCGCGTAGCCTTTTTCTAATGTTTATATAATTTTATTTATAAAAACTACTTTGTATTTAGCACTTTTGAAAAAAATACTGGTTTTATGTTCATGTTATCAATATGTTTAAACTTATATATGTATATGCGATAAATCTTTCGCACAACTTGCGGGGTCTCGGTTTCGATCCTCACTAGGTCTTGCCACGCTTATGAGTTGTAGACGAAGAAACACTTGTTCATGAATAACTATATGTCATAAATATATATATACGCTCCTATATGGGGCATCACATTGAAGGTAATAATGATTCTTATCTAGCATTAAGGTAAATGCCCTTCCGTAAAAGTAATTTAATACGTTCAATAATCAATATCGCAAATAAAATGTAAACAATATAAATAAATAGCAATATTTATAAAGAGATACGTTTCTTTCACTGCTATCGGCGTTCGTCACTAAGTGATAGAGCGTCGGACATCAGTCAGTTGGGCCCAGGTTTCAAATCGCTATGTCTAGCCACGCTGATGAGTCGTAGATGATGAAACATGTGTCTATGGATAACTATATTGTATAAATATAATATGAAGAAGTTTAAAACATTAACTAAAATTTCAGATAAAATGGAGCGGGTAGTATATAGAATTAGTGAATAAGCACGAGAATGTGTCTTTCCTGACAAAATTTGCTTCCCAGCCTACTACAGGGTTACCGTTTTTAAGTCGAATATAAACAAATACCTGTGGCGCCGTCCTCTTGGAAAATCAATTCTTCTAAGTGATTTTCTGTCCAATCCGCTAATTGTTTCTAATTCTCTCGTGGAGGCGACTATTGTCAAACTGACGATCTCTTTAACCTTTGTCCTTGAGGGGGGCTTTGCTAAGTTGTGCCCCATCGGTAAAAGAAAAAACTCCTCTTTGCATGAAACTAAATGAAACTAAATATAGCCCGTATTAATCAACCTTACGCCTAGCAACTGTTTTCAAAAAAATCATAATGATCGGTTTATTAGTTGACGAGTGAATCCTATACATCGAAATATATAAACATATGCACATACCTTACTTATATATACCAGCAAAAACTATTAATTCTCTCTACTTGTCTGTTTCCGGTTGGATGATAAGGAGTGCTATTACTAGTGGCAACTCCTTTCTGGGAGAGATATTTTTCAGCTCCTTGGATATTAAAGATGTGCCTCGATCTGAATGTATATAACTTGGCATTCCACATAGGCTAAATAGCAAATATAAACATTTGATCACTGTTGTCTCATGCAGATTGGGACATGGAAAAGAAAAAGGGAAACGAGAGTATTCATCAACTATAATTAATAAATAATAATTAGTTGATACACTAAGCACAGGACCCTTGAAATCAACACTAAGTCGTTCCATAGGTTTTGTTGCTTTTATAAGAGTTCCTTTTGGTAACTGGTGATACCAGATCAGGCTGCCCTGTGGCTCCCTGAGACGAAATTCACCTACATTGACGTTTTTTGTTTTTCTTCTTTTTTTTTTTTTGTAAAACTTAATTATGTTCTACAAAACCAAAACCAAAAACAACAGCCCCTCTCCCTTTCTCCCTCCCCTTTTTTATTTTATTTTTAGAACTTGAAGCATAAATCTTTTACTATAATGACCAGATTCGGCATTAAATAACCCAAAAAGGGTTGATATGCCGTAAAACAAAACTACCAAACCAAAAACGATGATTAAACATTTGAAGATATAAAGAACTTGAAGCATAAAAACTTTTACTATAATGACCAGATTCGGCATTAAATAACCCAAAAAGGGTTGATATGCCGTAAAACAAAACTACCAAACCACCTTTTGGTAAGCGATAGAATTGAGGTTTTAGCTCTACGCAAATCCTACAGGAAGAACACATCTTTACCTCTTCTGTAGAAAAAGGGATATTTCTCACTCTTACAAAATGAAGCAGTCAAGTTATCCTCGGATGACATAGTCCATTGTGAAGATCAGCGAGTGTAGAGGTATTAAAAGCTGAACAAGTGTATGCTCGGGAAAATGTGGTAGGGACCACATTATCCTTACCGGGACGATACTTAATCGTGTAGCTGAATGCAGCAAGTTCCAGTCTCCATTCTCTGGTTTTTGCATTCTTAATTTTAGTACGCCTTTTACTATCGAACATAAATGCTACTGACCGCTGATTGGTAATCAAAGTAAAGTGGCTTCGTGTCCAATAGTGGCTCCATTTACGTACTGCCTCAATAATGGCAGTAGCTTCTTTTCCTACGATGTGGTATTTTAGTTCACTGCCTTGTAGTGTTCTGGACATAAACGCCACATGACGGCAGAAATCGCAACATCGGACGCATCACACTCTACCTCAAAGGGCACGTTTTCATCCACCGTCTGCAGAGTAGCCTTTTCCAACTCTATTTTCAGTAAGTTGAAGGATTTCAAAGCCTTCTCTTCCAATAGGAATTTTTCGCGTTTTTTAGTGGTTTCATTTTGTTAGAAAATTCATGTATCTACTTTGCATAGTACGCAAACATTCCAATTATCCTCTTAAGTGATTTTAAGTTCTCGGATGGATAAAGCTCCTTTAATGGGCGAAGTCACTCGATATCAGGCTTGATGACACCATTCCCAACACAGTATCCCAGCACCTTAATAGAAGGCATGGATTTTACAGTTTTTGATTGGTTAAGAGTAAGGTTTCTCCGACCGATAGTTTATATGAACTGCTTTACATTTTGATCATGTTCCTCCTGAGTATTCCTGCAATTGTTACATTGTCAAGGTACAGGAAAGTACCGTGCAGGTTCTCCTCTTTTACTATACTGTCCATAGCCCGCTGAAAAGAATCAACCCCATTTGTGACTCCAAACGGAATTCTACAAAACTGATACAAGCAACCATTTGCCTGAAACGCGGTATACTTTTTATCATCCTCATTCAGCGGCACCTGGGGGTAGGCACTTTTAAGATCAAAAGTGGAGAATACCTTGTAGTTTGCAAGATCATTCACCATGTCGTCTATTCTTGGCAAGGGGTAGGCATCTAAGTCAGTGTATTGGTTAATTTTCTGTGAATACTCCACACACATCCGCTTTTTATGTCGGTAGGTAGGGTCCTTTACTACCACTACTTGGGTTCGCCATGGTGATATGCTGGTTTTGATGATGCCTTCAGAGAGTAGATTATTAACTTCCTCTGCAATAAATATCTGATTGTCCTTGCTAAAGCGTCTGGATTTGGTAGCTATTGGTTTGCCGTTTAAAGATGCATTTTGAAAAAGAGACGGCTCATCTATTTTTGCTGCGGCCAATGCACAAAAGGGGGAGCTCTATGCATAGTTAACTCGGGATTGACCCCACCGTATTTAAACGTTACACTCTGATGTTGACGCAAGAAATCCTGGCCAAATATTAAGTCCGAACACAGGTTTTTTCAGAATACCAAGCAACGTAGAACTGGTGATTAAGATCGTGAGCTAGGTTAACAACAACATAGCCCTTGGAACAAGTATTCAAGGTTTTCTGAGTTATAGAATTGTCTTTATTGGACGGATAGACTTTCAGTTTTAATTCCTGCACAATTATTTCGTTACGATAACTATCAATACCGCAAGAATCCAGGAGAACACTTAATCTTTTCACATTAACAGTCGCATGCGTTGCAGCTTGAGAAAGTCCTTGTGGTATCTTGGTAAATGGTGTCAGTGAGAACTGACCATTGTTGCCACTGAACTTGAAAACTGAGACTTGCACACGCGGGCATAATGTCCTTTCTTGGAGCATTTATTACAAGTAGTCTCGCAGGTGGGGCAGCTACCTCTTGAATGGTAGAAGAAACCACAGAAGAAACATTTGCGAGTTTTATATGTAGCAGCTATAGCCGATTCCCTGGGAGCAACTGGAGGATTAGAGCAATTAAACTCACATACCTGTTGTGACCCTGGGTCCAAATCTGTAGCTAGATAGGTATCCGGAGTTGCGTACGCATCACTATTACGCTGGGCTATATCCAACGCAGAGGCTTGACTGTACGTCGTCAGAAGGTCCAGCGTTTTATTTTCCAGGAGCCGCTGTCGTATTGTAGGCGAGGATATCCCAGAATGTAATACGTCACGCATTGCCTCGTTGCCACACTTCTCTGCACTGTGGTCGCGGAGGTTGCAATTTCTTTTTAGTTTCTCAACTCCCGAAAAACCTCGTCCATCGATTTTCCTGGTTTTTGCCGTCTGGTAGCTAGTACATGCCTTGCAAAGACTTCATTCTGTGTTTTAATAAACATACTGTTCAGTTTTTCTATGGCAACATCAAAGTTCGTACATGTCTCTATAAACTCATAAACACTAGAGCTCACACAGCTTAACAAGGCTCTGTATTTTTTCGGTATCCTCTCTTGATAATCTTCAAAGTAATTGGTTAGTATTGCACGCCAGTGTCGGTATTCCTTGGCAGCTGTCGGTAGATTGGGATCAATGTCTAGGAATTTAGATTTCCATGTCACATCCATCTTAGTATCGTGGTAAACGTCCAAAAAGGTTTTCGTTGAATAAATTGTAATAATAAAAACACGTCTTACTTGGAAGCCAAGCTTTATTCAACTAAAACGGAATACAAAAATGGTAGCACACATGCCCAGTTTTAATAAGTCACATGACGACTTCCGGCTCCGGCAGCACGTATTGAAGCCCATACGAAATTAATATTACACTTATGTTATTTTGTTTATTTGTACCCGTGCATACCTAGTGACTCTACTAAAATGATGACGCCATCCATTTAAACAGATTGGGATCACCAGGGTAGTGAATTACGTCACAATGATGACGTCATTCATCAAGGGAAAGGAAAAAGATCGTTTGTCTAAACGACTCGCGATCATAGAGCAATGTCTAGATCTTTAGGAGTTTTGCATGCCACTAAAATTCCGTAAACCTTGCTTGCTTATAACCTAACAACGAGTTACGGGTCGTCTAGCTCCTTATGCAATAGAATATGTGATTTTTAATTAATTTTGTCAAAAACATACATAAACTGGTCTGTAATTTCTTTTTAAAGCTATCAAAATGTTATGTAGTTGGGTTAACATTTCTGTTTTTCAAGCCTGTTGAATCTGTTCACATTCTATAAACGTTGTTATTGCATTGTTAAAGCCTTCATTTGACAAGTATTTAATACTTTAGTAGGTATTTCAACTCAAACAAAACTAGTGTTGTCTTATCGCCCTATTTTAGTCCATCCATAAAGTTTGTTTTATTCTCCTTACATAATAATTCTCCTTTAGTAAATATAAAAAGAAACACATCTTCACAAAACCTTCTAGTACCAGCAATATCTAAAAAAAAAACCGTTTAAAATATCGCTTTGAAGTAAACAACTTTAAAATACTTAACAATCTTGTAAAACAGAGAAAATAAATTATTTTAAATATTCAAAAATCCGATTTAAAAGAATTAATAAACCGTTAGCGTGACAGAAGAAAAAACGCATCAAGGCACAAAAAAATTCATCTTGCTAAACTATCATTCCAGATTTTGTCCTTCGTCTGAAATGTTTGTTTTTTAATTTTGCAGTAAACGCAAAATTCTTTAGATTTCACACATGTTGACAACGTCGATGTGTTGTCTGGAAATGTTTGAAAACTTTAATAATCCTTGCATGACTGCACAGCAACTACTTCCCTCTCCTATCCCTACCCTACTTTTCATATCGCCATGGAATTAAGCTGACATTTACTTACAAGTACAGTATACACATTTAAATTTACTTTCAGAAAATTTTGCTTCATTTACTCATTTCATTAATGTGCGATCGCCCTCTTTCTCTCGCTGTTTCTCTTTTTTTTCGTTCTCTCTCTCTCTCTCGTGCTTTCTCTCTCTCACGTGCTTTCTATCTCTCATGTCCTTTCTATCTCTCTCTCATGTCCTTTCTACCTCTCTCTCATGTCCTTTCTATCTCTCTCTCATGTCCTTTCTATCTCTCTCTCATGTCCTTTCTATCTCTCTCTCATGTCCTTTCTATCTCTCTCTCATGTCCTTTCTATCTCTCTCTCATGTCCTTTCTATCTCTCTCTCATGTCCTTTCTATCTATCTCTCTCATGTCCTTTCTATCTCTCTCTCATGTCCTTTCTATCTCTCTCTCTCATGTCCTTTCTATCTATCTCTCTCATGTCCTTTCTATCTCTCTCTCATGTCCTTTCTATCTCTCTCTCATGTCCTTTCTATCTCTCTCTCATGTCCTTTCTATCTCTCTCTCATGTCCTTTCTATCTCTCTCTCATGTCCTTTCTATCTATCTCTCTCATGTCCTTTCTATCTATCTCTCTCATGTCCTTTCTATCTCTCTCTCATGTCCTTTCTATCTCTCTCTCTCATGTCCTTTCTATCTATCTCTCTCATGTCCTTTCTATCTCTCTCTCATGTCCTTTCTATCTCTCTCTCTCTCATGTGCTTTCTCTCTCTTTCTCTCTCTGATATGTGCTTTCTCTCTCTCTCTCTGTCTCTCTGTCCTATGTGCTTTCTCTCTCTCTCGTGTGCTCTCTCTCTCTCGTGTGCTCTCTCTCTCTCATGTGCTCTCTCTCTCATGTGCTTTCTCTCTCTCTCTCATGTGCTTTCTCTCTCTCTCTCATGTGCTTTCTCTCTCTCTCTCATGTGCTTTCTCTCTCTCTCTCATGTGCTTTCTCTCTCTCTCTCTCATGTGCTTTCTCTCTCTCTCTCATGTGCTTTCTCTCTCTCTCATGTGCTTTCTCTCTCTTTCTCTCTCTCATGTGCTTTCTCTCATGTGCTTTCTCTCTCTGGTATGTGCTTTCTCTCTCTCTCTCTCATATGTGCTTTCTCTCTCTCTTTCCTTTCTTATGTTATCGCTTTCTCACGCACTCTTTATTTCTTATGCGCTATCTCTTCCTTGTGCCCTCTCCTTCTCATATCGCGCTCTCTATTTCTCCCTCGATTTCAAAAATCGTCTCTCATATGCCATAAATCATCTGTTTCTGTTTAACTAAATTGAAAATTCTGCATATTTCTATGTTCAATCTATCTTTTTACTTTTTGTTTTTGATTTATTTTTCATTTACCTCTGTCATTTGTAACCCTTGCTTTTTGAAATGTGGCTTGCAGCTTTATAAGAGTCTCGGTTGGTATCACTTCAGTTTAAAATAGTGTAAAATATGCATATTTGCTATTAATCTATAACGTTTATCATATCAGTTGACCACATTTTCGGGAATATGCTATTTACCCGTGCACGTGGCCGCCATTATTTGCGTGCTGTTATCGTAAAGACATCCGGGTGTCGAACGAAAATTAGATAAGAAACAGTTGGATTCAATAAAAGATACATCTATTAAAGTTTATCGTAGACGAACATGCAAGGAGATTACGAAACATGTAATATATAAAAAGTAGACAAAAAAATAATTTTAGAAATGAGTACTAAAAAATACAATCGTCCACATTGCAATAAGAAACACGTGTTTAGAGGCAAGAAAAATGAGCACGTATGCGATAGCACGGAATACGTAAATCATGTTTAAATCGAATTTGATTTAAGTTACGACTCACAGTATGTGAGAGTCACGTGACTCTATCAGAACACTAACTTAACAGGTAAGAATTCATAAAGCACACTCAAGACAGCTGCGGACATTGTTCGTACACCAAATTTTCACGCATGGGTAGAATGAGATTACAAACTCTCGCACTGGAAGCACCCTCTCTGTTAATACAGAAATATATCTAAGGGGAGATAACTTTTTTATCGCTAACTAAACAGATTTAATAGATATTTCTTAAGAATATCCTGTTAATTTTTCAAATACTTCACAAATATACACATGTCACTTATTTTATTTACATACATAACTTGTCTGACGTGAGATGGTTAACATCTTGCTTATATAAAAAGGACGAATTCCATTTCTAATATATATATAACAACTTTATTGACTATCTTCGTTAACATAAAAATTGAGAAGGAGAAAAAGGGTTAGAATCGGAGGTAATATGTCCAGAGGTTTGGACAAGGGAAAGGTTTTAAGAATTCATGTGTAATATACATATCCTGTATAGACGGAAAAGAGTAGTTCATAGAAGAATTTTCTTATTGGAAAGTCAGTACGTCTGCATGTGTTAAAGGCAGGTTGAGTTCATGTGTTGCAAGGGGATAAGTCAGCCATCTTAAATGTTGAATCTTTCTTGTCAACGCCGAAGCCCGGGGCTCGGTGGGTTTGGGTTTGTGTCCCAAGAGAGAAGTTTGGTTTGATAGAAGCGACGTGGATGAGTGAGATAGCTGTGTCGTATCCTCACTAAAAGAGGAAGAGTAGTAGTGGGCGTTCCCTTTTATAAACTCCGGAACCCATCTCTGCTCGCAATAGAGACGGTTTCTGATTGGGCAAACCAGAAACGAAATTAAATGTTTGCACCAATCAGAGCCCAGCTTAGAAGGCAAGCAGGGATTTAAAACATGTCTAATGGCGGCTTGTTGCTGCAGCTGTTATGGCTATCGTTTGTAGTACTGCTGCTAAACTTATACTAAACAGAGATAAAACACTTTTCGTACAAATTGAGTACTTGACGCATATCATTATCAATCTTCAACACTGTTTAACCACTCAGGTTTCGTACAGAAATATTTTACTCCTCTGAAAATTAGCGATAAATTTATTTTAAATTGCACATTAAAAATTGGCAAAAGTTTGATAAGAAATCAATATTGTCAAACGAGTTTGTTTTATGAATTTAAAATTGTAATTTTGACGGACAGGAAGCCATAATTTGATTTTGATATAATTCAGTTTTAAATGGGTAAAGTCGGAATTGTTTACCTTAGCGACGTCTTTGCTGATCGTACGATCATCATGTATCTGAGTGCCCTACAAATTACAATTTGTACCAAATAAAGATTCATTTATTTCCTGGTTGTTTAAATGTATCGTCTCATAATTAATAAATGTTCACGTTAGAAATAAAGGCAGGTATTCTGAAAAATACACATCGATTTTAATAATCTGCCAAAAATCAAGTGTCAGATTTCGATGAAATTTTCTGTAATTTTTTTTAAAGATATTTTGTAAAAGGTTGTGGGAATTATTTTTACAGTTAGTTATCCTCCCTAATAACTGAAAAATAAACAATTTTTACACATAACGTTTAGCAAAATATTATTTTAAAACATTTGGAAAAGAATTACGGAAATCTTCATGTAGAACGGAAAAATGCCGATAGAAGTAAGATTCCGATCAAAATCTCTAGATCTGGCGAGAAAACCGTTAAATTGGCAACAAAGATTTACATGGATGTTACAATAATACACTATGAAAAGAACGAACAAAAACTTGCAAGGCAACGTTAAGCCAATCGGTAACACTATTAAATTGTCGCAAAATGTATAAAATTGTCAATATATGAAACAGTTATTGTTTATCCAAATTTGAAGTAAAATATCTCAAAACTGAGAAAAAGTGCAGATAGAACCTTTTTCAATTTCGGGTGCTGTTATGAACCCAAGTTTCTTGACACACTCAAGACTAAGTCGTTTTATAAACTTTAGTACGTTTGTAAATTTAATTAATGCATTTACTGTTAAGCGAGATTGAGAATATATAATACAGCATGCACACTCTAGCAAATATTAGATAAAGAAAATAGAATGACCAGCAGCGCTTTTGTTAATTCCACTCCATCTTTTAGATAGAACACAGAAATGGAAACAAACGCTTGTCGTGGAAGTGTTACATGGCGAGACCCGTGTTTCAATGGAAAGGTCAGGTTACACTAGACGGAAGTTGCGAAACCACGTGATTTACGGGCGAAATTTTTCCACCTCTTCTGCTAGCGAGAATTCAAGCAGAAAAGACATGTTTTCTCGAATGGGGGAATGGCGCACAGTGTGATAGTGTGTAGCGAGACGGGTTGTCTATTTCTCTCTCTCACTCACTCACTCTCACACGCTTATACAAGTTGTCTCTCTGTTGTGTTTCTGTGACTGTCTATTTAAATAAACCTTTTATATAAACATCCGCGTCCGAGTGGGTTTATCAGCAGGCGAAAATAATCTGGGTTTACGACGACGACAACAACACGAGTGTATAACGGTTTATACACACATCCGTAAGTGAAAACGCAACAGAAGATGATTTTTTTATTTACGAAACAAGGTAACCCTACAACAAATATAAACACACTTTCTCTCCATCGTATACAAGTTAACTAGTTCGAAAAGGATAATTTTTAAATAGATTACGGAAATGGTTATGGTTGGTGTCATTCGTATGTAGCAAAAAAAATAGCAGTTTTTTTTTATTAAAAAGGCGGTACGAAATTTACAAACAAAATGTTTTTATTTTCCTGCGAAAAGACCTCCTCCGGTGATTTAAACAACAATTAAATGTTCTGTGGTGTAGTGGTTAACCGCAAGTATATACTTCCCTGTAAACATTTTTTTAATGAAAATCAGACTGTTTACTTACGCATTCACGTTTCTGCAGCACTCCTGAACACTAACCCAATCTAGTAATACTAAACAAGTAGTGACAATGGGGACATATAATTTCAATGCTTCATCCTAGTCTTATTCGGCCCTGAGTATGACCTTAAACTACTTCCGGTAATTACGCCTTACATTGGGAGGGTTGAGTTATCCCTCAGTGACCATTAGTTCCAGGTCTATTCTGACTTTGGTTGATAGGTACTGCTAGGGTCTCATCTATATTTTAAATAAAATCTATCGTTTATAGATAAATTATTTACAAAATATTTTATTATATTCTAAGTATCGCTCGTACTGAGGATTGAAGCTTCAACTTCCAGAAGACTGTCATATAGAACTGATTATTACTTGTCACTTACATCTGTCGCGCCACGGGTAGATGTGGACAACTGATTATTACTTAGTTGACGGAACAAGAACAAGCTAGCCCCGTGCATTAAATAAAGTGTTCCGTTCAAAATCCCGTATGGATTCCCAAGTTCTACAAGGCAGGCCTGAAGAATGTCGGAGGTTACACCAGTTGAAACGTTGTGAGAATAACGCTCAAGATGGAGAACACTAGTCCGAATAATCCAAATACAAATTATCAATAGTTATCTAAAAAAAAAAATCCTAAACATAATCTGGATCACTCAATAAATATCAGTCGAGTATGGTGAGCCACTTTTTAAGTTGGTAATAATGACATTAAACCACGACCAACGTTAGGGGCTGTTCGATCTAAACTTATATCATGTACTATGGGGCAAGCGAGACATGCCGAAAAGTCAAACCGGCGATCATGAATGATAGCTTTTTTTTAAAGTGTTAGAAAACTTTTGAAATTGCATTTTTAAAATGTAAAGAAAATTTTTAAAATTCATTACACAGTCCGATTTCCATTGAAAGTGAACTTTTTTCAATACATTTTTATATTTTTATTTTACTCTAGTTCACCCCAAACAAAGGATATTGCTACTGTGAATTAAGGATCAAATTTATAGGGGCCTTTCTAGGTGGTGAGTTGTGCAGCAAGATATTCCTTTACATTACATTTAAATTTCATGCGCGTTGGTACAGTCGGGAGCAGGGTGGGAATTCCAAAGGCAAGCAGTTCGAGGAAATAAGCTATTTGAGTAGAAAGATTCTCTGCACCTGGGGACAACTATAGTGAAGGGGTCGGACTTTGCTGTTTTTCAGGGGTATTTATGTTGAGGGTGGTACAAATGCAATAAGTTCGTCAGAGCACATTCCGTTGAAGTACTTGTAAAACATGCACAAGGATGCAATACTGCCCGATGGGACAGTCTAGGGCGTGGTAGACTTTGTGCGACCTATTAGGTTAGATATTCTTTTTTAACCCTGTCCAAGAGGGAGAGACTTGTGATTGCTGCACTGGCCCAAATATGGCAACAATAATCCATGCATGGGCGAACGGTGGCTGTATAGAAATATAGGATTCTGGCGGATGTAGCCCGATAGAGATAACCAACCTTATTCGTAGCACATTTGTCAGTATCTTCTATGTATTTATTCATGTTACTTGCGAATGTTAGGCAGAACAGTTGGAACATTTAACTGGCAGGGTGCTATCACCCATGGAAATCTGTGGTTGGAAAAATATTTTGATAATTGTAACCATTCGCTTTTGGTCGACTTTTTCTTACAGACTGGAGGTCATTTTCTTACGATTCACGCATTACTTTGAATATATGTGCGTTCGATTTGCCCGCGTGTCAGGAATAAAACGTTGTGTCATTAGCAAATATAACAATCTCGGGCGTGATTGCATCCGCTCTACGTGTTGGTTAACGAACTTCTAAGGTTTTCTATATAGAACCCAATAACGATATACTACATTACCCAGAGTACTCGGATAGGTATATTTCGTTTTGATCAAAGCGAGTACAATATTAGCGTGGTGTTATCGATCGCTCTTTGCATCAATAAAATGGAAATATGATTTGTTTACTTTATTTTATTCTTAACTTGAAAATTCTAGAAGTTACAAAATGAGAACAGAAATGTTAATTAGGGGTTCAGGATTTGGAGCAAAAGTGAATAGAAGTCCGCATTTTTTGGCGGGAACACTGGATGCCCCCGGGGAATGTATAGACTATATGAATTTATCCAAATTCATTTCAATTAATGTCATTCTACTCATACCCTCCTCTCCAAATAAATGCTACGTACATGTTTGGGCCCCACTCCCAAAATTGAATATGTGATATATAAGAATGAAGAAAGGTAATATGGGTTTGGTGCAAAGGAATAACACTATGAAAATCAACGTGCGGATTAAATGGGCGCATCGTATTCTAAATACGTCTAAGGAATTATATAAGAGCTTTTGTTTGGCGATCGGTCGTTCATGTTTAGTTACTATTACTGCTAGGTCCAATCCGATCCCGAGTGGTAGTACTTGCCAGGGCACCATCTATGTATTAAATAAAACTTGTCCCGGGCACAACAGTAAACTGCCTCCGACACCCTTGGGCAAAGTTTTCGCTTCTAGACCATCCACCTCAAAATCGATCTTTAATGGACCCTTTCATCTGCTTACCCAATTCTCTAACCCTATCAACTACTCGTTTCCCCCTCCTTACCAGCCCTAGATATAAGATAAAGCTGCATCGTGTGGTGAGACCCCAATTTAGGAGATTTGGGAAGTGTAGAGTCATCCCTTAGTAACTACTACTAGCAGGTCATCTGGTAGTACCTGTCAGGATCGCATCTATAGGTTAAATAGAAATTATCATTTACAGACCATCTATTTAGAAAATACGCCTACAAAGTAATCGTATTTAAAAAAAATGTTATAAAAATCACTCAAGACAAGACATAAAGCCACTTAATATAAGAAGCAAACAAGAATGAAAAATGAATATTGCAAATATATGCTTATTGACCTTAGTCTTGAAAAGATCAAGGCTATATGTAGGAAGGAAACGGTCAGAAAGGAAGGAAGTTCCGAAAGCCTGCAGTTCTTGGAAAGAAGCTACTGGAATAGGAAGCTGTATTACAATGAGGTATAAAAACAACGAATTGATGGATGTCGCTAGACCAACGGGTCAAACAAGTTGGAACAAAGGAATTAGGAAGAAAATCACAGTCTTGCCATAATATTATTTATTAAAAAAACCTTCACGGCTGTGATAGTAAGGGTGCAGAGAAGAAGAATGGGTAGGACCAATCAAATTAAAGATTCGTTTCTGTACCTTATCAAGAACCCTCAAATGGGAAAGAGATTCACCAGCCCAAATATGACAACAGTACTCCATACACGGTCTGATTGTAGATTTGTAGAGATAGAGAATAGCCTCAGATGTGAGAAAGTGTTTGGAGCGATAGAGAGAACCGACTTTACGAGAAGCAAAAAGAGCAATGGATCTAATGTATGAACCCCAAGAAAGATTTGATGAGAAAGAAAGACCAAGAAGTTTTAGGGCCATTTTCTCCTCAGGAGCAGAGCCATTCATGAGAATCTCAGGAAGAAAAAAGACATGCCCCAGATTGAAGGACACGAGCTGGGGCTTAACATTCTCAGGTAGACTCAGGATCAGCGCGTCCTGCGATGCATGAGGCAGTCAAAGTAAACCATTGTTTTCGGTCTGAAGCCAGATCCACAGCGTCCCTATAGCTTTTTTCCATTGCGATCGAATCTTTCGATGGTTTGCTTCCAGTTCATTTGTATCTTTCCCGTTTTTTTTCAATCAGGAATCCACTGAAGCACTTGATTTGCAAATTTCTCTGGGGCCAATCTTAGGGCATGTCCAAGCCAGCCTAAACGTCGTTTGCAGATTATTGACGATGACACCTGTTGATTAATGCGGTCTTTGACTTCTCTGTGTGTAATTCAATAACTCTATTTGATCCCGAAAATCTTTCTAAACCATTTGGAATCAAACACGTCTAATTTCCCCTTTTGACTGATTTTGAGATTAAATTAATAGGATTAAACGAAACAAGCCATTTTGTACGCCAATCCACAACCGGACCCACGTCAATTTCTAGATCAACTGCATATTTCAACTGATCCCAGGGAGATGGGCGAGAAGTAACACATGAATAGAGAATAGTATAGTCAACATAGATGTTAATCTTCTGAATAATATTCTCAGGAAGATCATTGATATAGAAAATAAAAAGTGCTGGACCTAGAATAGAGTCCTGAGAAACATCAGCATTGATACGAAAAGAGAATGAGAAGACCATCCAGAGTTACTCGCAAGCTGCGATCAGAAAAAAAGACTTAACGTTAAGAACCCTTCCACTAATTCCATAACCCTGAAGTACATCAAACAATTGTACGGTTCTGGCATCCTTTTTTTTGCGTGTCTGTGAAGCATGATGTCAAACGACAGTTTCCAATGTTTTTACGCAGTCCTTTGCATTATCGTTGTCCTCTGCAAGATATTTCAAGCTACACCGCTTGGGCAGTAGAGGGTAGACAATGTAGTATTGTAACATAATATCCTCTTCTGCCCATACAGAGATAGTTCAGTCGTTTTTTGCCCCATCTGGTCATAGCAACCTTTTATCGCCGTATTCCGGTTGAGTGTTTTCCACTGGTCACATGGTGCTTTTCGGCCAGTAGAGAGGGCCTCTAAACAGGTGATTCCCATGTCAGTAGTAAGATGTGGAGCATTCTCTAACTCTCTGGTTCACAGCTGTAGCCTGATCCTCCCCTAGGATGTTGTGATGGGCTTATAAAGCTCTCCTTTAGTCGTTGGTCTGTGCGTACGTCCATGAAGGAGATGGCGTTCAAATGGCAAGGGCAATGCCAGTGAGAAAGTGCAGGTTTTGGCATAAAATGACCCAACGAGGGTTGACATACCATAGATAGAACCCTGATGGGCATTACTCCTCCGGTTAGTGTATCTGCTAGTAATAGAAACAAAGTTATACCACACTCCACAAAACTTCCAAATTGGGGTCTCATCATCGGGTTTAGTGTTGTTATACTCAATACATTTTATATTATATCCATGAATGGGACCCTAATAGATACAATCACTCCCAACCAGACTGAATCTTATAATTATGGTCACAAAAGTGTTACTGCACATACACTATAGCTCCCAAATCGGGGCCTTCCCACCGAATACAATGTAATACCATATCGAGGAGAACACTGTGAGTAAATGAATGAGAAAGAATAGAAATATGATAATGAAAGCATTGTATGTAGGTAAAACTATTAAATGTCTGTGTTTTGTGCTCTTTATAATTGTGGTTAGTCATGTCTAAAATATGTGTCTACAGATGTATATACATGTTGATTATTTATAAAACATACTATATTGTAAATACATAACATGCTTACATAGATGTATGTGTATCAAAGTTGACAATTTGACGAGTTTTTCCATAATTATTTTCAAAATATACGGAATTTGAAACGTTGAGCAAAAATGTATTTACATATCTTCGTATATTTCATAACAGTTGAAGTATTGGTTAGCATTTCAGAAATATTTTTGAAATATTTGTTTGATATAAAATTTAAATCTGATCGGCGGTCTCTACTGACTTTAGAAGATTGACGTTCTGTCATATGGCACGATGTCGATAACCTAGTGGAGTTTTGTCAAATGGCCGGCGATGGTAATGATGACCTCATGGGGTGAGTACACGGAACAGCTTGAAGACTTGCGGATGATTCGCGAGATCTGTTATGAGCGGATCTTCTCATGAATTATTCGAATCTTCTCTTCGTCTCTCAGCTTAGTCGATCACGCCACGTGACTTCTGTGTCCTTTATCCCCGTTTTATCTTCCCGCATATGGCGAATTAGCCTTATTGAACTTCCTAGCTCTTATCTTTGTATGTCTAGGCTATGTTCTTGGATAATTCAAAGCCATCCAATATACAATATTTCCATTATCAAATGATTTATTATTTGCTTATTTTACAAACATCGAATGGAATTAATTAAGCATCGACTTTATAGATTAGTGAAAACGAAATTTGGAAAACAAAATAATTTAATATTTACGATAGAGGTTCATTCACCATGAAAGTTTATCATCAAACGAGTACTTATTTAATAATCTATGCAAATACAGGGTTTTCAAAACGTCATCACCTATTTGAAAATTTGAATAACATCGAAACTATATTTCTAATAATGACAAAACTTATACACAATGAAATATATATATAAAAAATGAATGCCATTTAACCGAATGTCCCTACTTATTGCACATTACTGCAAACGGCTCACAAATGATTACATCGCATTTTCCAAAATTTCCGAAGTTATTCTCAAACTTCAATAAATGACTTTAATTGATTAGTTGTTTGTTGTTTTCTTCTGAAAACTGTATTTGTTAAGAAAATCCACAAGAAAAAGATCAGGAGGTGCCACTTGGCTAGGAAAATATCTTTTCAAGATGGTGGTAAAGCTAAACAATATGGCGTAGTAAAAGATGGCGTAAAACTTCATGGCGTAAAAAATGATCCAGTAGATATTTTTTTTAATTTTATTTGTAGCGTATAAGTTTTGTTATCAGAAATACAGTTTTTATGTTATTAAAAATGTTTTATACACGACTTTGTGAAGAGCCTATATTTTAAAATCTCTAAGAATTGAGTACGCGAGTCGGAAGGAAGAACAGTTACTTGATATTTCCTTAATCTTTATAGATTAAGGAAATTCTATGATAAAGCCAGTTCTGAAGTTGGTACTCATTCTACGATAATTTTAGATTATGAAATGACCCCCCCCCATGTAAAAGATAACGTGTTCTCCTATTTATGTTTACAGTTGTCAATCATTATAAACATAGGTGCGAAATTCATAACACTGGAAAACAAATGTTACTTAATGGTTTAGTTCGATTTTTCACTTGATTTATACTAAGATTGACATGGTAAGCTGATTCTTCTTCTTTCGTGTGAATCGGATGATTCTGGTGTTGATATTAGTTTTCCCGATGTTTTCCTAGTTATACATCTTTATGGAAAGACATCGGGTACTTAGGGGAAGGATCACAAGAAGGTTGCAAACATCTCTAAGTGAAAGTGGTACTGTGGAACCGATTGGATTCGAACTTCCGTGTCGTTATCCACTTAACCACCATCACAACAAAAGCAATCAGTTTAACTACTAATTGTCAATCATAACTTTTGGACGAAAAAAGTTATTTTATTAATAAACTGGCGAGACTTGTGCACCGGCGTTGCCCGGGAAAATCATGCTCCAACCTCTGAACCCCTATAGATATTTTTACTCAAGCTTTTACTTAGCTCTAAATAGTAATTGTGCTATTCTGTAAGTATTAAATTCATAAATAACTTTTAAACATTTTTATTTCATAACTACGAAAGCAACTTACATATCGTAAAGGTCAAGAATATTTTGGAGAGGGGTTAAGTAAGTGTGCCTATACACACACTGGAGGAAAGTAATATGATATATGTTTTTAATACGTGCCTTTCATTAATTCTATCACTAACCCTATGTCCTGGTGGCAATACAAAAAAGACGGAAATGGTACGCGTGACGGAACATTTAAAAGTCGAGTTATAATATAAGGAATCGTTAAAATTCAATCTCTCCCCAAAATAGCCTGGTCTGTCCCATCGACTCTTCAATGAACTCATCCCCCCGTTGAAATGAGGAGATAACGCATTGGATGATTGCCTCCCGTGATCATTCCAGCTGTGATAATTGTATAAGTAAAATAAATTCAGTAAAAAAGTTATTATTTTTAAGTATGAAATTTAATTCAAGAAATGATTCATATAATTACCTGCAGTGGACGTGATCACCTATTTGGAAAATAATGCCAGGCAGTATTTTTACGTGCTAATCTTTAGGAGCGTCGTTCAAAATAATCAACCGCAGCATTCAGCGTAATCATAAAGATCGACGTCAAGTAGAGGGGGGTACAAGCTGTGAAAAGGGAATGAGGGAAAGTATTCCGTTATGTTTTGAATGTAGAAGGCAGCTTTTTGGTTTCAGTGAAAGTTGAAAGCCAAACCATACTGTTGTAACCTTTTAAGAAGAGATTCTGTATGAAGCTAACCGGCGTTGGGCTGGTGTCAAAATTGTGTTACAGAATTAATATTGTTATATATCAAAATGTAATATAACAAAAACAAAAGAGATTATAAATATTTGTTTAGAAAATATAAGCGAGCATTGGTTGAGCAATTGTGTAAATGCCACTTAGTGTTCGAAAAATGTTATTAACTTATTTCGAGAATGAAAATTAGATGTATTTGGAATTAAATCAAGTGATACGTTTTCACCTAGGCATTTTTTAGCTACTGAAAATTTGTACTGTAAGAGGAATAAACGGTTGATTTAGTCCACGGAGCTGGGAATAAACAAAGAAAACCACAAAGTGAGATACGGACAGGATTCGAACCAGCGCCTCTAAAAGAGTAAGCCCCAAACCCGTGTGTCGAATGTTCTCACTGCATCTGTACCTTCTCTGCGTAAATATCCCCAACCAACCGAACGAGCAGCAAAATCCCACACCTTCACTATAGAGGTTCCCAGATGCTGGAAAACTTTCTATTCTGATATCTTCTTTCTTCGGACAGCTTGCATTTGGAATTCCTTCACAACTCCCCACTTAAGATGCCCCTATAAATCTGGTCCCAAATCACAGTAGCCCCAGTGACAGTATTTTTTGTTTAGGTTAAATAAAAGTCAAAAAAAACTTTTTTTAATCCTCCCGGATAAACAAATTGTACAACTAAAGAATATGTAACACGCCAATACAAGATTTCGTGGTAAATAGAGTATTGTTGTCACATCTGGGCTGGTGCACCATCCATTAGTCTCTCCCTCTTAGACAATGTCCAAAAATGAGTCTCTAATCCGATAGGTCCCTCACTATCCACCAAGCTCCAGCCTCTGTCCCATCGCCGCAATGTTGCCTCCTTGTGCTTGTTTTACAAGTACTTCGATAGAATGAGCTCCGATGAACTTGCTACTCTAATGCCCCCTCGACGTAAATACACTCGACCAACCCGACAATCAGCTAAATCCCATCCATTTACAGTGGTGGTCCACAAGATGCCAGAGCGCCTTCTACTCCAACAGCTTCTTTCCGCATTCTGCCGGCCTTTGGAACTCCCTCCCTTCTCCCTGTTTCCCCGACTGTACCAACATGCAGAAATTGAAAACTAATGTAAACAAACATCTAACTGCACAGTTCCCAATTTAGGATGATCCCCTAAACTTTCACCCTAATTCTCAGTAGCCCCTTACGTCTACAGTGGCAACTTGACTTGTTTGGGGTGAACTCCGTTTTAAAAAAAAGTTCTTTCACACGCATTTAAGAACTGGGTTACTTTCAGTCTGAACATTCACACCCATTTACCCCCTTTTTTGACGTCTTTGTAAGCATTCATATGTCGGTCAATGTTGTTTTTTTTTTCGTTGAAATTTAACCCTTTCTCTTTCTCCTCCCGACTGCTTGTCGCTATCTGTGTTTTCATCAGCCACGGGCATATGTTGTTTCCGGTTTGAATGTCAACAAAAAAATGGATTACGTAACTGAATTTAATTTCAACTTTAATTTAGCCTAATGTTCATTGACGCACTTTCTGGAAGTCACCCAGCAAGCGAATAATGATGATGATGATGATGGTGATAATAATTTTGATGATGATAATAATTTAAATAAAACAATTTGTAAATGTTTAGTTTTGTCTCTAAGAAATACGTTATATACTGATACTGAATTATTTTATATGTGTGTGTGTTCACGTACTTCTAGTGTTTTGTAGCTAGACCCCCTCCCATAACCATATATATTCTGAAACAAAATTGCTTAGTGTACTTGGACAAGTATATTTAATTTAAATCAAAGAGTGCAACACTATTTTGGAAAGAGATTTTATTTTACTTTATTTATAGCTTACAAATCATAGAAAATAAGAATACAAATGTTAATAATAAGTGTAAAGCCTAGAGAATGCGAGTTGCAGAGGTCAGTCACTTGGAGTGATCGGTCTTACAACTAAGAAAGTGGACACAGGCAATAAAACGACAACGTAAGAGAGGGCAAGCGCAGATGAACATTTGTAAAATAGAGGTAGTATTTATTGCATCATAGGTACAAGAGGAAATGGCAGAGACGAGCGAGAGGAAGAGCTTGGTGGTTGATGTCCATGGAACCAGGAAGACTGGTAAGACATGAATTCTGGATAGGCAGGAATGCGGAACCTGGACAGCAGAAAGGGCTAGGTTAACAAGAGTGAAGAAACTGGAAAATATGGGGTGACGCTACACGGAGCCTGGTGTAATGAGATGCTTCGGTTAGGTCCGGTCCGTGCGGCCAGGGGCTGGATTGACACGAACAGTAGCTGAGGCAGTGGTTGCTGGCATGAGCAACAGGAAGGGAGCCGCTAGAAGAAGCTGAAGTTGGTGCTGCAGGAATGAGCTAGAGCAGGAGCTGGTGCAGGGGCTGTATGAGCCGTTGGAAAGAGCTAGTGCAGGCGATGCAGGAGTCTTAGCAGGAACTGGAAGGGCAGGCTGGGGTCGGATGGATGTCTCAGGGAGCAGCAAAAAGTGAAAGTTTGATCGCATATAGTAGATTGAGTTTTCTCTGAAAAGAACAGCTACTTAATCTATTTCTGAGAAACGATATCACATTCAATGATCCGATGAAATAAACAAGCCATTGGAATAAATTATTGGCCGAATTTATTCTGATCAAAAATAGCTGGGGTGTTAGTTGACCGTGTTTACTTAAATCTCGGCCACTTCTCAGAGTCCTGTTAGTAGATTTTATGTAAGAAAAGAGTGATGAAAGCCAAACGTGTGTAGGCGTTGGTGAATGGCAGGAAAACGAGCAACTTGTATTTTTCCAGTGAAAGGACAATATCAGCAGGAGTCAGGGTAATTTTCCAGGGGGTTTTGAGGGCGTGGCCTACGCCAACACCTTCAAGGAGGTGTGTTTAAATTTGTGTCAATAATTTTACCTAAATGTATTCCAATCAATGTCACTTTGCTTACATTCTTCGGACCCACCCAAAAACTGAATATTATATAATGTATAAAATAAGAATTAAAATCATTATTTGATTGTAAAAGGACATAGGGTTATTGTAATCAACATAACGGCCATCGCCGGGGGGTTATAATATATATATATATATATATATATATATATATATATATAATCTTTTTACTGGCGATAGTAACATAGCTGTTTACTTCGTACTTTTCCACTTCTTAAGCGGTAAAGAATATTGCATTAAGTCGCCATTTTTAATAGGACGTATACTTATTTTTTATTTTATATATATATATTGCTTAAGTTTTACGTAATATGCTGATGACGGCTGATTGTCAGAAATACAATGGATTCTTTTTATATTTCCGTAAAAATTAAGTAATAAATATATATATATATATATATATAAAATTTAAAAAATGATTACACGTCCTATTAAAGCAATATTCTTTACCGCTTAGGAGGTGGAAAATACTAAGAAGACAGCTATGTTTCTATCGCCAGTAAAAACAATAATAAAGACTACTTAACATTATGGCGATAAAAAATCGTACATGTTTCGGCAAGGAGTTTGTGGTGTTGTGGTAAAAAATCACCAGACTGCAAACAGTAATATCATAGGTTCGATCTATGCACATGTTAGCCATGCTGATGACGGCTGATAGCCAGAAACACATGTCCATGTATTCTTTTTATATGTACGTCAATGTTTAATGTAGGGTTATATTCAAGGAAACTCCGGTTAGAGAGTAAATTTATTATACATATTTTTGTTTACTTATAACAAATATTTTAAACAATTTTTATTTGTCTAAATAAATTGGCCAACAGAAAGTATAGCAGCGTTTGTTGGTTTAATAATTAAACATACGTCTTAGAATTCTATGCTACTAATTAGTAGAAGACAAGGAAATAATTGTAAGTCCACTAGTTTGTACCTGTTTCCCCAGTCTCGTCTCTATCTATCAGATGTGTCTTTGCCTGTCTGTCTGATTGTTTTATCAGCCTGCCCATCTGTGTTACTCTATCTGTCTTTTGCTAGTAGAATGGCCCTGTCAGTCCCTAGTTACATGTCTCCAGACAGCGAAGTAAGAGACAGGGTCGGATTTTAATGTAAGAAAGATAAAACTTTTCATTGCGACAAAAATAAGTTTTCGAACAAGGACTACACTTTGATCCAAACTCTCTCTCTCTCTCTCTCTCTCTCTCTTACACTCGGTCTCTCTCCCTCCATCATTCTTGCTCTCCTTCTCTCTAACCCTTCCTCCCTCTAACCCTTCCTCTCTCTAACCCTTCTACTCTCTTTCACCCTTGATTTCTCTCTCTCTCTCACCCTTGATTTCTCTCTCTCTCTCTCACCCTTGATTTCTCTCTCTCTCTCACCCTTGATTTCTCTCTCTCTCTCTCACCCTTGATTTCTCTCTTTGACTCACCCTGGCTCTCTCTTTGACTCACCCTTGCTCTCTCTTTGACTTACCCTTGCTCTCCCTTTGACTCACCGTTTTTCTCTCTTTGACTCACCGTTTCTCTCTCACACCCTCTCTCTCTCTCTCTTGATCTCTCTCTCTCTCTCTCTCTCTCTTGCTCTCTCTCTCTTACTCTCTCTCTCTTGCTCTCTCTCTCTTGATCTCTCTCTCTCTTGATCTCTCTCTCTCTTGCTCTCTCTCTTGCTCTCTCTCTCTCTCTGTCTTACTCTCTCTCTGCCTTGCTCTCTCTCTCTCTTGCTCTCTCTCTCTCTCTCTGTCTTGCTCTCTCTCTCTCTGTTTTGCTCTCTCTCTGTCTTGCTCTCTTTCTCTCTATTTCTCTCTCTATCTTATTCTCTCTCTCTTGCTCTCTCTCTCTCTCTCTAGCTATCTCTCTCTCTTGCTCTCTCTCTCGCTCTCTCTCTCTCGCTCTCTTGCTCTCTCCCTTTCGCTTCTTCTCTCTATCGGTCCATGTCTCCTTTGTTTGTTAAACAAACGAAACTAAAATAAACGATGTCGTATCTTAAACTTTTCCTTCTGCAAGAATGAAGCAACGATAATTATTCTTTACGCTTTAAAATCTTTTCTTTTTCCCTTCGTTCAAATTTTCCGTTTGTTCTTTTACATTTATTATCGTTTTTTTTTTGTTCTTTTTCTGGGTTTATTGCTTTGACGCATGTGTTCTCTTCAAATAATTTGCTTTCTACGACTTTTCTAAAACTACTTTTATTAATGTTATTTCCTTTATGTCTTTGCTGACGTTTGCTCGAATTTGTTATTGTTTCAACTCCTCAATTCTAGTTTCGTCGTCGTTTTGGGGAAGACGACATTTTTTTTTTTTACTTTCCCTTTTTATACATCTTAAATGTGTGTCAACTCCTTGAAAAAATGTCTAAAAATAATTCCTATCTCTTTTGGATATTTCCTGAAAAATATTCATGACCAAACTTTGCTATGTTACATTTTTCAATGCATCCTCTTTCTGGCAGGATGTATTGAACATTTTTCTCCAAGTTTTCTGTAAGCAGTGCTGTATTAACCATGCTATCGGCTATCAGCTATGTTCGCCTCCGTACGTACTTCGGCATATTTAAACCCAACGCAACCGTCGCCCTGACCCTGATTTAGTAATAATTTAGCCATTGCATAGTTCTATTATCTTTGTTTTCTATAATCTGATTTTTAGCTTAGATATCGAACCTAACAAAAGGGCATGGTTATAGAGCAAATGCATATTTACAAAACAAATTCCAACGAGAATCGAATATAGTTCGCACCCATCTGGAATTTTCTGTGCGTGGGTGTGTAGATCCCAGACATCGCTACAACAAGAAAATGGGTAATTTTAAAAGCTGTAATAATATTCATAAGAGCGCAATTCGACAACATATGAATAGAGAACATCGCAGTTGCACTAATTTTAGATGTGAAGTGGATACCAACGTAGACTGACCACCTGGGCGTGATAGATTCGAATAATACCATCACTTTCACTTATGGATGTTGGCAACCTTCATGTGGTCCCTCCTGTAAGTATCTGATTCTAGATAGAATCAGAGAAACCAATGGCAACAACGGAATCGAGCTGGCCAAAATCGTACGACGCGGATTCATAAGAATTTACGTTTTGAGAGCATATGTAACTCCAATGAATTCCACCATTTTTTTATGCTGATGTTTGTAAGAATTTCGACCATTTCTTAATAAGGTTTTGAAATTATATAGTTTATTTGAAAGTAGAAAAAGGAGGTGATTGTTATAGATAGAATTTTAAAAAGATAATCATTATTATTGAAAAAAAAGGAAATTAACATTAGAGTTTATAAGTTAATTTAAAGGATTGTGTGTAAGACGACAGGAGCACCAGGGAAAGAGGAACGAAACAATAAAATTGAGATTGATATAATAAAATGGTAGTTCTTGAAAGCAATCCTTAGATATTTATTTGTGTGGGTTTTTTTTTAGTAAAAAAAAAATGTTAATGATTTTTAATAAATGTAATCTCCAAGCGCATTTGTTTCTTTATTTTCAATTTCCTAAATATCTAAGGATGCTTTCAAGAAATGACATTTTATTACTACATCTTGCCTTTAAATTGATTCGGACTCTCTTTCTCTGAAGAATGTTTTATCATTCGAAATTAATAAGAAAAATGTTTGTTAAAAATCATTTAAATGATTTTTAATAAATATTACATTTCCAAACATAGACCATTTTCAATTCCCTAAATATCTAAAGATGTTTTCTAGAACTTACATGTTATTACTACATAAGCGGCCACGCGCTCGAAGTTCAAAATTAAAAAAAAGAACCTTGCACAGTTAACGACCCTGAGACGAAGTCTAACATAGCTCCTACAACATCGAGGAGAAAAGCTGTCATCACAGAAAAACTAAGGTATTACCTTTAAATTGATTCGCACTCTCTTTCTCTGAAGAATGTTTATCATTCTGAATTAAACAGAAAAATGTTAAAAACAAACATTTAAATGTTTTTTTAATAACTGTTGCATCTCAAAACGTGGTCTCCAAAGGTATTTGTTTGCCTATTTTCAATTCGCTGAGATGTATATATTTTTCGTTTTATTATGCTGCATAGTTAATACAATTTTCTTTAATGTTCATTGCTGTGCGAGTTCCAACGTTTGTAGTGATGACGTTGATGTGTACGTGTGTGACTAACCATTGCAATAGGATCGTATCGATTAGGAAATTTATTTAAGAAAAAAATATACATTCTCAACAAGGTTATTTTATAACAAAAACAATAATCATTAAGTTCACCGTTTGCCTTAGGCGTGAAGCCCAAATAAGGCAAACGGTGATATTTATTTACTCCTCGCGGAGTTAGGCACAAGGCCAGTTTTATCTTACTCCCACAAGTAAGATGTGACCCAAGATCGGGTCGAGCAAGTGGAGTTAAAAGCCAGCGCTCGAGAGGTGAGCACTCTGGCCATTTAAAAATTGCCTGGGCAGCCCCGTCGGCATTTCCCGGTAGGGGCGCCTCAGACAGTAAGCAATAAACTTACTCCTCCCCAAAGAGGGGAGGCGAAGCCTGGGAGGGTGGACCTCCTAGAACTGCACAGGACAGGCGTGCAGTATCCATCGGAACAGATACTACACTTTGATCTTAGCCAAACGGTGATAGTCATACAAATATTTCAAAAACTTTTAGGCTTACCCTACGCTAGACACTTTCACCAAAATACTACATTCACTCTGTAGCTTGATCTTACTTAGATGATCCCCAATTTGTTTTTAAAAACTCCTAACTAGTTAGGACGCGCGAAAGTCGTTCTAATTGGTTGATGAACACTGGATTACTATTTAATTATGAATTATGAATTGCGGACGTAGTTACAGGTAGTAATAAGTATCTTCCCTTTCCACTTTCATGTAAGCGTTGGATTAAGTGAAACAGTGTCTGTTTTTGCATTTTCTCGTCTTAGCGAGCATACTACAAACTTCATTTCCCTTTTGAGTTATAAATTCTAAGCGCAAATCACGCAAAAATGACAATATTTCGTTTAAAAACAAAAATAGACAGAAATTCTTTAAAAGACGGAGAAGAATTTTGAGGTTAATGAATAAATTATAAGTGTTGCGAGCTGCCATGAAAACGTAATTTTGTCTCTCTCATGCGTATAGTGCAAATCTGGGGAATCATACTCTTTTGGGTTGAATTGGGGACAAAGGTACCCAGTGCATCATAGCATAATATGTATATATAAATCTCACTGTCCGTGTGTGATGTTTGTGTGTTCCCTATAGAAAGAAAGGTTAGAGAATCTATATAAATTTTAAAAGTGTAGTAACATTTACCGAATAAGACAATAGAAGTGTCCCCATTTTCTAAGTGTACCGCTAAGGTGCACATGAGGATATAACCTCCTTAAAACTTCGAATATATCCGATTTTGATAAGGTTTATATGATATGTATACTATTCTCCGGAGAAAACAATGTAAGTAATCTCGTATCACTACGTCACCTTTTATGTGCCGAATATCTACATGCCGCCACGTCTAAGTGACTCATGGGGATAGAAACTCTCTTAAAACTTCACATACGTATATCTGATTTTTTTTTATGAGTGTTATTTTAAAAGCCGACTTAACAAATGTCTGAATTGTTTATTTGGGAAAGTATCAGACTGAAAACATGTGTACAGTTTCGATTCTATCCCCACCCACGATTTTTTAAAATAAAATTATATGAAATCAAAGAATACATTTTTCTTCTTTTTTTTTAATATAATAACATGTAAGTGAAGAATTTTTGTATATTTAGTATGTAACGCCTCTCGCTCTATCTATCTATTTCTCTCCTTATATATATATATATATATATATATATATATATATATATATATATATATATATATAAGGTGTGTGTGTGTATCGGTAGACGCTTCGACTACTGAGATAAATATGACCTTCGTATTGGAGTTCGAACCATGTGACCAGCAGTGATTGTCTCCTCCCATACTGATGATTGCAGGTTTGGCATGAAACACATGTATATGGGTTAATTTGAAAAATATTATTTATAAATAACTATTTATATATATATATATATATGTGTGTGTAAGCATTGTTTTTAAATGGCCAGATTTGTTCATTTTAATTCTGTTTAAGTGCGCTCCATCTACGACTTGAACTCAATTTTCACCATTGGATTTACTTAATTTTGAACGCCTTTCTGTAATGCCTCCACGAAACTTTTTCTTCTCCATCAAAACTTTCTTCCATTGGACACCTTATCGGCGGACAATTACCACCTGGACAAACCCAATATCTTTTTACACAAACTTTTTTCAACCATCATTTTTTAAAATATTTTTTCAAACGTTGAATTTTGGCTTTTATATTGCCAACTTATATATCTGTATAATTCCTCTGATGATAAGATCTCGATCTTTGAAAAGCCTTGGCTTAAGGAAAGAATAATAAACATAATTTTATTACAGAATATACCTTGCATTGAACAATCGAAGTTTGATATAAATTTGGACATTCGTGCATTTTTATCACTCTTCGTCCATCTATCTTATATATATATATATATATATATATATATATATATATATATATATATGAGAACACCTGCATGTCTGCCCCTAAAAACGAAGACATACTAGGAAGTGTACCTTATATATAAGTTCTTTCACATGTACAATTTGTATGTGAACCTAATAGCAGTTCTAGCTGCCTCTTAAAGAAGCTAATGACACTTTCCTAACATGTTACACAATCAATATAATATATTTATAAGCGTTAGTTTAACATATATCTGAATAGCTCAGTGAGTAAGATATCTAGCTGACGACATCAAGGTTTCCGTGAAAGTAAACTCTCCTTACTATGATGTTGCATATGATGCTATCTCACACTCTAATCCGGGCAACGCTGGGTAATCCTGTTAGTACTGTTTAATTCGATTGCATGCTTAGAAGCGACTTTTGTGAATGTTAAAGATAACATCTAGGTGTTCCTATTTATTTGTCTCTCTCCGAGGGCAGTTAGAACGAGGTCTGTTTTTAATGGGAAAATTCAGCTTCCTAAAAAGAGGCACTCTGGACTCGGACAAATATAAAAATTGCCTCAGTCTAGAAGGATTTCTCCTTGACTGACCGAGGACAGAAAAGATGAAGTGTGGTATCAGAACAGATACTACACTTTGCACCTAGTTGGGTATTAATTAACAAGTAAATGACAAAAGGTAAGGGGGTGATATGCCTCTGTGTGGTGAATGGCTCTCTAAAGTAATAAGAGAAAATAATTGACATATAATTGAAGAAAGTTGAGGGCTTCGGTGACACAATACAAAAAAGTTGTTTTGAAAAGATTGACAGAAAATAAACATAATAGCACAAAACCTGCCCGTTCATTAATTCTCTTACAGTTTTACAAAAGAAAAATAATTGACGGGTTTCTAGTTCTTGTGTGACCCCTACCTAGCCAGCCTTATTAATAGAACGACCTGAATATATGTTTAAATAAGTGTATTACATATTGGACGGGCGTGGCTTTCTAGTTCTGTAAACGTTGGTTCCATGAGCAATGAAATTCTCACCCTATAAACACCCAAAACGCCTTCTCTTATGTATTTTGTGGAACTTGTTTTTTTTTTCATGACAGTGCCGATCTCGCAAAGTGTTTATTAGGTGATAGTGTTTCATTTTTTAATGTCGCATAGTTTTCAATTTTACGAATTCTTACTTTAAAAATTATTTCAAAAACAGAAAAAATATTTTAAACGTGACATAACGCAAACATTGTTTTGAATAAAGAAAGGTAATATTTGTAAAGTTCGATTTCAAGCAAGAACATTCATGATTTTTTTTAATGAAAAATTAACGGAATTTGTTTTCCCACCTTTGTCTTCATATTACGTCTTACTTATCTCCATCTCTGTTTACTTCACCCTCTCTCCATCTCTCTTTACTACCCCTCTCTGCATATCGCTCTTTACTACCCTCTCTCTCTCCATCTCGCTCTTTACTACCCGCTCTCTCCATTTCTCTCCTTACTACACCCTCTCTCCATCTCTCTCTTTACTACCCCCTCTCTCCATCTCTCTCTTTACTTCACCCTCTCTCAATCTCTCTTTACAACCCCCTCTCTCAATCTCTCTTTACAACCCCCTCTCTCAATCTCTCTTTACAACCCCCTCTCTCAATCTCTCTTTACAACCCCCTCTCTCAATCTCTCTTTACAACCCCCTCTCTCAATCTCTCTTTACAACCCCCTCTCTCAATCTCTCTTTACAACCCCCTCTTTCAATCTTTCTCTTTACTACCTACTCTCTCCATCTTTCTTTACTACCTACTCTCTCCATCTTTCTTTACTACCTACTCTCTCCATCTTTCTTTACTACCTACTCTCTCCATCAAAGTGTAGTATCTGTTCCGATGGATACTGCACCCGATAGGCTGGTATTGTCTTGGCCTTCAGGGCTTGATTTACGCCGGTCTATGGGGTTGTCCTGTGCAGTTCTAGGAGGTCCACCCTCCCAGGCTTCGCCTCCCCTCTTTGGGGAGGAGTAAGTTTATTGTTTACTGCCTGAGGCGCCCCTACCAGGAATGCCGGCGGGGCTGCCCAGGCAATTTTTAAACCCCACTTTCCCGACCCGACCTAGGGTCACATCTTATTTGTGGGAGTAAGATAAAAACTGGCCTTGTGCCTAACTGCTGGAGAGGAGTAAATAAATACTCTCTCCATCTCCCTCTTTACTACCCCTCTCTCCATCTTTCTTTACTACTCCCTCTCTCTATTTTTCTCTTTAATTCACCATCTCTCCATCTCTTTCTTTGCTACCACCTCTCTCTATCTCTCTCTTTACTACCACATCTCTCCTCATCTCCCTCTTTACTACCCCCTCCCTCCATCCCTCTCCTAACTACCCCCTCTACTCATCTCTCTCAATCTTTCTTTACTACCCCCCTCTGTCCATGTTTCTTTACTGTCCCCTCTCACCATCTTTCTTTTTACTACCCCCTCTCTCTATCTCTCTCTTTACTACTCCCTCTCTCCATCTCTCTTTATTACCCCCTCTCTCCATCTATTTCTTTACTTCACCATCTCTTTCCATCCTTCTCTTTACTTCACCATCTCTCCATCTCTCTCTTTACTACCCCTTTCTATCTCTCTAGCTTTAGACCCACATCTCCCTCTAGCTTTAAGTACACCTCTCACTTTCTCCTACACCTCTCTCTCCCTCTCCCTCTTTCTAGCTCATTTTAAACAACCCTTTCATTCGATTTACAGCTTTCTCTTTCTCCTCTCTCTCTCTCTTTCTCTCTCTCTCTCGGTACACACTTCTCTTACTCTCTCAATGTACCCACCTCTCTTACTCTCTCAATGTACCCACCTCTCTCTCTCTCTCGCTATACACACTTCTCTCTCTCGCTTTACACATCTCTTTCGCTTTAAACCCCCTCTCTCTTTCTGTCTCTCTCTCTCTCTTTCTCGTTACACACCCCTTCTCTCTCGCGCGGGTGCTTTACACACTCCCTTCACTCTCTCTCTCTCTCTTAACACATTCTTTCTCTCCCCCCTCTCTCGCTTTACACACTCCTCTCACCTCCTCTCTCGCGTTACACACTCCTCTCTCTCCCCCTCTCTCGCTTTACACACTCCTCTCTCCCCCTCTCCCGCTTTACACACTCGTCTCTCCCCCTCTCTCGCTTTACACACTCCTCTCTCTCTTTCTCTCGCTTTACACACTCGTCTCTCCCCCTCTCTCGCTTTACACACTCCTCTCTCTCTTTCTCTCGCTTTACACACTCCTCTCTCCCTCCTTCTTTACACACTCCTCTCTCTCCCCCTCTCTCGCTTTACACACTCCTCTCTCTCACCCTCTCTCGCTTTACACACTCCTCTCTCTCACCCTCTCTTGCTTTACACACTCCTCTCTCTCACCCTCTCTCGCTTTACACACTCCTCTCTCTCACCCTCTCTCGCTTTACACACTCCTCTCTCTCACCCTCTCTCGCTTTACACACTCCTCTCTCTCCCTCTCTCGCTTTACACACTCCACTCTCTCTCCCTCTTTACACACTCCTCTCTCTCCCCCTCTCTCGCTTTACACACTCCTCTCTCTCCCCCTCTCTCGCTTTACACACTCCACTCTCTCCCCCTCTCTCGCTTTACACACTCCCCTCTCTCGCTTTATACACTCCTCTCTCTCCCCCTCTCTCGCTTTACACACTCCTCTCTCTCCCCCTCTCTCGCTTTACACACTCCTCTCTCTCCCCCTCTCGGGCTTTACACACTCCTCTCTCTCCTTCTCTCGATTTACACAGTTCTCTTTTTTTCGATTCACACAACCATTTCTCTCAATGAACACCCTTTCTCTGTCTCTCTCGCTCTCTCTTTCTATCGCTTTAGACATTCTTCTCTTTCTCTCTCTCTCTTTTGCTTTACACATTGTATTCTCTCTCTCTCTCTCTCTCGCTTTACACATCCTGTCTCTCTTGCTTTACTAAGCCCTCTCTCTCTCTCTCTCTCTCTCTCTCGATTTACACATTATTCTCTGGCTTTCTCGCGTTACACATTCTTCTGTCTGTCTGTCTGTCTGTCTCTCTCTCTCTCTCGTTTAACACATTCTTCTCTATCTTTCTCGCACTTTACACATACTTCTCTCTCTCTCTCTCTCTCTCCCGATTTACAGTTTTCACTCACACATCTCTATTGCACACATTGTTACTTTTCTCTCTCTTGTCCTGCTTTCTGTTTACTTACATCACTCTCTATTTCTCCCCTCTCTTACTCTTTCTCCCCCTCTCTTTCTTCCTCTTTCTCCCCCTATCTTTCTTCCTCTTTCTCCCCCTCTCTTTCTTCCTCTTTCCCCCCTCTCTTTCTTCCTCTCTCTTTCTTCTCATTTCTCCCCCTCTCTCTTTCTCCCCCCTCTCTCTTTCTCCCCTCTCTCCCTCTCTCTCTCGGTCTTTGTCACCCTTCTCTCTCCATCTTTGTACTCTTTCTCTCTCTCCGTCTTTGTCCTCTTTCTCTCTCTCCGTCTTTCTCCCCTTTCTCTCTCTCCGTCTTTCTCCCCTTTCTCTCTCTCCCTCTTTCTCCCCTTTCTCTCTCTCCCTCTTTCTCCCCTTTCTCTCTCTCCCTTTTTTCCCTCTTTCTCCCTCTCTCCCTCTTTCTCCCTCCCTCTTTCCCCCTCCCTCTGTCTCCCTCTCTCTCCCTCCCTCCCTCTCCCGCCCTCCCTCTTTTTCCCTCTCTCCCTCCCTCTTTTCCCCTCTCTCCCTTCCTTTTTTTCTCCCTCTCTTTTGACTTTACGGCGTTCTATGTCGCGCTGTTTGTCCCTTTCGTAACCGTTCCCTTTTTCTGTTTGTTTCTTCCTTCCTTTCTATGGGAACATTTTTGAACAAATAAATCATGGAATTTGACACCCCCCACCTCACCCCATCAGAGTTCAGCTAACCAACTACGCCCATGAACATAAATGCTGCCGTTTCATTTCTTAGAACTCCTAAGAAAATTCCCAGTCACAAAATGAAAAGACGTACGTTTCCACTGTAAAATTCCACAGTAATTTGACCGGTCATTTCCTCCCACCCACTCAGAATTTGTATTTTCCTGATCGAGAGAGGGAGGAGGAGGAGGAGGAGGAGGAGGAAGAAAATGCAAAGCGAGACGAAGCTTGCTTATCGACTTTAATCGTGAAATATCGCTGTACTTTTCTTCCAAATGATTAACATGTTGCCTTTTCTTTTCTAAAAAAATATAATTGATAAGAGGCGAACTATTGACGGAATTTTGGGGTCGTTATCAAAATGTGTCATTGGGTAATAATAAATTTTTAAAAAGGTGAAAACAATAAGGACATAAAGAGGGGCAAGAAATGCATAATCTGCACTCTCGCAGAATTTTTGAGGGGCTGACCTACACATCATGTAGTCAGCAAATACCTCCGACTCCACTAACAGGCGACACTCAATTAAAATCAGAACGATCCAGTCGAGCTTGAGTTGACTAAACTCTGGCCAGAATAATTTCCCCTTGATCCCAATAAGCTGCCAAGGAGATATAAGACATAATGTCCTGAAATCTTCAGAGAGGGTCACTCTCCTAAAGCACACACTAGCACCGAATGAAGTGCACAAAATATTTACTTTAAAAGTACCAGGGTTATTTAAATTCACCTGACCTGCGAAGGAGTTGTGAATAGCTAAACTCCTGTCCGTCTTTCACTGACCTCTATCAGAGCTATGTGCTCTGCGTAATAGGCTCTGTCAACATATTGATAATTGGTCAGTGGTAACATCTTGCACCTTCAAACTGACATGCAAATTAATGCATATAGTATACAGGGACTGGTCATCTAGAGAAACTGTCCAAATCCGAACAGTCTCCCTCAACGAAAGCTGTCTCCCATTCATAATAGGCACTATGTCTCTATCAAACTCCCACCTGAATCCCTCCATATATTTTCTCAAATTCTAGGAGTCTACGCTCAACAAATTGTGGACAAAATTGGTGTTCTTAAAGACGCCTTGGAAATCTTTTCAAAATCTCAAATTCCTCCTGGAAATAACGACATCAAACCGCCAGTCAGAAAAGTTAAAATTTATTCCATGTCTATGTGGAGTCTCTGCATCCCCATTTATTACAGTCTCAATCTGCGGTATGACCTCTACTAAGCCGAATTTGCCAATACTTAGTGAATAGGTCTCAGCGACCGGACATTCTGGTTCAGGAGTTGAACCCTTGACCGGTATTATTTTATGGGTTTCTATTGGCAGAATTACCCAGCTTACCGCTAGCTTAATTTTGCCAAGAGCTTCCATTAGCCCTTCTCTGCATATCTCCATCCTAGAATAATCCTCGTCTACAAATTCTAAATCCGCGTTCTCAGGAGATAAACACCCGTACATATGTTCAGTCAAATCAAGCACGGAAAACAACCCCTCTTGTGTGTCAGCCGTCGTAGCACAATAAATGGCTTTCGGAAATTCCTTCTCAGACATGTTCAGATTGAGGAGAATTTCATCATCAATGATATACATCCTCTACTCTACAGACTTGCTGAACGAAGAAGCGGCTGACATGTCAAGGCTTCTCAAAATGCTAGACCAAACATAAGAAAATCAAGAAAACATTTATAATAAAGGCGATTAAATGTTACGCAGAATGGCGTTCGCTATAATTATAATCAAAAGGAAATAAAAGTTGCTTCATAGCTATGTAAAACAAGTACGCAGTAAACTGATTTTTGCGCTTGAAAACTAATTAAAGGGTAACTATACATAATTAAAAGTCCTTATTTACTTGCCTCCAAACGAGGGTAAAGTTAGACACAAGGTCAGTTTTTAATGTGGGATAAAATTCAGCTCCTAAAATGGGCACTCTGGGTTGGGACAAATTAAATTACCTCAGAATAATTTTTCCCCCCACGACTGAGGACAGAAAGAGTTTTCTTCCAGACTGAGGATAGAACCAGAGTTAAAGAAACCTAAAAGTTAATTAAAATATTATAACAAGTAGAGGGAGAATTAAATGCCCCACATGGTAAGCTTTAAAATAATGTAAATCCCAACTGCAAATGAGCCGGTTGGGGAAAAAGTTGGTAAATATTTTTATTTAAACCCTTTTTCTTAAAACATCGTCCCACTAATACTGGGGTAAAATAAAGTAACAATTAAGAAATAAATTTCTTGTCAATTTCAAAGAATAGAAATTACAGGGAATAAAAATATCTCCCAGGAAACTTAGTGTTTAAAGCTAAGCTAACAACAGGAGGAAATCATTTTTTTTTAAATCTCGTGCAACTCACGAAGCAAAAAGGTGTTCTCTAATCTTTCTATATACACGGGTTTTTATCCATCGTATCAATGATATATATATATATATATATATATATATATATATATATATATATAGACAGAAAAATGTTAAGTAACGCCCAAAACGAATACAAGAGAATATGAATAAGCTGGATGTACAGCTCTTATAATTCAATTTTTCTATAATATGCAAATTATTTAATAACAAATTTATTTGCAACGTAATGCAAATATTTTGGGAAAATTCACACGCAAAAATGTTAGAATTTGAAGCGTTTCATTAAAATTCAACATAGTTTCTAAGAAGATAGTAATAAAATGGCGTCTTAAGAATGGTAGGGATCATGACACTTCAAAAAAGGGTGGGGAAAATATGGCGGAAAGTAGGAAGTGAATGATGGAAGTCAACTTACAAAAATATTCAAAGAAAACATGCAAGGAAACAAACTGGAAATATAGCAACAAGCAATACCGGACTGAATTACTGGCTCCAAAATTAAAATTTTAAGATAGGGAAGAAATTATATGTACGATCATAGCCGTATACGAAAAGAAATGAACTATTGTAAAAGGGATTCAGATATATGGTAGAATGCATATTACATGGAATAACAGAGGAAAAGTATCGTATGCAGTTTGTAAATGCACACGACGTGAGAACACGAAAGCAAAGTACTAATGGAAGAAACCAGCAGAGTGTTGTGTATTGAAGTTATGCACACGAGGTCGGAATGTCGTATGCAGTTTGTAATGCACTAAGGAGGGGCTAACAAAGTGTGTGAATGCATATGACATGGAAGAACACAAGCAAAATAGCGGAGTTTTTTTGGGTTGTTATCAAACTTCGTCTTTGGGTAACAATGAATGAAAACAAAAAGGGGTGGAAAAAAACAAGGACATAAAAGAAAGCCAATAATACAATTCAATATATTTTTATTACTATTAAAAAGTACTGGCTAGCTGCTTTTGTTTCCCAAAGCAGGGTAAACTTCGTCACCCAAATGTAGCAATAAAAGCATAAAGCTCTATGAAATAATCAATTTGAGAACAAAAGGAATACAAAAAAACATGGAGAAAAACGTGAACTGTTCTACCAAAATAAAACGACTGGTTTAAATGAAAATAAAAGTTGAAAAAAAGAGGTGACATGCAATAAAATACAACAAATAAATGTCTTTTTTAAGACTAATTCTTCAAATGTCTCATTCTTCTCAGTACTTCTCGCTCTCCGGTATCTTATAACAAAACCTTCCAAAAGGTTAAAATTTCTTTGGTTCTCGCGTCCAAAAGTTATATAAAAACTCTGGGTTTTTTATATATCTATTAAAGGGTAATTGTTTAGAAAAGTTCTACTTTTCTTTTAAACCGCTTCGCGTTTTAAACTTAGGGATTTTCTTTACCCTAATCATTTTCGTTAAAAAAACCTGTTTTCAACTTTTTTTTATAGGATTCTCTCATCCCTCTGAATAAAAAAAACCTGTTGTATTTTCTTTCTTTAATCCTTTTTCTCAAAAGGAAAGTTTTGTGTGTGTGTTACCTTCTTAACCGACGGAGACCGCTGAAACCATGACCGTTCCTCAGGCTGGAAAATCCGGATCTGCCGAAAACATGAGCTAGTTGCTAAAATCTCAAAGTAGAATGCGATCCCATGTCTGTCAATCAGGTCTCAGCTTTCTCCTCCCTCTTAAACTGCTTCGCCGTCGCCGTCGCCAACATGGTAGAAGATGGACAGGCAAAAAATTATGCTGACAATGATGATGATGATAATAATAGCTCAGAGGGAGAAGGACACATGAGGCAATACATTGTAGCAAGAAACGTTGATATTACCACCACTCCAGCACTGCTTAATAGCAATAAAATGTCCAAACTATCTCTTAAAATTGAAATGCTGTGTCTGTAATACGTAACATTTCCATATATGAAATATATGTAAACAAGGATAAATAATACTGCCATAAATGTTGTATTCTACTAAGTTATGATATATATATATATATATATATATATATTCATATATATATATATATATCATATATATATATCATATATATATATATATATCATATATATATATCATATATATATATATATATCATATATATATATCATATATATATATATAAATATATATACGTTCAAATGTGTTAATGAAGTGAACATAAAACCAAGTTTTTCAAGAGTGCTCAATACCAAGTAGAGCATTTATAAAATCGTATAAGCAATATTATAGCCTTACGTATATTAATCAACGTTTCGATGCGTATTACCGCATTTTGTCAAAGGCAGAGCTAAAATAAATTCAAAATCAAAAGTAGAAAATTCTTGGTCTCGCTTTGGAAGATCTCAAACCGTGGC
>OY744520.1:160726946-160728249 GCA_963556195.1 Sepiola atlantica | reverse complement strand
TATACATGGATATATATATATATATATATATATATATATACATGGATATATATATATATATATATATATATATATACATGGATATATATATATATATATATATATATATATACATGGATATATATATATATATATATATACATGGATATATATATATATATACATGGATATATATATATATATATATATATATACATGGATATATATATATATATATATATATATATATATATATACATGGATATATATATATATATATATATACATGGATATATATATATATATACATGGATATATATATATATATATATATATACATGGATATATATATATATATATATATATATATATATACATGGATATATATATATATATATATATATATATACATGGATATATATATATACATGGATATATATATATATATATATATATATATATATACATGGATATATATATATATATATATATATATACATGGATATATATATATATATATATATATATACATGGATATATATATATATATATATATATACATGGATATATATATATATATATATATATACATGGATATATATATATATATATATATATATATATATACATGGATATATATATATATATATATATATATATATATATACATGGATATATATATATATATATATATATATATATATATATATATATACATGGATATATATATATATATATATATATATATATATATATCCATGGATATATATATATATATATATATATATATATATAACATGGATATATATATATATATATATATATACATGGATATATATATATATATATATATATATATATATATATATACATGGATATATATATATATATATATATAATATATATATATATATACATGGATATATATATATATATATATATATATATATATATACATGGATATATATATATATATATATATATATATATATATACATGGATATATATATATATATATATATATATATATATATACATGGATATATATATATATATATATATATATATATACATGGATATATATATATATATATATATATATACATGGATATATATATATATATATATACATGGATATATATATATATATATATATATATATATATACATGGATATATATATATATATATATATATATATATATACATGGATATATATATATATATACATGGATATATATATATATATACATGGATATATATATATATATATATATATATATATACATGGATATATATATATATATACATGGATATATATATAT
>OY744520.1:160431946-160719446 GCA_963556195.1 Sepiola atlantica | reverse complement strand
ATATATATATATATAGGATATATTTCAAAACCTTGGTCTATTTACAAATTGATTTGTTTCATAATAGAGTAATCTATTTTTAGAACGAGTTGTTAGAGCAAGTTAAGAACAGCAATATTGTAGATGGTTTGGTTTGTTTTACAGCATATCAACCCAGTCAGTGGGTGAGGTAATGCCGACTAAAAGTAAAAATAAAATTATCATTTTTTTTGATAAAAAGATCTGATTTTATTATCATTTTTGTAGAAGAAAAGTTTGTAAACAAAATATAAATACTCTACTTTTTTCCATAATCTTGAGGAATCCCAAAAATGTTCGGGGTGAGCTTCTAAAAAGATCGTTCAAGTCACCGACATGGTAATGTCTAGAACGAAGTCAAACAGCCAAAATAGAACGGAGAATTCTCTATTTGAAGGAGATATGTATACGTAGCCTCTGTCGGGTTCAGAAATTATTTCCTTCCTCTTTTCTCCCTCCTCTATAACTTTGATTGCTGGCTGGGTTTTATTCTCAGTTTATTGTTCATTCAGGTATTGCAAATTGGTTAATTTAAACCTGTATAAGAAATGTTGCTGTTTTAATACTACGTTATGATTTTTTAAAAATGAATTACGGTTGAATGAAGATAGTTAGAAAGGGAGACATCCAAAGAGGCATAATAAGAAAACGAACACATTCGTACAAACGTACGGAATTTAAAAAAAGATAACAGCCAACAAATGTATTTTTAACATATGTGAGTTTGTTTTTTTTTAATTTTTTTTTTTTATTGGCATGATTGCAGTTTATTTACAGAAACATAATGCACAGCAGTTTTCCTCAGGGAATTCCTTGTAAGTTTTGCTAGTAACTAATTCAAACATTGAGACGCTTAATAAAGCTGTTTTAAAAATTACTGACTTTCAATTATTACCAGTTTTTGTCGATTCTAAAATCTGTACAAATGAATATAAACTTTATAAATGGCGGCTTTGAAAACTGATCTAGCCTTTAAAAAGGGAGGTAACTTTTCAATGATTACTAAATAATATTCAGTAGCAAAGTCTTTTTAAAGCAAACAATCGTAAATTGTAGAAAACTATAAATTTTATGGAAACAAATATAATACGAATTTAACTATAATTCTTTGTTCCAAATAATTTTACTTGTACTTAAAGGAAACTTTATCATTGCTTCTTTGAGGAGGAGTAAGTTTATTGCTTACTGACTGAGGCGCCCCTACCGGAGAATGCCGACGGTGCTGCCCAGGCAATTTTTAAACCCCCACTTTCCCAACCCGACCTTGGGTCACATCTTACTTGTGGGAGTAAAATAAAAACTGGCCTTGTGCCTAACTCCTGGAGAGGAGTAAATCAATACTCTTTTAATTCTACCGAAATGTAACATCTTTGCCAAAAGAAAATCAAATTCAATATCGAAATATCATTTGCATCCATAATGTTTATTAGTCTCGCCATTATGGAAAACATGTCTTGATGATGCGATCGTGCATTAGAAACCTTTCAGGGACAAAAATAGCTGCCTGCCTCAGCTTTTTTTGAATAATATATTTTTAAAGAAGCTATTGAAACAGATTTATTTTTAGTAAATTATCCCCTAAAAAATAGTTGCCTCCCTCAGCTTATTTTAAATAATATATTTTTAAAGAAGCTATTGAAACAGGTTTATTTTTAGTAAATTATCTCCTAAAAAATAATTGCCTCCCTCAGCTTTTTTTAAATAATATATTTTTAAAGAAGCTACTTAAACAGGTTTATTTTTAGTAAATTATCTCCTAAAAAATAATTGCCTCCCTCAGCTTTTTTTAAATAATATATTTTTAAAGAAGCTATTGAAACAGGTTTATTTTTAGTAAATTATCCCCTAAAAAATAGTTGCCTCCCTCAGCTTTTTTTAAATAATATATTTTTAAAGAAGCTATTGAAACAGGTTTATTTTTAGTAAATTATCCCATAAAAAATAGTTGCCTCCCTCAGCTTTTTTTAAATAATATATTTTTAAAGAAGCTACTAAAACAGGTTTATTTTTAGTAAATTATCCCCTAAAATGTTTACTTCTCTGATAGCTTTTAGTTAACGCAGCTCAGTGGATTCATCTTTAATACATTATTTCTTGTTTATTAACTTTAAAAAAAAAATCTCAACATTTTTTTTAAATCCATATAATGTGAGAATTTTTTCTCACACAGATGAGAGCTAAGGTTCATTGGAAATTCAATAGTAAATTCATCAAGTTGGTACGAGGTTGACTGTCTCCTCGCAAATCTCAACTGATGAATTGAAAATTATTTTTATTTTCATTGCGTGTTCAAAAAAGACGCACAATCCTTAAGGTCAAATGCCAAAGTTAAACTCCTAAAGGTCACTTCCTCCTTTTGGTAGGCGAGTGTGAACATCTAACGATGCGATTTCTAACAATGAATACCAAAATATTTTTACATTAAAATCAAAAGCCACCAATAAGTATTCATTTCATTGGTAAGGCTTTTGGTTATGTTCACCTGCTTTGACAAAATCCCTGCGACAACATAAAATAATCTGTATATGTGATTTTCTTGTAGATTGTAGATACCCACATAGACTTTTACTTTGACTCTTCCAGTGCATAGAAAATTAATTGACACACTAGTGCTTTCTCTTTTTAGCTAGTTGTGTATGCCTTACTGTTAAAATGAAACGCCGATTTTTTTAAAGTAAATAACATTGAATTATGAACTTTAACCATTGTAACTGTTTATCACATTCAAGATTATTTTTTCTTTTAAACAACGTAATTCGAAGTTTTGGCAAACTTAAAACCATCTTATAAGCGTTCATCAGTTATGGATATTCCAAGGGCGATGATTTAATTCGAGTTATGTCCCTTTACTTGGTGCTTTTAAATTATTCAAAAAAAAATCGGTCATGTGTTAGTGTAATAAGCCAAGTACATTCCGTCGGTCTAGGATTAAAATGTAATATGTTCTCTCCTCGGTCAGAGAAGAAATCCATCTGTAATGGGGTTGAACAATTTTACTTGTCCCTATTTATCGTCTCATCACCAAAGGTTAGTTTGATCTGATAAAAAAATTCAGTTCCTCAAAAAAGGGGCACTTTTTACATAATAGAGTAAAAAAAAAATTTTTATCTGAAAGTATGTAAAGCCCTTTGTGTGTGCTCAAACTAAGAGAAGTTGATTTTTCATGTTACTGATTATGTATGTGCAATATATATATACATATGATAATAATCTTGATCTGTAATTTGAAATAAAATTACCATCCTGTTCACTGGTTCACAAAAAAAAAAAAATAGCCGAACATTTTTTAATAATCCACCAAGAAAAGGAAACGGAAAGAAATAAATAAAACAAAGATTTAATAAAGTTTGACTGTCATCAAATCTAAAAGAAAACAATTTTAATATAGATTGAACAGTAAAGAAACTCGAGTTTCTTCGTCTCGACGAGAAAATGAGCCAATTCATTATTTTAATTATTCATTTACAATTCTCTGGCTAACTTTATGGAAAATAAGACGAATTCAAATGAGTTAACAAAATAAAGTCAATATTTATAGATGCTTATTTCATTATTTTAATTATTCATTTACAATTCTCTGGCTAACTTTATGGAAAATAAGACGAATTCAAATGAGTTAACAAAATAAAGTCAATATTTATAGATGCTTATTTCATTATTTTAATTATTCATTTACAATTCTCTGGCTAACTTTATGGAAAATAAGACGAATTCAAATGAGTTAACAAAATAAAGTCAATATTTATAGATGCTTATTTCATTATTTTAATTATTCATTTACAATTCTCTGGCTAACTTTATGGAAAATAAGACGAATTCAAATGAGTTAACAAAATAAAGTCAATATTTATAGATGCTTATTTCATTATTTTAATTATTCATTTACAATTCTCTGGCTAACTTTATGGAAAATAAGACGAATTCAAATGAGTTAACAAAATAAAGTCAATATTTATAGATGCTTATTTCATTATTTTAATTATTCATTTACAATTCTCTGGCTAACTTGATGGAAAATAAGACGAATTCAAATGAGTTAACAAAATAAAGTCAATATTTATAGATGCTTATTTCATTATTTTAATTATTCATTTACAATTCTCTGGCTAACTTTATGGAAAATAAGACGAATTCAAATGAGTTAACAAAATAAAGTCAATATTTATAGATGCTTATTTCATTATTATTGAATGAATGCGAAAAATATTTTATTTCGTTATTGGTTTCCATTTGAAATCTTTCTTTTCTATACATTACAAACCGAAAACATAAAAAAAAACAAATCTGTACAAAATATGAAAATGACCTTTGACATTTGCCAAATACTTCCAAAGTTTTTATTTACTTATAAACATAACTTTTAGACAAAGTTGAAAAAAAAAAAAGACAATGTTGAACAGAAAACTTTATCACTAGCAAGTGTATGTAATTGTAATATATATATATATGAAGAGTTTGAATGCAAAACGTGATAAATCCAATTTGTCTAAATTGAGACATTGAACAATACAAGGACAAATATATTTAATCTAGACTTCGCCTAAAATCTTATTTTAATTAAAAGTCAAAAGAAATTATGCCGGTATCATATTAGGTGAAACATAATTTTGAGATGTAATCCCGTGTAGAGATACAACACTTTTTGTAGTGATTGCTTCGTAATTTTGAAAATGGTGTTTATCGCGTTTTGTTTTCAAACTCTTTATGTATGTATATAATGTGAATGTTGTATCAGCAAATTTGAATTAAAACACGTATTAAAAAATATATACTATTTTTCCTATGAGTTTATTCAGCGAATCTTCCTATTTTTGTAATTTAAGAACTTTTTCTCTGTAAGAACAGTCCAAGGTTTCTAATTCAAAGTTATATTCAAGTATACTTTCGGCTAACTTATGGCCTAACATTATGATGTTATGGCTATCAAGGTTTATATCGATTGTTTTTTTTTCCTTTTCATAATTATCTAATTTTACATTATAAAGGATTATTTGCTATCACTATATGCATTTTACGATACCAATTACAAAATAAAAATGACTAAAAACTGTTTATTTGCTTTCATTCAACACACTTGAAGCTAACAGCTGTTGGGAATTCAAGACTAGCAATGATGCCTATAACATCAACACATTAATTCTTGAAAATTCGAATTCCAACCCTGATATTATTAAAGTTTATGGAAAAATTCCTTAAAATGTTTACAAGATGATCAAATGTTTTAACAATACATGTATGAATATATACATGCGTGTCTGTTATTTTAATTCTAACAATATTTGTATTCATAAGCTCTTACAAAAAAGTTTAAAATACGATAAGAAATAACACAAGGTTTCTTTTACTCAACAAAATGCAAAGTAACAATTTAGTTTCAGATGTAAAACTTAATAAAACGTGGTTTTGTTAAATCCCAATACACAGTATTGAGTTTCACTTTCGTATGCATTAAATATTTTTGTAAAAATTTTTAAAATAATGCTTTGCAGAGTTGTTTCCCTTTAATTTCACCTGATAATGTGTGATTAAATGAGTTTGGAATGTATTTCATCGTTAATAAGAACCATATTAACAAAAAACATCTATTTCTTTTTTCTGAGATTTAACAAGAATGTCTTCAGCATGAAACATAAATACTTTTTTAATACAAGCAGATAACCATTTTGTCCTTTGTAATAAATGATTTTTTTGATTTTGCATGTAAGGGGAGATCACTCCTTCCATATTATTCGGTATTTCTTTTTATTTTCCGTGATTTTTTTTTTCGCGTTTTTTTTTTCAATATTTTATTTTAAATTAATTTGAAAAATTTTTCCGTTCACAAAAAAAAAAAAAAATAGCAATGGTCATCTTTTTAGGATTGAAAAAGGTTTGCAGCTGTAGAAACGTCGAGCTTTAACGATATTGTCACTGACATTTGGACCATATTTTTGAAGAAACGTTCACAGAAATGAAAGACAAACAAATCCGATTTTAGGGTGAATACTACCTTAATTTCAACTTGAAAATGTTTTCTTCAGTTGTTGCCCTGATATGTTTTCATCAGTCTCACATGAAAGTCTTTTCTTTGTTTAATTTAAAAGTCTTTGTGTTACGAAACTTGGATCTGGATTCATCGTCGATTAAAGATACAAATATGCATGCTTTCCATTTGAAAAAATATTCTTTTTTCCTTAAATATTAAAAGGAGTACATTGTATAAAAAAAATATTTTTAAGTGATTGATTCTTCCGGAATACAAAAATCGAATGAAGTGGAAAATATAGATGTGTTCTGACCGTCCAGAACATTTTCTTTTCCGGCCTTTTTATAATAGATTAATAATTTCAGTTGATTGCAAAAAATTTTCTGTCGTGTTTTTTCGTTTGATCCTAACTCAGTCGGAGAGTCATTAGTCTCTACTTCCTCTCGGGAACAAAAGTTCTTGGTGCCCTCAGCATTTGTGAAAACTGTAAAAGAAGAAAACTAGTGTATAATTAATTATATAAATGCCTGGTCATTTAATGCTGATACACAATACATAGTGTAAAGGGATTATTCGGACAACTATTCTCATACTGATTGTTATTCTCACAATGTTTCGGCGATGTAATTTCTGACCTTCTTCAGGTGCATCTTTTCGAACTTGGCCTTTTGGCTAAGATCAAAGTGTAGTATCTGTTCCGATGGATACTGCACGCCTGTCCTGTGCAGTTCTAGGAGGTCCACCCTCCCAGGCTTCGCCTCCCCTCTTTGGGGAGGAGTAAGTTTATTGCTTACTGTCTGAGGCGCCCCTACCGGGGAATGCCGATGGGGCTGCCCAGGCAATTTTTGATGGTCAGAGTGCTCACCTCTCGGGCGCTGGCTTTTCAACCCCCACTTTCCGACCCGAGCTTGGGTCACATCTTACTTGTGGGAGTAGGATAAAAACTGGCCTTGTGCCTAACTCCTGGGGAGGAGTAAATTACTCTTTACGAACTTGGGAATCTTCATATCGAACTCGAGAACTTCAAACTGAACCCTTTATTTAATCCACGGGGGTAGATTATTCTTGTTCTGTCAGCCATGACCGGATAGAAGTGTTAATTATTATACTATCCTTACTTATTATCGCCCGTATTAAGGATTAAACCTTCGATCTCCAGAAAACTGTCACTTAGAAACGATTGTTAATCTACGCCTTTAACTGTTGCGCAACGGTTCTAGGTGAAAAGATTCTGTAACTTCTGGCGAAAAAATGTATGTGTACATCAAACAGAATTGTGAGATAATTTTTTTTTTTTTTTACAAGACCCCCCCCTTCCCCCAAAAAAAAACTCCAGCTTAAATTCATTTACTTTTGCATAGATATTACATAACAAAGAGCATAATTTAAATGAAAAAGTTTGAGTGACACCTAGGGGTCAGAGTTGACCCCAGAATAGAAGTTGAACCATGTGACTTTCGGACAGAGATAATTCTGTCTTTTCCTGGTGACATTTCAAGCAAAGCATACGTCTAAAAAGGTGCCGTCTCGGTGGGGGTGGGAGTAGACAGATGTAGCTAAGTCTAACAAGACAAGCTATTTATCTGTCTATCAATCTAGCTGCTTGTCTTTCTCTCTCCCTCATACATGCAAGTAACCTGTTTCTGAGACTGTTCCTTTCTTATTAATAAACCTTCTTAAAAACTAAACATCAGCACTTGAGTGATTGTATCAACAGATGATTAAGAGCCTGGGTTCCCAAAAACGACAATCGGTGTAAAGATTATACATGCCTCGCTAACTGAAAACATAACAGACTTTCAGACCAAAGTTGTATTTCTGCCATTTTTGTGCATTTCTTACAAATCTGCAAAGATTATTATTTCATTACCGACAAAACTGTGTTACGTTCAAGTCTTGCCATCGCTATTGCATCACACTTTGGAAAGGGATGAATGTATCTGTCCTCTTTCTAACTATGAGTTAAATAGTAGGGTAGATTAAACTCTGAAGCTTTGGCAAGGCAACTAGTTTAGGAGAAGGAAAACACCAGTTGCAGTAGTTCTAGATGTCTACCAGCCTCCTTGAAAAATAGTCAGAGTAACAGAATTTTTTGAAGGGGCTTGGTTGTCCTTCTTCAATTATGAAAATGGAACTAAAAAGAAAGTTCTGGGTGTATAATTATCGACATTTGCTGCTGATATAATTATTAATAACTGGAGAGCATTATCCAGCATTGTCTTTTCTTGAAAGTGTTGTATAACAAATTTATTTTAAAACCCATCTCGCCCCCTTTCTTTCTTTCTCTGTCTATACTGAGTCACATTAATTCATGGGTAGTCAGAAGGAAAAAGCTGCCGACTGTTTGATTTAGTTTCAGTTTTATTTTTCGAACATTTACCAGTAAGAACAAAAGTGCAAAGAGAAACATTTGAAAAAGGTAGTAATTTGGTTCCTGCTGATCTGCAGCATGGATCAAATTCAATGAAAATTTGAACTATTTAATTTTCAAATGGAAGGCTGTGCCTATACTATTTGCTGTTAAAACCCTTTAAAATACTCCAAATAAACTGAAATTTTGGGGATATTTATTAATTGATGTCTAATAAATATTATTGAAATTTCAGAAAAATCGAAGGTATCTCAATTTTCACAAAAGGGCTTTCACCAACTCTTGCATCAAACTAAAAGTAAATATAACCCACATTACACACCCATATGCCTAGCAGCTGTGTTCCAAAATTCTTAATAATCGGTTAATTCATTAAGGCGTGGATCCTATACATACAAATATATAAACATATACACATAGCAAAAATTATATATATATTTTTCACAGCTAAAATGATGAATTTCTTCATATTTAAAAAAAAAAGTAGCCTAATGGAAAATAAAAGCATGTAATTTTTTATATTTTGAACAGTCCTCTGTAATTTTGAAAAAAAAATGTATCTGTAGATAAAAAAAAGAATGTGAAATTTTGGATATTTTCAACTATAAAGTATGTTTATGATGATTCTCCATGCCCAAACATATGAGGTGAGCCTCACTTGATTGAACCAAAAAATGAATTTCTCTATTTTTGTTATTAATATCTAGTCTTAAATATACATCATGCATCTATCATGTTCTTATTGCCCTTAAATACAAGTAATTTGTTCTTAGTTAAAACAAGATCGTTCTGTCTTTATTTATGAGTTTCGTTTTAAATACCCACGTCAGAGTTTACACCTTATTTGTGTGTGTTCAGTTTTCATATCCATTTTGATTATTTTTGTTTATATTCTTGTCCACATATGTACATAGATATCATCATATTCAGTTTAACGTTCATTTTACATGGTGGCATGTGTTAGATGCCTTTTAGAAATTGACTTACAAACTAACTTATCTCTGCGGGGTCTTTATTTATCCCTCTTTCTCTCAAGTCAATTTTTATCACTTCCTCCCATGTTTTCCTTTGCCTTCCCCTGTTAACTGGACCTGCTAGCTCAATTGTTGAAAGAATGGATGAGAGTTTTGGGGTTAGTAGATGTAAACTTACCCCAAAACTGTCATCCATTCTTTCTTTCTAAGTCTCCACTTCTGCACACATCTCCCTATACTATCTATATTTAATCTTTTTCTGAGGTCATCAGAACTAAGTCTGTCTTTAAGAATCACATCACATATCCATCATATCATTCTCATATCATTTCCCTCCATTCAATGCATGTCCTTAACCCTCACTGGCCAGGTTTCACTTCCATACATCATCATGCTGTGTACACATGCCTGATAGATTCTTCCCTTAGTCGACAGTGGTAATGCTCTGCTAGTTAGTAAGAACAGAAGTTATTTGGACTTACCACATTCAATCCTAATTCTAGCAATCACACTAGCACCTGCTCCATCTTGTGCTCCAATACTATCACAAAGATAACAAAACTTCTCAAAAACCTTAACAGCTTCACCATCCAGATATACTTTGTCCACATCTAAGTTCTCATCCATCTCCACTGTCTTACATTTTTTGCACACAAACTGGTAATCCTCTTTCAACCTACCAGTAATTCCACTGTACTTCTTGTGTACCTAATGCTTACAAGTACCACACAAGATTGGATTTCACCAGGTTTCTCCCTGTCCACAAACTGAGTAGGGTAACTTTCCTCTTTTGGGGAGCTTTTGAACACTACAAACACTGATCATCACTTTGGTCTTCGTAACGTTCACTCTCAGACCTTCACTCTCTATAGCATTCCTCCTAGTCTTCAACTTAACAAATAGGTCTTCCATTATTTCACAGGCAAGTATAAATCATTAACATACAGCATTTCTGCTGGACAACCAATATGGAACTCTCTGGACAATGCTTCTAAGACACAAATGAAAAGCAATAGACTCAGTATAGAACTCTGATGTACTCCTACTTTAACATTAAAGCTATCACTAAATGTGCTATTAATTCAACACGACTTTCAGCATTACTCTACATATATATAAAAGTTGTAATGGGATTATTGATAAAAATAAGAGATACTCAAAGGGACATAATAAATACATAAATAAAATGTACAAAAACAAAATGATTTCCTTACTTGTAATTGTGGTTGAATTTAAGCCACATTTTCTTCCAGCAATTCTGGAAACTCTATTTTGTCTTCCGGCTCCGTCCGTCCGCCTTGTTGCATGACCTTTTCCCAGAATGCCGCCCGTGCTGCTATGCACCCTTTCTTTATACGTGGGTTTTTGTTTGTGTCTTCTGGTTCTGCATTATCATGTCGCAATGGCGGAGCTAGCGGTGCTCGTCGACGTATTGATAGATTTTTGCTGAGCCCACCAGGTGGCAGAGGTGCTGGTATCGTCTTTATGCTAGGTCGGTGTCTTTCGGCTGGGCGTCCATCAAGACCAATAGCCATCTGTTTCCTTTCTTCTCCTTCCGTCCGCTGTTTTTGGATTTCTTCCATTTGTGATTTTGACAAACTCCGAGCGGTGATACTGTGAATCTGGAAGAAATGACAAAAGTTCAAAAACTAAATTTTCTTTTTTTCTGAAATTTTACATTAAAATTTTTCTTGGTTTATTTATTTTTTTACAATTAAAAATGGCGTCTATTTTATTTAGTATTGTTACGTAAAGTAGATGAAACCTTGTAAATCTCATTTGAAGAAAGATCAGTCTAGTTTGGTACAAAATTAATTGTTTGTAAATTGCAAATTCATTTATTGACTTGCTAGATTCTGTTTTGCTGGCATTGTTTTCTTCTGTTTTTGTTTTTTTTTTTTTGTTTTTTTTGTTGTTTTTTTGTTGTTTTTTTTTTGTTTTTTTTTTGTTTTTTTAGAATTAGGTACTCACAGGATGGAGCATGTGAAAGTTGCCAACATCTCTAATGAATTAATATCTTATATCTATATACTACTAAAACTCTGTAAATCTGCAGTTTTTGCCATAAAAAACAACAACCGTATTGTAATGTTATTAGCAAGTATTGTAACTCATAATAGAAGCAGAATAAAACAAGTTTGATGAAAATTAAACATGATTCTATGAAAAGAAGCACCTCTTCTAGTTACATAAGATTGTTAGTTTATTTTTGTTATGCAGACTTGTTATTGTGAAGAAAAGTAATATTTTAAAGTTTAGTGAAAACAATGTGGTTTCTTTTTTATTTAAAATTTCCAAATGAACTAGTCAGTCATTTTTAACAGACGATATCTGACCCAATCAAAATTATTAGCCATCTAATCTAATTGACTGTTTATTGTTAAAAATGTCAGTCCAAATTGTTCCATTTAGAAGGTAATAAAACGTTTAAATCTTAGTGAAAACAAATGACTTGTTTGTTTTTTACTTAATATTCTAAGTTAAAACTTCAAATATTAAGTTATTTTTACAGAATAACAAATGTGCAGAATGTAACTAGAAACAATAGAATCCTAATTTTATGGTAGTGTGTCGAGCAATTTTCGGTGCTTCTTGACAATCATAAGTTACTATTAATTTTGTTCATTGATAATTGAATTAACCTTATTCCCCTACCAAAAAAGGAAAGTGACTTCAGTTTTATCATTTTATTTGTTGCTTTTCATCCTATTTAGGTCTCCAGATCATACACCTTGTGTTAAACATGACAATTTGGCCGAGCATATATGCCTGGTTATTGTATTTGATTTCCAACATAATTTCTTAACCACATTTATCTCTTCAAAATGAAGATGGACAGGGATTCCAAAACAGCCAATTTGAAACAATTATTTCAATAACTACGTTTTGTTTTAAGTATAAGTCAAAGATGTTAACAAAGGTAGGTTTAAAAGAAGAAATGTTTATACTTATTTATGTTTGTGAATAAGCGTCTGGAAATTATGATTTTGCTCATAAGAGGCCCCATGTATTTTCATTCTCAAATGTATGATTTTTTTAACATTTCTATTCAATATTAGTGCCCAAATCTTTCATTCTATACATCCTGGCACACCTTAATTTAAAACAGCAACCGTCAATAACATTTCTTTTTCAAAGAATATTAAAATATGCAACCGGTTTCTTGCACTGTTGTTGATTAGATACTTCAAATTTTAAAATTTTATTAATTTATATTACTGATAATTGTGAAAAAGCGGCCTCATTATTTTTTTAATTTTTAAAGACGAGCGTTTTTTAAATTAAGAAAATTTATGTAAAATATTTTAATTTCAAATATGTTTTATTTAAACAGGGTATTTCTCTCTCTCTCTCTTTAGCCATAAGCTCGAAACGATGTTGTAAGTAGGTAAAATATTAAAAATAATGTAATATTATGTATGTGTATATATATATATATATATATATAAAATGTATATTTAAACAGCAAGTCGTTATTTATGCAGGCGTTGTTAAATGACACAGACTTTTCCTGTTTGGTGATTTTTTTTTTTTGTGATATTCTCGATGCGTCGAGCAAGCTTTCTGACATAACAAAACACTATAGTCGGCCAATATACGTACAATACTAACAGCTAACACCAAAATCATACCTAAAATAATTGCATACATCGATTAAAAATACTAGAAACCAATATTCATTAAAAAGAAACAACCCAATATAACAAAATAGTTTCCAATACCGGTACTAACATTAAATGTATTCCATCATTAAGAATAATAAAGTAATAAATATACAAATGAAAAATAAATAAATAAAATATAAAATAATATAATTAAACAAAAGTAATAAATACAAATAAAAAAAGAAATAAGACTTAACCACACCCTTTTCTTTTCTTTAACTCTCCCCCTCCTCCTCCTACGAAAAACCTTCAAGAAAATTATAAAAAAACACAATCACTCAAGTCTTCTTAAAAAAATAAAAAACCTTCTACTGATGACAACCACGAAGGTCGAAAGCGCTCGAGTGATGACCGAATCAAGAACACTCGGAAACATATACCAGCTACCACCGGAGATCAGAAAGCTTGCTCGATGCATCGAGAATATCACAAAAAAAAAAAATCACCAAATGGGAAAATTTTGTGTCATGTAAAAACGCCTATATATATATATATATCATCAATGGACAGACCCTATATCTTTTTTACACAAACTTTTTCACTCTCCATTACTTAATATTTTTTCAAATTTTGAATTTTGGCTTTTCCACTGCCAACATATCTATCTATGTAATTCCTCTGATGATAAAATTTTAATCTTTGAAAAGCCTTGGCTTAAGGAAAGAATAATAAACATAATTTTATTACCGAGTATACCGTGCATTGAACAATCGAAGTTGAAATAAATGTGTCATTCGTACATGTTTATCCCTCTTCTTTCATCTATCTTTATAATTGCTCTATCTCGTATATTGAGCTTAAACCATTTCACTATAGGTTCTATCTACTATAAGTATACTTTCAGTTTCATATTTTATTATATATATATATGTGTGTGTGTAAGACACAAAGGAGTCAAGACTATTTATCTCATAGATCATTTGGATCATGGGTCATCTCGATAAAACATATAAAGGATCTCCCCCCCCCCATTTCTATCTCTGTTTTAATGGATCATGACATAGACTGTGCACGGAGACAAACAAGCAACCAAACTTTCATAATATATAGATCTATTGATATGTTACTGAGGGTTATGTATATGTTTTTGGAGATTTCAGTAGAATTTGAGTAGTTGTTTTGATGTTACCTTAAAATACATACAAACCATTTCGGTACGTTTATCTGATGTATCAAGTTAATGAAACATCTATATTTAAATGTGGGTTAACAGGTATTTCATTTAGCAATGAAGATTTTTATGCAATAGTTTTGCGAAATCATTACTTTGTAGATATAATCAAAATTATCTGTGCAAAAAAGGGCAGTTTACATAACATTGGTTGGGAGAGACGAGTATGTGAATAGAATAATAAAAATAAATTATAATGGATTGAATAAATCTTCCCCGGGTTGCGACATTAGACTTCATCTGGTGCTGAGGTCCTAATTTTGAGTGTAGAGGCACCCTTTAGTTACCATTATTCCGAGGTTCACTTTAACCCAGAGTGGTAGTACTAGTTAGGATCCCATCTGTGGGTTAAATAAAATTTGTCCTGTGTATACCGACCGGATGAAGTTTTATAATAATGAAAATAATGGAATCATTGTGCACAGTGCTCAGGTGCACTGCAACTCATCATGCACACATACACATGCACTTTTGGAGAGGGGGGGGGGGCATCAGTTGTAGTTTTGATGGAGTTAATATTTGAAAATGACCGCATGAAACGAATTGCACAGAAATTTCCACCATGAATAAGTATTTGTCGATATGAAGAACTTGAAGCATAAAACTTTTACCAAAATAAGTGATCTAGGATATCCCAATTCAAAGAATGAGAAACGTTTAACGAAAGTAGATTGAGTAAAGGTTTTTGTTCAGGATGGCAAAAGGTACCTAAAGAAAGCCAGAGAATACAGTGGCCAAAATATAGAGAATATGACAAGTAAAATGAAAATAACATACCAAGATTAGTAAATCATAGAAACCTTTTAAATTGATAACATGAAAATCATGTGTGTACACTTTTTTGCTCAAACTTAACTGATTAAAACTACGACTTTTAAAAAAATAAAAAAAATTTTTAATTATAAATATATTCATACACTTCATCAAGAAAAGAGTACAGAATTTTCTTCGTTAAAAAAAGATGAAAACAAAAATGAACAAATATCTTTTTAAATGCCTTATCGTTCATTATGAATTTATCAATACTAGCTAAATATCTATTACATTGACATTTATTATTTGATAACTCTTAATTTATGAATTATTTAAACGAGAGTTATTCAATTTTGTAAATTTATCATACTATTCAAAATTTACTAATGTATATTATAGAAGTCAAAAATAAATTAAGATTTTCATTTAAATTCCCTAGAGTTTCTGTTATTCTTCTTTTATATAAATTATTCATAAAGTACAATCCATATACACACTACTGCACTTAAAATAAATAAAAATAGTCAATTCCCATAGATGTTTTTATTTACATACATTACACAAAAAAGATAATAATTAAGTAAAAAGAAAAAACTTTTTCAAAGAAAAAATTAAATACATATTTTTGTTTCATTAAATTATGAAAAGTGCTGAATTGAGAGAATGCAGAATAAAAAGTATTCTCTTTCCACATTTTACTAAATATTATATATATATTTGCATATTTGTGGGTTCTATAAAAAATATATATATTTTTATAATATCCGAAAATGTTCCAAATTACAAGCTGAATGAAGTTGCATTACATGTTTATATTTTTATTTTTTTCCAAAATTAATGGTTTCTATACACTCTACGCGCATTTCACAACAGAGTATTTTCCCTTGGCTCTGTTGCGAAACGTGCGTAAGTTGTATCGAAATCAATAATTGTGGAAAAAATTAAAAAATACGATATAAATATATTAAGAGAATGCTGTTTGTCTGCAAGAGAGAGAGAAAGATTGGAAGAACAGAACAAAACTATGATTGTGGTCATTCGACGAAATATGAAGACTAAGAAAATGAAAGAACAGATGAAAGGTATGGATTGGTTGTTCCTTTGGTCAGTGGAATACACCTAGATAATATAATATATATATAAAATGAAAAAAAGGAAAGACAGTCCAAGTGGAACACAATGAAGTCAACATAGAGGCATGTATGGATCGATATTTTGCCTAAAATTTTATTTAGAGTTTTTCAAGATGAAACATCTTTTAGGCGAAATATCGATCCATACATGCCTCTATGTTGACTTCATTGTGTTCCACTTGGATTGTCTTTCCTATATCCGTTAATTCCATTTTATTTTGCTTATACATTTTGTCAGATTAATTACTATTATAAAATATTCTGCATATATTTTTTCAGTATTTACTTCAACAGTTCTCAATACATGAGCAGAACTTCATAGTAGTATAAAATATACTTATGGCAAGTAATCTATAAAGAAATGTTTTTGGGTTTCATTCCCAGTAGAAATCAAGCTAATTGCATGAATTTACCTTGGACCAACATTTCTATAGTTTAGTTGTGCCCGCTTCAACTTTCAAACAATCAGATTCCTTGATTTTATTTTTTACCTTCGACTGGGAATGAAACAAACGTTTCTAAGTAGCTTACAAAGTCAGACCCAAATAGCAATCCGTCTGACATATCGATACCTGATTTGTCCCAGTCTATTTTTTCATTCTTCCATTCCACTATGTTATTGGCAGGAATACATCTTATTTCTCATAAGTTTCTTTCTGAAAATACTTATTCTGGCTAAGAAACCATTTCGAATGTATACTTTTTTTCCTTCGATCATTATAATTGAAGTATAATTGAAGAAAGGGGTAACAAAGATTTTTGTCCCTGAAGAGGAGCTTCTCTAAGTAGCATTTTAAAGTCTTAGTAAATCTTCATGTATTGAAAGTTTATGAAGCTATTTACATCTAATGATTTTATAAATAGAGATTAAAAAATTTACCGTGATAAAATTAGTTTATAATAATTTGGTTTAATTAATAATTTAATAATCAAACAATACCGTGATGATTAAATTTAACTTAAATAGGATTTTTAAATGTATAACAAGAATGATACTATTTTCTTTTTTTAACTCTGGTAAAAAAAATTGAGAAAAACTAAAATAAAAAGTACAAAGACTCTCGGAAAGCTCTGGGTAGGTACAGCTTTATATATATATATATATATATATATATATATATGATAATTTTATTTACACAGACATGTACAAAATCTGCGACACTGGCATGTCGATGTTATCGATCAACAGTTACTATAAACTGAGATCTCATCAGGCAGAGTTAGAATCCGATCTTAACCTCAGATCAAGATCGGATTCTAACTCTGCCTGTTGAGATCTCAGTTTATAGTAACTGTTGATCGATAACATCGACATGCCAGTGTACATGTCTGTGTAAATAAAATTATCATATATAAAGCTCTATTTTGATATTGAGCACTTTTTATAAACCCGGTTAAAATTCTCTGGATTACCACCCTGTGGATATTTTTCACCTGGATTATTACCATTATTATATATATATATATATATATATATATATATATATTATATAAACATAAATCCATGTAACCACTATTAAATGATCAAATTGCGTTCCAAGAATTCAACATTGTACACAATGTGCTGAACAATTTTTCAAAATTGATTAATGATTATATAATTCAACATGAAATGAACCTACCTCGAAAGTTAACTTTTGAAAGGCCAAGAATAAGATATTAACACTGACATAATATATTTTTTTTAAAATGACTGATGCAGACGTTGACTTTACTGTCCTAAAGAAAAAGAGTGACTTGCCATTAAATCTGTTCAAAGAATATTTCCTTAATGAGTGTAAGTCCGAATGATGGTAAGTCCGAAAGAATTTTATAAGTGATTAATTCCATTCATTATTCTGATGATCAACAAAAAAACGGAAGACATTTTTTTTTTTTTTGCTGGTGAAATAAATCTGGTTATTTATTATTTGTCTCCCAAAAAGTGTGTGTATCATCAGATCAGCAAGTTGATAAATCTGTTTGAAACACAGTTGAGGTAAAAATAATTTGGTCTTTCCAGTAGAACCAGTTCTAGTCTGAAAGTCAGTGGCAGACTAAACATAGATGTAGGCAATCGGTTTTTTTTCCCTGTCAATGTGAGTCAGACATTGTGTGCATTTTATCCCAGTTGATATTTGACAATCTCCTCACTGTTTAACAGTGAATTTTTTAAATATCTACAAATTAAATTTTTTTTTAATCTTTAAGTTCGGTATGTTTATAAGTTTATATATTTGTATGTACAGGATTAACTCCTAAACCAATTAAGGAATCATCATGAATTTTGGAACACAGTTGCTAGGAGTAAGGGGTCTAAATGTGGACTATATTGAGTTTAATTTAGTTTCATGCAAAGAAGGTAAAAGGATGGTGGAAGCACTTGCTGAAAATTCAGTTTCTTAGGAGTATTGTAAGGCTGTGATAGGTGAAGCAAAGAGAAGGTATACAGAGATGACCAGAAAACACATTCAGTCGCAGAAACTAGGTACTCGTGACTTCTGTAAAATCTACAATAGTGTGGTGAACAATGGACAATCAACAATTCCCCCACTATCAAACCATAATAATGTTGTTTGCACAGCGACTGATAAGGCTGAACTACTTGCCCAGCGTTTCGCCGTAAACTCAAATTTGGACTCTGCAAACAACTCTCTCCCAAAATTCCCATTGTGGACTGAAGCCACGCTTGATGAGCTGGTCATCATTCCATCCGAAGTCAGGGACATCATAAAAAACTTTAATACCTTCAAAGCATGTGGGGGCTTATCTTATACCAGTAATAGTAATAAAGAAATTCTCTGCAGAACTGGCCCCTGTCCTCACCAAACTCTACAACAAATGCCTTGCTGAATCTTGCTTCCCTGATAGGTGGAAAATTGCCTCTGTGGTACCAGTCTTCAAGAATTCTGGAAATAGAACTGACCCTCAGAATTATCGCCCATCAGTCTACTCCCCTCTTCGCTAATTTCTTTTAATCCTTAATCAATCTAGCAATAGCCCGGCACCTAATTAATACTAAACTTCTTTCTGACTATCAGTATTGATTTAGACAGGCTATCCGCAGTAGAACGTGCTTAACGGTCATCTCTGAACGCATATACAATACACTGGACAAGGCAGGTGAAGCTAGGGGGGTAGTGCTTGATATATCCAAAGCCTTTGACAAGGTCTGCCATAAAGGGCTTCTCATTAAAATTCACTCATATGATATTACTGGACGAATATTTAATATAATTAGATCCTTCCTAACCTAAAGAAAGATCCAAGTTGTCCTCAATGGCTGTTCATCCAAACATCATGACATAAATGAAAGTGTACCGCAGGAATCGATCTTTGGGCCTTTATTGTTCCTGATTTTCATAAATGACCTCCCTGATGACATTGTATCTGATATCGTTATATTTGCTAACGACACCACGTTCTACTCTCGTCATGTGGGCAAAACGGACGTGCACATATCCGAGGCAATGGCTGAATCCTTAGAAAATGACGTCCAGTCTGTAGTGGAATTGGATAACAAATGGATGGTAACATTTAATGCTGCTAAGACAAAGCTTCTTTCCTTCAATAACTACAAGAAACCTCTTCAAGCACCGATTGCCATGGCAAATAACACCCTAACTGAGAGTCCAACATTCAAACTCCTCGGCCTAATATTCACTGGTAGCATGACCTGGAACAAATACATAGAAGACATTGCCAAGGCTGCTGCAAATAAGGTGGGCTCCCTCTACCGTGCTAGAAAACTTCTTACACCTGACATTATCCTATATCTCTATAAACCCACCATCCACCGATGCATGCATTATTTTTGCCACATCTGAGCTGGTGCACCATCCACTTGTCTCTCCCTCTTAGACAAGGTCCAAAAAAGAGTCGCTAATCTAATAGGTCCCTCACTATCCACCAAGCATCAATGTTGCATCCTTGTGCTAGTTTAACACATAGTTCAATGAAACATGCTCCTATGAACTTGCTGCTCTGGTGCCCCCTCGATGTAAATACACTAGACTAACCCGACAATCAGCTAAATTCCATCCATTCACTGTGGAGGTCCCCAGATGCCGGAGAGCCTTCTACTCCAATAACTTCTTTACTCGTGCTGCCCGCTTTTGGAACTCCCTCCCTGCTCCCTGTTTCTCTTACTGCACCGACATGCAGAAATTTAAAACTAATGTTAACAAGCATCACGCTGCACAGCTCCCAATTTAGGATGACCACCTAGACTTTCACCCTAATTCTCAGGAGCCTCTTACGTCTACAGTGGCAGCTTGCCTTGTTAGTGGTGAACTATATCTAAAAAAAAATTTTTTTAAGTATTTCAAAGGGTTTTTAGGGGCATAATATAAAACCTCTCATTTAAAAATTCAAATATAGCAGATTTGCATGAAATTTGATCCACAGTTATTAGACACCAATTAAGCAAAATTCCTCGGATTTCAATTTCTTCTTAAGACTCCTTAAGCTTAAGCCTTAAATTTAAGACATTGTCTAGAATCAAAATCATGTAATTGATTAGAATAATGATTCTAGACATAAGGTTTAGTGGCATTATATCTTGATTTTAATCTCTTTAAAAGGATGTAAAATGGTGCCAAAATGTTCTGTTCATTTTACCTGTACTGGGACGGATATTCTGCTAATTATATATATAAGATCATGCATCTTTATGAAAGGTTTCATCGATCGGTCTGTTCTGTGACGATTTAGATTATTTGGACGACTATTCTCATCTTGGTAATTATTTTTAAAACGTTTCAGCCGATGTAACCTCCACTGTCTTCAGATACATATTTTCAAACTTGGCAACTGAACCCTTTATTTAATCCACAGAGGTCGATTGTTCTCGTTCCATCAGCCATAACTGGGTTAATTAGTATTTCATTCTTATTTACCTTCGCATGTAGTAAGTAACCTCCAGAAGACTGTTAATTAGAACTGATTGTTGATCAACGCCTTTAAGCATTATGCCATGGGTCCATGTTCTGTGACACTTAAAAAGTTTGAAATCACATTTTCATTGCTAAACACGCTAATTTAATGAATCCATCTTCGGAATATCCGTTAATATTCGTTTGAAAAAGCGAACACAAGCAGATCTTCATTTGCTGCTTTGTTTTCATCAAAAACAACAACGATGATAAATGTTGGGCTTTATTTTTAGTATCGTCACTTGAGTCAACAAAAAAATATGTTCACTGTTGTCTTATCTTCAGACGGTGAACATAAAATTGTCTTTTGATTTATAAGAGACAGATAAGATACTTAACCTTTTGGCTAAGAGCAAGGTGTAGTATCTGTTCTGATACTACGCTTCATCTTTTCTGTCTTCCCTCAGTGATGGAGAAATCCTCCTAAACCGAGGCAATTTTTAGTTATTTAGTCCCAATCCAGAGTGTCTCTTTTGGGGAGTTGGATTTTTCCCACATTAAGAACCGACCTTGTGTCTAACTCTGCCTTCGTAGGGTTGGAGGGGGGGGGCAAAGTAAATAGGGACGGATCAGAAAACAATGTATTTTCACATTTCCTTCCAAATGTGAAAAAAAAATACATTTTCTTGGACAGTTGACTTTTTCCAGTATTAAAACATGTAAATATGAAGACGTCATTGTCTCAGATCAAATTGGGGGGAGGAGGAGGAGGAGGAGGATGTTGACTACATTAGGAAACCACTTTCTAATCGATTAGCAGCTGCTTCTCAGAATTTAATAGCAACCAACATTAACGTGAACCGAACCGCTTTGATATTTTTGTATCGAACTTGAGCATGGGAGTTTCAGTCGAATTGCCGTTTATATTGAGGTCAGTCACTTGCATAGATGACGTCTTGGGATTTTTCAACCAACTCCATCCTCATGACATGCTCATGCAAATTGCTGCCTTTTTTTCTTTGCCACTGAATAATACTAGACACATTTGAAAATTGTTTGTTTGTTTTTGTTTTGTTTTTTTGGGGGGGGATCAGCTAATGATACCATATATATCGAACCAACCACCTGCAAAAATGTTTTCTGCTCTCATGTTTTCATTTCGCCAAATATTTTCATTCTAATTATAAATGAAATAATAAAAAGTCATCTTTGCTGTTTATAGATTTCCTATGCGCACGCAGACCCAATGACATTATTTTAAATGACCAAATACAAAATTAATAGTACTATTGAATTTCTAATACATATTACTCGAGAAAAGTTGTTTGATCTTGGTATAGGGCTTTGTTTATTTGTGGATGCAATTGAAAATGGAAACGCCATATCATAGACTAACTGCACCTACCCGACATTGTCCGAGATGCAGTGAAGCCACTTAAGTTTTAAATGTGAAAACAAAATTTAAAAAATAAAACCTCAAAACTCCTATGATATTCTTCAATTTAAAATGCGTTATCTCCCTTGCTGATTTTATTTTTAAGTCATTATTTTTAAATGTTTCATATTAGCAGTCATCTGGGTCAAAACAAGTAATATTTTTAATTAATAACATACTTCAGTAAAATTGTATTGCCAATAACACAATACAACAATAACAAATGAAAATTGGCTAGTCAGGAACAAAGTTTAATTTGTCAGCTTAAATGCTATTTGGGTCTGACTTTGAAAATCCGACAAGATAAATGTTTTTTTGTTTATATGTTAATATTTTACAATGTTAAATTCTATGTAAAAATAGCTTCACTCCTAGAAATCATCTACATTCATCTTCTTTAATGGATGAGATTACTTGAAAATTGTATTATGATAAATAATAAATTCCAAAAAGTCTTATATAGGCTATACTACTACCACCCTAACCTGCAGATTTATAGCATTTTGATACTACAATTCTTAAGTTCTTCAGATATCAAAAGACTGAACATTTTGGAAGAAATTTTAGATCAACTCAAAAACAACCTCTCCTTAACAACTTCTTTTTTCTCATCTTCTCATTTATCAGTAACCAGAATACTTTCAAATGTGTGATGATTATTTGTGGGATTTTTTTTTATTCTGCATTTTATCAGAGTTTGTGCAAATGTTTTTATTATTTTTCCAGATGATGACTTAAGTTAGTCGAACAGTGGGAAAATAAAATTCCCACACAACATGAATATGGGAAATTTATTTATTTTACACTCTGACTTGCAACGGTTTAAGTTATAGCTCAACATATATATGTTTAATATTATATATATACTAGAGGGACTTGTATCATGGTGTTGCCCTGGAAATCTGAGGAAACAAAAAATAGCAAACTCCAGAAGTAAATTGATTGGAAAAGAAATGTTTATGAATGAACCAAAAAGCATTATGGTGGAATTTAATTTTGTAATGAAATTAAGTCAGTGAGAATCCCCACTCCCTTAACATTGTTTTCTTTGCTTGGTTGCCATGTGATTGGGCGTGGCATTGATTTTAATTTACAATTAAGAACTGAATCAAAACCCCAGCAGTAAATTGACCGGAAAAACCTGGAGACTCTTTTCACCCAAAAGGCTAAGATTCTATCTAAACAATAGAACTATGTTTTCTAATTCAATGATTGGTTTCATTTTATTATAATATAATCAGAATGAATAGTGAATTAATGAAATGTCTTTTTGCAAAGTAATAAGCAAATTAGTTAATCTTATGATGTCGGCCGCATAGATCTGATCAGTATATTAGAAAGCTATTCTCCTTCTATAGTGAATATAAATTTGGTGTTTTAATTTCACTGTTAATGTGATTAATAGCCCAACTTATGACTACTATCTCTGTATTACTATATATATATATATATATATATATATATATATATATGTATAGGGACATTTTTATTAATTATTGCTTGCCACCCCATTTTCCCTCTTCATATTTTATTCGACTGTACCAAATAAATTCAGCTATTACTTAAAAAAATAAAAAATGAATTTTTAAAAGATTTAATTCGTCAACGTCTTCCTGGGAGAATGTGAAGGCATTCTTTTTACATGCGCGTCTTTCCACTGTATTTAAAAAATTATCTCCTTTCCCCAGCTTTTTAATTCATTTGCTTTCAACACTTGAAGATGATTCGAAGAGGAATCGAAAACGTTTGACACATACAGAACTTTTATCAATTTTCTTTTTGATTTTAACAGACAAAAATAAATCATTAGAAAAATTGAAAAAATAAAGAAATGCATAGCTAAACAGACAAATTCTGTTATTTTTAACAATGTTTGCATGAATATATATATATATATATATATAATATATATATATATATATATATATATATATAATCAATAATAATTGCTGAAATTTAGTGATGGATTTCTGAATCAATACCTTTTGTCCTGAAAATGACTCTGCAGGATCATTCTAAATCCAACCCACTTGGATATACTGATTGTTTAAGGTATATATATACACACACACACATACACACACATAATCTCAGTTGGAACAAGTCGTTTGTGTGCCTAGATTAAATCTATTAATAAACTTACCCAAGCTTTAATTAATTCTTTTTATCATTCTTATGTTAGGAATATATATATGTATGCCTTATTTAAGATGTTTTGAGAAAATCTAACATCAAAAGAAAAATCCTATTTGCATTGTTTATTAGAATCAAATTCATCCAAGGACAAAATGACGTCACATCTATGAAATACGAAAAGTGTCAATAGGCTGGCACAAAAAGTAGCTCAATTTTTTTCGCTTTGCACTTTTTACAGATTATGGCTCAGAGGAAAAGAAAGGGGGCAAATAGTATAATATAGGCTCACATAAGAGATAAGGGAATAAATAAACGTATAGAAACTTTTTTTTTTTCTATATGGAATTATTTTCCATACAATCTCACCTTTTTTATACATGTGATGTCTAAAATTTATAACTTTTTTACATAAGACTTTAATATTACACGTCAATATTTAGGAACATACTTTGATAAATAAATATATATAATTTTATATATTCCCGAAACAGTTTTTCATGGTAAACAACTGATGATCCCTTAAATAATGTTAGAAGCAAACTAATATAATAACTGTAAAAATTAAATTGACTTACGTTAGTGATTTTCATCTGAACGACTTCGGACTTCAGGTTTTTTTTTTGGTTTTTTTTCCTTATATAGTTTTAATGGTTGAGATACTTCCGAGACTATATATATATAAAATAATTTTCCTCACTACTACTAACGGTTCGGAATCTCTGATATTCAATCTGATATTCCTTGATATCGGGATAATGTATAAAGTGTCTAGACGTTGTGCGATGAAAAGAGGGAAAATAAAATATTTGTATAACTCAGTTGAAAATGTTTAATTTAAAATTTAATATATGAAGACAATATTATTTTATAGTTTAGTTAAAACATAAACAGTATCTGCTCTGTTCTCGGGCAGGGAAGATGAAATCCTTCTGGTTTGAGGTAAGTAACAAAGAAGAAATTTGTAAGAAAAATTATAAAATAATTTAGCTCACTACTACTGACGGTTCGGAATATGACATTCAATCCGATATTCATGTATTCCACGCTAAGGTATAAAGTGTGCCAGCGTTGTGTGTTTAAAAGAAGAAATAGTCATGTTATTTTTTTTAAATAAGTAAATATCAGAGTATCATTGAAGAGAAAGAAGTTCAAGTAGGAAGTAAGGGGAAAAGTTTACTGACGCAGTAATCTGTAGTCTTATTGAACAGTTTAATTTTTAGAGATGATATTCAGTGCTTTTTTTGAAGCGATCATTAATATTCTGGATTAACCAGAGTTTGTTTAATTTTTAAACAATTGAAAAATAGCACACAGTGATTCTGGTGGCGGTGGTAGTAGATAAATAGTAGTGGGTGAAAGTTGAAAGGTTTGTTTGGGAGAGTCTAGGAGAATGGGTAAAATATAATAAATATAGAATGAAAATGAATTAAATACAAATTTTCTGGAAACCCTCATGAGTGTTTAAGGTAATCGGAGTGCAGAACAGATTAGCATATGAAGTGGTCGGTTTTTTTCCTATGTCTGAAGGTGTAGGGGAAAAACAACTTCATTTTATTATATATATATATATATATATATATATATATATAAGATATTTCACCATTAGATATATAATTTATATAACATCTCATAGAAATCAAATCGGCTTCTGCTAAGTGTAGTCTATCTTGTTGGATTTTTAAAGTCAGACCCAAATAGCAGTGTCTGACAAATCGATACTTGACCAAACAGGAGGTAATGCATGGGAAGATGATCTCATAACAGAACAGAGACTTAAATCACCACACATACACACTCACGGAAAAAAATATTGAGATTAATTTAATCAAGTTAATTTTCATGTATACATTAAAGTAAATATAGTATAAGAGGGATTTACTCCTTTACACTATTTCAAACTATACTAACCCCCCTAGATTATGTACAATAGTCTTAAATAGTATGGTTTTACAATCACAGACAGAGACATAATCTTAATTATTAATAGATAAGAGTCCTCATATAATCTTACTCTGGAAAAATTGCTAAATTTCATTATATTGCTTTGTTATATAGTAAAACATTGTCTTTGCTGTTGATGGATGTCCAGTACAAACGAATCTCCCCCACCATATTATTATGGTATTCACTATCTCAAGCTGGCTCTGATGAGTTAAAAGTGGTAGCTTGCTTTTGCTATCTAAGAGATATGCTCTTAGCTTCTGGGGAGCTGCGAACTGGCAACCAAAGCACGAGTCAAACCTGCCTGGAGGAAGTTCTGTGAACTTCAGCCACTACTCACCTCACATACAAGACTCGTGCCAATGCTTATCGCTCTTAGGTCTACAGTGCAATGCATCATGCAAGTAAGAACTGACCTTTGGCTAAAGCAGACCTGCAACGATTGCAATAACAGGGCAATGATTAGACAGATTTGCAATCTGAAGCCAGAAGATGTAATTGTACGGTCGCAAGATCTGCTAGAACCTATTAATTAACTGTATTCTCATTGGTTAAAAAAATGAGACTATTTAATGTCTGGAATCTGCCGACTTAGGCGAAAAGAGAAGAAGAAAGGAGCGAAATGAAAGAAAACATCCAGTGATTGATCGCATTATTTTTGACTGAGACAGCAAGTCGATTATTATTTTTATATTAATTCGTTTATAATGGAGCTAGGAATCTAGCTAACGTGTTTGAGGAAGTGATGTCATTGTACAAGAAGTCCTGAGTAGACGTGGCAGAAAAGCTAGTCAAATCTTTCTCTAGTTTTTAAACTGAAAGGGGTGGATTGAGTGAGAACATGTAATACTGAATAGTAGATTAGTGCTAATATGTAAAGAAAATATTGTATTGATACTGTAATAAAACTACACAAAAAGAATATGAAAGCCCAGAGCAAAATACGTCATGGACATTGATGTCATTAATAAAGAAAAATGGTTTTGTTAGTTTGAACACGTGCAAGGCTTGAGTGGTGCCATCGAGACAGCTCAAGATGTGAAAGTCACCGGTGCGTGGGGAGAGGTCAATCTAAGTTGTCTTGGAAAGAACTGCTGCAGGGATCACATAGCATGGAAGCTCTCTGCAGGTGATCCTCGTGATAATTTCTTGAAGGTGTGGATTGAGTTTTTCCATGTGTGCAGCTAGCCAGTTACCTAGATAAGGCCCAAGAGTGTGGATGATGCACCTAAACCTGCACGCTAATAAGATGAAACTGATGATGATGATCTCAGGTAGATTTTGTTGTTTTTTTTAATTCATGTGTACGTAGTTAGCAACATATAAATTAAACAAGTTTTAGAAGGATTGTTTATTTATCAACAGTCTAAATTACATAATTTTGTCACTAGCTACATAAGATATCATAAAAGATAATGTAGAATTCCCATGGATAAAGCAAGTCATGATTAATCACTTCAAAGACTCGTTACCTGAAATCAGAGCTAATTATGACCTTTTGGGGACCATAGGCTAATTAAATTACCCGCTCCTTTATATGGAGCCACAATCTAAGTTACATGTATTTTTCTTGAATATTTTTTAATCTTGAAATATTTTAACATTCATGTTTATTTCTAATAGTGATATTTTCAAGCATTCCTCTTGTGCTGTGCATTTGTTGCTAATGATGATTCACATAAATTGAAATAAGTTTACTTCAAATTCTAGAATAAAACTAGAATGTTTTTTCTTATCAATAAAATATTCAAGAAATTTTTCATCTCTATATTAATTTCATGATAAGTGCAAGTATACTGAAATCATATGCCCTTAATAGGGTTAAGATGAAAATTCATATACACTAAATGTACAAAAGCAAGGAAATTTCCAAATTTTTACTTTTATTGTCATTAAGGGTATGCGAGCACAACAGGGCTATGTATTTTACTGGTAGGAATTTTTCTTCAGCGCACCTCACACACTTCATCCACTCATGCATAGAGATTTATACTGTAGTGATGTGATAATGAAATGGTTTGGTTGATATGTAGTCATACTCTTAATGACAATAAAAGTGTAAAAATTTGGGAATTTCCTTGCTTTTGTACATTTAGTGTATATGAATTTTCATCTTAACCCTATTAAGGGCATATGATTTCAGTATACTGGCATTTTTCATGGAATGTCACTACTTTTGTAAAGGCTATGCCTCAATACAATGTCTTCTCATAAGGTTTTTTGGAATCTTCTGGAAAACTAAGGTATATGGTAAACTGAAATTAAAATGCCATCAACTAGACCCTAGAACCTCTATCTCTGCTAAAAATCAGCTGAATCCATCAAATAGTTGATGAGATACAGGGTGGCATATGCGTACGTACGTACGTACAGATAACATGATTTCATGATTGAACTTTCTGGATCTCTGGGTTGCCTTGACTAATGATGCTGAAATTCTACACACTTCTAGAGCCTATCAAATAAAAATTCTTTGCAAAGTTTTAACTAATTTGGTTTATTGGTTTTTGAGTTATGATTGATAAAAGAAATGAGATTTCCAGCATAGGCCATTTGTGAAGTCTATTATGGGATAGAGCACTCTCGCACCTCCCTTGATTAAATAAGACAACTTCAGGTGTATTTTTGTTTTTTTCATGTTGCCATAACTCTAAATAATTAATAGTAAATAATTACTTTTATTTTTATGAAATAAAAAATGCAATAGCATAAAGTATCCAAAATAATTTTAAATAATAACAAAATTAAATCCACCAGAATGCATTTTCGGTTTATTTGTAAACAAGTCAGCAATTTTTATTAAAATATTAACAGAATATTAAAAAGAATTAATTATTTTTTGACCCTTCGAAATTTGAAAGGGATTTGGAAGCATTTAAACTGTTGACTAGAAAGTCATTTCTAGCTTTAAAATTCTGAGCAAATCCTTATGAATTTAAAGACTGAAATTTTTGGTAGTTATTTACATCCAATAATTTTATAAATAGAGATTAAAACATTACCATAACAAAATTAGTTATTAATTGAACCAAATTGTTATAAAACTATAATTTCATGATCAAACGATACTGTAATAATTAAATTTAACTTTCAAAATCCTATTTGGTAAAATAATTTAAACAATTTTTCGAACAGCATAGTTAAAAATAGAAGTAAAAAGACTCCCGGGCAATGCCAGTTAAGTACAACAGATTGTAAATTAACAAAATGTGAGAAAAAAAAAATAGGGGTCCATAGGCAGCAGCCTATAGCATAATTCGGCATTGTCTTGTCTGTTTATTCTAAAACTTAAGGCTAATACATGATTATTAGAGAAAAAAATAAAAATATGCTACTTACATGCGTTGGCGTATGTTTTGTCTGTAAATTTAGAAAAAAATCATAGCAAAAAGCACTTTAATTGTTGCTGAAGACATGCAACCCAAAATAGTTAACGTGCAAGCAGTAAGAAAAAAATCAAAATTAAATTGATTTTTTGCAACTTAAGAAAAAAAAACATAAGTCATGTTATTTTTTTTAATCAAAAGATCAAGCTATCATACCCTAATCCATTAGATAGACCGAAATAAAACTTTTCTTCATATGTGTGCCTGGTTAAAATTTACTAACCACCAAATGATACACTTACAAACTTTACATAGTTTATTTAGTATGACCTGAGCTGGTTATGGTAAAACAAATACTCTAATATTCAAATCACCAGGGAGAAAATTAATGCATGGTGGTCAGAAAAATAATCTTTCATTGTTACTCGTAAATGATAAAAAATAAATAAAAATTAATCTAGGTCAAACAGTCAGTCAGCTGTGGACGACTTTAACCCTTTCTATTCTTATTTTTCTTTCTTTCTTTCTTCTATGAGTTGCCAATTTTGCACATGAAACGCAGTCAGAGGGAGGAGAGAGGGTCAAAAAGTAACATGTGAGACGTTTCTTAACTTTTCTGTATTTTAGCCAGGACCCTGGATAACGTCGGCTAACCCTGCTTGTCCCAAATAAGGCAATGGATTTTTTATTTCAAAATTTTACAAATTTGTAACCCTTTATATAGTTTGCCATATTTCTAAAAGAAATATGGCTGAATGTATTTAAAAAATGTACAAACAAGTATGGAAGGCCATAAATTGGTGTTGAAATATTCTCTTGTTATTCCTAAATTGTCTTTGGTATTCTTTCACAAAATGGTGACATTTTAGGCAAACAATAGGAGCAATTATGTTTTATACTAAGATGAGTTTTTATTCTGAACATGAAGAGCAGACGAGAAATCCATTCATTTAAAAAACATTTTTTTTTGCATTCTAAGATACAAGATGGCACAAAACAAAGAAAAAAAAGCTGTTAATAGTTAGCTTCCATTTTGTTTTAATATATTTTTAAAATTTTGAAAATGAATAAAAAAAAAACAGGTATTTTCAATTAAAGCGGTTTTCAAAAATACATCTATTAAAGAAAATGTCAATGTTTACAGAATTTTCCAACACATTCTCAAAGTGACGCTTAGCATCAAAACGAAACCACAGAGGTGTTTAACACTTCATATGTGAAACTTTTGCATTCTTCTTCAATTATAGTCTCAGGGAGGTGACGGTGATTAATTGAATAACGACACAAACTGACGACTTGGGTGTGCCAAGTTCGAATCCAGTCGATTCCATAATACCACTTTCACTTAGGGATGTTGGCAACCATTAAATGGTCCCTCCTGCAAGAATGCCGATAACAGAATCAAACAAAGCTTTACATTCTGATTCATACGAATTTACTTTACTTTAATGTGTCCCAATACCAGATGTGAGGTTGGGGAGCAAGGCGGCCAACTTCTCTTATATCCTCTCAAGATCACATTCTTTTCTCAGAATAATAATTCCAAAAATAAAATAAAACTACAAATTTGAAATGTCTATACTCTAACTGTCCGCTATATAAAAAAATAAGTAGTTTTTAAATTTAAACAAAAAAAAAGTGTTTTTCTTTGTTTTGAGACATCGTACGTTTTCACTTCTTTTTTTTTTTTTTTTTTTTCTGTTTTTGTCACCAAATCTCTTATCAAGTATGTGTAAAAACTAAAAAATAAATGTTTAAATTCGGTAACATATTTCTTATAGTATGTAGATGTGATAAATATAATTCTGTCACTGTGGTTGACTTTATAAAACAAATGTAATTTTAAAGGATATTTAGCTGACAATTATTTTTATGAAAAGAAGAAAGAAAGAAAAGACTGTAGTTAAGCAACTGTAGAATTTCTATAGATTCCTTCTAGTATCTCGAATGATACTTGGAATTATATTTTATTTTTAACATTATGGATTTTATTTTTAACATTATGGATAATAGTCTAGTTCCCTAAAGGCCTTTTTTTATCCTTTTAATTCAATTGTTGCAAAAAACACAATTCAACATTTACTTTTTTCCCACATGAAGCATAAATCCCAAACAGAAGCCAAAACAAAACATTTAAAATATACATTACAAAAAATAACAAGCAAAAACACAAATATAAAAAAAACAGAAAACAAACAAGCAAGCTTAATAAGTAATTACCTTTGTGTTGTCAATCGCAGGGGGGAAAAAACCCAACAAACTACAAAGTTGTAATTTGTTCCTTCTTAGTAATGTAATAAAAATATTAATTTGCTTGGGTGGCCAATTTAGTCTGAGAATATTTTACATATAAACCTCTCAAAGTGAAGTAGTTATGAACTGATTGCCTCTGATCCAACTGTCTCTACAAACAAGCTTTCCATTGAGTTATATTAATAACCGTTGATTGCTCATTAAAAAGGCCTTTGTATGAATTTGTAAACAGAATTAATTAAAACAATTGCAAATGATTTTCCCACGGTGAAGAATATGATAATTAAGGGTTTAACATATTTCCTTTCTTCTCAACATTTGAGTTTGTGTTCTTTCTGGAGACTTCTTCATTTATTTGTCAGATATAAAATAAAAATCATTTTTATGAAATTAGATCTACACGAGGTCAGCAAAAGATAATAAAAGCATTGTCTTTTCAGCGACCTCGGGCAGTGTAAATACATAAACAAAATTATTGAAAGTTGGAATAAACAAACATAATGTCTCCAAGATAAATCATCGAAATATTTTGTTTGGTTGTTTTTTTTCATTTAACACGGTTCACTAGGAGTTGCTTTCTTTTTTAATATTTCCATTATTTTGAGTGAATTTTAGAAAACTATCTTCGGAAATTTTATTATTTCTGACAAATTATTCTATAACTTTTGTATGATGTCATTGAATGCTAATGACTATTTACAAATGCACAAAGCAGGTTGAATGAATCGAATCCAACCATTAAAAAAAAAAATAGAGTACATAGCCCAAGCATATTTTTAATCTTCCTTCGCATCAACCATGAGACTTAGATTCATTTTCATGGGTGTACTGGAGTAAGTTAGGTTTGGTTTGTTTTACGGCATAGCAACCAACTATGGGTTAGGTAATGCCGAATAAAGTTGTCAAATGCAATTCCAATTATTTCACATTGTCTTGAAAGACAATGAAAAGTGAAATGAAGAATTTGTGATTAAATTTTTTGGAACAGTCCAACTTCCTTGATGAAATCTAAGATTTTCGTCACATTTGTGCTTTTAAATAAGTCTTTTAAATTTTTGGAGTCATAATATTTGCTTTGAGTTTGTTGCAGATCTTGACAGTCTATTAATATATGTTTGACTGTGTAAGATTGTTGACATGCTATGCACATTGGAGACTCCTCTCCTTCCAATAAGTGCTTGTGAGTAATATACGTGTGTCCTATACGGAGTCTGGCTATTATAACTTCTCTTCTTGCTTTTCTATACTCCAGGGGCCACTCATCTATAGTTGAGCAAATCTTGTATAACTTATTATTTTGGCACTTATCCCAATATTCTTGCCATTTTTCTTTGATTATCCTGTTAATAGAAGGTCGAAGATCAGTGTATGGGATCCTAGTATTGGTTGGTGTCATTTTTAATGCTTCTTTTGCGGCTTTATCCGCTTTTTCATTGCCATGAATGGCGACATGACTCGGTATCCAGCATAATTTGATTTTACATTTTTTCTTGTTATAAATAGTGGTGATCTTATTTAAGATTTTCACGACTAATGGGTTATCCAGATTTTTGTTCTTCAGTGCTGTGAGCACTGATAGGGAAGAAGTAAATTAGTCTTTTCCACATTCTGAATTAGTTTTTATATAAAAATTAAGGAGGGGGGGAGGGTACTCCTCCATTTTTTTCTTCGATATAATTATTCCCTTTCTCTTGTATGAAGATCTTGAATTCCCAAATTGTCCCATTTGATTGATCAAGATAATTCTCCTTGACCAGATACTTAATTTTGGTGAACTGAATGCAAAATTCCATCGTTTTGAATGTGACAACCAACCAGTCAACACCAAAGGGACCTTCACTTCATCTTGAATCTGACACATTCAAGGGAGCCATCTATTCCAACATTAAATGGACAAATTTTATAGTTGGTCTTTATTTAAGCTGCAAAATACAATTAGTTTTGCATTTCTTGTATTTATTTAATGCATGTATTATCCTTTTATCTCAATCGTGTGCGCTTTCTTCTATATGCTTCATTTCAGCATCTTACCATCTTTGGCAAGCTATCCTTTTGGTTCCTTTTCCAAAAGGAAGCTGAAGTGATTCTGGCAATAGTTTTACACTAAGGTGGTTAAAGAACAAAGATGAGAGAAATAGTGTAGCACTACTATCACAAAAATTATTTGTGTTCTGACCAAAAAAAAGTATCTGCCAGTGGCTTGTAGTAGGAATTTCTCTCTACAACATAAACAGATATGTTAAATTATGGAGCTAAATTAGTTGTGACGTCTGGTCTTTGTAGAAGTCATGATGATACTGTTGTCTAAGTTGCATCTCTTTCTTTTTAGTTGTTTCTTTTTTAATTGCTACAACTATGGCTGTTAACAACACCATTATTTTGCTCTGGGCTTTCATATTCTTTTTGTGTAGTTTTATTACAGTATCAATACAATATTTTCTTTACTTATTAGCACTTATCTACTATTCAGTATTACATGTTCTCCCTCAATCCACCTCCTTCAGAGTTTAAAAACTAGAGAATTATTTGACTAGCTTTTCTGCCACGTCTACTCGGGACTTCTTGTACAATGACATCACTTCCTCAAACACGTTAGCTAAATTCCTAGCGGAAATTTCTTATTCTTCATAATCTAATTTCTAATTGAAATCTCCTTTTCTATGTTGTCTACACACCCCACATTCAATATCACTACAATAGTATTTTTCTAAGGCATTTAAAAAAAAGAATGGTGAAAGTTACTTAATATTACATCTAAAAAGAATTACAGGAATTTTTATTTGCTTTATAGAAATAGTGCATTATCTTTTTTCTTTTTTTAATAAATGTGAAAAAGATTTGAAACTATCAGGGCACTGCTTATACTGACTTCAACAGAACTGTTAAAGCTCCATTATAAACGAATTAATATAAAAATAATAATCGACTTGCTGTCTCAGTCAAAAATAATGCGATCAATCACTGGATGTTTTTTCTTTCATTTCGCTCCTTTCTTCTTCTCTTTTCGCCTCCCTAAGTCGGCAGATTCCAGACATTAAATAGTCTCATTTTTTTAACCAATGAGAATACAGTTAATTAATAGGTTCACCTATTTTTTTTATTAAGGTGGATTTGCTTATTTATGTTTCTCCTAGGTCGTGAGTTCAATCCTCACTAGTAACTTTTTTTCAACATTTCCTTAATTTTCAAGCTACACACCAGGCAAATATGGCTGCTTTTATGGCAGGAACGAGGCAAGTGGGAGCTACTTCCACTGCTGGATTTCGATTTAAGATCATCACGTCCACTACGAAATGATAATGCAGATTTAAAAAAATACTTTTAATTATCAAGCTTAAAGACAAACAAACTTGTATTTGAGCATAGGAAAGATTACACTCGTGAACACGATTTTTTGTTGAGATAGTTTAAAGAAAATGTCGGACCTAACTTGTTTGAATCCCAAACGTTTTCTGCAACATCAAAATTTTTAGCTTTGTCTCAAAAACCATATCACTTTATATAAAATGTATTAGATGCAGTATTTAAAAAAATGTAAATACAATGGAAAAAAATGAAACATTATTTTTTTCTCAAATTCATTTTCTTTATACAAAGACTATTGTTCCTTTAGTTTCAGACAATTAAACTTAGTTATTGTCAAATTACTGGGAATGTTCAATTTGTGGACAATGTCACCAACAAGAGTCAGCCATTCTATTAATGAAATGGATATTGGATGGGTAAAAGTTAAATTAGTAAAATAATAAAAACAATCAGATGATCAGTCCTATTACTTGGACAAACAATACAATTGTTCAAAGAGTAGAGAAATAATTTGATGTGATAAAAAAAAACTATGGAATTCTGACTAATGTTAGTTAAACATATCAAAGTTGACAATAAACCCTCAATAACTCACTTAATTTGGAATAAATGTATATTTGAAAAGTTAGAACATTTAAGTTAAAAAAAAACATTTTTGAATTTAGCAAAATGAATAATTCTACATTTAATCTATACTAGCTTGATCCATGTAACTGATAGGATTATTTCCCCTTTCATCTGTTTTTGTTTATCGTAAACTTATTAATTTCTTTGCCTGCCATAAACCTACAATATTTTACAGAAGAACAATTACACATTTATGTTTCTGAATTTTTGAGATGAGGATTGATAATTTGGATTATTCAGACTACTGTTCTCATCATGAGTGTTATTCTCACAATGTTTTGGCCGCTGTAACCTCCAACCTTCATCAGGTGTATTTTTTCGAACTCAGGAATATTTCTGCCGAACTTGGGAATTTGGACCCATGAAGCTTCAATCCTCGGTGTGGACGATATGAAGAATTTCGAATTACTGAAGACTTCTCCCAGTCATGGCTGACGGAACGAAAGCATGCTAACTCCGTGGATTAAATAAATGGTTCCGTTCTAAATTCCGTCCAGATTCCCAAATTCGACAGAAATATTCCCGAGTTCGAGAAGATACACCTGAAGAAGGCCATAGGTTACAGCGGTTGAAACGTTCTGAGAATAACACTCAAGATGAGAACAGTAGTCCGAATAATACAAATTACACATTTTTCTCTTAATATTTTAAATTTTGCCAAGTACTGTTGCGACATGAAATACACTAAATATAAGTGTTTAAAAAGAAATTTTTAAACAAATATTAATTCTTTAAAATAATAGGTTTGAAAATAAATGTTAATGTCCTTTTTATTTTACTAAAATATTAATTTATTTATATTTGGTGATTGAACAGATATTTTACTTGTCAGAAATTAAAATTATAAATGTGATGTGAAATCCAGTAGTACATATTATATTTAAATTTAATCAAAACAAATTTTGACAAATACATTTTAGCTCTATTAATTAATAGAACAATATCAATTGAACAAACCTTTAGATTTTGATCCTAAATTTACTAATAAAAGAAATAAATTATTGGCCTACTTTGAGAGAAAAATAATGACCGTCCTCTAGTTATTTGATAGTTTGAGTATTCTATTTCAAATTTAAGATTAAAACAAATGTCCTAAAAACTTAAATAAGAAAAACCCTATTTTGGAAAATAATCAATCTAAATCATTGAAGAAAAATAGGAAGTTATATGTCAAAACTATAAATGTTAAATTTTGAGTTGAAATGTGTTAAAAAAAAAAAATTGTGCTTGGACAGAAGTTTCCTTCCTTTTTTAAACTTTGTTGAAATGTTTAATTATCCTAGGAAATAGCGAGACACAGCTAGCTCTGATGCACAAGGAGCACTATTATTTTTCTTCCCAATCTTTAGTTGACCCTGGTTATTTATAAAATATACAAATGGATGAAGATGTATCTAATTAATTATTTATTTGCTTTTTTATTTTTTAAATATTGAAGATAATTTTCAAAAATCATTATTTTTAAGTAAAACAAAAAGAATAACAAAAAAAATGGATCAGTATATAAAAATGGTATTCTGATGAGTAATATAATTATTTTTTTCTTTCTTAAATCATTTTGTAAATAAATATCATTTGAAGACATTTATATATGAAAATTACATATCAGACACACCACACCAGCCTAGAAGTTTCTGTTCTGTATATATTTTTTTAAAAATCAGTCGTTAGTTAAAACGTAGCTCAAGAAATGATGAAAAACACCATAAATGCTAATGAAATAATAGTTTATGTTAAATAAGGCATTTATAAACAGATTTTGGAAATTCTTCATTTTTTTTTTTTCAAATATTTATTTTTCTAAGTGAAAAATTCATTAAACAATGGTTGGGAATTTGATTAAAACTTGAAAAACAGAACACGTTTATTGAAAAAAAATATATAAAAAGGTGGATAGTTAGAAGAGTTGTAAGAATTTCTACATGATGCAATCTACTAAAGGATAACAAATATCTACAAGCTACACAAAAAAATGAAATAAAATAAAAAATATAATCACAATTTTAGGTTAATCTTTACAATTAGTCAATTAAAACGGTATAAATATAATAGAGAATCTAATAATATCCATCGATCTGCATGAATATTTCTTTCATTATTCAACATTGATGGGTGTATTAATCAGATGTTACAGAAATTGTCTTCGGGCATTTAATTAAATTGTAAAAGGATTGTGTCAAGTTTCTGCAAACATTGGAAAATGGAGAAATTTTACATTGTTCACCAATGTATAACAAATATTAGCAAGAGTACCAATTCCAGGACATTCGAGAGAGAAATGGAGCCTACATACAGAAATCCATAATTAGAAGACTTAAACACCTCAAATGTACTTAAAGTAGGGGTGGGACATAATGGGTGAAAATTTCAGATTCATGCGAGTAGTATTATTTGTGTTCATTTATACATAAATAACACTAAACAATCAAACATTTTGAAAATTTTGCAAAATTCAGAAGGTGCAGGCCACTAGTTTTTGGCTATTTTACATTCATGAAAACCCTTTCACAGCCTGAAAATATCCTAAATTAAAGTACTATATCAGATTTAACCATCTATATCCATTCATAGCTTTTGAGGATGTTTTAGGACCTGCAATGTCGCATGAAACCATTTTTTCACCGAAAAAAGATGGATTTTGAGTTCCGTGGAGCCCTAACGGCTATTTTTGGCCTGCACCTTCTGAATTTTGCAAAATTTTCAAAATGTTTGATTGTTTAGTGTTATTTATGTATGAATGAACACAAAAAAATACTACTCGCATGAATCTGAAATGTTCACCCATTACGTCCCACCCCTACTTAAAGGAAAGAGTTTACCAGAATCACTAGGAGAGACTTGAAAATTTATTTTTGATAACACTAGAAAACATATAATTCATTCTTCTAGTAGGCATGTAGATATTTTAACAGTTTTTAATTTACGTCTGAATATAATTGTCACATGAAGACCGACCTTATTTCGTGTTATTTACTATTTAATTAGGAAAATCTAATGTAAATATTTTTTTTAAATACTCGGTGTACAAAACCCTTTTTCCCAAAATAGAAGTTTTCATTTCATTCTCTTCTATTGACGTTACTATTTTCAGAAATTAAACAAGTTTTTGGTAAACAGGTAATGGCTGACTGTTTTAGCTCCAAGATCTGGCTGTAAAAGATGCAATATATATAAGGCATGACCTGTTTGTTTTTTAAAATTTAATTTTAAAGAAAAATAATTACAAATAAATATTAATTATAGTTTAACATATCTACAATCTTACTTTATATAATATTTATCTCTTCTTTTCTCCAAAGAGAAGGTTTGATCAGTTTAAAATGAAGTACTCACATATTGTGACAACCAGAATAGCTACAAAAAAACAAATAACAGGTGGCCACTTCCCATAGGGCACTATAAGAATCTGAATTACTCCAGACTTTGTCCCTGTGATGCAATGAAAGAAGTGTTACCTAGAACAAACTCCTCGACATGCATCGGAATTTTCTTTTCTTTGTTGAATGCTAACACAACTAAATATTGATGAAATCTCAGCATTTTGGGTTTTATTCTAAAATTCTTTATTACAATCAATTCTTTTTTTAAGGATTACATTGAGAATATAGTTTAAAATGCTGCTGCCCAAAGAGAATAAACAAATCATTTACAATGTGTATAATGTTTCTGCATTAAATAGTTCAAAGAGGTGTTGATATCCTATAAAATGGACAGCAGGACACATAGGGATCTCCTTTGACACAACACCGGTAACACTAAATCAATAGTGAACTAAGCTGTCCATGTGTGACATTTTACATAGCAGGTAAATGATGCCAATGTACACTAGTTTCTGTAAAACAATTTTGAGAAACAGTCCAGGACGGGGACACTTAGAATATCTTAAAGAAACGTAAGAGGTTTATGTAGTTTGCTTGAAGCATTGTTTATTGGTATATAGAAATGTAATATTTAGAAGGCAATACAATGCAGAGGTGTGACGGATAGACACAAATTGGAGCAAATAAGACATATAATGGTGGAACAAATGAATTAGTTTCAACCTTAATACAATGTGTACATACACATATATATATATATTTATTATGTTTTTTTTGTTTTTTTTTCCCCTTTCAAAACACACATATATCTGTCTATCTACACAATGTTACAATGTTATGTAATACCTGTATCAAGATGGTCTGGTGGAAATTCCGTATGATATAATATATTTTTTTAATTTTCGGGAACTCTTCCCTTCTTCAGAAACGTGTTCAACTCAATTTCAAGCGTGCATATGAAGGCCGCTGTAAGATATAGTCTCGCAGAAAATACCGGTTAAATTTAAATACCAAACCAGATTCAAAAATAAAATAAACTTTAAAAAAATTTATTTTTTTTAAAATTATTAATTTATTTTATTATTTTACTTTTTTTATTAATATTTTATTTATCTACTTTTTATCTAATTCATTTATTCATCTATTTACTTTATTAAACTTTTTATGTTTGTTTGTTTTTACTTTTTAGAATCTTTCCTTTTTTTTTTTGTCGTTAAATTTTAAATTCTAATCTAAATCTTTTTTTTTTTTTTTTTTTTTAACCAAGTCTATTCGTTTAAATTAATATGTCGGTTAATACTGCCATTAAACATTGCATTCTCTGTTCGTTTTAAATTATTGTGTATATTAATATTTAGTTTATTTATTTATTTTATTCTATTTTTATATATGTATATTTCATTAATTAATTCAATATTATCTTTCGTGTAACGCTAAGACAACAATGAAAGGGAGGTAATTCAGTCCATTTGTTGTTTACGTCGCTTGTAATTTAGTTACTTCTAATTGTTAGGCTAAAATATTGTTATAATGAATGTTTCATTCCTTTTTTTTTCCCCCTTTTTTATTTTATTTATTTATTTTTTTAAAATTATTATTATCAATGTTATCTGGGGTGGTTCCGGTATTTCATTTATTATTATTATTATTATTATTATTATTATTATTGTTATTGTTGTTGTTATTGTTATTGTTATTGTTGTTGTTGCTGTTGTTGTTGTTGTTGTTGTTGTTGTTGCTGCTGCTGCTGTTGTTGTTGTTTCGTTTTTGCTATTGTTATTATTGTTACTATTATTATATTATTATAGTTAATCTTTTTGTTCGGTTAAGTTATTACTATTATTAGTTTATAGACTTTAATATTTTTTCAATTTATTATTTATTTATTTTTTTTTTCCTATTTTTTTTCTATTAATTTTTTATTTATTTATTTATTGTTTATCTATTAATTTATTGTACTTAATAATTTATTTATCTTTGTTTTTTTTTAAAGATTATTATTTATTTATTCATTTATCTTTATCTATTTTTTTTTTATTTATTTATTTAATTTTTTCCCCGTTTGTTTGTTTGTTTATTTATTTATTATTATTATTATTATTTTTTTAATTTTATTTTTTGTTTAGTGAGTGTTTGACCTATGTTATATTATTTGTTATTATTATAAGGTGATGTTTTTGTTAGATTATTAGTTTTTAGTATTCATTTAATGGTTAAATTAAGGTAAAATCAATACAACAAGAGTGAGATGTAAAACTATATCAGACTAGAAATGAAGATCCTAATTCGAGTCGGTGATTTATTTGCGGAGATAGTTTTGCTATTAGTATCGATTCTTTTATTCGAAGGTTGCCAACGTTTCTCTCCGTAGCTAGGATATCAATCTTGAATGATTTGCTGGTGTTGCCACATGCATGGATGTGCTTGTGGAAGGAAGAGGTACGTGTTTGTAGGTGTTCTTTGACTCTAATATGTAGGGGTCTCACCGTACTACCAATGTATATTTTGTTGCATGTGGTGCACTGTAAACGGTATACAGTGTAAGTACGGTGGCATTTGTCTGTGGTGTTCATGGGGCAGTTCGCTAGGGTGCAGGGAGTATTGTTGTAATTGGTGTTCCGTGTTGTCAATTGTTGTCGTAGAGAAGGACCGGTGTGTGTTAGTTGAATATCGAGTTTTTCCTTCCTTATAGCTTTGCGGATAGCTGTGGTGATCCTGTCGTTGAAATGCGGCAACTTCAGGAAGCAGGTGTTGGAAAGAGCATGTTGCGTCCGTCTTCGAGTCTTCCGGGGTTTCTTAAGGTGTTCAATGATAGATGTAGGGTATCCATTGGTCTCTAGTACCTGTTGGAATTTCTCGCTGTAGGTGGTTTTGTCAGCCTCAATGTTGCATTTCTTACGGATGCGAGTTAGCTCATTCCTAGCATAGCCTATTTTAGCCTTATGAGGGAGTGCTGATCTGTAATTTATGAATATGTCTCTACATGCGGACTTCTTGTAGAATTTAGTGGTTAAGGCTCCTTCTTCAGAGATGTTGAAGCTGAAATCCAAAAGTGCTAATGATCCAGAGTTTTCAGGGTGTTCTATTGTAAATCGTATGTGTGAGTCAGTGTTGTTGAATGTGTCGAAGATTGCGTTAGCCTCTTCTTGGGACGATGAAAGGATAAGGATGTCGTCCACGTATCGTGTGAAGAAGATGGGGGAGTGACAGGAGATGAGTGCATGGCGTTCTAATTTGTCCATAAAAGCAATGGCGAGCAGTCCCGAGAGGCTAGAACCCATAGGCAGTCCTGTTATTTGTTTATATGTGTTTTGTTTGTATGTAAAGTATGTGTTGTCTATTATTATATTTAGGAGTTCATGTATGTCAGTGGAGGTGAGGCCAAAGCAATAGAGGTCGCTGGATGAGATACAGTCAGTAATTATGTCTACTGCTGGGTATGCGGGTACAGATGTGTAAAGGGCGACGACGTCAAGGCTGAAGGCATATCGGTTCAGTTTACGCTGTTCTGGTGGTAGTAGATGTAACCTCTGGATGACTTCATCCGAGCAGCTGACGTGTCCGGGGAAGGTTTGGAGTAGGGGTTTAAGTAGATGGGAGAGGAGCCAGGAGACCTTGTATAGTGGTCCTTCAATGCTGGATACTATGGGTCTGATTTGTGTGGTGGTGCCGGTCTTGTGGGTCTTGATGAGGTGATAGAAAGTAGGAAGTTTACTGTTTCTTGTAATTAGGTTGTGTCTGTAGCTATTAGGGATGTTTCTTTTTTTGCAAATGTTGGTCCAGGCTGTATTAATCTTGTTCTCAATTTGTTGGGCAGTAATGTTGGAAGCAGGTGTGTAGAGTGTGTCATTGCTAAGGTGGGTGAATGCTAGTGTGTCATAGGTGTCACGTGAGATAACACAGAATTCCTTCCCTTTGTCAGAGGGTAGGAGGACAAGGTCTTTATCTCTTAGGTTTTGAAGTGTGGTTCGTTGTGTTCTTGTCAAATTAGGTATAATGTTTGTCTGTTCTTGTTGTATGATAGAGAGTATGTTACGTTTTAGGCGTGTGAGTTTGGTGTCTAGCTCGCGGTTGTTGGGTGGTGGATGTAGTGGGTGATCAAGTTGGTATACAGGAAATTTGGCGGTGTTATTGTCATGTGCAGTGTTGTTGATGGTGGCCAGCCACTTGAGGTGATAAGCTGTCCTGCAAAATTGTGCCTCTATGTTGAGCTTGGTTTTGTTGTTAATTCTTTGAGTGGTGATGAATTTGGGTCCAAGGCTAAGAAGCTCTTTTTCTTCTCGTGATAGGGAGTCTGTTAAGTCTGTGACGAGGTGGGATATTGTACGTTGTTTGTTGTCGTTGTGGAGTAGGTTGTTTCTGAGTTTTTGAGTGTGTGTATGGTTGTTACGGTAGAGGAGCCATGTGAAGTTGTTTTTGAGTCTTGTTTTTTCGGTATAAACAGTGTAGTGATAGCATCGGTCTATTGTTGTAATAGTCTCAAGGCGTTTGTGCTCGTCTGGTATGTTAAGTTCGGATTTGGCAGTAGTCATGTTACTGATATGCTGATGTAATATGTGGTGCAAGTGTTGGAGGAGTTTTTTTATGCAGAACCTGTGTATGAAGTCACGGGAGGTATTCAGTTTAGGTAGGCGGAAGCATGTGGGTAGATGCATGTTTTTGATGGTGTTGGGCATGATGTTGTATTTGCACCACATATTACATCAGCATATCAGTAACATGACTACTGCCAAATCCGAACTTAACATACCAGACGAGCACAAACGCCTTGAGACTATTACAACAATAGACCGATGCTATCACTACACTGTTTATACCGAAAAAACAAGACTCAAAAACAAATTCACATGGCTCCTCAACCGTAACAACCATACACACACTCAAAAACTCAGAAACAACCTACTCCACAACGACAACAAACAACGTACAATATCCCACCTCGTCACAGACTTAACAGACTCCCTATCACGAGAAGAAAAAGAGCTTCTTAGCCTTGGACCCAAATTCATCACCACTCAAAGAATTAACAACAAAACCAAGCTCAACATAGAGGCACAATTTTGCAGGACAGCTTATCACCTCAAGTGGCTGGCCACCATCAACAACACTGCACATGACAATAACACCGCCAAATTTCCTGTATACCAACTTGATCACCCACTACATCCACCACCCAACAACCGCGAGCTAGACACCAAACTCACACGCCTAAAACGTAACATACTCTCTATCATACAACAAGAACAGACAAACATTATACCTAATTTGACAAGAACACAACGAACCACACTTCAAAACCTAAGAGATAAAGACCTTGTCCTCCTACCCTCTGACAAAGGGAAGGAATTCTGTGTTATCTCACGTGACACCTATGACACACTAGCATTCACCCACCTTAGCAATGACACACTCTACACACCTGCTTCCAACATTACTGCCCAACAAATTGAGAACAAGATTAATACAGCCTGGACCAACATTTGCAAAAAAAGAAACATCCCTAATAGCTACAGACACAACCTAATTACAAGAAACAGTAAACTTCCTACTTTCTATCACCTCATCAAGACCCACAAGACCGGCACCACCACACAAATCAGACCCATAGTATCCAGCATTGAAGGACCACTATACAAGGTCTCCTGGCTCCTCTCCCATCTACTTAAACCCCTACTCCAAACCTTCCCCGGACACGTCAGCTGCTCGGACGAAGTCATCCAGAGGTTACATCTACTACCACCAGAACAGCGTAAACTGAACCGATATGCCTTCAGCCTTGACGTCGTCGCCCTTTACACATCTGTACCCGCATACCCAGCAGTAGACATAATTACTGACTGTATCTCATCCAGCGACCTCTATTGCTTTGGCCTCACCTCCACTGACATACATGAACTCCTAAATATAATAATAGACAACACATACTTTACATACAAACAAAACACATATAAACAAATAACAGGACTGCCTATGGGTTCTAGCCTCTCGGGACTGCTCGCCATTGCTTTTATGGACAAATTAGAACGCCATGCACTCATCTCCTGTCACTCCCCCATCTTCTTCACACGATACGTGGACGACATCCTTATCCTTTCATCGTCCCAAGAAGAGGCTAACGCAATCTTCGACACATTCAACAACACTGACTCACACATACGATTTACAATAGAACACCCTGAAAACTCTGGATCATTAGCACTTTTGGATTTCAGCTTCAACATCTCTGAAGAAGGAGCCTTAACCACTAAATTCTACAAGAAGTCCGCATGTAGAGACATATTCATAAATTACAGATCAGCACTCCCTCATAAGGCTAAAATAGGCTATGCTAGGAATGAGCTAACTCGCATCCGTAAGAAATGCAACATTGAGGCTGACAAAACCACCTACAGCGAGAAATTCCAACAGGTACTAGAGACCAATGGATACCCTACATCTATCATTGAACACCTTAAGAAACCCCGGAAGACTCGAAGACGGACGCAACATGCTCTTTCCAACACCTGCTTCCTGAAGTTGCCGCATTTCAACGACAGGATCACCACAGCTATCCGCAAAGCTATAAGGAAGGAAAAACTCGATATTCAACTAACACACACCGGTCCTTCTCTACGACAACAATTGACAACACGGAACACCAATTACAACAATACTCCCTGCACCCTAGCGAACTGCCCCATGAACACCACAGACAAATGCCACCGTACTTACACTGTATACCGTTTACAGTGCACCACATGCAACAAAATATACATTGGTAGTACGGTGAGACCCCTACATATTAGAGTCAAAGAACACCTACAAACACGTACCTCTTCCTTCCACAAGCACATCCATGCATGTGGCAACACCAGCAAATCATTCAAGATTGATATCCTAGCTACGGAGAGAAACGTTGGCAACCTTCGAATAAAAGAATCGATACTAATAGCAAAACTATCTCCGCAAATAAATCACCGACTCGAATTAGGATCTTCATTTCTAGTCTGATATAGTTTTACATCTCACTCTTGTTGTATTGATTTTACCTTAATTTAACCATTAAATGAATACTAAAAACTAATAATCTAACAAAAACATCACCTTATAATAATAACAAATAATATAACATAGGTCAAACACTCACTAAACAAAAAATAAAATTAAAAAAATAATAATAATAATAATAAATAAATAAACAAACAAACAAACGGGGAAAAAATTAAATAAATAAATAAAAAAAAATAGATAAAGATAAATGAATAAATAAATAATAATCTTTAAAAAAAAACAAAGATAAATAAATTATTAAGTACAATAAATTAATAGATAAACAATAAATAAATAAATAAAAAATTAATAGAAAAAAAATAGGAAAAAAAAAATAAATAAATAATAAATTGAAAAAATATTAAAGTCTATAAACTAATAATAGTAATAACTTAACCGAACAAAAAGATTAACTATAATAATATAATAATAGTAACAATAATAACAATAGCAAAAACGAAACAACAACAACAACAACAACAACAATAACAATAATAATAATAATAATAATAATAATAATAATAATAATAAATGAAATACCGGAACCACCCCAGATAACATTGATAATAATAATTTTAAAAAAATAAATAAATAAAATAAAAAAAGGGGGAAAAAAAAAGGAAATGAAACATTCATTATAACAATATTTTAGCCTAACAATTAGAAGTAACTAAATTACAAGCGACGTAAACAACAAATGGACTGAATTACCTCCCTTTCATTGTTGTCTTAGCGTTACACGAAAGATAATATTGAATTAATTAATGAAATATACATATATAAAAATAGAATAAAATAAATAAATAAACTAAATATTAATATACACAATAATTTAAAACGAACAGAGAATGCAATGTTTAATGGCAGTATTAACCGACATATTAATTTAAACGAATAGACTTGGTTAAAAAAAAAAAAAAAAAAAAAGATTTAGATTAGAATTTAAAATTTAACGACAAAAAAAAAAGGAAAGATTCTAAAAAGTAAAAACAAACAAACATAAAAAGTTTAATAAAGTAAATAGATGAATAAATGAATTAGATAAAAAGTAGATAAATAAAATATTAATAAAAAAAGTAAAATAATAAAATAAATTAATAATAATTTAAAAAAAAAAATTTTTTTTTTAAGTTTATTTTATTTTTGAATCTGGTTTGGTATTTAAATTTAACCGGTATTTTCTGCGAGACTATATCTTACAGCGGCCTTCATATGCACGCTTGAAATTGAGTTGAACACGTTTCTGAAGAAGGGAAGAGTTCCCGAAAATTAAAAAAATATATTATATCATACGGAATTTCCACCAGACCATCTTGATACAGGTATTACATAACATTGTAACATTGTGTAGATAGACAGATATATGTGTGTTTTGAAAGGGGAAAAAAAAACAAAAAAAACATAATAAATATATATATATATGTGTATGTACACATTGTATTAAGGTTGAAACTAATTCATTTGTTCCACCATTATATGTCTTATTTGCTCCAATTTGTGTCTATCCGTCACACCTCTGCATTGTATTGCCTTCTAAATATTACATTTCTATATTAAAGAAACGTGTGCATAGTTTTTGTAATGTGTGCAAAGAAATATAGGCAACAATTTCCCATTCTATTTTAAATTAGATTGTTAATCATTTAGACTTGTTTAAAATAAAACTATAAACACACCTCCTCCATTCTGCATTTGCAATGAGAATGAAATTATGGCCAAATAAAAGCATCTAAATGAAGTTTAAGACTGATGCTGAAGACCAGGCATGTCAAAATACCGATCAGTTTTCATGACAAGTTTTGCGAGTTCTGAAACACAATAAATGATATCTTTTTAAAAAAATTTTTTTTTTTTAACATAGTTCACTTCAAACAAGGCAGGCCGCCACTGTAGACGTAAGGGGTTACTGAGAAATAGAGTGTAGGTTTTGGGGGTCATCCTAAGTTGGGAGCTGTACAGCAAGATGTCTGTTTACATTAGTTTTAAATTTCTGCATGTTGCTACAGTTGGAAACAGAGAGCTGAGAGGAAGTTTCAGAGGCCAGCAGCACGAGGAAAGAAGCTATTGGAGAAGAAGGCTCTTCGACATCTAGAGACCTCCACAGTGAATGGATGGGATTTAGCTGATTGTCGGGTTGGTCTAGTGAATTTACGTCTAGGGGGCACTAGTGCAGCAAGTTCATCAGAGCACAATCCATTGAAGTACTTGTAAAAAAGGCACATTGCGACGATGGGACACGGACTAGAGCTTGGTGGATAGTCAGGGACCAATTAAGTTGGTGACTCTTTTTGGGACCTTGTCTAAGAGGGAGAGACTAGTGGATGATGCACCAGCCCAGATATGGCAAAAATACATGCATGGGCGGATTGGTAGATTTGGAAATATATAAGATACTGTCAGGTGTGAGAAGTTAGAGGGTAGAGGGAGCCCACCTTCTTTGCAGCAGCCTTGGCAATGTCTTCAATGTATTTATTCCAATTCATGTTACCTGTGGATGATAGGTCGAGCAGTTTGAATGTTGAACTCTCAAGTAGGGTGTTATTTGTCATGGCAATCGGTAGTTGAAGAGGTTTCTTGTAGTTGTTGAAGCAAAGGAGCTTTGTTTTTGCAGCATTAAAAGATACCATCCATTTATGACCCCAATCCACTACAGACTGGAGGTCATTTTCTAAGGATTCAGCCATTGCCTCAGATATGTGCGCGTCCGTTTTGCCCACATGATGAGAGTAGAATGTGGTGTCGTCAGCAAATATACCTATATCGTTCTCATTGACATCAGGGAGATCATTTATGAAAATCAGGAACAGTAGAGGTCGAAGGATGGATCCCTGGAGTACATCAGCATTTAAGTCATGTTGCTTAGATGAACGACCATCGAGGACAACCTGGGTCTTTCTTTTGGTTAGGAAGGATCTAATTTTATTAAATATTTGTCCAGTAATACCATATGAGTGAATTTTAATGAGAAGCCCTTCATGCCAGACCTTGTCAAAGGCTTTAGATATATCAAGCGCTACTGCCCTAGCTTCACCTGCCTTGTCCAGTGTATGATATATGCGTTCAGAGATAACCGTTAGGATGTCCGCAGTAGATTGTGCTTGTCTAAATCCATACTGATGATTAGGAAGAAGTTTAGCATTAACTAGGTGCCAGACTATCGCTAGATTGATTAAGGATTCAAAGATTTTAGCGAAGAGGGAGAGTAGACTGATTGGGCGGTAGTTTTGAGGATCAGTTCTATCTCCAGAATTCTTGAAGACTGGTACCACAGAGGCAATTTTCCAGCTACCATGGAAGCAAGATTCAGCAAGGCATTTGTTGTAGCGTTTGGAGAGGACAGGGGGCCAGTTCAGTATGGCCTTTCTTCATTACTATTACTGGTATGAGATCAGGACCACAAGCTTTGTAGGTGTCAAGTGTTTTTAGATGTCCCTGACCTGAGTTTGGATGATGACCAGATTTTCATGTGTGATTTCAGTCCGCAATGGAAAGTTAGGGAGGAGGTGGTTTGTTTAGTCTAAAATGGAGTTTAAGGCAAAATACTGGGCAAGTAGTTCAGCCTTATCAGTTGCCGTGCAAATGACATCATTGTGGTTTGATAGCGGGAGAATTGTTGATTGTCCATTGTTTACCACACTATTATAGATTTTCAAGAAATCACGAGTACCTAGTTTCTGTGACTGAATGCGTTTTTTGGTTATCTCTGTATACTTTCTCTTTGCTTCATCTATCACTACTTTGCAATCATTTCTTGACTCTATAAATTTCTGTCTATTCGCAGTTGACTTATGGTGGCCAAATTCTTAGAATGCTTGCTCCATCTTAGCAATAGCAGCTGCACATTCCGAGGTGAACCATTGAGGAGAGTGGGGTTTGCTGAAGAATTTTCGCATGGGGACATAAGCTTCAATGCCTGCTTTGACCCATTCGTTTTACTCATTTGCATACTGATCAGAAGGGAGTGAGAAGGTGTCAATCCATGAGGCGTCACTGATGTGATCTGAGGGATTCAAAATCAGCCTACTCGTAGTTTCTCGTCATTTTGAGCAATGGCTCATCAGCTTTTGGACAAGTATTTAAGGTGATATAAATCATTACCACAATGTGATCAGAGTTTCCGAGCAAGCTATGGGCATTCGCCACACAAGCCTCGGTTAGTGAGGTCAAGAACAGGTCACGAAGAACAGCACGATCAGGGAGGCAGGTTTGGAAAGTGACAGTTTGTGAGGGAGTGATCTAAGTAGAAATTAAACGTAGAGTTACCAGCTGCATCAGTAAAGCTGAGGATTCCAGCCAGTCATGGTGGTGTGCATTAAAATCCCCAAATGTATGATCAAATACATGTATTTGGGCACTCGAGTCAAGAGTGCTGTATCTATGCTTTCAGAGACAGCGTTAAGCAGGGTACAGTCCTGGGTCGAAGGAGAACGGTATAAAAAATGAAAGTAACTAATGCTGTGATGTAAGGTTAAATTAAAGCACATGTAGGCTTGGTCATCTGATTCTAATCTATGTTTTCTAAGCAAGTGGAGGGTGTTCCGAACATAAACTCCTAGTCTGTGCATATGTGTGTCAGTCTTTATGGTAGAGTGGGAGGTAATCAGTTATGTCAAAGTGGTGAGAGGAGATTGCAGATTAGATGTTTGTTTCACTTAGTCCTAGGATATCCGGGGAGTTTGTCAGGAGAAAGGTTTCAACGTCGTTAATGTTGGTTCTAAGTCCCCGGATATTTGTGAATGCGAGCCTCAATAAAATATTGAAAACTAAATACGAGTGTCTTAATTTTGGCTTATGTTTTAAGTTATAAAACGAAGATGACAGGAGTTAAGATCAAATACTACTGTTTATTTGTGCACTTAAAACATTAAGGTTAATTTTAATATCTAAAGTGATTAAGAATAAAGAACAGTATTCAATAACACCATAGACTTTTTAAATTCAATAGTAGATCAAGTTAATTATATTAAATAATTATTAATATTTACAAAGAAAAGAATTAGGATTGAGAGGGTGGGAACACTCCCTGGAGCTTGTAACAAAATTCTATTTGGATGGAGAGAGGTATTATACATATATCTAATATATCTATATAAAGTAAAATCGGTCTGTTTATCATTTCTTTGTTATCAATAGCTTTTCTCCTACAAAATGTACTTTTAATTCTGGTCTGTCAGTTTCTCTAGCATGTTAAGAAGAATAAAATGTAATTCGATTATATCCTTCCTGAAAATACTTTGCCCAGGACGAAATTATTTTCAAATTGCTGCCATTTAAAAAAAAACAAAAAAACCTGTTACTTTGTACTCGTCCATACAGAGTTACTCCCCTTTGTTTTTTTATTGTTTTTTGGGTTTTTTTTTCAAAATATTAATGTTTCTGTTTGAATCAAAGAAACAAAAAAACGGCATAGTTTAAGAAAAAGAGAAGCAAGAGAAATTGCAAGTAGATAGACTACCAAGCAATGGCAGATAGGTACAGCTAGTACAATATATTTTGATACTTTTTAAATGTTTATTATGCTTATTTGGTCATATTCCTTTTTAAACTATCTTCTGAAGTCAGCCTTAAAAATACAAACAATTATTATGCAGGACATTGGCAATATTAATACAATATTAGTGTACAGATAAAATTCTGTTTAAAATTTTCTGTGATAATTCTAAAAACTGTCCTCTTAATTTCTCTTTTTACCGTTATATCCAAATTCATCCAATTCCATTTTAAAATGTCTACGTCCGTCTCAATGTAATCTGGAAACTGGTCTTAAAATTGTATTACTCTATTAGCAAAAAAATTTAATTTTTTTAATAGATTTACTTTTTCAAAATCTCTTTTGACAATAACTTTTCAGGTCGAGAAATAAAAAAAACTGTCCACCATAGTTAGAAATTTCATTAATCATTTTGAAAGTTTCAATGCAATCGCTTCTCATTCTTATCTCTAGTAAAGTAGTTAATTCTAATTTTCCCAGTATCTCCCTGTAACTGTAGTTATATACATAGAAATTTCAGACTCAGAGTGACAAAAAGTGTAAGTCTCTCAATGTTAATATTACAAAGTCGAGACACTGGAACTAATGTCTGGATGGATTAAAATTGTCATATCCTCTTTGATATCAGAATTTATTTTTGGTACTTCTACAGCACCTTTTTTTTCTATAAAAGTAGGACTCTATTCTCTTATTTTTATTTTCCTAAATTAATTTAACTGCAAAAATGATAACTTATTTTTTTCTCAGTATATTTATCAGCCATCACAAGTTCAGAAATGTTCCTGTGAACTTGTGTGATGATGGTAAGTCTTTCGCATCTGGCTCAATTTTAGCCAGCAAACTTTGATAAGTCAATTATTTATTTATCAGGGAAGAGCTGGTCAGAGATAGGTTAGTTTGGAAGTCAATTTCTGAAAGCCATCCAACACATGCCAGCATGTAAAATGGGTATCCACCGAATATGATTATGGAAAAAAAAAATTATTCTGAGTTTTTTTTTTCTACTGATCAAAAGAAAAACTAAAAAAAAAAAAAAGAGTTAGTTCCATTTCAATGATTATTAGTAAGTTGTTAGTTTTGGAAATGCATTCTATGAAAAACTAAAAGCGAATGTCAGTAAGAGTTCAAAGCGAAATTCTCATGAGAAGATAGAAAACCAAAATGCATTATTACCTCAGGAATGGGTTAAGACCAACATGCATGTAAAACCGAGGAAAAAAGTGGAAGGAGGGTTAAAAAAATCAAGGCAATATCCTAAAAAAAAAAAAAAAAACTATGCTAACCCTTTTAACTGATGCATCTTGAACGTCTTTTGGATGATTAAACATTGCTTTCAACTGTGTAACTGATGGTAATTCAATGCCTGAGTCGGCATCAAATTCAGATCGGCTTTCTGGAACATCATCTTCGGAAGTTTGACCAATTAGAATTTTAGGAACCTGGAATTGTTCTTTTGTCGATGAGACTCCTGAATCAACTGAGCGTCTTGGTGATAAACATGGGAGGCATTCTGTGGCTCTTTGTAACTGATCGACTGAACACTCAAAGGATGCCACCTAGTGAATGATTGAAATGGTTAATTCAGACAAAGGTCACGGGGGTTACAAAAGAAAATGGCTGTTAAACAAAAAGCTGTCAAATTTACTTGTTACCATTCTTTGATGTCATTTTATTTATTTTGATGTCAGTGCTTATAGAAAATAAATTAAATAAAGAGGAAAATATTGGAAAAAGTACACAAATTTTGTACTTCGAATGACCCTGATTAGAAATGAAATCTACAAAAAGAATCAGTATTTGCTCAACACATACAGGCTTTTATCAATGTTAGATTTTCCTGTTAAAACATTTTACATGAAATTAATAAAATATACATCCATTTATTCAACATATTTTTCAAATTTCGTCAAATACAAAACAACAATCAACAAACATAGTAAATCAACCCATTATATAAATGGCAGCCATTTTAATAAACGATGCAAGTTTTGAATGGTAATAATGGCATCTCTTGAAAAATAGAAAATAATGGCAGTACAAAATAAAGATTTATTTTAGCTTAATCAGCATAAAACTCTTTGGGGTTTAGCATTAAAAATCTGATGAAGGGACAACTACTGTTGATACTGAGTAAAAGTCATTCCTATTCTTTGACAATAGACCAAACACTGAAATGCATAGAACTGACTTTGGTTCAGATAAATTTCTGATATTAAATTTTTCAGATTAAGCAGTTGTTGACATTCAAATTAATAATACTTTGCCCGACTAAAAAAAAAATAAATGGAAATCTTTACCTGTGCCATTATTACCTCAATTCAATGCAAGTAAAAAGCGGAATAAATAAAGCAAAATGTATTTTCACGTAGAAATCAGAACATAAAGCAAGAGCAAAATAAACAGACAAAAAATAGAAATCAGCAAATTAAATAATTAAGCAAAATATATGAGTTTGAATGCAAACTGCAATAAATCCGATTTCTTCAAATTGAGAAATAAGGCTATGAAGACTATTTTAATAAAAATCTACCATAATGGCTTTTTAAATTTAGAATTCAAGTCAATTAGGCAAATATCACATTTTGTAAAAAAAATTAAAAAAACAAAAAAAAAACAATGACTTGAGGGTGATAGAACAATGGAATGGCAAATCTTTTGTGGTACTAAAAAGTTAAAAACTTTGAAAATGGTATTTATTGAGTTTTGTATTTAAACTCTTCACACACAGAGAAACATGCACACACATTCATTCAGTAAAATGGTTTACTTGCCTGGTGTTCACTGTGTTCCACTTGAGCGACTGTTTTGGCCACTTCGTCTTCAAGATCAGACATGCTCCTCTCAGACATTCCCTCGTGAATGTTTTCCACTTGTGCCTCAAGCTGTTGGATTTTGTCTTCCAAAGAGTACACTCCATTGGCTGCGATGTAAATCTGGGATAAAACAAGGTTGAGTTTAAATTCTTCATCTTTCTTTCCTGGTTTATCGGTCTCCATTTTGAGGACAATTTTTTTAAAACTATGAACGACTCTTACGACAATTACGTGACTAAAAAAAATGTACAACTATTTTGTGACTATAAAAATAGCGGGTGATTAAGAATAAGAAATGTTATCGATTTATATTATAGATAGGGGAAGGCCAAGGAAAACATGTGAGGAAGTTACAAAAATGAACTTGAAAGAAAGAGGGATAAATAAAGACCTGGGCATAAATGAGTTAGTTTGGAAGTCAATTTCTAAAAGCTGTCAACACATTCCAACATGTAAAACAGATGTAAAACCGAATATGAAATTAACTAATTTCAATAACTTGCGAAGTTAACTTAACATTAATTAGAATGTGATTTAAAATGATGAAAGCATCTTTATAATCCATTAAAACCAGATCACGTTTTCAAGATTTCCAAATTATTCATTATAGGAACTTTCAAAATGCAAAGATAAGCTTTTAGAATAAGAGTTGAGAATCTGAAGATCTTGTAAATAAAATGCAAGGAAGCAACATATCTAATTCTAACTTAAACAATAGAGATTTTAAGAAATACAACATTAAAGTTTTAAATAGAAATCATTAAAGTCAGGTGACTGATGTTAAATTTCTAGATTGAGTTTTATGACAAATGAAGAATTTTTATTCATTGAAATTCACATGTATAATTGCTACATGTACACAATTGCTACATTAAATTTAACTTTTTTATAAGTTAAAGATAAATTAAGTGAGCGAAAGAAGCAAAAATATGCCAATTTTCTTAATTTCTGTTCTCACTAGTATAATTAGAATAAATATGAATGTGTATGCCTAATTTTATCATTATAAAAATTTTAAATAGATTTCTTTGGTTTTCAACTAAGTGTTCACAAATGATTTTTTATTTCTTTTTTTCAATGTGAAATCATGTATTAGTTATCAATTTGGTTATAATAACATTTGAAAGTAATAAGGAGAGAGAAAAAGAACAAAATCCATTTGCAATTAATATTACAAATTTCAGCAACAACAAATAAATCTATATATTTTTTCTTGATCCGACACTAAAAACTTCCATTTTCAGCAAAAATAATGTAGCGAAACAATGAATTTAAAAAGCAAGTATTTCAATCTGACTTATAATAAAAGAATCTAGGATTAATTCAACTGGTTTCCCATTTGTAAGTAAAATGTCAACTTTAAACTTGTTGAAAGTTCTAATGATAATTGAAAATCAAGTTTTCGATGTGGTTATCTTTTTAAGATTGATATTTGAACAAAAATATCCATTCTGAGACATGTATCAATCAGAATATTGTTTTGTATCTTTCATGTCCTTATCCAATGTAAATGCTCGCATGGCTTCATATGAGCCAACCTCAAGTGCATGATTTTCAGAGAGAAAACAACTGAAAATATTCAAATACCAAACTAACATTTATTCAGAACAAATTTCTGGAGAATTCTAATAGTGATCAAGTTTATATCAATGAGTTTTTCACCCTCGAAGCAAAAGCGGTTAATGTGTAGAGGCTAATGGTAACTACCCCCCCCCCCCCCCCATCTTCTGCACCAGAAAAACAAACATGTTACAAGAATTGGTTCATGCTAATGAGTCTGTGACATTTTAAAAATCTTGTTTGCCATTAGACTAACCTGATTTACACATTGAGGGGAAAAAACATCCTACTCTGTTTGATAGTAGGTTTGCTCAATAATAAATATATTAAAATTTTAAAAACGAATAGACAAAAACGTTTTTATATTTTTTTATATATAATCTTACATGTTTACAACTAAACGTCATAAAGTCAAATTATCCAAAAATATATATATATTTTTTTTTGATAACCAAACAATACATTAATATAAATAAATCACATGTTTGTTTATGATTGCTATATACATAGACAGGCATCTAATCCTTGTGTTCGTACATCAAATTTTAATGATTACTCTCACAATCAGCAGGTTACTCGAGATGTTTTAGTTACAGTTAGCATATATTTTGATTGTTATAATGTTATATACCAATACACTTGCCAATGCATGTATAATATCCTTTACACACGTATGTTTATCTCATCGACGCCATCATCGCTGTGAGCCCAGGTTGTTTTTTTGCCTCTTGATAAACTCACGCTGACACTGGTTGTTTAGTTTATAAAAGGTTTATTCAAAAGTACAGAAACAGAAACATTGCATATATGTGTGAGAGAGAGAGATGAGATAGACCAACAGTCTGTCTTGCTACATCAGCCACCAGATTAGTGATGTCCCTATTTCGGGGACAGCATGCAAACACATCTTTCCTCGTCGAAGTCGCCAGCTAAGAGAGTGAGAGGGGTCCCACCAAAAGTCACATAACCTCCCCCCCCTCAACTCTAGCTGGAGGTGACCTCCAACATTTAAGACCCGTTGAAAACATGGCTGCCATTATTTAACAATAAAAGTGCCACAACACCACACTAAAATATATTTTGTTTACATGAAATTTAGACCATAAATATTAGAGATCAATTAAGAATTATCCAAATTCCAAGACAATTTAAGTATTTCAAGAGGGTATGAATGGGCATAAAAGCCACACAGTCTCTATTTGAACGTCGGTTATGTTCTTTGTTTGATTTGATTTTTTTTATAACTTTCATATATATAAACTTGAAACAACAATTGACTAGTATCACTGAATTATAGATGATCCCAGCACTTAAATGAGTCGATAATAAAAAAACAACAAGCCGCGTGTGCATGGTCCCCCTCTGTATGTGACTCGATGTGGCGAGTGTAAAATGCAACAATAAATTTGGGCAACATGGGGCATTTTTGACCCCCCTTTGACCCTCTGGGGGCGCGAACCAGAATTTTTTTGAGGTCAAGGATGCTCATTTTATATACAAGACAATTGCCTCCACATTTTGGACAAGTTTCAGAAAAATTGAATGGATGGATAAAACGTTATGGGAGAAAAGGGTCATTTTTGCCATTTTGGGGGCTTTGGACCCCCTGGGGTGCGAACCAGATTTTTTCCAAGGTCAGCGATACGTATTTTCTATTAGGAACAATTGCCTCCACATTTTGGCCAAGTTTCAGAGAAATTGAATGGATGGATGAAAAGTTATAGGGCAAAAGATGTCATTTTTTGCCATTTTGGGGCCTTTTGACCCCCTGGGGGGGCTAACCAGATTTTTTTTCAAAAATTGGAGAATGTCACTTTCTAACCTGACCAAAGTTACGACTTCATACAAAATTTCAGAGAAATTTAATAGATAGTTGCGGAGAAAAATCCGGACGGACGGACGGACATGCCTCAAAACGTAAGTCCTCCGATTTTATAAATCGTGGGACCAAAAAACAATTGTATTATATGTGCGAGGTCTCTGTCTGTCCAGGGTGGCAATTAAAAACAAAGCCCTATATGAAGATCAAACAATTGACCCTCAAGTAAAATTTTGAGTTAAGCAAAGGAGGTAAAATGCTCTACTTCCGTTGAAAAATGTAGCCATGAATTTCAAAACTACCGGACAGGTTTTTATTGAATTTGGAACATAAATAGTAGACCTTAAACTAAATCAAACATGGCTCATTACACTCCCTTTTGAGTGGAGAAACGAGGGCAGAACGTTTGAAAATAAATGTACCCATGAAAGTTACTGCTTACTATTGCATGTGGTATAATCCTGTAACCTTTCTAGTTTATATATAATCTAAGACTATTAATATCTATAACTTAACAATTTGGGTTGAACATTTTACAACTACTATTACTCTTAAAAATAAAAGAAAAAATACCAATAGAAATGCTGTAGAAAATGTTGTGATTAGATTTTACCCATGATTTTATTAAAAGTTACATAAATACAATAACCATTATTTTAATATTGTTTGTTTTGTTTGTTTTTATTTAATGATGCATTTTCTGATGTTCATAACTTCATCAAATTACTTTAATGAGTCTACAATATTTTCAAATCCTGGTTTCGCATTAGATCAAACTGATTGACACCAGAAGTATAAAAAAAAGAAATCAACCCATCTCATTACATACTTTGAGTTTTTGAATTTTAAAAATATATGGTTAACAGTAATCCAGAGTAAAACCACTTAGACTATGATCTTATTCTTAAACCAAACATCTAGCAAAAATCGCACTCAAGCAATGCAATATACCTCGCCACTGCATAATAAACTTCGATCCTAGTCAAAGTACCACTTATTTCTGTTACTGCATTTCATCCATGTTTCCATTTGTTCTCTTTCTTTTTCTTTCTCCCCCCCCCCTTTCCTCATTTTAACATCTTTGTCGCATGCACTGCATAATCGTTCAAGCAGTTACGCACATGCCTAAACATCCTTTTGTGTGTCTTCTTTTTTCAATGTTTTCATTTTATTCAATAAATTTAAAATCTTTACTTTTTCTAAAGACTTTTGTTGATCCGAAAAAAAACGGTAAATCTCTCGTTTTTGATGATTTCTTCCTGTGTTTAATTTGTTTTTTCTTTTTGTGTTCATTTATAACCTAAGAATATAAATATCTATAACTTAACAATTTGGGTTGAACATTTTAAAACTACTACTTTTAGAAATAAAAGATGAAACACCAATATAAATGCTATAAAAAATGTTAAGATTATCTTTTTCATACATCTTGTCTCCACAGTATTTCATTTTATGACTATTGTGTATTTTATCCTCATATTTTATATATATATATATATATATATATATATATATAATATTTATTAATAAATATTAAATTATTAATACCTACAGACGCTAGCGTTTCAAGCTTATTGCTCTCATCAGTGCAGGAAAGTAACAATTTCAGACGGTCGGGAGGCGCAAACCCGATTCACAGAGTCAGCCTAGAATCTGCAAGCAGTCGCCATATCCACTCGGCCAACGGAAACTGTCACGTAATTAAGGGAAATATATATATATATATATATTAAACCACCCATAACTCACTGGACATTATTTGTTTATACATGTAGTAAGAAATATACATATTATTAAAATTATTAAATTTTGATATTGGTTGATAATAGTTTCCTATCCTCGTACAAACATGATTAATTCAAAACATTTTTATTAACAATATTTTTTGTACATCTATTTTGGTTTAGCATGACATATAACTGACTGTGAAAATTTGATGTCTTTAAATGATTCAACTAAGTCAAAGGATTACAGAATGCATTGTGATGTCATAATAGACCATCCCTCTCTGCTTTCTCTCTCTCTCCTTTTTAGTTATTTTCATCATTCAATTCCTCTAACCACTTCTCTTATCCTCCACCCTTTACTTATGTCATTCGCCCTTCCTCCCACCATCTATAACATTCATGTACAGATGAAGTATTTATGGTGGCAAGTTGAGTTAACAAACAACATTCTCAGTTGTACACTAAATAAGACGCATATTTATATACTACTATCATTCATTATTTGATACTGGTACAGCTTTTGAACCGGACACTAACTCTAAACTAACCAAAACATAACCCTAAGCTAACCCTATTTAGAATATTAATATGTACAGGCAGGATCTCATCGAATTTCAAAAATTATAAATGTAATGATTTAAGCTGATAGTTGAATTTTATTGTAAAAGAACAAGAAAAATATTAACTTCCTTGACATTTTGGCAAGGAACAAAGTGAAGTATCTGTTCTGATGCTGCACTTAGTCTCGGTTAGTGAAGAAGTCCTTCTAGACTGAGGCAATTTTAACTTTTGTTTCAATCCAAAGTGTCCCTTGTTGGAGAGCTGGATTTTTCCCCACATTAAAAACCGACCTTGTGTCCAACTCTGCCCTCGCGGGGAGGCAAGTAAATAGAAACAAGTAAAACATTAATTTTTAGCTTGATTTTGAATAAAGTTATTAGAATATTTTTTATTGAAAAATATGTTTACATAATAAAACAGTTATACAAATTCAAGAAATTCTGTTTTTATTGTGTTACACATTTTTCTTCTACAAATGTCCATTAAAGATTACATAAGTTTTAGCTAAGCCCATCAAGATTGGGATTTATTGAAAGAATTTCTTTTAAATACTTAAATTATAACAGAATCCATTATGCTGATTTAGTCTTGACTGCTCCGAAATGTAATATATTATAGGATTGTTAGCTAAAACTTTAGTAATTAAATTAACTCTAAAAAAACGGATTTTTTTTCCTTTTGTTCACCCAAAACAAAGCATTTTGTCACTGGAGTGTAAGGAGCTACTATAATAGAGGCCAGATTTATAGGAGGTAATCTGGGTTGGGAGGTGGGAAGCAAGATGTTTGTTCACATTACATTTAAATTTCTGCAGGTTGGTACTGTCAGGGGAGCAATAAGGGAAAGAAGCTATAAGAGTAGAAATCTTCTGGCATCTAGTGAAGGGGTAGAATTTTGCTGCTAGTTATGCGGGTCGGGGCATTTATGTAGAAGGGGTAAAGAAAGTTCATTGGAGCACATTCCAGGGAAGTACTTGTAAAACAAGTACAAGGGTGCAACACTATGACAGGGGATGGAACTTGGCAGACAGTGCAGGACCTATTAGGTTAGAAATTGATTTTTTCACCCTGTCTAAGGGAGAGAGGCTAGTAGTTGGTTCACCAGATCAAATGTGGCAACAATACTTCATGCATGGTCGAATGGTGGTTTTATAGAAATATTAGCAGAAAATATTCGGCCTCTAGGCAGCAATTCATCAAGCTGTAGCCTTCTTTACAGAAAAACAATTTTCATTTCATATTTTGGTAATTTGGAGAGAAAAACAAAAAGATAATTATTATGGTGTTATTTGATATATTCCAATGTGGAGGAAATTTACTGTGTAAGAACATTTTATTAATTGGGAAAAAATCAACAAAAAGGTTATTTTATATGTTTTTTTGATATTCAAGTTCGAGGGATTTGATTTTGTATAAGCAAAAAATAAAAATGAATTCTCCATTAAAAACTGGTTATATGATGTAATGAATAAACGAAAGAAATGAACCATCAATTGGTCAAATAAAAAAAATTATATTAATTTGCAATGGTTAATTTGTGTGTTTTTCGCTTTTATTATTGACAGAAAGATTTAAAAAATAAAAACTTAATGAAAATTTGTTTTAAAATATCAATTCTTTTAATAATTTTGAAAGAGTGGAGGAGAGGGGGGGGGGTCTTTTTTCTTTTTCATGGCAAATGCAATGATTATCATCATCAACAACAAATTTAGTTTTAAAAACAAACGTATCTATTTAATTATTAAAAGGAAAACTATATTGTTATTTCATTGAATGCAGAGTTTTTGTTTTTAAAGAAATTATTCCAGAGGAATCTAAGTTTTTGATATGTATTCATGCGTAAACTTAACTGACAGTTCTCATTTGAATTTCAAAATAATCAAACGGAAATATAAGATCCCATGTGTGCCTTAAAGGTGAAGAAATATAATAAATAACTAGCGGAACCCGTCGCCCGGCGTTGCACGGGAGAAAGTACTACCTATTGCATGACGTCAAATAAAAGAAAGGAAATTACCTATTTTTTCTTCCCCCCCCCCGTCTATTGTGTTGGCGAATGTTTTAAATTAAAAACTAAATAAAAAAAGTGGTAGAGTAGAATCGGATCGAACGCTAAAACAGGTGATTATGAATCCTGCCTTCTTACCGACTGCACCACGCATTCGGGTTAAAATAGATGTGAAAATAGGTCAATTAACTTAATAATAAATAAGAACCGGTGTTTTGTGAAAATTAAACTGTGTGTATTAGTTCCCGGTGTCGATGAGTAGAGTGACAGTACAGAATTGTTAGAGAGAAAAGTTTTTGCTACCACTTGTATGGAGTTGGTTTTTAGGAGTCGTGGATGGCGGGCCAAATGTAATATTTAGTGTAAGCTGGGAAAAAAGAATAACAAATGTACTAAAACACACTCGAGTGAATAAGTGTAATGTAATGGTGAGTTTAGTAGCCTGTGATGCATGTGGTTATTTTCCTATTCTCCGAGAAGGTACAGGGGAAAAATCGTCTCTACTTTATATATTAGATGATATCCTTTATGGTCCCACAGTAATTAACACAAAATATTTAAATTGAATTTAAGCTTCATCTAATGTGCTCGTTTCTGAAGAAATTTCTATAGTATTCATGGAAAAGCTCAGTATAAATTTTAACCTGTAAGGTTGAAGATGCTGAGAAGCCTTGAATAACTGTTAGTTTTTCTTCACTTGAATCATTTTAATTGGCCATGTATAGCTTATAAGGCCCTTATATATAATTACGTGAATTCTATAAGATTACATAAGTTTTAACTAATCCCATCAAGATTGGGATTTATTGGAAGAATTTCTTTTAAATACTTATTAAACATATTGGCTTAATAGATTAGATAATACTATGAATTAGTGTTTGTACCAGTTGAGGATACGTCTTCGACGATCAGTTATTTCTCCTGGAGATATAGCAATATTTTAGTTCTAAAGCTAAACTTTTCTTTAAATATATATATATATATATATATATATAATTATTTATAAATAAATATTATTTTAAAAATATATCGATATGTACATGTTTCATGCCAAAACTGCAATCGTCAGTATGGGAGGAGACAATCCCTGGCAGTCACGTGGTTCTAACCCTGATACTAAAGTCATGTTTGACTCAGTAGCTGAGGCGTGTACCAATGCTCCACCACACATTGTCTAGAAATGGGTAGTAAATTAACATCTAAATAGTAAACATGGTGGCTATCTAGCAAGCAGTCGAGAGAACTCAATAGGCAGGGAAAAGAGTTATGCATTACGCAGAATGACGGCTTGTTGTCAACTTAACCTAAAGTGATCTATCTTGCTAGAGCTTTGAATAATTATTTATAAATAAATATTGGATATATATATATATATATATATATATATATATATATATAATGTGATTATACTAAACTTTTTTTTAAAGGATAACCATATTTTGTGTAGAAGAATGCCATATTGAATAAATGAATCATTATATCTATGGACCTGGAATATAAAAAAATCAACAAAAAGAAAAATGAGACTGACAGGATTTCTACCTGTGTCTAAGAATAAGGACCACTTTAAGCCAGTGTCTACTTAACCACTCAACTAACCAGTATTTTAAGTACTATTTCGATATTTGCTAAGCATCAGAGATAGTAGATATTTTTTCTGTTTCAGATAAATTATTCACTTTTTTATCTTTCTCTAGAAATCGCTTCAGACAAGGCATGAAGCCACTTGATGTAAGGAGCTAAAAAAGAAATACTACTTCAAGGTAAAAAAAACTAGCCGAAGATAAGTGTTAGATGGATAGATTCCGACCCAGAAAACAGCAATTCTCCCCCCTTTGTCAGAAACATCGTTCATGGAATGTGAGGACTAAAGGACAAAATAAGGGAAGCGAGAGTTACCAAGCTGCCGAAAGTAAACCGAAAGTTCACTTTCTACTCTCCTTACAGTATTTGTCTATGTACAACAAAAACAATTTTTAAAGAAAACATGTTGTTGGATTTGAATTCCATTATTTACCTATATAAGAGTGAATTAAAAAAGAAGCCATTGCACAAACACAGGGCTCAATATCCTTTCAAATAAAGCTTTATAATTTGTATTCGGAGATGTTAACAATTTATGAAAACACATATGATCAGAAAGGTCATGAAACTGCACTAAAGTGTTAACCCACATTTATTATATAATATATATATATATATATATATATTCGCATAGATATTTTCGGGGAGGAGGCAAAAGTATATATGCACATACAATCACCTTTAAGAGTATGTTTCATGATTCTGTCACATATTATTTGAGTTTCAGTTAGTAGTCTAAGTTAAAGTTTGTGGAAAAATGATTTAAGATTTTTAAATATATGATTTAAAATTTAGTTCTCAGAAAGTTGCATGATAAATAAATCTTATAAGATATGTGGTTAAAACTAGAACATTTGGATTTATCTTATATATATATATATATATATATATATTAGTTAATTGACATAATAAAATGAGAAATGAATCAGATTTTATTAAAGTTCAAAAACAAAGAGTGATACTGCATCCTTAACTTATGAGTTTTCAAAGAGAAGATTTTTTGAAAACTTATGAGTTAAGGATGCAGTATCACTCATTGTCTTTGAACTTTAATAAAATCTGATTAATTTCTCATTTTATTATGTCATTTAACTAATATTATTGCTCTATACACTATATTGAGCTTTGTTTTTATACTGATATTCTACTGGTTAAAGATATCATTTATATCTTTAAAGTATTATCTTACTCTTACTCTCTCTTTCTTATATATATATATATATGCACATACAATCACATTGCAGAATTTCCAGTCTATATAAAAGTTTAAATACTGTCCACAATTCTATTTTTATTGCTCCACACTTTTCCTGTGTTTACTTTTCTAAATGATCAAATAACTGCCAGAACAAGTTGAATGGCTGTCACTAATAGGAATTTCTTTTTTATAATTAGAAATGTAAACCACACGCTACTTAAAAAGAAATGTGGGATTTAAATTTTCAATGAGTGATATATTATTTATACTAGCAAAAATATACGACCTCTGCTCACATATTTTTGTCTCTCTTTATACAGGGTGGGCCAAAATAAGGGTCCTATCTTTAAATTTGAATAACTTGATTTGAATAACTTCCACAAAATAAAAGTTAAACTCACCAAACTTTATGTGTGTGTAGACTGACCCTTCCGAGATTTTTTGAAATAAACAAAACACATTTTAGCCGAAAAACACTTCTTAAAACTTACAAAAACTAAAGTATTGTTTTTTACACTGTTTTGAGTTTTTTAAGCAAAAATAATGTTTTCTAAATGAGGGTACGTTCCTTAGGGCTAATACGGCTCATGCTTGCTTACTTATTCTAAAAAAAAAAAAAAAATCAATAAATAAAAAAGTTATGAATTTTTAAAAATAGGACCCTTATTTTTGCCCACCCTGTACTTATATTACTGCTTTATATTATTTGATTTTGTTCTCTATATACTTTAACTGTGCCTAATGCACAATTAGAGCGAAGTAGTAGTATGAAAATCTTTATAGTTAGCTGATGAGTTTTTTTGTAATTTATTTGTCATAACTATAATTTATATCAATATTGATACTTGCATGTATAACCAACACAATTATATTCAGTCTCAGGTGGTAAAAAAGATAAACATATTTTTAAAAATTATCTTTTACCCTAAAACTATTTCACTTTTTTATACTCCGGCATTAAGACTGCTTGTATAGGGTGGCCAAGATGTCACCGAGGGATCACGGAATGATTTTTAACTTGAATAGATTCTTTATTTTTTATGATACCTTAATATAATTTTAACATAATATGATAAAGACAATGGAGATTTCTTTGCAAAACAGAATAAAAATGAAAAAGAATTTATTTATGAAAAATAACATCTTTTAAATGGTTTTCATTTTCATCTTCACAAATTCGTGCCCTTTCCAAAACATTATCCATGATGGAATGCAAGAACACTTGATTACGATTTAATTCCCCTACTTCATTCCTGATGTTCTCCTTCAATTCCTGTAGAGTTTCAGGTTTGTTGATGTAAACTTTTTCTTTTAAGACAAGAAAAAGTAAAGGCTAGTCAATTCTGGGGACCATGAAGACCAGTTGACATTGCCAACTTTTTAATTTTTGTTCGTCATATTATATTAAAATTCCATTAAGGTACCATCAAAAACAAAGAATCTATTCAAGTTAAAAATCACTCAGTGACTTCTTGGCCACCTTGTATTTTAAAATTTCCTCAGTTGAACTTTTTTTTTAAATTTCTGGCCCTTTCATTGAATTCTTCATTTGTTATGTTTTTCATTCATATTGTGGCTAATTTAATTCATCTGTGGGCAAATGTAGTACTGTTTTTAAGAGAGAAACAGAAAATGACTCCACATGACCAGTTTTTTTTATGGACGATGAATCAACTGTTCAACAAGTTTCATTGGAAGAACATTATCTTCTCTTGGGAGAGAATGAAAGTAACAAATTGGGCTATTAATATTGACAATTCAATTTAAATTAAATAAGATTTCCCAGACCGGGCTCAGACTTACATCAGATCAAAAGATGAAACACAATTTGAATGTATCCTATCCCTCCAGGTTCTTACCTGAAGTAGAGGAATTTAAGGATTTGAATCAGCTTATTGATAACAGAATTAAGCTTGTGTTTGACAAAAAGCAAGGAAGAGACACTCTGGGTGAAAAGTTGTCTGAGAGAGGTTAAAGGGACTTTAGTCCTCTTGCCAGGGTGAACTCAGATTCTGACAAACAGATAGAATGTAAGTTTTTTTCTTGGTTGAACAGGGACGCATACTGTGGAATAGAATAATGTTATATCGAAAGTAGATTTGAAGCTAAATATTCCCAGTGCAGAGAAGAGTAAAGACTCGTAATTAGGCGTTACATGACAGATAACTTGCTAGCCCCTCCCCCTCCCCCCAAGGTGAAAACATGTATTCACCTACTGCTGTATTGTTTTGTAATCAGAGCATAGGAAGGAGTTAATACACAGTGGCAGGTTAGAGGGAAAATAAGGTGTTTTAGAGCCTCTGAGGATCAAAAACATATGGTTTCTAAGTACCACTTTGATTAATTCTGCTTCCCATCTCAAATATTGAAGACAGAATTATGGTTTCTAGCAGTAAAGACCCTAAACAAGGTTCACTACTAATTTTTTAATAAATCTTCAGACTCTTCTAACTTATTCATTTGAAAGTTGGATTCTAGGGCTAAACTTTTGCCTGTGGACAAATCTCTCATGTTTTTTTTTTTATTTCCTGATTTGGACATATTTGGTAGCAGATAAACAAGAGGCAGGGTAGGTGCTATCGCCGTTGTTTCAATCTATAGCAGATGTTACAACCAGAGTTATTCTAAGCTCGGTTTCGTCAAGACATGGCTTTTAAGAATAAAACTACAGCAAACAGACATTTACGGTTGTCAGCTATAGATCCAAAAAGAGACCTAGCTTGTCAAGAGTAACTATCTTAGGCACAATTCTCTGGTAGTGTCATATATTAACAAAGAAGGGGACACAAAATCCTTTTATCTTTGTCAGTTGATGTAATAAATCTGCCAATTTTCCTTTGTACAACTCCCACTTGAAAGAAGAAGACTATGGCAGACTATCTATCAAGAGGTCAAGCTCGGTTGATTAAATGGCACTTAGACACCATGATAGTGAACTTGATTCTTTGGGCATCCACACCTCTTTTCTACTCCAGAGAACAAGGAGTGTTTTGTTCCCCTGATCAAGTGAATGCTGCATATACTTCAGATGCTTTGAGCATAACTTGGACAGGGATGAATGCCTATGCTTTTTCCTTCAAAACATATGATTCACTTGGTCCTTGAAAACATGTCATAAGAAAAGTGTATTCTTCCGATATCAGAATGTCAGTCATAGTATCTCATCCTCTTAGACCTTCTTAAAGACTTTAGTTACCTATAACATCAAAGATGCTATCTCAGAAGTGGGATCAAATAGACTTGCTGGGCTAAAACTGGTAGCATGGAAACTATTTAGCATACCCCCTCCCCCAAATTTTTTTTTATAAAAGATCAAGCTTAAATGGAGAATAGCAAAAAAAAACATCCAGAAGAAGAATATTTGAAGCAAGACAGCAAACAAATTGAACAAGCTATCAACCCGTATTCTGCCACAATAAAGAACATCAAGGATTGTTTGATACATTTGCATGAGGTCAGAGGTTGCAAAGCTTCAACTATTGCAGCAATTCACAGAGGTTGGGGCAGAAATTGTATAAATTCAGGTAACTTTTTATCAAATTTGGTTGAACCAATTTTTAATTCTAGTCCTTCAGTTAGACCCTTCTCCTTAACTGTGACTTACTTTTATTCTTACTAAATATCTTTTTGAATCTTAGATACTGTGAAATTAAAATGTGTATCTTGGAAGACTGTTTTCCTCATGGTTTTAACTTCTGCTAAGGTAAGTGAGCTAAATTCTTTATCTAGTAAAATCTTAGATAGGAAGATGCTGGTATTAAACTTCTACCAAACTTGAAATTTCTCAACATTTGAACAGAACTTTGTTGCCTTGGTTTATTCCAGACTTTACCAAATTTACAGATAACTCTAAAAAGCTTCTTCTTTGACTTTCCCATTGTTTGAGAACCTACATTAAAAACAAAACAGTTACGACAGGATAATGACATTCTTTTTATTATAGTCTTTGGCAATTAATAAAATTTTGGGATGATTGTGTCTACTATAAAACATGAATATGAAACTTTGGATCAAAAAAGTCCAAAGGATTTTAGAGCTCATGATACTAAGCTTCATCTTGGACTTTGCTTAATGAAGCTTCACAAGCAGCTGATTGGTCTTCAGAGAACACATTTGCATCTTTTTATCCAAGGGATATTGCTTGGGTCAAAAGGAATTTTGCAAGAGCCTACAACATAAGAACAGTCAGAATTTCAAAAGACTAAGTTAGTATGTTCTTTTTTTTTCTGGCACCTCGAATTCTGCTACAAATTATATGCCTTGCATTGTAATACAGATAAGTATAGATATTGATAGAAACTGAGGGGTTTTAGAGTAAAACCCCCAGTTTATGAGATTAAATCAAATCAAATTTATTGGCAAAAAAACATGTGACTTTCCAAATTTTAAATTTCTCTTTTTCTCCCCCATTTCATTATTCCCAAATACCATCTGAGGTAAGGATCAAATTCTAATTCTGCCTGATGAGATCTCCGCTTTTAACTGCTGCTGATCGATAACATCAACATGCCAGAGTCGCAGATTTTGTACATGTCTGTTTAAATAAAAACAATGATATATATATATATATATATATATATATATAGTAAGTTATGAAAATATATTTATGTCAATTAAGCTACACAGAGGCTTCCACGTTTCATCCCCGTAGGGAATCGTTAGGCTAAAATGCATAAAGCACTGTTGAAGTAAATACTGAAAATTGATACATAAAAGATTATATCTCCTTATAACATTTTATGTGGATACATGAAATAATATATATATATATATATATATATATATATATGAAAAAAAAACAATGTTCTCGATCGTAGGTTCTAGAAAAGCTAATATTTAAAGTATTTTATTTTAAAACTATACATTCCATGTTTTTTTCTGGAAATCTTCGAATACTGAACAGTGCTGAAGATTCGGTCTAACAATATAGGACGGTTTCTACCCCAGAAACAGCATGTCAAAACCAATGAAATCCTGGTACACCAGACAGACCCTGTAGTGTATAGTTTTTAAATAAAATACTTTTGTGTTAGTAAATAGTATGTACTATAGCAGTAATAATATTTGATATGACTTTCATCACCATGCTATGGTTTTGACTAATTGTCTCTTCAGAGCCAAATCACTTAAATCTATTTATTTAAAATATTAATCCATTCTTTTAAGTTATTTGGCTCTGAAGAGACCATTAGTCGAAACCTTTGATATTATTATATACTAGCTGTATCTACACGGTGTTGCGCGGGAGTTTTTTTTACTTTCAGTTTTGCTTCGCTCATTGCCCCCCCCCCCCCCTGCCTTTTTCTTTTAATTTCTTACAAGAAAATATTTACGTTTTTGGAAAGATAGTTAAATGAAGGAATAGATGTCATTAAAAAAGTGTCAACATTTTGTCTTTTATATACACATATAAATCATAGGAAATGATATAATCTTAGTCTATTTTTTTGTTAAACAGCTGTTGCATGCCGGTCCTTTCCCCTTGCTTTTTTGTTTGTTTTGTTTTAAAGGTAATTTCTTTTTTTTGTTTTAATGGTAATCGACTTGGTGTCTGTACGATTTTTTTTTCTTTAATTTTTTTGCTTTAAATGTTGGTTGTTATTCCCCCCATCCCCACTTGTAAATTCAGCCTTGTTTTTGATTTTTTGGACGCAGGTAGGTCAGTCGACTTGGTGTCAGCATTTTCCGGCGGTTATGTAAACATCCGGAAAGTACCAACACCATCTCGGTTTTAGCATGAGTCCTAATCTAAGAAAGCACCATTTTAAATAAGATTTCTGTGACGTTTAATTTAATTAATTATAATTTGAAATTAATCTTATGACTGAACACTATTACAACATGATTGAATAAAATTTTCTTAAACAAGTTAACTTTGAAAGTCACAATTGAACGTGCATTGCCACAGACAGATGATAACTTATCTGATAATTATATAGACTAGCAGTAATGTGCTCCTTGCGGTCACAAATATTTGCTAGTATATATTATGTAAGTGTTGAGTTTGCTAATGAACAATTGATTGTGAGAATGTCTTGTTGACGTCAACTACCCCCCCCCCCCATCAAGGAGGGGGTAATGCCTGGGAGGATGGTCTCATTACAACAGATAGATATCACACTACCCCTGTCCTGAAGTGAGCATTGATGGACAGTACAATCGTACATTAATAGAAGTAATAGTATAGTTTTGGCTTCAGACGGACAGATACCTAATCTCCATTAATAATAGCATCATTCAAGAATATTAAATATATATATATATATATATATCCGTATGTTTCACTAATTAAAAGATGTTAGTTGCCTCTTATATCTTTTGTTGGATTAATTTCATATATATATATATATATATATATATATATCTAATATGCGTCACTTTTTCATTTAAGTTTTAGAAGTGAGTTATATCTTCTGTAAGCAACCTTATCTATGTAGACTGTTGTGGACACTATAAGAATTTAATCAATTTTTTTTTTTCACTTAGTTCACCCCCAAACAAGGCAAGTTGCCACTGTAGACGTAAGGGCTACTGAGAATTAGGGTGAAAGTTTAGGGGGGGGGGGGTCATCCTAAATTGGGAGCTGTGCAGCAAGATGCTTGTTCACATTAGTTTTAAATTTCTGCATGTCGGTACAGTCGGCGGAGCAGGGAGGGAGGTCCAAAGGCCGGCAGCTCGAGGCAAGAAGCTATTGGAGTAGAAGGCTCTCCGGCATCTGGGGACCTCCACAGTGAATGGATGGGATTTAGCTGATTTTAAATTTATAGTAAAATGTTTTAATTTTACTATAAATGTGAAATTTCATTCACATTTTAACAGTACTTTGATGAACGCAAGTTGAAAAGAAGACCGTATTGGAGGAAAAATGTTCTAAAATGAACCTGCTTTCATCCATTTATTTAGAAATAGCTAATAAGATGTTTTTAAAGCATCATGTCGCTCTTTCGCTTCAGACATACTAAAGGATTTATAAATTTCTTCGTTCACATTCTATGTTCTCAAATCTCAAAGAGCAAATAACAAAACAATTCAGTCTTTTCCATCTTCATCTATTGCATCCAAAATGACTCTTTAAAATAATTTATTTTTGGGTAGAAGAAAAAGAATTTAAGTAGTTGATTGTTTTAACTGATCAAAACATTTTTATCTCCCTTTGATCCGAAAATATTTTTCATAGCAATCGCTATTAATACAAGGGAAGTAAGTCTATTTTTTTTCTTTGTGCTTTTATTTACTTGTCTCCCCACGAGGACAAAGTTAGACAAGATCGGGACAAAAATAAAAATTGCCTTAGTTAAAGGAGGAAAAATCCTTGTGGACTGAGGACAGAACAAAACTACACCTGAAGGGCATACAAAGGAAATAAAGAAGGTCAGTTTCTTTTGACTTTTACATTAAAAACTTCTTATGGTTCTGCTCTTTAGTTTTATAGAAAATATAAGTTATCTCCCTTTAATTATATTGGCATTTTCCAGACTAGGGCTCATTTGGAAGAGTTCACTAAGATAAACAATAAGTATTTTATTTACCTCCCCTCAAGGTCAGGTGTGGGTTTTGATGATGTGGAACGAACTGGATTCGAACCCGGCACACCCAGGTCCTCAGTCTGCATCGTTAACCACTTAGCCACTGTGCCATCCCCAAGATAAACAATAAGTATGACCCAACTTTTGTAGAAAATAGTGCCAAACGATGAGAATGTTGGAGTTACATAGTTAAGATCTATTTTATTTTGTACTTATATGTAATCTCTTGCGTAGTGATGTGGTTTGGTTGGATAACACAGGCATGTACAGACTCGTATAGTGATACATCAGGTAATTAGAACACATCGCGCATGCGCACCTTTTCCCATTTCTTCTTAAACTGTTTGACACCTAAATATATACAGTTCTAGTCAAGATGCCAATGGGATCAGACATTATATTGTTTCGTCTCTATCAACTACTTGGTTAGACGAGATGAATCCCCATAACTTAATTCTTCTATATGACCGCCGGCCAAACCAACCTGTTTTATATTCTGTGTTAATCAAACTGTTAAATAAAGTAAATATAACTTGTAGAGAAGATGGTTTTTTTTTTAACTGGTGACTCCTTTTTCTTCTTCATCTAAAACAAGTTCAATCAGATGAATACAGATGCAGGGACACTACTACAAATTTGCTATTTCCAACAAACATCTAATCACTCCTAAATGTACAAGACCATAAAAAACCTACCAAACCACAAGGACATCTTCCACATCGTCTTTCTGTCTATCTCACTCTTCCTCTTTTACTGTACTTTGTTTGACCCTCTCTCACGCACACACTTTTATTTTACAGGGTCTCTGTCTTGCTTTCATAACTCTCTTTTTCTCTCTCTCTCTTCCAGTTTGTGTCGGTCTGTTTTCTGTTTATCCAATGGATATGTCTACTTTCTTTTTAATGAATTTCTGTTGTTTTTTGTTTTGTTTTTTAACTAAAGCTTTGAGGGGTTTTTTTTCTTTTTATATTCGAAATTGATGCTTATTATTTTATTTTGAGATTTGAAATAATTTTTTCTTCAAACCAGTCAGAAATTAGTTAATAAAATGAATTAACATTTTTTTTTTTTAATCCAAGATTAATTTTAAATATTACTGGAAGTTACATGAATGTGTTAAATATAAAGAAAGTTGTGGTCTAGACTAAATTGTAATAAAAACAAAAGAAACTCCAAAATACATAAAACCATATATATTATATAGAAAAAACTGCTTTAACATAAAATACTAAATTAAACACTTCTCCTTTATTTTCTGGAGTGATTTCTTAAGTAAAAAAAACACCAACTTTTTGTAAATACTTTTAATATTATTATGAAATCAATAGTTTAATGAATCACCAGTTAAATTTAACATTGCTACATTGTTCTTCGCTTCTTCCTCTTTTTACATGTTCGTTACTCTAACTCTTCTTTTTTATTCCTTTAGCTACGTCATTTATTTACATCATCCTCTTACTCTCCTTCTCTAACGCTACTGTTACTACTACTTGTTCAATTCTCTCTTCATCAAACCAGCTAAAACATTCAATATGCAAACAAGCAAGATTATCAAAGTTTTATTATTATATAGATTTTAAACAAGTTGTTTTTCAATATAGCTTGAATTGACGAGTTTGAAAGTGTGGATTTATCTTATTTTTAATGTTGCAATGGTTGTTTATTGTGTGTGTGTGTGTGTGTGTGCATAGCGTTTTACCAAAATGCCCATCTAGGTAAACACGAAATAAATGACTACATGTACATATACATTTTTACAAGATAATAGAAGTATTTTCTGATTTATAAAACACTTATATTAGTCTTAAAATAACATGGGGATAATAAAAAGATATTGGATTTAGTTACCACAAAAACATCCGCATAATTTGGCCACATTTAGCCAAGAACAAAAATGTGCTATATCCTCCCACAAACTATCATCAACAAATTGTCAGAATACAACAGTCATTCTAGGGAGGAAAGTGAGACTGTTACATCTCATTGTCCCTGCCCTCCCCCCCCCACAAGTCACCTCTCTCTTTTGAAAAGGAACATTTTATTTTGATTATTTTATTTATCTTCCTCTCACAAGATAAGATGTGACACAAGGTCGAGAAAGTGGGATTTGAAAAGCCAGCGCCCGAGAATGTGAGCACTCCAGCCTACAAAAAATGCCTGGGCAGCCCCGTCGGCATTCCCCGGTAGGGGCGCCTCAGGCAGTAAGCAATAAACTTACTCCTTCCCAAAGAGGGGAGGCAAAGCCTGGGAAGGTGGACCTCCTAGAACTGCACAGGACAAACTCACAGACCGGCGTAAATCCAGCCCCAAAGGCCAAGACGATACTGGTCTATGGGGTGCAGTATCCATCGGAACAGATACTACACTTTGATCTTGGCCAAAAGTCTAATGATTATATTTTACAAATGTTATTTGTTATTTTCTGATCTTTTGGTTTATCTGTTTTATGGCAACTGAAGTATTTTGGTCATTTAATACCAGAATAAATTGAACATGATTTTTGCTATTAATGCATATATGAATATAATGGATTTGTGATAGATTTTTACTCTGCTTGCTGATGTCATTACGCCATCTGTGCCAGTAAAAGGGAAAATGGTACATTAAATTTATAAATCACCCCCCCCCCCCTCATCATACTAGATTGTTCTACTTGATAGATGACTAAGTGGAAAGAAACGTCGGTTAAGAAATATTCAAGAGTAAAAACAAATCATACAAGACAGACTGAAAACAATCTAACCCAGTTGATTAAATAAAAGGTTCAGTTCAAAATTGTTATCATAGTAAACTTCTAAGATACTTGAAGAAGATTGTGAAATAGAATGGCTAAAACGTGATGAAAATGGCAACAATATGAAGAGAACTTTTCGAACTATGTAAATAGTGACAACTTATTTCAAAAATATCAAATCCATATTTCAATGTTTGGCAGCAAATATTCATTTATTCAGATATATCTTCTATCTATATAAAAGAGAAAGTTTGTTTGGCTGTTGTAGAAATCAAAGGTTAACAGTTTGAAAATTCAAATTAGTTTCTATAATCGTAAACAGAGAGTTTGAATTACCTACTAAATGCTCTGGTGATGCTTGGGACAAACTCTTTGATTGTATGCCCTTAAGACTCTTGTATAAGTTCTAATACTGAAAAATATTATGAGAAAAGATAGTTTAATGATTGAATATCGCCTCCTACAATTTGGATGCCTGGCCTCTCTCCCTCTACATGCAACTGCTTGGGTCGATTCACGTCACAGCATGAATCTTTTGTTTATCAAGAGTATCGTTTCATATATATTTATTCAAGAAGAATATAAAACTGTAAATTCCCCAAATTCTTCTGAAATCTTGAAATGATATATTATTATTTTAATGATTTCTAAAGTTATTATTATACATGTCTTTCATTTGCAAAGGTATAACAAATTACAGATATAATATTTTCAAGGAAAATTTGCGATCAAGATGCTGAATAAATAAATATATAATGAATGTGTTTTTATCCTCGAGTGTCTTCGGTCTCTCTAAACAAGGGTTTATCAGGACAACCTGACATGAGGATACTTCACCCTCTAAGTAAGCTCTGACCAAATATTCAAAATAACATAGTATTCGAAGCCTAAATAAGATCTCCTTGACACGGCTATACACTAGCTCATACGAGGAATGGTACACTTTCTCCTAGTAATGTTACCTCAAATAACAGCACCTAGCTGTATACTCCACCAGACTAGATGAATTCTTGTTTTGGAATCCGGTAAGACCAAGAGACCAAAATAAAGATATACTATAACATAGTTAACTGGTCATTTGGAGAGAGGAAAAGTAATGTTCTTCAAGTGAAGGTGTTGTTACTTGAGGTAAAATAACTATGAGAAAGTGTACCATTCCTCATATGAGCCAGTTTATTTACTAATTCAGCATTTGAGAGGTAGAGGAGAATCTTGATTGAACGCTCAAATATCTATGTATCTCATATAGAAAACAAGTGTTAGCTCCTTGATTTATGAGAACTTACTGGAGTAAAATGAAAACCAAAGTAAAAATGTTCAAAAAACAAACATACACACATACATATATATGAGAGGGAGTTCGTCCATCATAGATCAATATTGTAGCAGTTAGATCGTCATGAGGACCAATAAGGGTAACATTTTATGAAAAACCTGATGATGTCATTCTAAATGACCTCAAAGGTCAATTTTAAACACTAGGATACACTTAGCAGATGGTGTAGTAAGGATGAAAAATTAAACAAATTTTAGAGAAATTAATGTTATTTCATTTCGAAAAACAAATATTATTTTATTTCTAGTTTAATACAATAATTAATGTTAATTATCTGCCATTGTAACTAAATGTTTGATCATTTTTGATACCTGAGCAACGGTGAATGAGTCTCATATATGAGGAATTCATTGAAAATGAAAAATCTCCAACTTACCTTATCTTCTGTTTCTGCCACTTCTTCTTTGAGTTTTGATGTCTCGTGCCAGCCTACAGGCTCAGTTTTCAGTGTGTCCGTACTCGTAGCTGCAGGTCTATTGACATAAAAATCACGACTAAAACGCTGGCTGTCAATTGGTTTCGGTCCAAAATTTAATTTCTCTCCTACAGAAACATTGCTTGCAATGTTTTCAGTCGGAGATGCACATTCATCAAGAATATTTTCATTAGCTGAAAAAGGATTCCGTTTATCCGTTTCTGGGGTTAGTCCTATGTTTAAACTCGTTTCTTCACTTGCGACAGTCTTGGAGTCTGTACAACTGGACAGTTCGTTCGTCTTGTGCTCACCAAACGTTTCTCCACCCACGCCTTGCTCGGCTAATATCACGTTGTTCTGACTGTCTCTTTTCTGCTTCGCAAGTGCATCTTCTGCACTTTGGAGAATTTCAAGAGCTGACGTCGTTACCTTCCTCATGTTTTCTGCTGCAGTTTTCTGAATGGATTTATTAAAAAAAAATGAATTTTACATTTTAAAGAAAATAAATGAATATCAATTGAGAACATTTATAAAGAGAGTAAAAAAAAAGGATTTTCTGTTCTGAGAAAGTAATTTTTCAGATTCATGTTATATTATCGAATAAAAATTTTTATGTCACAATAATTTTAATGAAAGATTATTATCATTTAATGTGACAAGAATTTTATATAAAGCATTTTATATTTCAATATTTTTTTTTTCTTTTTATAAATTCAAAAAAACCAAGGAAAATATAGATACAAATAATGTTTTTAAATTTCCATTTACTGCATATAAAGTTTTCATTTTTCTACAAAAAAATAATGTAAAACTATTGGTTTAAAAATATAAGCAAGTGATAGAAAAACAATGCATGATGGGAAATTCTTTTTTATCATTATTATTATTATTCATTCTATATCATTTAATTTTCCAAATCTATTTCTGGTGATTGTTATTCTTTCATGCACTCCCCCACACCACACACATAATCAAACTGATTTTCAGCGGATGTGAATTTCAAGAATTTTTTTTTCTCCAATCAATTTTCGAATTTTTAATCGTATTCCCAATAACCTATAATTGTTTTCAGCTCTCTTAAACACAATCTAATAATACTGAATCAGTAGTGACAATGACATTTATGTAGTTCTAGACTTGGCTAGTATTTCTGAGAGCTGGAGAACTCAAAATTATAGGTTATTAGGGTGTTCCATAAGTAAAAAGTCTGATTTTCGTAAATGCTTGTAGAGTTTACAACAATCAGTAATCTTATTTAATACTTTATGTGCATTTTTTTTTTAATATAAACTTGCTGTAAATAATGCTAACATCTAAATGATTTACTAATAATCTTTAAATGTCAGACGGTTGATTTGGGAAATTGTTGCTGTTCTTTTTATCTATTTGCCTCGGTTTAAGTTATTTTATAGTTGATCTTCCTGGTGTATTGGTGAGTTAGTTGTAAACAGATAGTGGAGCTCTTATAGACTCATGTTTTACCGAATATCAAACAGAATTGCTGTGATTTTGAAGTTATTTGTGTTTGTTTTATCTTTGTTTATTTTGTATATGTGTTTGTATATAAAAGTTCTTATTTTTTTTTAATTTTTACTACATTCTTTGTGTGAAATTTGTATTGTTTCCTTTCTTAATTACTAAAATTATCAGTGATAAATATTTTCTTGGTGTCTAATTCTCATACTTAAGAATAAATTATTAAATGATTGGTTAATAAACACAGATAAACTAATTATTACATACAAACACATAAAAATAATTATATATATATATATATATATATGTTTATATAAATTAAAATTTATATGAATGAAAATGATTCCCAAAGGTATCAAGATTTCAATTACAAAAAAGCAAGCTCACTATTTAGCCATAAATGGAGCTTATACATAGATATTTTTATTTTTTAGATTCAAAATTTATATCATTTTATAATAATTTATACCCAAACCAAGTCATCTGAGTTAGAATTGTTTGAACAAATCTGCATAGCAAACAGAAATTCAAGTAGTTTACCATAAATACAAATTCCTTTCTTCAGAACCTTTAATCCCGAGTAACATGCAAACGTAGAATGACCAAACTGAGAAATAATCAGTCAAAAGTCTATATACCCATCACTACAAAAACAATATTGAACAATGGTTGTGAAAAAACAATTTGATGTAATAAGTTTAAAATATAAAAATCTGTTACCAGTGGCTTTTAAGCTACTGGTAACAGAATTAATAATAAAAAACATTACAGTTCGAAAATATGAATAAAGAAACAAAACAAATTAACCAGGCAGATAAAAATTCATCTGCCAGTTTTTTGTTTTTCATTTTAGAACTCTCTAATGGTTTTTATTATTAATTCGGGATGGAAGCTACTGGTAACCGATTTTTACATTTTTTACTTGTTACATCAAATTTGTATTATTGCACCATGCTTGGATTTTGACCTTTTCGTTTTCAACAACCATTGTTCAATCTTTTTGGAGTGATGCCATTGATAATTCTGAAATATAGAAAATATAAAGTCATGTAAAATTCCAACTATAGTAAAAATAGTGTATGGCCTCAAATACCTCATGCACCTCGTGTGTGTATGATTAAGTAAAGTTTTAGACAACCCGCTGAAAAAATACGAATGAACAGAGAGCCGCAAAAATAAGAAACCTCAAATAAGTGCTCAATACATACAAAAATAAAAATTATAAAAATTACTAAAGCTGTGGCTTCTTCAATTTAAATAATTATTCATTAAGTTTTAATTCATCAAATGATCACAGTCTTATTGGTTGCATTCCTAAGAGCTTTCATTACCATTTCTCATCTAGGTGACAAAGAGAAAGAGTATCCTACGTTCATTTGTTTGCTTCGTTTTGTCAACTTTTTTCATTTAATTTACTATTTCAAAAATACACTCTCTCTATCACTAGATCTTGCTCAACTATTTATGTTCCTCATTACCTTCAGCCATCTTTGAAACTTCAATATTTGAACTATAGGCGTTAACTCAACTCTCTAGACTGTTAACCATTTGGTTATCCCAAAACAAATTAATAACATTTTGAAAATGTTACAAGGAAAATTAAAAAAAAAAAACGCCTGTCACCAAAATAAACAATTCTTACAGCGAACGTTTTATAGTTATGATGAAAGGATGAAAAGAGAGCCCATGCAAAATTTTAACAATAGTAAATTTGTTTGTAATAAAGTTTTCAAATTACATAGCGTCTTTATGATCAGTATGCTACAATAGCATGGCATTAAACATTCGTCACATTTAATCTCTCACATTTTCACTAAAATTGCCAATTCTATTGTCTGTGCTGTTAATCATTTTGTTATCCAAACCAACTGACAAATACCGGCTCTCCATGGCGAATGTAAAGGAATCAAACGAGTTCAGACTTAAAGACGTAAAAAAAAAAAGATACTAGTTTATTTTCTTAATACTATCTTCATGTTGTGCCTGAGCTAAGATGTAATCAGAAGAATTTGCATTTTGCTGACCAGTCTGGCTGGCGTCAAATAGAAAAGAAGTCAATTCAACTTTTGGCTGCCACCATCTTTCATTGGATAACATGCCCATTTTGTTTGGTCCCCTACGAATCACAATGTTAGAATATCAAAAATCTAACAGCTCCCTGCTATATTCTGTATCATGAAATAGACCCTTATTATAAGGTCAAAAAGGTAGAGAAAAAATCGTTCTATCTAGAATAACAACGTAATATATATAAATATAATATAATATAAATAAAGCTAAATAGTATCCTATTATAAGTAATTCGCCTTCTACGTAGTTTGAAAATATATTAGAGACCCCAACACCCGAATGGTGATTATGTCAGTGAAAAGGTCAGTTCCCTGAGGAAAAAAAATATGACCAAATAAACCCTGCATTTTGAGATTCAACTTTGGGAAAGAGTAGACCATCTTCTTTGTTCATCAAGCATGTGCATCATCCAATGTAACAGTTTTTCTTAAGACACTTAAAGTGCCAACGAGGTAAGAAGCAAACATTTTCTTGTTCTTCTTCTCAGTTCTTTTTTATTAACGTGCAGGTTGAGGGGCATCATCCACACTGGTGGGCTCTCATACAGTTAGCTGACTAGATGCACACATAGCAGATCTACACACTTCCAAGAAACTCTATCATGAGGATCAACTGCAGAGAGCTTCCACACCATATGATCTCTCAACAGCATTTATTTCCAAGGCAACTTAAGTTGGCCTCTCCCCCGCCTACTGGGGACTTCCAAATCTCAAGCTATCTTGAGCAAGCATGCCACATGTCTATTAATATTTAATAACGGATGAATGTCAGATCGACTGTTTTTTGTCTACTATCTTCGTATTAGAATTCTCATTTCTAGTGTAAAATCTGCTCTCATAGATGAGAAATAATTTGCTCTTTTTAAACATAAAATCAACTTGTAGCTTTGTTTTAATAGAAATATATTCTATATTTTACTTGTATATTTTGGCAGTCAGACTTCGTATTTCGTGTGATCTTGTGAAATTACTTTTGTCTCAAATGTATCTGGCATTGCTTTCGTAATTAAACAAAGCATATATAATGAGCCAAGCTGATAGATTTATTTGTCAAATTTATGCTATTTTCACCCCTATGTACATTTCCCGCACACATTTATGTAAACCCTTTTCTTAAATTGCAGTTTTCACAGCTCTCGATTGAAGAAATAAGAGTATCCTTAAACATAATTCACGCAGTTTGTCAGTTCTCTCTTACAAAAGACGGCAGCTAAAGAATCACAAATTTTTTCCTCACGTGCTCAAATGTGATCACTTGATCTTTTAAATGAATTTACTGTATCCAATTTTAAAAGGTTGATCTCATATGGTTTTAGTTTGCACCTTTCTAGCATAAGGACACTGGCTTTGAGCGTCCCCCCTGTTCATGCATTACATAATATTTCCAAAATTATTTTTTTAAAGTTACCATAACACTTAAAAAAACACAAAAATACCTTCCACCAACACCAAAAAAAGAAAGCAAGTTCATATTTACTGCTGTCACCTTTTTAAACACAACAAACTAAATAAGCAGATTTGTTTTTTGTTTTTTTATCTCACCTGCTCTCTGTGTTCGGCAAGAACTTTGTGTGCAAATATGTCATCGACAACTGACTTGTCATCTTCTATCGTAACAGCATCTTCCGCTTCAGTTTTTTCCACCTCTTCTTCTCCTTTTTGTTCTGTCACTTTTTCAGAGTCATTCTTGTCGCATGTTACAGGATCCTGTGATACATAGTGACCGCTATCTGATTATGGTGTAACACAGCATAATTGTATCATAAGTTTTTACAGGTATTAGTACCGACCCAAAGGCAGCCAGGAAAACGGGTGAGTAGGAACAAAAACCGATGCTCAATTGTCAATGATGAAGCTGGGAAGGGGGCTCAGAAGCTATGGGCAGAGTGTTAAGATTAAACATGGGGAAGGGGCACAACTAAACTGCTGCAATAAGCAGAAACTCGGAGGTTGCCTTTTGATTTATAATTCATCTAAGCAAAGCGTTTTAAAGCAAAACAATAGTCGAAGAGCTTAGGAACAATTGTGGCGAAATAGTATAAATTTAATAGAAAGCACTGGTTTGCTTGTATTTTTTTTTTACTTTATATGTAAAAGTTATTTTGTTGGATCTTCAAAGTCAAACCCAAATAGCATTTAAACTGACAAATCAAATTTTTCTTCTAACTAGCCAATTTTCATTTGTTATTGTTGAATAGTGTTATTGGCAATATAAGAACCCATTTAGTTACAATTTATTTTTTAAATTACTTACTCCGACCCACACTATTGCTAATATGAAATCTTTTTAAATGATCGCCTAAAAATAAAAATCAGCAAAGAGATAACTCACTGTAAATTGAAGAATATAATGGGAGTTGTCTACCATACATTTAAATTTAAAGATGTGCATACATAAATAAAAAGCTAGAATGACTGAACTGCATCCCGGGCAATGCCGGATAAGTACAGCTCATAATTTGATAATAAAATAGCTGCGATAAATCATAAGTTTAACCGTGTGTAGTAATAATATGCGTATTCACATTTGTATGCACGCTATCACTTTTCATAACCATTTAAAAAAAATGAGATCATCTGATCGACAAAGATCAACTATCAAATTAATTGAAAATTAACCCTTGTCACTTGAGTAAAAACATTTCAATTCTACCCATTTTAAAATGAATTGTTCTAAAGTCGAATTCTGTCATCCGGTCAGCTTAACCAGTTTTTTAAACCTACTTTTTGCATTCTTTATTAAAATTGCATTAAAATAAAGATATTTATTTATTTAAAGAATGTCAAACAAATATTTATCTGACAATTATTTTTACAACAAGAGACAATATTACTCTTGAAATAATATTATCATTAAACTATACATAATTTGTTTTACATTTATTAACAGTAAATTATACAAATGAATTTCCAAAATCCCCGTAGTACATATATATTTTACAAAAACATTTTAATAAAAAAACATATTTTTAAACAGACAATGTTTTTTGTAATAATTTACTATCTTCTGCGGACGGTTTCATGTTTTCACACAATTTTAAAGTGATATTGGACATGCCTCTTGTCACTTTGTTAATCAAGTGGCTCCAATTTTATTTTAGCATTGCAAGAAAACATGAAACAAATGTTATCTCATATTATACTTTATCATGTAAACTATTGAGTTCTCTAGAACACACACACACATGTATATATATATATATATATATATATATATATATATATATAATGTAAATATATATTTATATAAAATACATTAGAGATGGGCGGTTTTACCGAATCAGTTTTTTTTAAAAACCGTAACCGTTCGGTACTGTGTTTTTTACTACAGTAAGCCACCATATACAAGGAAACACGGTTGAAAAGATTTTCCGATTTGAATAAAATTGAATATTACCAAAAAATGTTATATTAGTAAGAGGACAGATTGAACAAATATATGATAAAAACATTTAATTGACTTGTAGGAAGAAATCTTTGTTTACAGTTTGTTTATCATTAACATTTTGAATTTTCAAATGAAAAAAAGAGAAATACGACAAACAACATGACATCGTATTTTTAGCATAAACTATTTTCAAATGAAAAAGAAAAAATCAAACGCGTTCCGTATTATGTCGAAAATCTATTTGATTCAACTCAAAATTGTAAAATAATTATTTATGTTTGTTTCAGAGTTATCTAAAAAAAATGACTTTAGGTGAATTAATAATCTCTACTTTTTTTAAAGCATCCTTCCTTTTCCCTTGGCGCGGTTTTCGGGTGTACTACTAGTCTTTTACGCATGTCTATAAAGTTTTATTACCCTGTCTTAAAAACAAATATTAACCCCAACGCGCACCAGTTGACAGAACTTCAAGCACACAAAATGACAGACATCCTAACAGTCAACACCGGCAATTCGAGAAGTATATGGTGTGTTTATTTTACGCGACAAGACACAACGTCTTGCAAATGTAATATTTGCAAGTGCAAAGTAATTGCTAGTCACGGGAACACAAGTAACTTGCGAAGTCATTTAAAAAAACACCACAAACAACAACATGACCAAATTCAAAAGAAACTCGAGATCAGTACCAATATTCAACCTAGTACAAGCACATCATTATTTCAGGTAAGCATATTTATTTTCATTTTTTTTTTGTCACTAATAATGTTTATGAATGATGAATTTGAATTAATTAGTAAATAAAACAATTGGTACAAATAGAGAACGGGAACGACTTTTTCGCCGAAAAAAAAAAAAAGAGAAAATGGGTTCAATTGTACTATAGTGGCCGTTGGATGTTCTCTCATTTCGCTTGGTATTTGCCCAAATATTGGATAACATTTATTTTGGTGTGAAATGGTACTTTTTATCCTGACAAAAATGATTAAATTTTTTTTAACATATATAAAATTGAACTTTTATATGCCACATTTTTACCCGTCAGAATAGACATACAGAAAAAAAGTTTAAAAAACCTAAAAGTAGAAAGCATAACTTCAGTGCAAAACGCATTTAAACAAAAAATATATCGAAATGCATTAGCGAAAATAACACGGAAAATAATATTTCAATTTTTTTTTTAAGTTTACGGCTAGTTGGTTCTCTTTATTTCACATTTTCACGGAGATTTTTTTTATTTTTGTCACAGATAGTACTTAAAAATAAACAACAAAACATTTGTTTGCATTTTCTACCACAACCTGGAGTATTTGATTTAATAAAATAGATTTTTCGTAACCCGTTAGCCGAAGCGTCAGCGAATACAAAACGGCGACATTTTTGTTATTCTTTAAATTCTCGACTAGTATGTTTTAAACCTTTTCTTTTTGCTTTTAAATTCGTTAAATTCCGTTAAAACTTGTTTTTTGTGTAAAAAGAATGTTCAATTTTATTTTTGTTTCAAAAAGTTTGTTTGTTGTGTTTAATTTTAAAACGGTAAAAATATTTAGGCATAAGGAAAAAAAAACATGTTTAATTTTAAAACGGTAAAGATATTTAGGCATAAGGAAAAAAAAACATGGCGACCAGTGATTAAAACATTGAATTAGATTTAAAATTAGATTTTCAACACTTTAAAAAGTCAATTCAAATTTTATTTCAGGACAAGAAATGCAATCATAAACTTTTAAAATTGTTTTTACACAAAAAAGTTTTAAAAATGAAGTTAAAACCTACTAGTCAATATTTTCAGAATAACAAATTCCGCATTTTCTTTTCGACGAAAGGTAAACATTTGGCCTAAAAGTTAAATTTTATATACGTTAAAAAATAAATTAGATTTTTTATGTCAGTAAAAGTGCCATTTTTTACACAAAGAATCGATTTTATCCAACATTTGGGCGAATACCAAGCGAAATGAGCAAGAAAATCCAACGGACACTAGTACAATTGAACCTTAATATTGGTAACATTCTAGTTTGACGCTCCCAAATTATTTAATTTAAGTTTGGAATTAGTTCATTTTTCAAATCAACTTATTTTTTCTTAAACTCATAAGTTGCGGTGTATTTCTTGTTAAAAACAGTAAATAACATTGCATTTCTTTTTAAATTCGGGTTCAAAAACCTTATTTAAAAGAAAAAGTTTTACAATAATCCAACATTTTAAAACGAGGCTATTTTAAGTTTTTGGGGAATCCCCGCTTCAGGATTTAACTGTAGGCCCTGGTTGAAATAACAGAACATGATAGAATTATTGTAAAAACATTGCTGATTTAATTTAACACCTCACGCATTTTGAGTTTAAGAAAAAATAAGTTGTAAAAAGTTGTTTTGAACTAATTCCCAACTTAAATTAATTTTCTTCAAAATCGACCAAATGCGTCCCATTAATCCAACAGTACATCCAAGCTAATTATTTATTTATACAAAATTAAAGGGAGAAAACTCATGTCTGCAAAACAGAAACGCTATAAAATTGATTATTTTTTTTGTTTTTGTTGAAACTAATTTCTGTGGCATAATAAGGATTAAGCTGGGTGATTTAAAAAAAATGAGGAATGATCCATTTATTTTTAAGAAATATATGACCTTCAGGGCGGGTCATAAATTTCCATTCCACCAAGATATTTTGACTATAGGGCCCATCGTCTCCCCCCCCCCCTTTAATAACGTTTGTAAATGAATATGTTTTTATGGAACTAAAAATGCCCACCTCCCAAAGCATACCAACATTCAATTTGCTGCTTTTTAGTAAAAAAAAACAACAACTTTAAATGAAATCTCCAACTACCAAACAAGCATGTTAACTTCAACAGGAGATTCTCCCCCTCCCCCCAACCACCAAGTTAAATGATATGATTACTTTAGTTAAACCTGCATATTTTTGTTTCTTTTTTAGATTGCTGCCACAATTCCCACAGTGAAGCAAGAGAACATGTTTTCTTTTGTTAATTCGACAATTAAATGGGACAAATCAAACCCAAGAACAAAAGCAGCAAACCAGAGTCTTGTAGCAATAATATGCATAGATCTCCAAACCGTGAGCATTGTAGAGGATGAAGGATTTAAATCCTTCGTCAAATGTCTACAACCTGCATATCAGTTGCCAACCAGACGACATGTTAGAGAAATGTTAATTCCTGATTTATATGAGTCGGTCAGTACTGACATTCGGCGGCAGTTGTTAGACATAAAGTCCATTTCCTTGACAATGGACTATTGGACCAGCCGAGCTAATGATTCATATATGTCTGTGACTGCTCATTTTCTAACGCTATCTTTTGATGTTAAAGATTTTTGTTTAAATGTTTCTCATTCTCCTCATTCTCACACAGCAGAAAACATTTCTAAAGAAATTTGCAGCACTGTTAGAAAATGGTTACCTGATGGGGATGGCAATAAAATTAATATTTATGTGGTTTCTGATAATGCAGCCAATATGGTTGCAGCCTCAAATCTGTTGCCAAGTAACTACCAACCATTGAGATGCTTTGCTCATGAATTGCAATTGGGCATAAAAACAGCCTAAAAGCATTTCCAGGTACACAAAGGATGATATCGAAATGCAGAAAGATTGTCGGCCATTTTCAACACAGTGCACTTTCAACAAACAAACTAAAAGAAATGCAGACATCAATGGGTTTGAGTCCACATAAACTTAAAACTGAGTGTGAGACAAGGTGGAATTCCACCTATTATATGATTGGAAGGCTGGTTGAACAAAAGGAACCTCTGGCAGCTGTTCTTGCCTCTCTTGACAAGGTAGACAACTTGACACCAGCAGATTGGAAGCTGGCAACAGAATATGTCGATGTTCTCAAACCCTTTGAAGATGCAACAAAGATTATGTCTGCATCCAGATATTCAACAATATCAATGATCATTCCTATTCTCAATACTCTTATTGAGGAAATGATGACGTCTGAGCTGGATTGTTTTGGGGAACAAGTGATAGCCAATATTAAATTAAGATGGCCCAACTATGAAAGCGAAGAATTATATGCCATCACCACATGCTTGGATCCTAGATTCAAAGTAATAGTATTTTCAAATGTGGAAATAAAAACCACAGCAGAAAACATGCTTATAAATTAATTATTAACGCATGAATCTGTACAATCGACTCTATCCGATGACACGGACGAAAACATTCCAGCAGAAGTACAGCAAAGTAGTGAACCAAAAGGGGAAAAAGACTTTTGGGGTTTTCTCCGAAAGAAAGGTCAGGCAAGAACAAAAGAAATTGATACCAGCAGTAAAAAAATATCTCGGATTAAAAACGAGGTAGATCGATTTCTGTATGGAAAAGCCATCGACCCATCAGCCTGTCCTTTTGTCTGGTGGAAGAAAAATGGGAGGCTCTACCTGAATCTTTGTATTCTGGCAAGAGAACTTTTGAGTATTCCAGCTACCTCTGTAGCGAGTGAACGGATATTTAGTAAGGCTGGACTTGTCATTAGTGACCGGAGATGTAGGCTGAAACCTAGCCATGCTGAGAAAGTAGTTTTTCTCAATCACAACCTAAGAAAATGAGTAAAAACATGTTCACCTATTAAAAAATTAAAATTTTTATCTGTCAAATAATTTTGACAATATTTCATTTTCATCATCATTTTTGCTTAATTTTATTTGTAAAATTATTTTGTTTGTTTAAATAAATTTTCGTTTTTTAATTTCTTGCATTTCTGAGTTATATTTTAGCTTCTGATGGGTTAAAGAATTAGATAGAATGTATATTCAAACTCAGTTTTATTCTTCAGAAATCTTTCATGAATCTTTGGTCACTGTTTTAACGAGTTAACTGTTGAAAAGGTATCAGAACTTTGATTACAACAGTCAACACCTTAAAACTTATATGATTCATATCATGGAGAATGATTCAGTCACAAAATTATCGAAACAGTGGCATAATTCAACTAAACGTTGAATAATAACTAATCATCACACAAGAGAATGAATAGCTTCCATAGTAAAAAAAATTTTTCAAAAAAAACGAAAAACCGAATCGTAAACCGAGGTTTTAAGGGAAAAAAAACGAAACCGATACCGAAACCAAAATTTCAAAACCGCATAACTCTAAAATACATTTTAGCCATTAGCGATAATGCATAGCTTTTCATAAAAGAAAATATCACTCTTGGAGGTTGATAATGCTTTATACAGGGTGGGCCAAAATAAGGGTCCTATCTTTAAATTTGAATAACTTCCACAAAATAAAAGTTAAACTCACCAAACTTTATGTGTGTGTAGACTGACCCTTCCGAGATTTTTTGAAATAAACAAAACAAATTTTAGCCGAAAAACACTTCTTAAAACTTACAAAAACTAAAGTATTGTTTTTTACACTGTTTTGAGTTTTTTAAGCAAAAATAATGTTTTCTAAATGAGGGTACGTTCCTTAGGGCTAATACGGCTCATGCTTGCTTCGGAAGGGGTCCTTTACTTATTCTAAAAAAAAAAAAAAAAAAAAAAAATCAATAAATAAAAAAGTTATGAATTTTTAAAAATAGGACCCTTATTTTTGCCCACCCTGTATAAGCATTTAGATTTTATTTCATAACTTGTGACGATGATGTTATTGGGTAAGAAGTCCAACTGGTTACAAAACAATCGAGTTTCAATCTCAACTTGAAGTACTAACTAGTCTAACATGCAGAAGAGCTGTGAAACAGTATGCCTGTGGATGACATATATAACATGAAAATCAATCTCTCAAAATGCACAAAGGTCTCGATATTCTTTCAAATAGTGCATTATAACTTTAATAACTAATAAATTTGGCTTATCTTAACATTTTACTGCATTATATGGAATGACTACTTCAACGAAGCTATCTAAGAATCCAGAGAACATCTCACACATGGAACGGATCTACCAAGGAAGGACTGAGTGACTCTGAACCAAGCAAGAGTGAAGGTTGGAAGAACAGCCAGTAACCTCTACAGGTAGGGACCAGCAACAAGCAACTACCCTTGTGAAAATACAATACAGACAATGGAACACATCCTCAGTGACTGCAGTGATTTACCAACCTGTACTGACCAAGATTTGATGGACTGTAACCCTGATGTCCAACGATGGATCCAGTATTGGAATGATAAGATGTGATGATGATGACGACTATGGACCAGGACTTGAATTCAAATTTGTATTCAAATTTATAAAGACTGTAATTATTTTATTAATACATGTTCTGTGAAACTGAAGTAAAATTTTAACACCCTCCCCATCAAGAACATTTTCCCAAAAAGAGACTTTTAGAAAAATTTTCTTGAAAAATGTTATAATTTTTTTCTGGCACTAAAGTCTGTATTCATAGTCAAGAATCCGAATCCTTTGAAATCAACTCTGGTGTTCAACAAGGATGTCGTATTTTTCCCATGTAGTTCAACGTTGCTGTCAATTGGATCATGTCACAACAACTTCCAGGGATTATTATGGACCAGGACTTTGTACCTAAGGAATTAGACTACGCCGATGATATAGGGTTCTTTGTTGACATCTAGTCAACAATTGACGAATTGCAATGCTTTCATTCGCATGAAAGTGAACAGAGCAAAAACCAAGCTGCTGACAGTAGGATTGCTTCTTTCTGAAAAGCAGCCAATCGTTTGTGGTGGGGAACTTCTTGAGGAGGTTAACAGCTTCAAATACTGCAGATCTATTCTCTCCCTGACATGTTGCAGTGATGAGGATATAAATGTCCACATCAAAATTGTCTGCCTTGCTTTCTGCTACCTACAATCTCGATTGTGGTCCAAATGAGAAATAAGCTAGCTAAATAAATCCATATTTATCAAGCTATTGTTCACACCATCCTCCAATATGGGTGTTAGTGATAGTCGATGAGAGCTGCAGACTTTTGCAGCATAGAGGTTTTTGATCACTACTGTCTGCATACCATCCTACATGTTCACTGGCAGCAGTTTGTCTCAGATGCTGCGATCTACACGTGGTGCAAAATATCCTCCTTTTATCAAGCCTTTCTCGCAAGGTGTCTTTACTGGTTTGGTCACACTCTTAAATGTCAACTAGGCAAATTCATCAGAAAAGCTATGGATCCAGTTCCACTTTTGGGCTGGAATAAGTGGTGGGGTGCCAAACTCAAAATGTGACACAGAACAGGGAAGCAGGATGCAGAACGGATTATTGGTCAACGTATCTAGTGTTCACCAATGGAATCAAGACTAATAATCACTCAGTTCAACATTAGGAAAATAACGCTGTGCTTGATCAGTCTTCATTCAGGACATAATGAATTCATTAGAAGGTGCTGGCTCAACTGATTCAGGTTGAATGCCGTCATAAGTAACTAATAACTTTTTTTTAGACTTTAATATTTCATCTTCAGACAACTTCTAAATAAACCCCTTCTCTAAAATGTAAATATTAAAACTGACAATTTTCAAATATGTTTACGATATGAATATTTCTGAGAATATTCACTTCTCCATTAAGTGATACACTTCCCAAATAAATAAGTTCATACAAATTTATACACTGAAAACTTTAATTATTAATTAATATTTTTTGTCAGTTTTATAAAATAACAATTATTGTTTCATTATTTGATTACAGTCTTATTGATGGCCAACATTATCTCTGTTGATGTATATCTACGCACTTACTATCATAGTAATATACTTGAAAAATATGTAGATATCGTATGTGATTCAATGTGTTCATAGTTGTGTATCAAAGTAAGAATCAATCTTTTTATAAACTTGAAACTTAATGTTATTATTTACAAGGTGAGATAAGAGACGGTGAATTGTTTGTATATGTGCTCATAGAGATGTTAAACTTGCAAAATTAACATCAGCAAAGCTATGATGAAATGACACAGTGCATGTATCATCAGCTAAAATGAGGCTAACTCAAGCATGATATTTCTATTTCTCGCCTGAGACCAGGAGGGATAAAAAGAGGTGATTTTTTGTTGAGTGGCAGTTTCGTCTCTGAGACTGGTGCAGACTAGACCCGTTGTTCAGAAAAAGAAAAGGAAAGAAAGATATAGGGGAGAGAAAGCATTTGTTTGCAGTGTATGCGTTGGCCAATAGTGGGAGTTAATTTCAGTTACAAAAGATGTTTTTTTTAACAAGTTATATTGTTCTAAGTCATTCGCACATTACGCATTAGTATAAACAACTTTTTTTATTTTTCTTAATAAGTAAATACATTTTTATTTTGTAAACTGTGATTTTATCATATAATAGTTCAAATATCCCTCTCTTTATAGGTAATTAAACAAAAATTGCAAAAAACAAAATCAAAACGTGTGTTAGTAAAAATGAATATATCTATTAGAACTTTTCTCACAAAGAGAAATATCACTATGAAACAAGGGAGATAATAAAAAAAACAGTGATTTCAGAAGGTTAACCAAAGTTTGAGTGGAATTGAATTGGTTATACAAGTAAGTACAGACATTGAAAAACTAATCTATCTATGAGTTATACGTTTTTTGATATGTTAATTTTCTTTTCAATTACCTGTTAGTTGCTGAGGCAGGAGTAATCCAAACTAAATCCAGACTGCACATAAATTAAGTAATTAACATTCTTTATTTATTTTAGGTCCCGTTTTTGCAAACCATGTGAAATAAACCCAACAAACCGAGCAAAATTTTGAAGCTATATTTTCTTGTTTTGTTTTTCAATTCGAAAAAAAACGAACGATCCAATTAGTAATAATTTTCTTTTTGGTGAAGGAACAAAAAAATGTTGATTAAGATTCTAAAGTGTTAGTTGAATCTGGTGAACAAAACGTAAAAAGAAAAACAATAACTGATATGAGATATTTTGTGTTTCATGCCTTTTAATTGAAAGCAATCTACTCCAGTGGATTAAATAAAAATGGTTCGGTTTGGAATTTTTTCACAATGTTCTAGGAATTTCAGAATCCAAAATGAAAACAACAGTGGGTTTCTATTTCATGAATACACCCCAGCCCCTCTCAGATAAATATTCTTAGATCTCTTGGATTCATGAAAATTCAGTTTTAACAAAAAGGTTTTTTTTTTTTTTAAATAAAGCATAATTTGCATGAATTGCCTGATTATGTTGTATTAGTATTGGTTTCCCGACATTCTTTAGAATCGTGACCACATGAAGGTTCATAACATCAATAATGAAAGTGATGCTATGATGAGACCCCAAGATAACACGACGTCTGCCTCGGTATCTACTTCACTGTTGAATTTAAGTATTCAGTTTCATAACTCCTGCTTTCATAGAGTAAAGATCTTCTGATATCCAAGAAGGGGTTATTAGCAAATTAGATAAAAATAAGAAATACATTTCCTTTCAGGCAACTCCCCACTTATTAAACCGAAGGTTGAATGCTACCTTGAGTGGCGAGCCAAGTAATCGTTGGTTTGTTTTACAAAAAAATTGTGGATTATTTAATGCCGAAACATGAATCGATTACAATCAGTATTATTTTATACAATTTTATCCATAGTTGGGAGTAAACTGGGGATTAATACCTTTGAAAACTGCATTTGTGCATAAATTGCCACAATAGATCAGATAGGATTTAAATTCTTCATAGTCAATTCCATTTGTGGTGTCAGTATCCATGAGACCAATAATGCACTCTGAGAGCACAGGGAAGTTCAGGCTGTTATTGTCTTTAATCTCGGCATGTAATACAAGAGAGTTCTTACTATATGTTTAGTAGTGTTCCATATTTATCGTGTTGGGGTTACAAAATAAATAGTATCCAATTAAAAAATCTCCCAAACCCAATCGATTCCTTATTCACTCACACCTTACAGACTTGATTTTCACACTCTTCACTCTCAGGAATTTGTAAAGTAATTTTACTATGGTCATTATAATCGCAGAATAATGAACTGTGAAATTATTGCAAGATTTGCAACTAAAAACCAATGGAGAAGCAAAGCTTATATACAGTGACGTATGAACTCATAGCAAGACTCCTAGGCTTCAAGCTTTTTTGGGTCTTTTAAGCCTACCTTAATTTCATGCTCTCCTAATTAGCAAGAAGCAGGGCAACACTTGTACTGTAAAGTTAAATATACAGGGTGGGCCAAAATAAGGGTCCTATCTTTAAATTTGAATAACTTGAATTTGAATAACTTCCACAAAATAAAAGTTAAACTCACCAAACTTTATGTGTGTGTAGACTGACCCTTCCGAGATTTTTTGAAATAAACAAAACAAATTTTAGCCGAAAAACACTTCTTAAAACTTACAAAAACTAAAGTATTGTTTTTTAAACTGTTTTGAGTTTTTTAAGCAAAAATAATGTTTTCTAAATGAGGGTACGTTCCTTAGGGCTAATACGGCTCATGCTTGCTTCGGAAGGGGTCCTTTACTTATTCTAAAAAAAAAAATTTTTTTTAATCAATAAATAAAAAAGTTATGAATTTTTAAAAATAGGACCCTTATTTTCGCCCACCCTGTACAAGTGTCTAGGTACTTGCATAATATTAGAAGTTCCAAAGACTTTAGTTAAATCCAAGGATTATTTGACTTTTGGTAAATATCTTTAATTATTTCAAAACAGAATGATTAAATAAACTTGTTATATATGTATGACTGGAAAGCCATGAATTTAATAGCTGTTCTGTTTTTAAATCTCTGAAGCGCAGTTACATGGTAAACAGATGATGATCCCTTTTTCTATTTAAGTTAAGGTCCCCTGTTTATGTTTCACTGTTATATAGTTGAGCCCCTTTTTGTTTTTTCGAATTTTCCAGCAGTAAGCCAGTTTATACAAGTGCTAAGTCTGCGATATGTGGATTTAGTTAGTATCCCTAGGAAGTAAAACTGCATTTTTTAATTTTTTTTTATATTCGTTGTTAAATGATTCGAAGCTTCTTTAGACTATATATATATATATATATATATATATATATATATATATCAAACTTTAAGCATTTTCTCCCTTTTCACTGCCTTCCATGCTTATAAGTGCTGTGAACTTAGTTGTTTAAATTCAAAAGAGAAGATAATTGGACATATTCTTCTCTGACCATGAAAGAACATCTCAGAAAATATATATATATATATATATATATATATATATATATTTGTGTACCCATACTATAAAAAAATGACAGCAAAATGGTTGTATCGATATGCCATCTAAAATGTTGCAACATACTGTAACATATTCATATACGATTAATAATTATAAGAAAAACTGAAACCTCCATAAAAACTTGAAAAACACTGTCGTAAAATAAACAACAATGTATATGTAGAACAAACAATGTACAGTCACTACGTATTAACAATTTATACATCGGATACAAAAATAAATAATATATAAGCACAAGTTTTAAGTAATAATCAGAGAATGAATATTACAACATAAAATAATTGAACAGTGTTGGGCCAAAGTTATCTCCCCTTAGATATATATTTTTGGTACCAAAAGCGCAAGATTTGGTAATCTCGTTCTGCTCATGTACGGAAAATTCAGAACAAGATTCTTTCTCTTTCTGCTGTTAATGTTAAGGCACACAGACGTTTGTCTTTCACATTTAAAAATTGAAATGTAAAACATAACATCCCTAATTTGCATGCTTCTATAATTGTAATATTTCGAACAGTCCTCAGACATTTAACAAAAACAAAGGACAAATGTAAAATTACTTTTCAAGATAAAAAAATGATTTTTTTTAGTTCTTTTTCTTTAGTTCTCAATTAAAAGTGACTAATTACTTGTCTCTCATAAGAGCAATGTTAGACAAGATAGATTTATTCAGAGCCACTCTAGATGGGACAAATCCCAGTCGAGAAGGATTTTTCCTCCTCCAACTGAGGATAGAACAGAGACTACACTTTGATCCTCACACTAAGGCAGTTTCGGAAAATTATTAATGAAAAGAACTCTTTAAATTCTTTCTGCAATTGACAAGTGAAGAACTAGATTTTTATTTTTCTGTTGTTATTGAAACTAAAGCTGGAGATTGCAGATGAAATGAGTACTGGTATGCAGATCCAAAAATAGTCATTAGATGCGAATAGCCAAAAAGAATCTGGTTCTTTGAACACAACAACAACCTGTATATAATTACCTAGTCTGGTGATTGTAAGATGGCAACAGGCATAAATTATGTCGCTTTTTTACTTTTATCTATCCCCACTTTCACACATGCAAATCAGTTTTAAGAGCAGGGAACTATGTGACATATAGAATATGAAATATTCTAATTCTTATGTTTTTGTAGCAACTTGGAAAGAAACTCAAACCGGCCTGAATTGTAGCCAGGAAAAAAATATCCATTTTGTAAATCCGGAAGAGAACCAACAGGTAAGAGCATTTTGATGGATAATTGATTCAAAGCGATTTGGTGAAGATCAATAAAATTTCAAGACTTTTCACCTCTTTAGGAAGGTTTCTCTCAGAAAGAAGGAAGATATTATTGTCACTGATAGACTTATGACGAATGATGTATCTTGAATAATGAACATTGTTTTATTTTTACTTAAACCGAAATTTATAAAAATAAATGACCAAGCTCATTTTAAATGTAATAAAATACAACATTGTTTCCTCTTGAATTGATTGGGTGATTAGTATGTCAGAAACCCGATAATTGTAAGTCAACTGATCAGTCAGGCTGGGAAAGAGATACACATGGACAGAAATAGCAATGTTTTATTTACTCCTCCCCAGGAGTTAGGCACAAGGCCAGGTTTATCTTACTCCCACAAGTCAGATGTGACCCAAGATCGGGTCGAGAAAGTGGGGTTTGAAAAGCCAGCGCTCGAGAGGTGAGCACTCTGGCCATTAAAAAATTGCCTGGGCAGCCCCGTCGGCATTCCCCGGTAGGGGCGCCTCAGACAGTAAGCAATAAACTTACTCCTCCCCAAAGAGGGGAGGAAAAGCCTGGGAGGGTGGACCTCCTAGAACTGCACAGGACAGGCGTGCAGTATCCATCAGAACAGATACTACACTTTGATCTTAGCCAAAAGGCCAAAAGGACAGGATGTATTATTTACTCCTCTCCAGGAGTTAGGCACAAGGCCAGTTTTATCCTACTCCCACAAGTAAGATGTGACCCAAGGTCGGGTCGGAAAGTGGGGGTTGAAAAGCCAGCGCCCGAGAGGTGAGCACTCTGACCATCAAAAATTGCCTGGGCAGCCCCGTCGGCATTCCCCGGTAGGGGCGCCTCAGGCAGTAAGCAATAAACTTACTCCTCCCCAAAGAGGAGAGGCGAAGCCTGGGAGGGTAGGCCTCCTAGAACTGCACAGGACAGACCCATAGACCGGCGTAAATCAAGCCCCGAAGGCCAAGACAATACCAGTCTATGGGGTGTAGTATCCATCGGAACGGATGTTTCCTAGATAGCATCAAGAATGTAAATAAGAAAAACAACACCTATCAGCAGAGTAGGAGCTCAGGGTCGACCATGACAAATGTTAAAGCATTCTATGCTTAGGGATCAAACTTGTGCAATCATATTACTTTGTCTTATTCATCTGATATTGTTTCATGTCTGAAGGGTAAGTTCTCTTGTACAAACGAGAATTAATGTTCAACTTTAATTACACTATTTTCAAGTTAGTCATTTGAATTTTAGGATCATCATCTTCTCCTGTATTAAAATGACTGAAGCAAAGAACTTGATGACTTTGTTGTACAGAAAACAAACCTATAATGCAGCAAGTATATTCTTTTGAATATTGGGTTAAACTAGAGCAATAAGCACAAAAAATGTAAAATGCAGAAGGATGTTAAGCAACACACACACTTGTACTAGAAACAAACTGTTTGTCTATTTAGTATCAAAATTAGGTTAGTAGCGTTAAAAATTAACCAAAAAGCATAAGCTGATAAATAATAATATTAATTAGTAAAAATCAGGGTAAATTTTCAAAACTCCAAAAACATAGCATTTATTTTGAACAAATAAAAAGGTTACTTTCTAAAAAAGAAAAAAAAGAATTAACAAAATTTTCATAGAACTTAGGAAGAAATTCTATAAACATCTTTATCTCAAGAAAATTATGCGAAATTAAAATATTGAATGATTACAATTTAGCATTCTTACAGATTAATATTTCTGTATTCTTATGATACTTAATATAATTCAAAATAAGTTAGCCATTTTCTGAGATGAAAAAAATAAATACTTTTGAGGTAAATTCCTGTCTGAATTATAACATCTACAGAAAGGGCAAAGAAAAATGAACTCATGTTTAGGAAATATCTATGAATTTCAGTCAAAAATCTTCTCCAATCTCGTTGGAATTAATTTTGCATTAGACGATCGAACGCAATAATGAGAAATCTAAAACATTGCAGATTTAGAAAACCAACAATTGAAGATCATTTACTTGAACTGATTAATGAACATAGGATTGTATTTTGAGAAACTTTCAAATTTTTTGTTGCCAACCATTTTTGAGTAAACTAAAATTTTTAAAATTATAAATCAGTACTGCTAATGGGGTCAGGCACAGGGTAACAAGGTATTGGCCTCGAATTATCTAAGTTATCTTCCTTGGATTTATTTCTTGGCAACGTTACAGAAAGGACTGTATCTCATTTCAGCCATGTGAGGCATTTAGGACACAATATTACCTTATTGTTGATGCGTCCTTCAAAGCAGACAGACATGTTCGTCCAGCTTTCCTACAAGCATGCCTTTCCAAACTCTAGCAGGCTTTGTCTCTAGTTTAGGTTTTCTGATAGCAGTTGCATAGACTGTTAGAAATAAAAACACAAAGTAACATGTACTTATTTATTGCTCATCTCTAGTTCTTTATCTCCAACTCTGGCAACATGTTCTTTCTCATTGTATTTGGGACCCTAATGTATTCCTTCTTTGGTACTTATCTTTATTGCTCTCTCCTTGTATATTTGTATATCATGTATGATGTTACATGTTTGTAACCGTTTATACATTTGTCGAAGACATACATAAACTTTTCATCTTTGAACAAATGTATGTAAATTCAACTGTTTCTTCATGATTATCCCTTTGTTTTTTTTCGACACACACAGGTGTTATCCACGATAAGACAATACACAAAAAAGCGACCGCCTGTACAAGAATGATATACTCGGACATACTTAAAAGCTAGAATATAAAATATTCAGATTTTCAAAAGTAGCTGCACCTTCAAAAGCCTCATAATCACTGACTTCCACTTTTCCTGTAATAGTCTTAGGCACTCCACTCTACCAACACCCACAAGCTAGGAAAACTCTGCTTTATATAGCTGAGGGATTCACGACAGATCATTCATAATTGTCTAACAGTCAAACACAACCATTCTTATGCAATTGCAATGTTTGGCAAGAGTACCATGTATGGTGATAAGCCAGTTTTTACCAAATTTTCAATTATTGCTATTTCCATCAAGAATGAACTGGCAGTTCAACTTTGAGTGAGTTTTATTGCTTTCAATCGATTCGCAAAGATAAAAATCTTCAAGGCAAAACATTTTAAATTTTAATTTAAAAGAAGAAATGTTGCTTTATTTGAAGAAGAACATTTTTATTTTAAAAATACTTTTTTGTAAAGATGTTTAAACAATTAATTAAAAGTTCAAGTATTCAACTTTAATGAAGATGTAAAAACTGACTTTAATATTTTTAAATTGATATCCATTCATTTACATTAGAATCAGTTTATATATATATATATATATAAAGCCGTGAGAAATAATTTATAATTTATATGAAAATCATTAGGGTGTGTGGCCGACCTACAGACTAGCCATTACTGTTCCTAAAGCACCAACTCAAGATCTGTTGTAGATGTTATAAAGATTGTGTTGGTTCCCAAATCTACTCAGAAAGGACTTATATTTTTTTTGTCAGTCTCTTAGTTCTGCTATTCTCCTGATTTTCTCAAAATTTGTGAAAAACTAATGAACCAAATTTTGAATGACGTGACACGACCATAAATGCTGAAAACTGATTGAGCCAGTTTTTTTTTTTTTTAGTGGAAAATTCTTATTTCACTTCAAGGCATATATCTAAAATGCCCCAAAATAGCAATATTTTTCAAATATCTAAAATTTCCTTTTATTAGTTTTTGTTCATTCATCCTAACACTGGTAGAGTTTGGTTATTTACATAAGGAAAATACTGATGACCCACGAAACGTCTTTTGTTTGCCACTAGGAAAACTGAAATATGCCCTTCAAATTAGTAAAACTGAACTTTTTCACAAATATCTTAAAATATATTAGTTTTTTTTTCCAAATCCAACGAAAGTAATAATGATCACAGGAAGGGAAGGGCACACACATTGCTTATTCAAATGAACATGAGGGAAAAATCATGATGGTTTCAAGAAGAATTATTCTACACCCCCCCCATATCTCCTTTCACTGATATTAAAGTCCATTTCTCTAATAATTTTGATGTTTTTTACCTGCCAACATAGAGAACATGTTCAACAAGAGATTAAATCTAACGTTTTTTTTAATCCACCATAAAATGAATAGAAAACATTTTTCTCTCGCTTATTTATGAATGTCTATCTTACCTGGACGTGGTATTCTGCCAACACCTTGTGTGGAAATAAATCATCAATTTGAGGGTTCTCATTATTGTTTAACGAGTCTTGATCATTACTGGTGTCCTTTGAAAGGTCCTGATTGATATTTATCTCCAGTTTATTTAACGTATGGTCCATAAAATCCAGGTGTTGTTGAATTAATGACATCTGAAGAAGAAAATTGTTTATTTAATCATTTTAGTCATCACCAAACAAGAAATCAAGAAAGAGGAGAGAGGCTGAAGTTCTGACTGGCTGAATTAGATCAAGCGTTGGAAGAGGAGGGCATTTTTTTATAAAGTGCTCAACAGTTGTGTAGTTGGTTGGTGTTTAGCAACAGTGGACGATTGTCCGTTCTGGAGCTGTAGCGATATTAAACATGGGATGTGACAGATGACGTAGAATAGGACATTTCCACTAAAAGTTCAAGTTTGGGAATTTGAGTTGATGTGTTAATGAAATGACGTCACAAACGGTAAGTCGACATGACAAAACGAAAGAAGTGAATCTGATCTTTCTCTTGGCTTGTGTCTGTAAGAAGAAATGAATGTGTTTTTTGGGTGGCCGAGGGGGGGGGGCTATGGAAAATAGTTAATATTTTTGTAAGCTAAGAGCAACTTAAAAAAGAATAAATTTAACAAAAAAGAGAAAAATATTAAGACACATAATCGTGTAGTTGTCTTTTTAGAAAAAGAAAGATCATTTATTACAACCGCTGATGAAGAAATAAATTAATTCAACACACCACCACAACAATTATGACAACTACTATGAAGACCAGATGCCACCACTAATTGAGCCAACTACTGCATGTCAACAAAACACAGCTGTTTCTGTTGCAGAAACAAATTACTGCTATGAGCCTTGGGCAGATGTTTGTCACAAGCAGAAGATAAAGAATCGGTCTAGTGCAGTGCAATCAAGCTCTGTCCTCGAGGCCAACCAAGAAATAGTTATGAGAAGTTCCTCGCTAGACCATTGCACACAAAGGGGGAAAGTTTAAAAACTTCATTGCATTTAAATATATAAACCATGTTTATTTTTCTTTCTTTTTTTTTCTTCAGACTTGAAAGAAAAAGTAGGTCAGAGGTGAAGGAGAAACGTTAAGCAACAAACAGTTGGTTCATTTGTATTTTTCGAGACAAATTAAGCATTATAAATACTTGTTTTTGCTCGTGTTCAAACAAAAATGAACAACTTCACTCATTTCGTTTTTGTATTTGTCAAGATTTTGGATGAAATTGATCAACTACATTCATCATTACCAGGATGTAATATCATGTATCGATCCACACATGCGTAAAAATAGGTGTCATGTTTTTTATCTGTTGATCTCATCTAAATAAAATTTGAGGTGTGTCCTTTGATGTCTAACAAGTTAATAAGTGGAAAAAATATGACCAATAAATATTTGGTGTTTGCTGCATAATAAATAATTAGCCGTGAACCTTACAATTGTTTTAATCATAGTGCTAATGTTAGTAAACGTAATAGATTATTATAATGGGCATCCATATTAGAAAAATAACCAGTGAAGCAAAACCTATGTACCTTAATAAATAAATCATTCTAGTGTAATGGGTGGCAGTCGTAGTACATGTTAATGAGAAGGTGAAAACTGTCAACTTACTCTTAATAAGACAATAAAAAAAAATGTATTGATCTAGAATAAATAGGTTAATGTGATTGAAAATAAAATTTTCTTTCATGACCAATTTAGGGCACAAACGAATGACTAAACAGTGTTTTGTTTATTAAGCTATTAATCTCATTTTACTTATATAAGTATATATAAATTTTGTTTTCTCAAACAAAGCAATATAAAAAGACAATTGGGAAGGGGATAGGCAATCTTTCTTCGATGAAACAGGTAAAGACATATAATCTTTTTATCTACATTAATAGAATGTGACTGTTAGCAGAAATTACTGACAGCAGTGTCGGATATATAAATAAATATAATAATAGAAAAAAAAATTTTTTTAAATCGGTTTCGATTTCTTTTTCTTTTAAAATTAATATTGCATCCTTAACATTCTTTAAAGGTATTTATTTTACCTTATTCCTTATTAAATTTCAATTAGATGCTTAAAAAAAAAAAATGAACTTTAAATTTTATACCTATCTCGTGTGCATTCACGATTTCATATTTAAAAGTGGAAAAAAACATCTCATTAGCCCGGTTGCACCAGCAGAAGCCAGACAATCCGAATCCGATAAGATCAGGATATACAGACACATTGAAAAGGCCAAGTCTATTGGCGAAATATTTGTATTACTATAAACTAAAAAAAATGAAAGTTTATAAAAAAAAAAAATTTTTTAAATCGGTTTCGATTTCTTTTTCTTTTAAAATTAATATCGCATCTTTAACATGCTTCAAAGGTATTTATTTCACCTTATTCCTTATTATAATAATGGAAGTTATATAAACGAAGATATAAATACATAACAAAGAATTCTATAACCCTTGAAATGGTTAATTCAAATAATACGCAGTAACCCACACAAAAATGATAATAAATCGACAAAACACTAGAAATACTTCCACAAAAAATGGGGAGAGGGTAAATCCAAGCATTTTACATATCTGGTATCTGTTATGACCTTAAAAACTAAAAGTGAGACCCAAAAAATTATTGTTTATATTACATAGCAAAGAAGAGCTGTTATTAGTCAAATGAAATCATGCATTTAGAGAGGAGGAATATTGAAATAGTCAGTCAGTAGAGCCAGTTGACAGGTAGCTGTGTGGGGAAAGCTTTCTCCCTGGCAACCTAGAAAAGGGAATGAACACTGTACAACTAATAGAATATTTATATAAATATCCTAAGACTTTATAAACCATCATTACCGTCTGGGTTATGAGTTGCTTCATAATTTTCCATGTTCTTCGCGGTCATGAAGTCCCTATTTTTTTTTTTTTTTTGCCTTCCTACGAGGTCAAAGTTAAATGCAAGGTCGATGTGGGGAAAATCCAGTTCCTCAAAAATGGCCACTCTGGATTGGAACAAAAATTTAAATTGCCTCAGTCTGGAAGGATTTTACCTTCACTGACCGAGGACAGAAAAGATGAAGTGTAGCATCAGAACAGATACCACACTTTGCTCCTTGCAAAAAGGCCAAATCTTAGTCGAGCCACTATGAAAAATCAAATTCAAAATGGCTATGCAGTTATAGGAGCTTATGTTTGCATAGAGTGTAAAACTGAATCCGGTAACAACAAGGGTCGACAAACGAAAAGAAAACAAAGCACTTCTATAAATAACGATATATTTATTTGAGTGACCTATGTAGGTAGCCTGAGCTCTCTGACTGCTGTCTGCAATTTCCAAAGGGGCTGGAAGTAGTACTCCAAAGTTCCGGTCGAAATTAATATGCCCTGGAGTTTGATTGGTCCTCATGTGACCAAATCACCCCCACAGGGGCTGCTCTCCACAAGAAAAAAAGAAATGTTAATGTTTATGACTGCTCCACAATCACATGATGAGTTCAGCTAAAATCACGACTCCTAGTGATAAAATAATCAATTGAACATCACCTAACTTAAACACACAGGCTGAAGCTACTCAGTACACCCATGACGCAGTCTTGGCCTTTTGGCTAAGATCAAAGTGTTGTATCTGTTCCGATGGATACTTCACCCCATAGACTGGTATTGTCTTGGCCTTCAGGGCTTGATTTACGCCGGTCTATGGGTCTGTCCTGTGCAGTTCTAGGAAGTCCACCCTCCCAGGCTTCGCCTCCCCTCTTTGGGGAGGAGTAAGTTTATTGCTTACTGCCTGAGGCGCCCCTACCGGGGAATGCCGACGGGGCTGCCCAGGTAATTTTTAAACCCCACTTTCCCGATCCGACCTTGGGTCACATCTTACTTGTGGGAGTAAGATAAAAACTGGCCTTGTGCCTAACTCCTGGAGAGGAGTAAATCAATACTCAGTACACCCATGAGAAAAATTGTAGGAATCCAAGAAAAATTAATAATAAAATAAGATTGTACCATTCGTATAATTTTATTTCTTGATGCATTATCTTTGCTAATGTTTTCAATTTATTTTCTCAAGAGATGTTAAATAATTCCTTCCATTTGTATGTAAATTGCATATGACTTTATTCTGTTATATACCTCAATAGACAGGTCTGCAGAAAGCCAATTGCTAATATCAAAAGAAATTGATATGTTCTATATCATTTTTTTGGCGCCCCCCCCCCAAAAAAAAATCATATAGAAATATTAATTCAGCATAGATTCGACTTCTAACACCATGTTATGTTACTAAGTTTGCCATTCCTTTTTTTAATGTATGATGCAAAATAAGATTATACTATTCGTATGATATTATTTATGTAAGTGACTATTAATATATTTAATATCTTTCCTCCTGAAGTGTACCCTTACTGTGTTTATATAAAAGTTCTAAATAATAAATAGAGATGTTTATTAAATATATATATATTTTTTTATTTATAGAAATATTATTTTCTTTATGTATAGAAATATTATTTGGCAACACATTTTCAGGCATGTTTCAGTAAAATCTATGAAATTGCTAGATTCCTTTGAGCCAAACTTTTCTCGAAAGTAACATATGTGACCGTCGAAAAGTTTGGCCCGAACAGAAACATGTCCGCAAATGTGAAGCCAAATAATGTTTGTACAAATAAATAAAAATTTATACCATATATATATATATATATATATATATATATATATAATGTTACTACAAGAATACCTTTCCCAGTACAAGTAAAATTTATTTCCCAAACAGAACAGTTTTGCACCACTTTCAGAGATAAAAATCAAGATACTAAACCTTATTCTAGAATCCTTATTCCAATTTTTATCAAAATCCATCACATGGTTTTGGTTCTAGAAAATGTCTAAAATTTAAGCCTTAAGTCCAAGGGCCAAAGCGAGATTCCCTGAATTTCAATTTCTACTTAACTGATGTCTAATGACTACGGATCAAATTCAATGCAAACATGAAATATTTGGATTTTCAAATAGTTAGTTGTGCCCATTTTATGCTCTCTAAAAACCCTTTAAAATACTCCAAAGAAACTGAAATCATTGATGTCTTATTGTTAAAATTTCACAAAAAAACGAAGGTATTTAAATTTTCCTGACTGGTTTCTGTAGCAACGGGGCACTTATTCCACAGCACATGGACTCTCTAACCTGTTGTTTTCTGTCCATACTTATGAACTTATTCAATTACTCACAACTCTTTCATTCCCCTTTTATTTACACAAGAAGATGACTCAATAAAGTTGTTTCAAATGGTAAAACGAGATTTTGTCTCCTATTCTACCCTTTTTTATCCCTTTTAACTGAAACTAAATTAAACTAAATATAGCCCACATTTGTACTCTTTATGCCTAGTAACCGTGTTCCAATATTCGAAATGATTAATTTGTTTAGGAGTGAATCCTGTACATACAAATATATAAAAATATGCACATATGTAACTTTATACAAAAAGATAAAGATATATACAAATATATTCCATGAAAAATGTCCGTATACTGAAATCATATGCCCTTAATAGGGTTAAGATGAAAATTCATATACACTAAATGTACAAAAGCAAGGAAATTCCCAAATTTGTACACTTTTATTGTCATTAAGGGTATGCGAGCACAACAGGGCTATGTATTTTACTGGTAGGAATTTTTCTTCAGCGCACCTCACATACTTCATCCACTCATGCATAGAGATTTATACTGTAGTGATGTAATAATGAAATGGTTTGGTTGATATGTAGTCATACCCTTAATGACAATAAAAGTGTAAAAATTTGGGAATTTCCTTGCTTTTGTACATTTAGTGTATATGAATTTTCATCTTAACCCTATTAAGGGAATATGATTTCAGTATACTGGCATTTATCATGGAATGTCACTACTTTTGTAAAGGCTATGCCTCAATACAATGCCTTCTCATAAGGTTTTTTGAAATTTTCTGGAAAACTAAGGTATATAGTAAACTGAAATTAAAATGCCATCAACTAGACCCTAGAACCTCTATCTCTGCCAAAAATCAGCTGAATCCATCAAATAGTTGATGAGATACAGGGTGGCACATACGTACGTACACACAGATAACATGATTTCATGATTGAACTTTCTGGATCTCTGGGTTGCCTTGACTAATGATGCTGAAATTCTACACACTTATAGAACCTATCAAATAAACATTTTGTGCAAAGTTTTAACTAATTTGGTTTATTGGTTTTTGAGTTATGATTGATCAAAGAAATGAGATTTCCAGCATAGGCCATTCTTGCAGTCTATTAAGGGATAGAGCGCTCTCGCGCCTCCCTTGATATATATATATATATATACACACATACATATATACACTAGAAGACCCATCCCAGAATAGGTATAAGCAATAAATATAACATTAGTTTTAAAATTAAATGTTTTTTTTTCTTTCTTTGAGGTATGGTATGGTATGGTTTCGGTTGCACCCCTTAAATAATAAACTTTACATAAAAATAAATGTGCCCACATTACCCACTGTTGCCTAGGATACATATTCCATAAGTCATAATGATAAGTTCAAATGTTTAGGATTTTCTCAAGCACATACATATTATTGACACTCATGCATGTGCACGGATCCTTTTAAAAATGTATTACTTAATATAACTTAAAATTTGATGTAGAGCAATTCTTTTCTCTATTAGATGTTTTGTATCTAATTTATTTAAAAAGATTTGAAGGAAGGTGCAAGTTTGAGTGGACCCCCCCCCTAAATGTTAAAATCTACAAAGAAAATAATGTGCCCATGTTACTACTCACCGTGTTACCTAGAATATATATTCCAAAATTAATAATGATCAATTCATTAGTTTAGGAGATTATCCTGTACACATACCTAACTTTATATATAGAGATAAGTTTATTATTTTATTTGCATAAGAAGTCTTTATTAATAATCAATTTTAAGCAGTCCTTTATTCGGTTAATATGAAATAAAATTGACAACACATATTCTTTGGCTTTCATTCTAATATCTATATGATTTAATGTAATGTTAACAGTAATATTATAACGTACAATAAAACAATAATTCTTATTATAATAATAATAATAATAATAATATAAATGCATAGATATTAAACCACTTTTATGGCTATACCCTGGGTATGATATTAAACTACACCCTGTAATGGAGCTATGCTTTGGGGAGGTGTGAAATACCTCTAAGTTACCATTATTCTCAGGTCAACTGTGACCCAAACAGATAATAGCTGCAATGGTCTCATTTGTCAGTTAAATAGAATCTGTCTTGAATACGGTATGAAACTCGATACATATAATATGTAGTCATGATGTTAAAAACTTCAAGCAACAAAACTGTTACCAAAATGACTGGATTCAACAATATATATTAAAAAAATCATTTATATCGTAAAACAAGAGAAACTTTAGGTCAGGAAAATAATTATTCGTTTAGACAATTTCACATTTCGCCAAAGATTCAAATTTAATTATTTAAAACAAATTACACATTAATTAAATATTGAAACCAAATCGATGAACTTCTGAAAGAATTTACACTAAAAAACCAATGTTAATCACTTGTTCCATTATAAATTGGTGAATAATTTAAATTGTCAGTATTTGTCCAACTTGGAAATATTCTTGAAAGAAGTTAAATAACCAATTAAAGAAACATCTGTTTTCAATTATGTTTCACAATTAGTTTAGTTTTAAAATTGAAAATTGTCTCTTTAAAGAAATTCAGGTTGAAATGCCAAGAGAATGCAAGTCAATAACCATAATCTATTTAGCAGCAACATGTGTGAAAATTGGCTCAGGTGTGAGGAGGACCAGATAAAAAAAAAAGAAATTTATCACAATAATTTCTTAAAAATTGTATTACTATATATGCTTCTACATCTAAACATAATAGCTAGCAACATAACAATCACAGAACAGGTATTCTGTTAGCTAATAATAAACTTAATTCATAGGAGAGAACAGTTTTTAATCACTTTTATGTCCCTTTATGAAGATTAAAACAAAGATATATATGCTACTAAATGTGATGCCCCCAGATGGGAAGTAACATATATATTTTTTTCAATATAATTATCCACGGACACTGGTTTCGTCGTTGTATAACTCATCAGCGTGGCTGAACCTAGTGAGATTCGAAACCAGGACCTCAGAGTCTAAAGCCCAAAGTTTTACCACTGAGTCAATTCCAGCTAGTACTAAATCATACTGATATAACAACGAAACACGTGTTTGTGGATAATTATATTTTTTTAAATATATGTCGCTTCTCATCTGGGGGCATCATATTGGTGAGAGAAAAATTATACCCAATTAGCATTTAGGTAGAGTGCTTTCTGTTCAAACATATTGCATGCAAAATAAACAAATAAATGATATCTACAAATAGGTGTACATTTAGTACTAGCGAGGATGGCTCAGTGGTAGAGCTTCAGACTCCAGACTCTGGGTCCTGGTTTTGAATCTCACTAGGTTCTGAAAATGAGTGGCCAATTTAAAAAAAAAGTTGAAATCCAAATGAATTCTCATCTGTGTGTGGATAGAAGGCAGAAAACATCACTATTATTGAAGTTGTGCTTTTAGTGCTACTTAATAGTAAAAACACATTAAAAATAATTTGAAAAATTGTTACCAACATTTCACTAATTAAACAAAAACCAGGCAAATTTACAAATGAGTTCATCATTAGATGAATTGAGCTGACGACAGGTCAGTTTCCAGATTATTATTGGGGGGAGGGGGGGGGTCCTTAACAACTCCAATCAGTTTCAACTAAAAAAGTCAAAATAAAGAGTAAGACCTCAAATACGCCTGTGGGGAGGGAAGATGACAGGAAGGCTATTCTTTGATGAAACAAAAGTCATGTAACTTCCCTAACCCCCTCATGAATCGTTTGAAGTCTTAGCCTTTGCAGAAAAATTAACATTTTCAGTTTTCAGAGAGAACTGTCATAAGAGAAAACGCAAGACAAGATGGAGAGAGGAAGAAAGAAAAACCATGAAAAGAGAGAGAAAGATAAAGTGAGCGAGAGGAAGAAAGAGAAAGAAAGAAATAAAATCTAGCCAAATACGTCTGAAAAAATAAGGTACGGTTCTAGCAATCTGACAGAAATCAGGTTTAACTTATTTAAAAAAACAAAAAAAACAAGGTGGATGTCAACTAAAAAGCACAATTACGAATAACTTTCCCTATTTTGAATTATCTCCACTTTGGAGAACTCTCCTGCTTTTACTAAACAATATAAATAGCAGCACTAATATTGTACCGACATTGTATGCCGAATAAGGCTTTCTCAAGTTACGTCTTCTCTCGTTTGTCATTACATTTGCATCCATGGGAGGCTCGAGCAATTTAAGCTAAAATGGAATTTGCTAAAAAGCGGAGAACTCACATCTTCAATACACAAGTGTAATGAACAACAACTTCAAGAAAAACTTTGAGATAAAAAACATAAGCATCAACACTTTTTAAGAAACAATGTATCATGCAATAAACGATCCCTTGTTATGGTGAAACGGTGGCTTTAAAAAGCCATTCATTAGACATACTGTATTGACTAATGTAGCACATATGGTACATAGCACAATCTCTTTATCTCTTCATGAAATCATCATGAATGGATTATGATTTCATGAGATGAAGACTCTGAAAGACTTTGTCGTTTAGAAGGTTGCTATGGTGTTTTACAAAAAGGGAAATAGCAATTCTGTGGGCTTCTATAAGATATATCCACCAAAATGTAATGAAGATATTTTTGGACTTGGATTATTGTCAGTTGTGTAAAATGCCGTTCTTTATGTATCTTCACCGAGTTTGCCTTAGGTTGTGCTGCTAATACTGCTTTATACTTCGTAACGTCTAAAAACCATTAGGGGGTTATCAATAGAAACTCCTTTCAACAGTCTGTTCATTTTATCTGCATTAAACAAAACTTGTTATAATACTTCTGAGGTAGTTTGTCAAGCTGAATCGTTGTTAAGTGCATTTAATTAAATAACTTTGGGACGATTTTATATAAATTATTTTGTTAGGGGGAGAAACTGGTTTCTAAGCCAAATTTGTCACCCTTGGTAAAAAAACCCAGAAAATCTCATAGTAAATCCAAGATGTTGTGACCTTTCGCACAACATGTGGTCGAGAATTAAGATTGGATTTTGTCCTTATTTCCTCTCCGGATACTGTGCAAAGACAGCTAATTTTTTTTTTTCAGTTTTAAAGAAAGCAGGGAAATATCTATGCAACTGGTAAGAGTTTACAACCAGCAAAAAAAAGGGAGATAGAAAGGCAAGAGAGGCAAATAACATTAACAGAATTGTGAAAGTTTATTATAACCTGAAACATTAATAAATATTGTGCTATCTAAATATCACTACTGGTGTTACTAATTGCATTCAATCAGAGATAGATTAATTTCTAAACAGACTGTTTTACATCTAATTTAACAAACTTTAAACTACAGGAAAATCTCTAAAATTGAACATTTTAATCATTTTCAAGACCCTTAATGGAAGCTTAACTATCGAAAGTTGAATAGAATTTAAAGAGTATAACCCACTATACCTGTATATTTTTGATTTCTTTAAATACTTTTAAGTATTAGACGCTTTAATAAGTACAAGCAAATAGTGTTTCAGTTTTAAGAACCAGCCTGGGAATAGGCATTCCTGCTAATACACATTAAAATAATATAAATAAATTTATAAAAACTTTTACTGTTTGTAGAGTCTAAAGCAGGGGCGGGCAACCTTTTCAGAATGAGGGCCAGATGAGACTTTTGGAAGGAGATCGCGGGCCGGAGTGAAAAACGAAATCTCAGAATTACTATATTTTGTTTACATGAATAAATTGTACAAAAATTGCATTGAACACTCTACAAATCTGATATTTTTTTCTCAAGAGCCTTCTGTATGTGATGTTATAAAAGGCACCGACGAAGAGGCATTTTGGAATCATAAAAAAATAATGACGGGGGAAGTAGCAAGTTGATCCAGCATTCGTTTTGACACACCTCACATAGGTTCTATGGTTCATGCTCTTTCCTCGTCTCACGTTTCCTCTTTGCCTCTCTCTTTCTCTTTTTCTATTTTTATCTCTTAATAGTTGAAAAAAAATGAAATATACATGCATCATCGCTCGCTGATATTCATACATTTTCATCCCACTGTAAATCTTAATTGAAATCTACTTTTACGTCTATGCCACAAAATGATATGAGCTTTACTGGGAGGTCCGTGGGCCGGATTGCAATAATAAAGCATAGCAGGGTGGCGGGCCGGACGCTAAGCCTTCGTGAGCCGGATGTGGCCCACGGGCCAGAGGTTGCATGCCCCTGGTCTAAACCAAACTTAATTCAGCAAAGAGTTTGATTTGAGTAATTCAATTGTAAAAAAAGTCATTGATAAACAATTCATTGTATACGATTAATTCAGCATACATTATTATTTTACCAATAGCTGGGAATAAAATTGCTGGTCCTTAACTTTCAAAGCCATATTGAACTTGGCATAGCCAATTCCATAAGTTACAATGACATCTATTTGGCCAATCATGGCCATCCATGCATGATTTTATGACACTATTGTCAATATCATAATGTCAAATTAAAAAAGTTGTCACCAAGACTCAAGGTAAGTAACATTTATAGCATATGACATAATATTTCTGCTTGCTCCTTCATTTTAAAGTTAAAATTGGAAATTTTTAAACAATAAAAAAAATAACCTGTATGATAATTGAGCTTTTTAGTAAAAACAAGTAATGAGTGTGTTATCTCCCCCTGCCATCACTACTACTTGAATCATATAAACGATCATTGATTACAACTTTTGGGGGGAAATTAATGAGTGTAGATTTTTACAAATATCTAAAAGTACAATTTTTGCCAATATGGAGTGCATTTTTTATTTCTCGTAGGGACGGGATCAGAGTTTTCTCAGGATTACCAATACTTGTTTTATGTAAATAACCATTAATCCTGACTTTTGTTGAATTTTGAGAAAAATCTAATAATGGAAATTTTAGATATTTTCAATAAAAAAAAATGCCATTTCTGTTCATTTGGGTGCATTTTAGGAAGGGAACAAACCAGAGTTTTCCTGGAAAACTTTGCTCAGTTTTCTGTATTGATCGTCATATAGGTTCATGCAATTTTTTATGAAAACCTAATGAACCAATTTTGAGAAAATAAGAAGAAAAACACAATAACTGACAGTGACAAAAAGCTCTTTCCGATTAACACTGGAGACTAATTAATTTCTACAATATTAATAATAGTTTGTAAAACTGTTCAATTTAATCTGGTTGGATTTATTTTATTTTATTTTTTAATTTTTTTTCATTTTCTTAATAGAATTGTTTTTCTGAATTTTCATGCTAAGTGTTTAAAAGATTTTTAAAAAAATAGATATTAATATTTACCTCGTCAGCAGATTGTAATAGTTCTTCTGCAACATCAGACACACCATCTTTTGTTCGAGTCATTTTTCGACTTAAAGTTTGTATGTGCAAATCTTCCTTTGCTGAAGCATTCACCTCCTCCATCTTGTTATGGTGGATGGCAGGAGAAATTGGTTTCAGTGAGATTTCTGCATTTGAGGAAAAATTTAGCTTTGATCTCGTTGAGTTGAGCGACTCTGCAAGAAAATCAATACAAATACTATCAAGTAAATTAAAAACTTTGTTCATCAAAAAAATGAGAAAAAATAAATCAATGTTTTTTTTTCTATTTTTTTTTTAACAAATAATTTTAACATCTATTTTAGATCCTATATGTAAAACGGCTTTTAGAAATTGACTTCCAAACTAACCTATCTCTGTTCAGGTCTTTATCGTTCTTCTCTCAAGTCCATCCTTATCACTTTCTCCCATGTTTTCTGTGTAATTTCCCCGCTAACTGCTAGCTCAACTATTCTACATCTATTAACCCAAGAACTTTCAGCTATTCTTTCAACTTGGCTATACCATTGCACATATCTCCCTATACTGTCTTGACATAATCTTTTTCTGAGGTCATCAGATCTAAGTATATCTTTAAGACTCACATTACACATCCATCGTATCATTCTTATATTATTTCTCTCCATACAAACACATTCTAAACCCTCACTGGCCAGGTTGTTTCACTTCCAGACTTCGTACACATACCTAATAGATTCTTCTCCATGCTCGACAGTGGTAATGCTCTGCTCGTGAGTAATGACAGAAATTGAGCACTAATGGTAATCAATGGATTAATGACAAAAAAACAAATAGAGAAAAAATTGTTTGCTTTTCTGCCCCAAAATGCTAAGATCAGAAATCACTGATTTTGGTTTACCTTATCTTAGGTCAAAATGTTCCATCTCGGGACTCCTGAGTGTCATTGTATATAAACATACATATTGCTAATCTCCTTATAACTTCCCCATATTTTTTCGATTCATAGAAGTTTGGTTTGTCAGTTTTATATCATATGAGTTTTCCTGTATGAATGTTTCCTGTATTCTTTATCAGCAGAATTGAGATAGATAATTAGATATTTGGAAATGTTGTTTAAAAACGCAACCAATATAAGTTGTCAATCATTCATTTCAACAAACATTGTTGAAATGAATGTGTTTTGCCCTGCTATACAAGAAAATATATTCCCGCGTATCTATTAACAATGTATTCAAATTGTGTGTGTGTGTGTGTGTGTGTGTGTGTGTGTGTGTGTGTGTTATTACAGTAATTGTGGAATAATAGTCTGCTTGTTGTCTGGAATACAATACCTTATTGTTAGAGTTGTTGTGATAGTTATATACCTGGTAGGTGTGTTGGGGGAGAAGGGGAGTAACATACAACAATATACCTAGTAGATGTGTGTGGGGTGTGTTGGGGGAGAAGGGGAGTAACATACAACCATTCACTTTTATCATCTGAAAGGTTAGCTAAGAAAGATTGGCATTTTGGGTCATATCAGTCTTGTTTTTCTTTGAATTATGTTTTCTTTTTCAGTTCAAACATGCCATGTTCTCATACAACCACTTTCACTAGGAATGTTGGCAACCTTAAGTGGACCCTCATGTGAGTACCTGATTCTAAAAAGAATCAGTGGGGGGGGGAGGGGGGACACTGCTTACGAAAGCGAGCAGGTCAAATGTGATAACATGCTAATTCATACAAATTTTATTATTTTCTTTTAATAAAAGATTGGTTATGATATAAAACAACATTTTGTGTGTTCTCACGTTTCGGAATCAAATGTTTAATATTGACACATCTACATGGAAAAAGTGATGATACTAAAAAAAGAAAAAACATGAATCTTACCCTGCTATCTCACTGGTAAACTTTACTCTCAAGCCTTCATAGAAAAGTTTGTAGAAAAGAATAAACTTCCAAATAACACAAATTCTTGAACAAGCAACTCCACTCTATAAAGGGAGTATTTTGCTGCAGTCACTAAAGACGTGTAACAGAAATAAAAGTAAAATAATTCTATCAAGAAAAATCGAAAATCTTTATAAATAAACAACGTTTGTCTGTGTTTATCAATAATTCTGACAAAGGGTGAATAACATTGGTTGGAAGCATGAAGGCAGAGATTAATACGATTGAAACATGAACTACAGTACCATCCAAAATTACGGAACAAAAATTAAATCTTCTGAATCTAAACAAAATTATATTATTTTTTGTGAAAATTTCACTGAATATACACATTATGTAGTTGGACTTTTACCAAGATTTTCAGATGAATTAAAATAATATTTTTAAGTTATCCACCATTTTACAGATTTCAAGTGTCAAAAATTAAGAAACAAAATATCATTTTTAACTAAATCACATTAAAAAGGCAGAAGAGATTTAACATTTGGTACTTCCACCTTTATTTTCAATAACTGTTTTGCATCTACAACTGCAGGATTTCACTAAATCTTGACATTGGGCCACAGTTATCTTGGCCCATGTATCTTTCAGTTTCAGCCACAAGTCTTCAATGTTTTCCGGAGTCTTCGCCATAACATTCTGTCCTAGAGTCTTCCATAAGTTTTCTATAGGGTTCATGTCAGGACTCTGAGCAGGCCAGTCCATTACCTCTACTTCTTGATCAGCCAGATAATTCATGACCAGCTTTGCCTTATGGCAGGAAGCATTATCCTACATAAAAAAAAGCTTTTCGATACCAGAATTGTAAAACACTGGCAAAACATACTGTTCTAACACATTCTTGTATACAGTGGTATTTACTCTAGTATTTAAGCGTACAAGTGGTGATGTACCCTACCATGATATCATGCCAAAAACCATCATGCTACGTCCACCAAATTTAACAGTTTTTTTTATGCAGCTAGGATCCAAACTTTTGCCTTTTCTTCTTCTTACAAATTGTTTTCCATCACTGCCAAATATATTCAATTTCGATTCGTCACTGAAATAAACTTTTTTCCAATTTTCTTCTACCATATAAGATGCTTTTTTGCGAACGCCAATCTAGCTGCTTTGTTTTTTTTTTACTTATTAGCGGCTTTTTTCGAGGAGATCTTGCAAAAAGACCTATTTCGTGCAACCTTCTGGACACAGTTTGTCGTGAAACATTTGTGACACCTTCCATTTGTTTAGAAATTTTACCAGCTGTAAGGAAACTGTCTTTTAACACTAAGCGTTGTATAACTCTGTCCTCTTTTGCCGTTGTCTTTCTTGGTCTACTAGGTTTCTTTGTGTTACCTAACCGTCCAGTTTCTTTATAGAGTTTGAGAACTCGGCTTACAACACTTTTTGAATGTTTCATACGTTTTCCGATTTCTTCTATTGTCAACTTTTCCTTTCTTAATTTGACGATTTTTGCTTTGTCGCTTAAATCAGTTTCATTTCTTTTTAACATGATTGATATTGCGTGACTTGCAGCAGTGATGATAATTAAAGTTTAGAATATTTATTTTCATCCTTTTATACAAAGAAAAACCTACTGTTTTAAACTTTAAACAACTATTTTTCCTTAATGTTCCTTAATTTTGGACACTTGAAATATGTAAAATGGTGGATAACTTTAATAATATTATTTTAATTCATCTGAAAATCTCGGTAAAAGTCCAACTACATAATTTACATATGTAGTGAAATTTTCACAAATATTAAAATATAATTTATCTGAGATTAGGAAGATTTTATTTTTGTTCCTTAATTTTGGACGGTACTGTATATCAGAAAAATATGTGCAGCCCAAATGACAAAAATGTTCACATATTTTATTAAAATGTATTGTCTTAGTAATAAAATATCCTATGTCACAATTTCAGGTTTATCGACATAAAGCAAACATGGACAATTTTTTTTCTACATATGGTGTTTTCTGCTTACATTGAACCTAAGATGAAAGAAAAAGACTGAATCTGCACATGTTATGTCATAAAATAACTCAAGCTGATTGGGGACATAGTCATTAGGAAAATAGGTACAGTGTTTGATTAATTTTTCAAGTTTAAAAAATTCAGCATATAAGTAAAATATAAGAAACTAAATTTATTCGATTGATTTCTAATTTAAACAATTGAAACAGAAAAAAATAATTAAAATTTTTATTTTATTTCGCAAATAAGAAAACAGTAATACATACAAAATTTAACTTTTTGAAAAAAAAGTTAAATTTTATTTTACAACTCACAACTTTGATTAATTTTTCAATCGACAAAGTAATTTTGTTTTTTTTAATTTAAATCTAAACTGCATCTAAAATTAAATTAGAAATGTTATATTCAACTTTTTTTAATACAAATTTAGAGAACACAGGTCGTTAGGAAAATAGTTATGTGATTTCTCTCCCCGCCATCACTGTGAGCATTTTTATCATAACATTTACAGATCAATCCCAAGATGAAAAACTAAAGTTTATCTCAGAAGAACAAAGCTCCACTTAACAGAAAAAAGACAACATAGCAATGTCATCACAAAATAATGATTGTAACTCCAAACTAATTTCATTAACACAAAATTTGTCACTTCTCAACAACACCAAGAAAACAAATTCATCTTCTTCCCCCCCCATAAAGAACTGTTAACTCATTATTTATGTGAACAAATTATTAAATCTCAGCAACCGATTGATGAGAAACACATTTACAGACACACATATTCGTGTATATTTTAATAATTATAATTGTATTAGTTTTTATATGTATATAAAGATTGCTCAATATCTGTGATAGAGCATAGTCAGTATGCAATGTTGATTGTCTTTCTTAAAACTTAGAACATCTACAAAATGTATTTTATGAGGTCATCGTCAATGATGAACTGATTTCACTCCATCAGCAACCCCAGTATATCTCTAAAGAAAAATGCTTCTACCTCTAAACATAACTAGCAACATAACAATCACAGAACAGGTATTCTGTTAGCTAATAATAAACTTAATTCATAGGAGAGAACAGTTTTGAATCACTTTTACGTCCCTTTATGAAGATTAAAACAAAGATATATATGCTACTAAATGTGATGCCCCCAGATGGGAAGCAACATATATATTTTTTTAAATATAATCATCCACGGACACTTGTTTCGTCGTTGTATGACTCATCAGCGTGGCTGAACCTAGTGAGATTCGAAACCAGGACCTCAGAGTCTAGAGCCCAAAGTTTTACCACTGAGCCAATTTCAGCTGGTACTAAACATGTGTTTGTGGATAATTATATTTTTTAAAATATATGTCACTTCCCATCTAGGGGCATCATATTGGTGAGGGAAAAATTATACCCAATTAGCATTTAGGTAGAGTGCTTTCTGTTCAAACATATTGCATGCAAAATAAACAAATAAATGATATCTACAAAAAAGGTGATACATTTAGTACTAGCGAGGATGGCTCAGTGGTAGAGCTTCAGGCTCCAGACTGAGTCCTGGTTTTGAATCTCGCTAGGTTCTGACATGCTGATGAGCTGTATAACGATGAAACACATGTCATGGATAATTATATTTTTCAAAATATGCTCTTAAATCTTGTATCTTGAATCTTGATTCAAATTTTAATCAAAATCCATTAAGTCTAAGTTTGGGGCCTAAGCTTAAAGGGCCTTGTTGAAATTCAAGAAATCTTGCTTTTCTTTTTAATTTATATTATTTGGACTACTATTCAGATTTTGAGAATTATATAGAATTTCGAACAGAACCCTTTATTTAATCCACATGATTAAATTGCTCTTATTCTGTCAACTATGACTGGGTAGAATTGCTAATTTTTAGGTCATTCTTATTCTTAGTTAGGAAGGTTTTTAATCTACTATTTAGAATTATTGGTTTCCATATTGTATTTAATTCTATACTAGGTCTACTTAGGAGGTTATTGTTGCCCAACATATGCGCAGCCTCTTTAAGAAATCTTACTCTCAACCGTTCTTCTATGTCTATAATGTTTACTTCATCCCATAAGGGCAGATGGTTTAAATTTTCCACCCATATGTAGTCAGCCATATCTGACTGTTCAATATATTCACATATTACGTATTAACAATGTTGTTCTAGCTTTACTTAGGTGGCGTGTCTCACCTTTGTATATTTTTGTATATTTACATAGAATGGAATACACCCGGTTCTTGGTCAACTATTAGTTTAACTATTAGACGCCCAAATTCGGAAAGATTCACCAAAAGATGGTCAGAGATTATATCGGCCAAAACGTTGTGAATATAACAAACAAGATAAGAATAGTAGTGTGAATTATCCAAATAATACCAATTATCAATTCTCATCGAAAAAAATTCTGAAACATAATTCTTTTCAATTGCTGTCCAATAATTATGAATCAAAGTTCATGTATTCTCAAATGGGATGTTGTGCCCCCATATTATGCCCCCCCCCCCCAACAAGCCTTTAAAAATGCTCCAAGGAAACTGAAATTTGGGAAATATTTATTAATTCATGCCTAATACTTCTGGTTAAAATATCATGAAAATTTGACGTATCTGAATTTTCAGGAAAGGATTCCAGTCCGCCTTTGCCCCTCTTTACATAAAACTAAATTAAACTAAATATAGTCTACATTTACAAACCCTTACGCATGGTAGCTGTGTTTCAAAATTCATAATGATCAATTAATTAGTCATGAAGTTTACTTCACACAAACATATAAACATACCTGACTCGATATATAACAAATAGATTTGTCATACGTGTTAGCCACATTTCATGCCTCATACAGTCAAGAACAATCAATAAAATCTGACAACATTTATTGAAATCCATCATCATCATCATTCTGCTCTCATTCAGAAATTCAAATATTAAAATGTTTTACAACAAATTCAAATTTTAAACCGTTTTACAACAAACGAAAATCTTAAAATGTTTTTACAACAAATTCAAATATTAAAATATTTTACAACAAATTCAAATATTAAAATATTTTACAACAATTCACTATTTGTGGATTTAAATATTCAGATCAAAACTACCTTCATTTCACTATTTTTAGAGTGAAATACTCAGATAAAAACTACCTTCATTTCATTATTTGTAGATTGAAATACTCAGATCAAAACTACCTTCATTTCATTATTTGTGGATTGAAATACTCAGATCAAAACTACCTTCATTTCATTATTTGTGGATTGAAATACTCAGATTAAAACTACCTTCATTTCATTATTTGTGGATTGAAATACTCAGATCAAAAACTACCTTCATTTCATTATTTGTGGATTGAAATACTTAGATTAAAACTACCTTCATTTCATTATTTGTGGATTGAAATACTCAGATCAAAACTACCTTCATTTCATTATTTGTGGATTGAAATACTCAGATCAAAACTACCTTCATTTCATTATTTGTGGATTGAAATACTCAGATCAAAACTACCTTCATTTCATTATTTGTGGATTGAAATACTCAGATTAAAACTACCTTCATTTCATTATTTGTGGATTGAAATACTCAGATCAAAAACTACCTTCATTTCATTATTTTTAGAGTGAAATACTCAGATAAAAACTACCTTCATTTCATTATTTGTAGATTGAAATACTCAGATCAAAACTACCTTCATTTCATTATTTGTGGATTGAAATACTCAGATCAAAACTACCTTCATTTCATTATTTGTGGATTGAAATACTCAGATTAAAACTACCTTCATTTCATTATTTGTGGATTGAAATACTCAGATCAAAAACTACCTTCATTTCATTATTTGTGGATTGAAATACTCAGATCAAAACTACCTTCATTTCATTATTTGTGGATTGAAATACTCAGATCAAAACTACCTTCATTTCATTATTTGTGGATTGAAATACTCAGATCAAAAACTACCTTCATTTCATTACTTGTGGATTGAAATACTCAGATCAAAACTACCTTCATTTCATTATTTGTGGATTGAAATACTCAGATCAAAACTACCTTCATTTCATTATTTGTGGATTGAAATACTCAGATCAAAACTACCTTCATTTCATTATTTGTGGATTGAAATACTCAGATCAAAACTACCTTCATTTCATTATTTGTGGATTGAAATACTCAGATCAAAAACTACCTTCATTTCATTACTTGTGGATTGAAATACTCAGATCAAAACTACCTTCATTTCACTATTTTTAGAGTGAAATACTCAGATCAAAACTACCTTCATTTCATTATTTGTGGATTGCAATACTCAGATCAAAACTACCTTCATTTCATTATTTGTGGATTGAAATACTCAAATCAAAACTACCTTCATTTCATTATTTGTGGATTGCAATACTCAGATCAAAACTACCTTCATTTCATTATTTGTGGATTGAAATACTCAGATCAAAACTACCTTCATTTCATTATTTGTGGATTGCAATACTCAGATCAAAACTACCTTCATTTCATTATTTGTGGATTGAAATACTCAGATCAAAACTACCTTCATTTCATTATTTGTGGATTGAAATACTCAGATCAAAACTACCTTCATTTCATTATTTGTGGATTGCAATACTCAGATCAAAACTACCTTCATTTCATTATTTGTGGATTGAAATACTCAGATCAAAACTACCTTCATTTCATTATTTGTGGATTGCAATACTCAGATCAAAACTACCTTCATTTCATTATTTGTGGATTGAAATACTCAGATCAAAACTACCTTCATTTCATTATTTGTGGATTGCAATACTCAGATCAAAACTACCTTCATTTCATTATTTGTGGATTGAAATACTCAGATCAAAACTACCTTCATTTCATTATTTGTGGATTGAAATACTCAGAGCAAAACTACCTTCATTTCATTATTTGTGGATTGAAATACTCAGATCAAAACTACCTTCATTTCATTATTTGTGGATTGAAATACTCAGATCAAAACTACCTTCATTTCATTATTTGTGGATTGAAATACTCAGATCAAAACTACCTTCATTTCATTATTTGTGGATTGAAATACTCAGATCAAAACTACCTTCATTTCATTATTTGTGGATTGAAATACTCAGATCAAAACTACCTTCATTTCATTATTTGTGGATTGAAATACTCAGATCAAAACTACCTTCATTTCATTATTTGTGGATTGAAATACTCAGATCAAAACTACCTTCATTTCATTATTTGTGGATTGAAATACTCAGATCAAAAACTACCTTAATTTCACTATATGTGAAGTTACATATTCAGATGAAAAACTATGATCATTTCACTATTTGTGGATTGAAACTATTATTTAAAATAACCACCTATCCATCAACACAAAAATTAAGCATAAACATCACCAAAAATACTTATATGGGTTATGGGGTGGGAGCAGGAGTTTCTTAGGTGTTATAAGTTTCTCCGGGCAACACTAGGACACGGGTTCCACTAATTTAAAACAAAATCACAAAATAAATAATTTAACAATTGTAAAAACAAAATAGCTCAAGTTGTCAATTTCTTTCAACTGTTGTTTTTAACTAATATATATATATGTGTATATATATATATATATATATATATATATATATATGCATTATGGCGTTGTGTATTCAAATTTTCTTAACAAAACTATACACAGAATAAATACATCCATATATATATATATATATATATATATTTTATATATTAGTATTCCGGGTATAGTTTTGTTCATAAAAGTTGAATACACAATGTCATGAATCGTCCTGTGTTTATATAATAGTTTGCAAATATATGGTGCTACTTGTTATAATTTATACAAACATATCTTGCTACACATAAACGGTTAAATTAGCCAACAGGACTGGGTATACACACAGAAAATCACAAAGAGAAAAAGAAGACATATACAGAAATCTAATGTGTGCCTCCAAAAAAGAGACCATCTGTCATGGATGTCGTCTTACCCACTTGACCAGAGAACACTGAATTTGTGATTTCTATGTTTTGTTCCAGCTCTATAGACTAAATTAACTACTTGTTCGCATGGATAAATAGCATCAACAAAAAATCAGTGTCATACATAATACATTGTCAGAAATAATTTCACATGCAAATATATTTAAACTCTAGCCAGACACATTAGACAATATTTACATATGTGTATTGATCTACTCTTCTCCAGGAGTTAGGCACAAGGCCAGTTTTTATCTTACTCCCACAAGTAAGATGTGACCCAAGGTCGGGTCGGGAAAGTGGGGTTTAAAAATTGCCTGGGCAGCCCCGTCGGCATTCCCCGGTAGGGGCGCCTCAGGCAGTAAGCAATAAACTTACTCCTCCCCAAAGAGGGAAGGCGAAGCCTGGGAGGGTGGACCTCCTAGAACTGCACAGGACAGACCCATAGACAGGCATAAATCAAGCCCCGAAGGCCAAGACAATACCAGTCTATGGGGTGCAGTATCCATAGCAAGATATTTATTTTGTATAAATAAAAATGTATACAAACATAATTATATTTACAAGCAATAATATTTTTGTTAGTATATATCATGGACGAACATATACTGCACTGACCTCCCAAAGGAGGAGGTAATTCCTTGGAGAATAGTCTCAACAAAAAACAGATATTATACTATACTATCCCATTCCTCGAATTGAGCATTGAAAGATAGTACAATAAATAGAAGTAATAGTATAGTTTCGGCTTCAGACAGATACCAAATCTCTATTTGTAATATATATAGAAAATGAAAAAAGGAAAATCAAAAATATTATATATGTATTCATCAACATTTCGTCTTTATTTCAAAACTTCTTGAGGATGATTTGTCTGAAGAAATTAACACACAAAGTACAAAATATTTTAAACAGTGGTAGTAGGACCTCTTTGGTAGGACAAGTTAGTCCTACCAAATAGACAAATATTTGTACTTTGTGTGTTATTTTTTTCAGATAATCATCCTGAGGAAGTCTTGAAATAAACACGAAACGTTGATGAATACATAAATAATATTTTTGGTTTTCCTTTTTTAATTTTCCAATACGTTGGAATATTAGTTTCATTTGTTATCATATATATATATATATTATGAAATATATTATGGCACACGGTCACACACATTACATCACAGTGTTGAAGTCTTGCCTAATCAAGTAAGATTTGCTATATAGGAAAACAAAATTATTAAAAAAAAATTTTTTGAAAACATATATAAAGTAAAATCACTTGTTTTTGTCTTACTTCTTAACGCCGACATATTTTCATTTCTTGCATTGTGATAGAGTTCTAATACCTCTCTATATACGTATTACACACAATGCTTCAAGCAAACTACCTCTCATTATATATATATATATATATATATATATATATATATATATATTTAGATATAATTAGTATTAATAAAAAAGGACTTACTCAGTATTGTATAAACAGTCCATCAGACAAGAAGAAAAAAATACCAGTCAGGTGTTTTGTTACACATTTTCTTAAAACATAAAAAAATGTGTCGCATTTAAAGAACTAATTAGCTAAAGTAAATAGATCTACGCTGTAAATGTTTCTTCTTAAAAAAAAAAAATGACTGGCTCTCACGCTAGTTTACCTGGTCAGGTGAGACCTGCAATTCAGGTAGTCTAACAGCATCGATGGATGACTTCATAATTGTAAATACAACATACTACGTTTTTCTACTCCAACTAAGGAAGGTTCACTTCCCTTTAATAAGAAGAGTGGTTTGACAAGTCTTAACTCATTTTGTGACAGAGTTCCAAGCTTTAACACACTGCACTCCATAATATAGTTTTAACCAGTGAATATAAAATATTATTTTATATTCATTAATGTTCGACTTATTATTTTTACATTTTAGTTTTAGCCCAAAATTCTAGGTCAAATATCACATATGTTCACTTTTAGAGCCGATTATTTCGCAGCTATCGAACAATTATTTTAATCAAAGTATTTTATGATAGAAACATGTGCTAAAGTCACAATATAAAAGTGAAAACTAAGAAAGTTTTATCTTAAAGAGAACAATAATACACAATTTATTCAGGGAATCTATACTGCACTTTGATCCTAGTGTTGATTCCAGAATTATCTGAGTGATTTCATTTGAATTATATATTGAAGTTATTTCCTTTTAAATTATACTGGCCAACAAGAAGAATGCGTTCTCCTGTTTAGAAGTAAAAAATCTAATTCCATCCATGTGGGGAATTTAAAATGATATCTTATCCTCTTTTGTGCTGAGCTTTTCAAAACAATCGAACATGCTCTGATCAGCTGCCATCTTTACATTGACGTGCTTATCACAGGTCCTTCAGTCGCAGTCCTAGCGACTTCCTTCTGATAAAAGTAAGAGATTCCCAGACTAGCCCACAAACATGTAAGTAACATTAACTTATACATTGCTCATGCATTTCTCTCTATCTGATCTCAGAAACACATGTGTTTATTGATTGTATTGGGGCATTAATGTATTCTTTCACTTAGTAATTATGTGGTTTTACCCCTTTGGTTATGAGGTTACGTTCATGCTCAGTACCCCCTTTTACGTTTGTCTTCAACAAGCCGTTTGTGAGAATGTGTATGGATATAAATCCAACTGTTTCTTCATTATTCTCCTTTTTTTCTCCCGACACACATTTATTATAAAGAATAACACAACATATAAAATGGCAACCAGGAGTGAAGGAGTGAGTTTTCATTGGTCAATAATAATACAATGGTGGTGTTTTTGATAGTGTTAAGTAAATATATTTTTCAGGTCTTAGATTGCATGAGATGAAAGAAAAGATAGTGGCTCATCTGTCGCTGATAGATAGCTGGTATTGAGAAGACATTTGACTTGGTTCCGGTGGTTTTAATTATCTAACTAGAGCCAAAAAGGTTTGAATGAAAAACATTTATTTTCACTTGCAAATGACTTTTCTTGCCTTATTTCTTTTTACTAAACTCACAAATAGATAGGGGCAAAGTCAGGAATTAGAGAACATGCTTTTATTGTGTTTACATGTCTTAACACCATGGTTAAAAGGAGGGGAAAAGCTCTTTCTTATCTCTTAAGTGAAGTCATTGAAGAGTTTCATAATAAAGGGAGACAACTTATGTTATAAGTATATCTATTTTTAAATTAGGCTGAAGAGTTTTCTATTGGTTAAATACTTGATTACTTTTTAATTTAGACTTGGTCATGTGACCTGTTTTTGCAGATGTAGTTGTGAGCATGGTTAAGTGAGCTGTTTTTCAATTCATCCTACTGGAATTTTGAATTTAATTTTCATTTTTCACATTCTGATAAATACGATGAACACTTATAAGAAATTAAGTGTATTTTATCTAAACCTTCCTTGAGCAAAAATATCACTTTTATCATAAGTTATTTCTTTATTCAAGCTGTTTTAGTGTCTCACACAAAGAATATACAAATAAAAAGATATAAGGTAAAAAAAAAAGAAAAGAAATTTTAACAGGTTTCTCTATGAGGACGTTTGACACAAAATCAGTTTAAAATGGGTGTAAAGTGACTTGCAACAACCAAGGCAGGTACACATACAAGAACACGTCCTCGGCTTCTTCAGTACTCATGTGGATGCCACACGGGTCAGAGATTGATCTTCTTGAACTGAATCTAATTTTTACGGTCATTTAAAACAATGCATTCTATTAGAGAGTAAAAACGGTATAAGCTATTTGTCAGTTTCTTAATCATCCTTACACCTAGATAGCAGGTAAGCAAGAAAGAACCAAAACTGTGCTTATAAGTGGATGTATATACGTTTACAAGTAAATCCTCATAATCATCATTATATTCTGTTTAACATCTGTTTTACATTTAACACATGTCACAAATTCCTAATGTGCAGAGATATGAAAAAAGCAGACTTAACCGAGATGTATAGTAGAGACATATTACACATAACTGGTATGGATCTGTGGTAAAATATTGACCACATGGTTGTCTCAAAGGCACCTGCACATAGCTAGCCTGGTAGGAAAAGGGACGACTACATGTCCAGGATGTGGTTACTTTAGTGGCTAAATCCAAACAGGGTAAAAAAAGAGACGTATATCATGGTAATAAAACTGTCTTCTCAGTGGTCAATGCCAACAGGCAGAAAAGTGGAAGTTAACTTATAAGTCACACTTTTTATAGCAATGACCATATGGTTACCTCAAACAATGACCGATTACTTCATAGTCACAATCTGGAACCCTACATATTCAGAAAGAAGACCCCAACAAGGGGTTCAGATATTTTTTAAAAGCTGTGTTCAATCTTGCATGTGTGGGGGTACTAACGAATTCTATTGTTAAACATGAAAGAACGAGCAAAAAGATAAAAAGTAAGAAACCCAGCACTCAAACATTCATACAAACATAACAATTTATTTAACATTTAATTTGTATAAATTCCTCAATGAAAGTCTGAGTTTGTGTACAGAAATGTCCCTTTTACTGTTTGTATAAAATGTCTCTTTTAAATGTTTATTCTTGGAAAACACACGTGTTTGGTGTTTGCGTAAATAGAGAAAATGAGCCGTCTCTCAACCCCTTTTTTGCTGTGTAAGAATGATAGGAACTTGTGTTCGACGGTACTTAAAAAAGAGAAAAGAAGAGAAAGGGTTTAAGCTTACTATCTGTCCTGTGTCTGATGAAGAGGAAGGGGGAGATGGCGTGGAGTGACAGTAAGACAGCAGCAGGCAGCTTCTTGCCCCATGCTTTAAGTCTGTTGACAGGACCGTCTTAATCGCTGGTCGTAGAGAAAAAGGGAAAAAGAGACTGATCTTGTCATGGCTACTGCTTTTATTTTGTTTAACTCTGGTTTTGGCGGACGTAGTAGTAGACAATCACGTTATAAATATTTTTGACATTTTTAGCATCTTTTTGCTAGAGCTTGTGGGAGCCGATTTTTATGGCTAGTTTGAGCGCTTTGCTGTTGAAGTGAATTTGCCACTGCTTTGTGTTCTTCCGCCCACGCCGGTATGATAACATATTAGGATGTCAATCCGATACATGTGATCTTGTTTGACCAGAGAAAAAGGTTAGAATAAAGCAAATTATGTTAAAATAGTTGTGAAAGAAATGAAGAAATGTGGCCATATATGAATATTCTTCCTCATAGCCACCTGAGAAAGAGAATGAACAGTAACATATTAATTTACTAATTCAACAAACAATTGCTGTCTGGTTTTAAATATTCTTTCTTCATAGTTATCAATTCATCAAATATAGATTCCAGCTACAAAGATGACAATATGACAGTCAGCAATGTGGTCCTCACATGGAGTTCAGACAAAGCCACCGAGGTGCATCATAATAATTATGATATAAAAAAACATGTAAGATTTTTAACAACTTAAGAGAAATAGTTCTAATTTACTGATAATGTGTTACTTATAAATTTCTCACATAAAGGAAGGAAGGTTGATGATATAAACAAAACTGATTTGTCAAACAAAATCATATGAGATTAGAATTAACTCAACTATTTCAAAAGTATACCCTCTCTCTGTTTGAGAGACAGAACGATAGCATATAGGTGGCCATATATTAGGCGCCATTCTCCTCATAGTCACTTGGATAACTGAGTGATAAGGAAATCTTCAAGGAACTTATAAAGCAACCCCAAAACCGTCTGATGATTATAAGAATTATTAAATTATTATAAATATTCTATATTGTTTGTTGTCATCAATTGATCCACAAGACAGATTCTAGCTCCAATGAGTGAAATCCAAAATGGCAATGTAGTTAACATGTAGGATATCCACATAAAGCCACTAAGATAGTCACAGAAAAGGAACATCCAGCGTAAGTAATGTATATTCAGTTGTTTTATAAAGATTGGATCTTTAAAAAAACATTACAATATAGGTCACAACATTCACTTCTTCTATACTGTAGGACAAGTGTTTACAATAAATTTGACCATGTGACATTTTCTGACCTCGTGAACAGCTAAATAAAAAATGAAGTGATAAGACAAGATTTCAGTAGTTGAAATTACCAGTCTATGGAACACATTACCATGGGACTGCTTCCCTGCAAGTTACAACACAGTCGTCTTCAAATCCAATGTCAACAAATATTTGCCATACCTCATAAGTAATCAATTTTTAAAAATTCCATTCATAGGTTTTGGTCCTCTCATAATATTCTTCATCATTTATAACATCAACTCTCATCCTTGAGTGGCTTTTGGTCTTGATAAGTTGTGATGAATTAAAAAAGGGTATAAAAATAGGTCCAAATCAACTAAAGTATGTTCGTTTATGTACAAGCAGAGGTTATTTTATCAAAAAGGTAGAGGAGCAGATTAGATGAAACATCTAACAGTTGTTAAGTAGAATATAAAAAATTATCAAACAATTTAAATAGAAATCTGTTTTTATTGGTTCATATAATACGCGTTTCGGCCAATGATAAATGATCATATTATTTTATTATACGCTGAGAAATACCTCAGTGAAAATAATATTTAAAAAATTTTTTTTTATTCTTTTAAACTTGCATTTTCCTCATTTATTTATTTTTTTTGGGGGGGGTGTATTTAATTACAAAATGTTTGAAACGATTGTTTCAAACATTTTGTACTTGTATTTTGTTTTTCTTCAAACAATCATCCCGTGGAAGTCTTGAAATAAAGACGAAATGTTGATGAATACATGAATAATATTTTTTGGTTTTCCTTTTTCAATTTCCATTATGTCGATACACTTTTCCCATTCTTTATCGCATATATATATATATATATATATATAGTTTGTAAAATAACACATTGAAACGTTGATGAAATGGCAATAATAAGAAGAATATTTTTTAAAAATATTTTGAAACCTGAACGTAGATATTGAAACGTTTAAGTTTATAAAAAAAAAAAGATAAGTTTAAAAACTTATCTTTTTTTTTTAAAATAAAATAATTTATTTTAAAAAACAAATATCTGCGTTGTTCAGGTTTCAAAATATTTTTTTTTAAATATTCTCCTTATTATTGCCATTTCATCAACGTTTCAATGTGTGATTTTACAAACTACATAATTCACGTAACCGCGTGGTACACACAAGAACATTTCAACTTTGTCGTCGATAAAAACAAGACGAATTTCAACTTGACTGCTATAGAAATGTCTCAGTCAGGAGGAAAAAAGAAGAAAAAAAAGAAGAAATATGCTTATATTTCTGACAAGGGTATCGATTACCGAAACTACTCAAGTTTATTAAAAAAAAAAAAGTTTTTAAAGTAAATAAATAATTTATTTTAAAAAAAAAAAAATATCTGTGTTGTTCAGGTTTCAAAATATTTTTTTTAAATATTCTCCTTATTATATATATATATAGTGATAAGTAGTAAAACTACACATCTAAAAAAGAATACAGACTTCCGAGTTCAACAGAACGATTCACGAGTTCAACAAGATGCACCTGAAGAAGATCAAAAGGTGAGAATACCATCCAAGATTAGAACAGTAGAATAATCTAAATAATCCAAGTTTTTTTTGTGATTCTTTCTGTCAGAGTACCTAAATAAGGAGAATGGAATCGTTAGTTCTTGTTTTTCCTATGAAAAAAGAAAGATTTCTCTGGATTTGCTAACTCAACCTAGCGATTATTAAATTACTCTTTTCACGTTGTATTTTTTGCTTAGTAAATCTTGTCTATAATTAATTCTTGTCGAAATTTGTACATATTATTTACTGTAAAACATCATACTCGAGTTACAACAGTTAAACAACAATAATAATAACAACAACAATAATGGAGAATTTAAAACTGACAGAAGGGTTTCATCCTTGCCACACCAGACGAATATCAATTTACAAGAAACTAGTATTAAACAATTAACTTGTTACTTGCTTTACAACAGAGTTTTTTCCCTTTATTTTCTCAGTTAATCCTAACAAATATTTAGGATAGAAATTCAAATATTTTTCTCCTTCTAGTAAACAGGTAATTTAGCAATTGTTTAGTTAAACTAGCAAGTCCTGTGAGATCTTGTTAGTTCTTCTTCCTTTACAGGAAAAACAGGCATTTCCATTCTTTTAAAAATATGTTTTCAATTATTTCATAAATTTGATCACACTATTCATAATACTATATACTGAGGAAGGCCACATTGACCGAAATATCTTATATGATTCAATAAAAATACTTAAAATATTTAAATTGTTGTTTTTCTAATTAGCACATAACCAACACTTTCATTCACTAAGAGATAGTCTAACTAGGAATTATGAGTTCAATACATGATGGATGAACTTCAAATTTGTTGATATTATATATATATATATATATATATATATATATATATATATATATATACAGGGTGGGCAAAAATAAGGGTCCTATTTTTTAAAATTCATAACTTTTTTATTTATTGATTTTTTTTTTTTTTTTTTTTTAGAATAAGTAAAGGACCCCTTCCGAAGCAAGCATGAGCCGTATTAGCCCTAAGGAACGTACCCTCATTTAGAAAACATTATTTTTGCTTAAAAAACTCAAAACAGTGTAAAAAACAATACTTTAGTTTTTGTAAGTTTTAAGTGTTTTTCGGCTAAAATTTGTTTTGTTTATTTCAAAAAATCTCGGAAGGGTCAGTCTACACACACATAAAGTTTGGTGAGTTTAACTTTTATTTTGTGGAAGTTATTCAAATTCAAGTTATTCAAATTTAAAGATAGGACCCTTATTTTGGCCCACCCTGTATATATATATATAGTAAGCTATGAAAATATATTTATGGCAATTAAGTTACACAGAGGCTCCCGCGTTTCATCCCCGGGGGGAATCTTCAGGCTAAAATATATATATCAAGGCATGGAATTCAGAATATGAGCAATCTACACCAGTGGATTAAATAAAGTCTTTAGTTTGAAATGTCGAGAAGGTTAACGATCATGATAAAAGACACTTTAAGAAGGCCAGAGAGTACAGGGGTTAAAACATTGTGAAAATTGCAGCAACCAAGATGAGAAAAAGAGTAAACATGAGTTTTCTGTTGTCGCATGATCACTTATCAATGTAAGTTATTATTTAAAAAGTTAAGTGTCTTGAATTTTTTATTTTTGTTTTTTTAAGAAAATATAAATAACCTGTAGTTCAATATTTTATCAAATAAATAAAAATAGAATAATTTAAAATGTGATTGCTTGAAAAGAATATTAAGGAATTTGGAAATAATATTGATAGTATGAAACAGTGCTGCTACCTCGTCCCAACTGGGTCAGCATTAGGTGACAACATATTCGTTTGTTTACAAAGAGTAAATATATTTTCATCACCAAAACTCAGACTTAATGTATAATATTGAATAACTTATGCATTTTATAACAAATACAAGTTTGTAGAAAGTATAAGTTATCTCCCTTTAGTTATATCTGATTCACCGAACCATGGCTCATTTTGGAAGAATCAACAAAAGCGTATGACCCAAATTTCAACAGGATTTTCATTGGGGAAATTGCCATCAGATGGGGAGACAATAAAAAAGCATCCAAAGGAAAGAATGTCTCCTGCCACATTCCAATCAAATGTTCTCAAACAATTTCTATGAAGCAGGGAGACTGAGAGAGACTTCCCTTTGAACCACTTTTGAAAAAGACTTTTACGAAGCTGACCCTATGAGCAAATCTCATTTCCACAAGAAACGATTCATGGCACCAGAGAGTCAAAGATAAGATTTGCATGTTTAAGCTTGTTCACTAATCCTTCCTTTGTATCTAAATATTGTATGAAGCAGTTAATTTTAAGTACAATACAACATTATTTATCAACTACCTATGTGTGTACATGAATACAAAATGGCTGGTATAAAATATTCCCACAAGTTTTTTAATATTGCATCATAATGACTTTCAAAATTAACTTCAACAGAATTTTAATTTTTGGATCAGATTAACACACAGTATCATCTTTTATTTTTTTAAATATGATGTTCTGTTAAAATGATGTTGGAAAAAATGTCCCATTCTATTGTTGCTTTTAAGTAAGATAAAACTAAGGAGTCTTCAACAGAAATGCTGAAGCTTTCACTTCAGCCCCTCCTCACGCACATTTTCAGGTCGAAAGTATGTACTACCATCTCTAATGAGAATACAAGTTTTAAATAATGCGATTCCAGAACACTCAAACTACTAATTTTCAAGTCAGTTTTAATTGCTTTAATAGACAAAAATTTCATTAAAAAATGCTTGTTCAAGCGAGATCATTCATTATAAACAGTTCTTTATTTCTACCATTACAAAATTAGATATCATCATAACATACAGATTAGCTACTCTAAAAATAAATAATTACTATTAAACTTACATTAAAAATTCTATATCATGAGAATTTTCACTAATTACTCATCAGACAAAACATACTGAATACTAAAAATAAGTTAGTAAATAAAAATCAAAACCGAAATAATTATTACCTCCCTTTGAACATAACAATTTATTTTATTTTCTCTAATAGATCTCATTTTATTATGAATTTGAAAGATGGAATGCATGTTATAAATTTTATCTTTTAATACATTTCCAATTAAAAATAAAGCTCTTTTTTTACAGCATTTTTTTGTGAATGTGCATTTGATACTGCAAAAAGAGAATGACATTAACACACACACATACACACAGTTTGAAGTACCTACTAGACACGATCCTTGAGTGTCTTCGGTTTCTCTGTACAAGGGTTTGTCAGGACAACGTAACATGAGAATATTTCATCTTAGAACTTAACCCTGACCAAATATTCAAAATAACATAGTATTCGAAGCGAAAATAAGATACCCTCGACACGGCTATACACTGGTTCATACGAAGAATGGCACACCTTCTCCTCGTGATGTTACCTCAAGTAACAGCACTTAGCTGGATACTCTACCAGACTAGATGAATTCTTATTCTGGAGTCCAGTAAGACCAAGAGACCACTATAACATAGGTAACTGGTCAATTGGGAAGAGGAAAATAAATGTTCTTCACTAAATCAACGTTTAAGATAACTTTAGTTGAACACTCGGATATCTATGTATCTCATATAGAGATTAAGTGTTGACCCCAAAAACGGGCCTCTTAATTTTTTAGACTTTACACTGAAGATAAATGAAATATATATATATATATATATATATATATATATATATATATGAGCAAGAAGCACTATTTCTCATTCAACATTCTTTCTGCAAACTCACTCATGAAATATTTCTCCCACTGTTAGAGTATGGTGTTCAGACCTCTACTCCACATCTAATACGTGATATCCAGCACCTGGAGATAGTTCAAAGACTGGCTACTCGAATGGTGCAGGGTCTATGGATCTGCCCTATGAAAGCCGACTCAAGAAACTTAACCTTTTCTCCCTTGAGCGCTGATGATTACGCTGTGATTTAGTTTTGCCCTACAATCTCCTCAATCGTCATTACGATATAACTCGGAACCTATTATTCACTCCTGCACCAGAGAGAGGTCTATGCGGACGTCACAAGAAACTATTTCACTGCCTATTTCGATTGAACCAGATGAGGGCCATCTTCTCAATTGAATTTTCTTAGTAATGTTCTCAACGCAACAAGCAGGCTTTCGGGTCTCCGGTGGTAGTTGGTATAGTATGGCTCCGAGGGTTCTTATTTTGGAGACCCAAAAGCTTGCTCGCCATGTAAAGAAGATTACTAAGAAAATTACAAAACACGAAAATTCTGTTGTCTTCAACCAGGCTTGCATAAATAATATATATATATGTATATGCATGTGTGTGTGTCTGTTTTTTTTTCACAATCACCATTATATTTTGATGCATATTTATATAATTTATATCACACAAATTCAAAATGCAAAAAATACATAAATAACAGACACGAATGGATGCTACAAGGCATACACACACACATCCATATATTTTGATATAATATTAATGTGTGTATGTATAAGAATATATTTCTCCTACCTACCATTATCTATATAAATGCATATTAATTTTTGTAAAAATTCGATTTCACAACTGGCATCATGTTTGGGATTTTTAATTTCAAGACATAGTTTGACAAAGATGTAAACTGTTTAAGGTTATAATTTGTGGAGAAATGGATGCAGTTATTAAGCCTAGTTGTGAAATGTGCATGTAATACTTGATTCTAAAGAAACCAGTAGGTTGAAACATTGTAATATAAGTTAAATAATTTATTATATCTAAGCTCTACTACTAACAATTCTAGAATTGAGCACTATCAGATATAAATCAAATTAAAAAGTTATTCAGCAATAAATTTGTCTTATATATATAAGATATTTGATGAGAGACATTGAGGACTGCTGCTTTGCACAAATAAAACAACAGAGCCTTCTAGGTAGTCAATAATGCATATGAAAACATATATAAGCATTATAAATATCCGTCATAGAATTATATAAAGAAAGAGGGGGGGGGGGTCAAGAGAAATGGATATAAAGTTATTGCTGAAGTAATGTCTATACGGCAGTAGGTGTATCATATTCTTAAGGTCTCATTTCGGTCACTCGCGGCAAAGCTTTGTCACTAATCTAGTTTTGAATTAAATTTGATTCGGTTTCTTGCACTCTGTGGGAACACATAGAAGCTACATTTTGACATAAAAATAGAAAAGCATTAAGATCAAAGTGTAGTATCTGTTCCGATGGATACTACACCCCATAAACTGGTATTGTCTTGGCCTTCGGGGCTTGAGGCGCCCCTACCGGGGAGTGCTAACAGGGCTGCCCAGGCAATTTTTAATGGCCAGAGTGCTCACTTTCTCAGGCGCTGGCTTTTCAAACCCCACTTTCCCGACCCGACTTTGGGTCACATCTTACTTGTGGGAGTAAGATAAAACTGGCCTTGTGCCTAACCTCTTGGAGAGGAGGTAAATAAATACATTAGAAAAAGGATACATGAAAATATGTAAGGACCAAAAGAAGGAGAGAAACGCATCCATCCGATCAGCTACAACTTAATCTTTCTTTTACATTTTAAAAGCAATTTTTATTTTTATTTGTCTTATATGATGGAAAAATAGATGATGAATCTAATGGTGTTGGTCGCATTCTACAAAAAATTTTACTAAAAATGATGTATGGTAAAATGTTATGAAAAGAAAAATCACTAATGCTTCTGATCAGGTTCAAATCAATTTATAACATACATTACTAACATCTCAGCTATAATGCTTCTAATTATTAACATAGTGAAAGATTTGAGCAATAGTTATGAATACTAACCAGACTCAAGTGATTCCAATGGTTCAACTAAAAGTTGGGCTGTCGCTCGGCTTTCCCCTCCAATGTTTTTTGCCAAAACACTATATTCAGCATCATCATCCATCGTGGCATATTCGATAGTTAAAAGGTAATCTCGGTTGCCAAATTTTTCTGAAAGAAATATTAAAAATAAGGAGTGAAATGCTACCAAGTAAAACAGAAGAAATAAAAACAGAAGAAAATATTTATAAAAACATTTAACGTTTTAATGTATATCACGTTATGAGATGCAAGACGTAATGGGATCATGTGTTATTGTGACGTCACACTTACAAGTTGAAACAGTCTCAATCTCTTTGGCATTTGACTTTGGCAGGACCATACGTGTCCAGGGTTTACTCGTGATCGGTCAACCAATTAGTCAGCAAACTTTCGGTGGATATAGGTATAAATATATGTACAACAAAGACCTCAATCTACACCAATGGTTCCTGAACTCAGAATAAATAAAAAGAATGTGAACCATGTGACCGACAAGTAACCATAACAACGCAATATCCATTATGGGAAACATAAGAACCTTTCCACTGATTTTTTAGGGGTTGGATGGATAAATAGCGGAAATTTTTTCTAAATCAGCTCACATGTTCGGCTCTAACGATCTTGTTCAGACAAACAAATAAAAAAAAACCTTTTTCAGAGCCTTAGTGAAATCCATACTGCTTTATGGATCACCGACTAACAAATAAACTGTAGAGGAAACTAGATGAAACTTACACACGGATGCTTCGTGCTGTATTAAATATGCACTGGAAAACTCACCCATCTAATAAACGGCTGTATGGCAACTTGTCTAAAATATCATCAGTAATAAGGGAGAGGAGAATGAGATTCATTGGACATTGTTATAGAAGCAAAGAAGAGGTTATCAGTGATCTGATTTTGTGGACGCCAACACACGGAACAGTTAAAGTTGGTTCACCCTATAAGACATACACAAAACAGTTGACCGAAGGTACTAATTCTCAACTCAAAGATCTTCACAGAGCCATGACGAACATGGAAGTATGGAGGAGTTGGGTCAATATGATCCGGGCAACCAGCCCGATCTGATAGATATATAGAATGATCTTGTACTGAATATCATGTATACATCACTAAAACTTTGAAAATCCATATAAATTAAAATTTAATGAGATATTAATAACTACTTATATGCTCCAAAACTATTGTGAAGAGTTAGACTAGATTTGGTGTGAAGTAATCTTGGCATGGTGAGTATCTAATGGGCAGAGTTGTGGTAAAATATCATAATACTACTAATAATAAACACATATAGGCTCCAAAACTATCGGGCAGAATTTCAACAAAATGCCAGATATATCATGGTGGAGGGGAAAAAGGGAAGGTCAAAATCCTATCATTATCATTATAGTCCCTATTTACTTGCCTCCCCACAATGGCAAAATTAGACACAAAGTCTAATGTAAGTAAAATCCAGCTCTCCAAAAACGGGTACTCTTGATTTGGACAAAAATAAAAATTGGCTCAATCTAGAATGATTTTCCCTTCACTGACCAAGGACAAAAAAGATAGTGTAGTGTCAGAACATATACTACACTTTGCTCCTAGCCAAAGGGCAAGTAGTATGAATAATAAACATTTATAGGCTCAAACAATGGACAGAAATGTATCATATATGGTATGAAGTTCTATTGGATTGTCTGATTTGTAGAAGACTGCTTTTAGCCATGAGTGGTTCAAATGATGCTACTATTATCTTCAAAGGTTACTTAGAAGACTAGCTTAAAGCTAGTCAACAGTAAATTTGATAAGTTTTAAAAGTTCAAATGATTTGTTTACTTCATTGACTTGATTTTCTTTGTAAATACATTTTTTTTAATATAAATGCTTATTCCTCACAAATTATCATCACATGATCTTTTTGATTTTGTTTGTAACAAAATGTTTCGATTTGGTAGAAATATCTCTAAAACGATTTATATACCAAAGTTTTGATGCTTTAAAATCTTTAAATCTTCAAATATTTATATTCATGAACTTTTTAAAATAAATTATGAAAATTAATCTGGTGCTTTTGAATGTGACACACACAACAGATTCTATTTCACCCACAGATGCTATTATACTTGCAGGTCCTCTCTGACACAGAGTGGTAGTAACAAAGGGATGACTTCACACACTCCTCCAAAATGCCCAAATTGAGGCCTTTTTTTTATAAGGGCTTGACAGCTATATACACCAGCCATGAACAAAAATTATATCTTAAATTAATTTTTGCTATTAAAATGTCCTACATATAAACTGCCAACGTGACAACAATCATGAATTGATGAATAAACTTTTTTATTGTTGTGCAATTATACCATAATAAGAGGACTTTTATTACACTTAACTTTTATTATCGATTATGACAAGTGCAAAAATGTGTACTTTTGTATTGAACCAAAGTCAACATTTCTCATGAGATCTTTAGTTAATTTTGGGATGTATCTGGATCTTTATGCCAAATACTGATACGGATATTATGAGTCGGGCCTGGGGGATGAAAGATGATATAAGAAGGGCTTAGCAAAATAAAGCCAATTTATTTTTATACTTTTTTATAACATACTAACAGGATCTGTGTTTTAGTATTGCTCGGGAAAATTTAGGAACCGAACATACTCCTGTTTCCACCCTTGAACCCCATATAAGTATGTTGTTTTAGGGTTAATTAGTTGGTATTTGTTTGATGGTGGGGGAATTTTAAATAATTGTTTCAATACATATTTTTTGTGTAAATAAAGAAATTGTTATATGTAGGATTTCTAAAAAGTGTGTTATATTAAAACACAAATGTTATGATAATTAGTGTAAATCTGAAAATTTGTGAATATTGCATCGATTTTAAAACACCTATAAAAATTGAAAAAAATTACCAAAATGTTGGTTTAATTTTAATTTTATTTATGGTTATTGTTGCCCTAAATTAATTGTTTAAATTTATATTTTTATTTCAGATAGTGCATATTAGTAAGAAAAATTTAAATGACATCTATCAGATTTTTAAAGAGGGCAGATTGTTGGTGCCCATATGGCAGTTACTAATGTAACGAAAGTGGCTGAGATGGAGGCCGTATCGAGAGGAACTGTCTCTAAGGTGATGACGGCCTATGAAAAAGAAAGGTAAACATCCTCCTCTAAACTAAATTCAAGAAGAAAGCTAAAGTTGTCTAAAAGAGATCGTAGAGCTCTTGTAAGGATTGTGAAGAAAGAGCATAAAACCATGTGTTTCCATTATTTTGTCCAACCCCTGTATATATATATATATATATATATATTAGTAAAAAAAAGATTGTATTAAACTGGAGACTGAATCTGGAACCAGTGTATAACATAATTTTATCCTATTAAGTATTTCTGATGAATCAACTGTGACTCTCCCACTCGACACAAAATATGGAGTAAAGAAAATCACTGCCTTTGGCTGAAAATAACAAAGTAAAATATAGAGCCCATAATCAGAAAAATTGATTTAAAGGATAATATTTGCTTTTGAAAACACGGACCAATGTGTGGCAAACAGCAGTGTGAATACAGGCTAATAAAAAAAAAGCTACATACAAAAATCTATTCCAGGAATTGAAATAGGGGAAAATCTCACTTATTTTCTATATAGACTTAATTTTTCACCTCCCAAATCAGTTCGAAGTAGACTATAAAAATAATGCCTCACACGCATCGACACACATCACTCAAATCACCTAGTCACTTCGACCGTGTCACCAGAAACTTAAAATTATTTTTATAGCCTCAACAAAAAAAAATTTATTTTTCCCCCTTTGTATGCATCTCCCAACTAATTGAACCAAAGAGACAGTAACACGCTAATTTCTCTCTAGTAATTAATAACTCTTACCCTCCTCAAACACCGTTTGGCAATTATTTCACAAGAAACTGTAATCAGGTCGAACCGTTTCAGAATTTGAAAAACATCCAATCGCGGCAAAGCTTACATAGATATTACGCTTCAAATCATTCTCCATAACACTATGTCACATTTTAAACAAAAATAAACCTTCGAGAATAAACCAGCTAAGTATTATTTTCCCTTCCAATAGTCTTCATCACTCAGAAGAAAAAAAGCGAAATACGCGATATATTTCTACGACCCCTATATTAAATTGAATCAAACTTACTTTTCGTTTACATGAAATAAAAACCAAAACAATTTGAGTGATGTAAAACTGATAATTTTATCAAATCACTCCAGTCTACAATCATATAGTTTTTTTCGTTGGTATTATTGTTTTTTCCGGTAACACATTCACAACCCAAACCCACCCCCTAAAATAAGATTCTACTTTTCCCTTTCCGATTTAAGTCGCTTTCGGAGGAAAAGGTAAAAATAAAAAAAAAAATTTTAAATTGGAAATCACCTTTGCACATTAATTTTACATAAGATGATCCCCCATTTCAGACTCATTCCAGTGTTTTCTATCATTTAACCTAAATTATTACTTTAATGTTTTCTTTTATGGCAGATATATTCCATGCTGTTGGGGCGGGGGGGGGCGATTATGTATGCTTTTACAACACTGTCACTTACGGTGAATGATAACAGCATTTACTTCACTGCACTAAAAACTTAGTATGGTCCAGAAATAGGGGGGACAATTTTACGTTAAATTTATATACTAAATTAATGCCACACTATAATTTACAAACTTATTTTTTCTGTCTTTGATTTTCAACCAATTTTGAAGGAGTTTCACACATAATCGCCACAAAAAAAGAAGAATCTTATTTTTTTTTGGGGGGGGGGGGGGGGGGGGAGCTGACGATGTTAAACTACGACCCTAAAAAAAAAACTTCACTATTACTATGGTTCATTTTAAACAACATTTTTTTTTCGAACGCACCCATATCATACCAAAGAGGTGAATACTCCATTTTTTTTTAAATAATATCATTTAACATTCTCTACATCATTTACATTACTTTTTTTTTAATATTAGTAATAGAATATCTATTGACATCGAAAATGCAATTGTGCGTAAAATAACACGAAACTTAACAAAACTATCCTACATGACCTTTGATTTAAGCGAGAAATTGCTTCCTTATTCGTCAATTTAAAAGCTTAAAAATTACTTTCGAAATGTCACGATTCTAAAAATGAATCAGGCCGACTTTCTGTGTAAGCATTAAAACTATCCTATGTGAATTTTGACTTCAGCTAGAAATTGCTTCCTTATTCGTCAATAAAGGTTTAAAAATTACTTTTGAAATGTCACGATTACAAAAATGAATTGGAAAACCTGAATTTTTCACACGCACTTCTGTTGTATCAGAACTTTGAAAAATATTTTGTCCTTCACTATTGGAACTTCTCAGATACTTTTGGTAAAAATTTTATCCTTTGTCCCCATGCTTTTAATGTAAAAAATAGAAATTATTTTATTTTTCATTCGATTAGACTTCAAAAACGTGGGGGGGGGGGGGACACATTACAACGTAAACTGATCAATTTCTATTTTTGTTCCAATTCAAAGTGCTCCTTTTCATCGGTACATACATTTTGAACTATTAAAAGCCGACCCTTTGTGTAAACATTAAAAATATCCTATGTGACCTATTTGCGTTCGGTCGGCTGTTTTATTCATTCTTTTATATTCATCCCGGGCAGCGCCGAGCAACAGGTCCTGCTAGTATATATATAAAATGATGATTGCCAACTCCTATTGTGAGTATGGCCAAGCTAGTAGCCATAGCATGCAATTGTTCCTTATATCAGCTCCAACAGCTACCCCAACTTGAGACTGGATGATCCTAATTACTGCCTTTATAGCGTTTTTATATAATACTAATACAGTATTTTAATAAATATGTAAATACTGTATTATTTTAATAGTAAAATACAATTATAATAGCATTTGGATATTAAAATGGTATATTTAATGAATTTATGATAAAACAATGTTGAGATACTTTTGTTTTGTTAACAAAGAATGATAATATGAAATTAATATTATTACAAGAGTCGACCAACAGTCACTTATACTTCATGCTCCAAACTAACATATACAACAGACTTTAATGTTTCCTTAGTGAACCTTACAAATGGGGATCATGACCAGGTTAAAAGGTCACCTGGTATGCCGGCAGATGCAATACTGTTTAGATAACCGGGATAATACAGGCATGTTTTATTTTAAAAATATATCAAAACTGTAATCCAAGCCATCATTGCTTCCCAGGTGACATAGAAAAAACCTAAAGAATATGTATGATACGAGTCAAGCAGATACTAAAATTGAAACAGTGTGTATATATAAAATAGATACTCAAATCTCCTATTGAGTTATAATTTTGAATTGATCTGATCTGCTCAATACTAAAATTATATATTTATAAAATTTGTTTAGTTTATATTGACAATGCCAACATTTTAAACTACTACTTGTGAAGAAACTAGTTGGTTGAAACGATTGCATTGTAAATGTAAGCCAAATAATTTAAAATATTTAAGTTATATTTATATATATATATATATATATATTTCTTATCTTTCTGTATTTGCTGGAGATGGGGCATCCTACCGGATGCCAGACATTCACCGGCTATTTCAGACACTCCAGCCTAGAGATTTTTTTAAAGATTATAACCTTCCTTTTAAGTGCAATTGTTTGTATTTCTCTTGCACTCGGTTCACCGGGTATACTCGCCAGATAGCTTTTGAAATTCTTTTTCATTAGTCCTGTTGTTCCTATAATTATTGGTATGATGGAGATATTCCTAAGATTCCAGTTTCTTTTCATGTCGTACATAAGACCTTGGTATTTCGTCTCTGTTCAATCCTGCATCATTAGAAACACTGACTTCAACTAGGGTTGCTACTTTCTCCCTTTTGTCTCATATTATGATGTCAGGTTTAACAGCTCCGTTTTCTAGATATGTAGCTGTAGGGATTGCATAGTCATAGTGGATGGTGTATAAATTATATATATATATATTTTCATGTGTAGACTAAAACGGTTTGTAAAGTTATATAGATTTTTGGAAAAATGAATAAAGAAGTGATCATTGGAATTAAGCATTCTATTGTTTATGTGTGTGTGTGTATATATATATATATATATATATATATATATATATATATATGCATACACACACACATTATTAATCCCTTTATGTAAAACTAGCGGGGCTACCCGGCGTTGCTCGGGGTCATAAAAACATATATTTGAAGAAAGATCGTGTGTGTAACATCTTTATATTCAAACTTCTATGTCCGCCCCCTCTCTCTATAGCCGTCTCTTTATCTGCTACCTTTCTCTTTCCTGGTCGCCCCATTTCACCGCTACTTTCTAATTTTGCCTTTTGCAAAAGCTGTTTCTTCCCCACCATTTCTCCTATTGCCCAGGGTAATAGTATGACATATTTCTATAAAAAGTAACACCTCTATCTGCGCCTTCTATATAGGTACTTATCTCCACCCCGGTGTTCATACTATATACGTATCTATCATCACCCCGGTGCGCATACTATATACGTACCTATCGCCGCCCCAGTGCACATACTATATACGTACCTATCGCCGCCCCGGTGCAGATACTATTTAAGTACCTATCGCCGCCCCGTTGCGAATGCTAAATAGTACCTATCGTTGCCCCGGTGTGAATGCTAAATACATACCTATTGCGCCCCGGTGTGCATGCTACATAAGAACCTATCGCTGCCCTAGTGCGAATACTAAAGACATACCAATTGCGCTCCGGTGTGCATGCTACATAAGTACCTATCACTGCCCTAGTGCGAATAATTAATATGTACATATTGCCGCTTTGGTGTGAATGCTAAATACGTACCTATCGCCGGCCCAGTGCGAATGCTAAATACGTACCTATAGCCGCCCTGGTGCGAATGCTAAATACGTACCTATAGCCGCCCCAGTGCGAATGCTAAATACGTACCTATCACCACTACGGTGCAAATGCGAAATACATACCTTTCGGCGCCCCGGTGCGCGTGCAATATATGTACTGATCGCCGCCGCAGAGCGCATGCTATGTACGTACTTATTGCTGCCCATGTGTACATGCTATATACGTAGCTATCGCCACCCCTGAATTCTGAATACGTACCTATCGCCGCCCTGGTGTGGAAGCTAAATACGTACATATCGCCGCCCCGGTGCGAATGCTAAATACATACCTATCGCCGCCCCGGTGTGAATTCAAAATACGTACCTATTGCCGCCCCGGTGTGAATTTTAAATATGTACCTTTCGCCGCCCCTGTGCGCGTGCTATATACGTACCTATCGCCGCCCCGGTGCGCGTGCTATATATGAACCGATCGCTTCCTCAGTGCGCATGCTAAATACATACCTATCACTGCCCCGGTGTGCATACTATATACGTACTTATTACCGCCCATGTGCACATGCTATATAAGTACCTATCACCACTGCTGAATGCTAAATAAGTACCTATCGCCGCCCCGGTGTGGAAGCTAAATACAGACATATCGCCGCCCCTAAATTTGGGCAGACCCTAAAAAATTTGGCTAGACCCCTAAAATTTTCCCCGTCCCCTAAATCTCTCCAGCCTCTAATTTTTCACTCTCCCCCAACCATGAGAAACATTTTGACTTCAAAACAAAAAAAAAACAAAAAAATTTGGCCTGACCCCTAAAAAGTTCGTCCTGACCCCTAAAATTTTCCCCGACCCCTAAATCTCTCCAGCCCCCTAATTTTTCACTCTCCCCCAACCCTGAGAAATTTTTTGACTTCAAAACAAAAAAAAACCAAAAAAACCAAAAAAATTTGGCCTGACCCCTAAAAAGTTCGTCCTGACCCCTAAAATTTTCCCCGACCCCTAAATCTCTCCAGCCCCCTAATTTTTCACTCTCCCCCAACCATGAGATATATTTTGACTTCAAAACAAAACAAAAACAAAAAAATTTGGCCTGACCCCTAAAAAGTTCGTCCTGACCCCTAAAATTTTCCCCGACCCCTAAATCTCTCCAGCCCCCTAATTTTTCACTCTCCCCCAACCCTGAGAAATATTTTGACTTCAAAACAAAAAAAAAACAAAAAAACAAAAAAATTTGGCCTGACCCCTAAAAAGTTCGTCCTGACCCTTAAAATTTTCCCCGACCCCTAAATCTCTCCAGCCCCCTAATTTTTCACTCTCCCCCAACCCTGAGAAATATTTTGACTTCAAAACAAAAAAAAACAAAAACAAAAGAAAAAAATTTGGCCTGACCCCATAAAAGTTCGTCCTGACCCCTAAAATTTTCCCCGACCCCTAAATCTCTCCAGCCCCCTAATTTTTCACTCTCCCCCAACCATGAGATATATTTTGACTTCAAAACAAAAAAAAACAAAAAAATTTGGCCTGACCCCTAAAAAGTTCGTCCTGACCCCTAAAATTTTCCCCGACCCCTAAATCTCTCCAGCCCCTAATTTTTCACTCTCTTACAACCATTAGATATATTTTGACTTCAAAACAAAAAAAAACAAAAAAATTTGGCCTAACCCCTAAAAAGTTCGTCCTGACCCCTAAAATTTTCCCCGACCCCTAAATCTCTCCAGCCCCATAATTTTTCACTCTCCCCCAACCCTGAGAAATATTTTGACTTCAAAACAAAAAAAAACAAAAAAATTTGGCCTGACCCCTAAAAAGTTCGTCCTGACCCCTAAAATTTTCCCCGACCCGTAAATCTCTCCAGCCCCCTAATTTTTCACTATCCTCCAACCATGAGAAATATTTTGACTTCAAAACAAAAAAAAACAAAAAAATTAGGCCTGACCCCTAAAAAGTTCGTCCTGACCCCTAAAAAGTTCGTCCTGACCCCTAAAATTTTCCCCGACCCCTAAATCTCTCCAGCCCCTTAATTTTTCACTCTCCCCCAACCATGAGAAATATTTTGACTTCAAAACAAAAAAAAACAAAAAAATTTGGCCTGACCCCTAAAAAGTTCGTCCTGACCCCTAAAATTTTCCCCGACCCCTAAATCTCTCCAGCCCCCTAATTTTTCACTTTCCCCCAACCCTGAGATATATTTTGACTTCAAAACAAAAAAAAACAAAAAAAAACAAAAAAATTTGGCCTGACCCCTAAAAAGTTCGTCCTGACCCCTAAAATTTTCCCCGACCCCTAAATCTCTCCAGCCCCCTAATTTTTCACTCTCCTCCAACCATGAAAAATATTTTGACTTCAAAACAAAAAAAAACAAAAAAATTTGGCCTGACCCCTAAAAAGTTCGTCCTGACCCCTAAAATTTTCCCCGACCCCTAAATCTCTCCAGCCCCCTAATTTTTCACTCTCTTACAACCATTAGATATATTTTGACTTCAAAACAAAAAAAAACAAAAAAATTTGGCCTGACCCCTAAAAAGTTCGTCCTGACCCCTAAAATTTTCCCCGACCCCTAAATCTCTCCAGCCCCTTAATTTTTCACTTTCCCCCAACCCTGAGATATATTTTGACTTCAAAACAAAAAAAAACAAAAAAAAACAAAAAAATTTGGCCTGACCCCTAAAAAGTTCGTCCTGACCCCTAAAATTTTCCCCGACCCCTAAATCTCTCCAGCCCCCTAATTTTTCACTCTCCCCCAACCATGAGATATATTTTGACTTCAAAACAAAAAAAAACAAAAAAATTTGGCCTGACCCCTAAAAAGTTCGTCCTGACCCCTAAAATTTTCCCCGACCCCTAAATCTCTCCAGCCCCCTAATTTTTCACTCTCCCCCAACCCTGAGAAATATTTTGACTTCAAAACAAAAAAAACAAAAAAAAACAAAAAAATTTGGCCTGACCCCTAAAAAGTTCGTCCTGACCCCTAAAATTTTCCCCGACCCCTAAATCTCTCCAGCCCCCTAATTTTTCACTCTCCTCCAACCATGAAAAATATTTTGACTTCAAAACAAAAAAAAACAAAAAAAAACAAAAAAATTTGGCCTGACCCCTAAAAAGTTCGTCCTGACCCCTAAAATTTTCCCCGACCCCTAAATCTCTCCAGCCCCCTAATTTTTCACTCTCCTCCAACCATGAAAAATATTTTGACTTCAAAACAAAAAAAAACAAAAAAATTTGGCCTGACCCCTAAAAAGTTCGTCCTGACCCCTAAAATTTTCCCCGACCCCTAAATCTCTCCAGCCCCCTAATTTTTCACTCTCCTCCAACCATTAGATATATTTTGACTTCAAAACAAAAAAAAACAAAAAAATTTGGCCTGACCCCTAAAAAGTTCGTCCTGACCCCTAAAATTTTCCCCGACCCCTAAATCTCTCCAGCCCCCTAATTTTTCACTCTCCTCCAACCATGAGAAATATTTTGACTTCAAAACAAAAAAAAACAAAAAAAAACAAAAAAATTTGGCCTGACCCCTAAAAAGTTCGTCCTGACCCCTAAAATTTTCTCCGACCCCTAAATCTCTCCAGCCCCTTAATTTTTCACTCTCCTCCAACCATGAAAAATATTTTGACTTCAAAACAAAAAAAAACAAAAAAATTTGGCCTGACCCCTAAAAAGTTCGTCCTGACCCCTAAAATTTTCCCCGACCCCTAAATCTCTCCAGCCCCTAATTTTTCACTCTCCCCCAACCCTGAGAAATATTTTGACTTCAAAACAAAAAAAACAAAAAAAAACAAAAAAATTTGGCCTGACCCCTAAAAAGTTCGTCCTGACCCCTAAAATTTTCCCCGACCCCTAAATCTCTCCAGCCCCCTAATTTTTCACTCTCCTCCAACCATGAAAAATATTTTGACTTCAAAACAAAAAAAAACAAAAAAAAACAAAAAAATTTGGCCTGACCCCTAAAAAGTTCGTCCTGACCCCTAAAAAGTTCGTCCTGACCCCTAAAATTTTCCCCGACCCCTAAATCTCTCCAGCCCCCTAATTTTTCACTCTCTTACAACCATTAGATATATTTTGACTTCAAAACAAAAAAAAACAAAAAAATTTGGCCTGACCCCTAAAAAGTTCGTCCTGACCCCTAAAATTTTCCCCGACCCCTAAATCTCTCCAGCCCCCTAATTTTTCACTTTCCCCCAACCCTGAGATATATTTTGACTTCAAAACAAAAAAAAACAAAAAAAAACAAAAAAATTTGGCCTGACCCCTAAAAAGTTCGTCCTGACCCCTAAAATTTTCCCCGACCCCTAAATCTCTCCAGCCCCCTAATTTTTCACTCTCCCCCAACCATGAGATATATTTTGACTTCAAAACAAAAAAAAACAAAAAAATTTGGCCTGACCCCTAAAAAGTTCGTCCTGACCCCTAAAATTTTCCCCGACCCCTAAATCTCTCCAGCCCCCTAATTTTTCACTCTCCCCCAACCCTGAGAAATATTTTGACTTCAAAACAAAAAAAACAAAAAAAAACAAAAAAATTTGGCCTGACCCCTAAAAAGTTCGTCCTGACCCCTAAAATTTTCCCCGACCCCTAAATCTCTCCAGCCCCCTAATTTTTCACTCTCCTCCAACCATGAAAAATATTTTGACTTCAAAACAAAAAAAAACAAAAAAAAACAAAAAAATTTGGCCTGACCCCTAAAAAGTTCGTCCTGACCCCTAAAATTTTCCCCGACCCCTAAATCTCTCCAGCCCCCTAATTTTTCACTCTCCTCCAACCATGAAAAATATTTTGACTTCAAAACAAAAAAAAACAAAAAAATTTGGCCTGACCCCTAAAAAGTTCGTCCTGACCCCTAAAATTTTCCCCGACCCCTAAATCTCTCCAGCCCCCTAATTTTTCACTCTCCTCCAACCATTAGATATATTTTGACTTCAAAACAAAAAAAAACAAAAAAATTTGGCCTGACCCCTAAAAAGTTCGTCCTGACCCCTAAAATTTTCCCCGACCCCTAAATCTCTCCAGCCCCCTAATTTTTCACTCTCTTACAACCATTAGATATATTTTGACTTCAAAACAAAAAAAAACAAAAAAATTTGGCCTGACCCCTAAAAAGTTCGTCCTGACCCCTAAAATTTTCCCCGACCCCTAAATCTCTCCAGCCCCCTAATTTTTCACTCTCCCCCAACCCTGAGAAATATTTTGACTTCAAAACAAAAAAAAACAAAAAAAAGAAAAAAAATTGGCCTGACCCCTAAAAAGTTCGTCCTGACCCCTAAAATTTTCCCCGACCCCTAAATCTCTCCAGCCCCCTAATTTTTCACCGATACGACCCTACCTCAACACTTCTAAAAAAAGGAGGATATAATGCATGGGATGAGGGCATCATGACAACGGAACCGATACGACCCTACCTCAACACTTCTCAAAAAAGGAGGAGATAATGCATGGGATGAGGGCATCATGACAACGGAACCGATACGACCCTACCTCAACACTTCTCAAAAAAGGAGGATATAATGCATGGGATGAGGGCATCATGACAACGGAACCGATACGACCCTACCCCTACACTTCTCAAAACAGGAGGAGGTAATTCATGGGATGAGCACATCATGACAACGGAGCAGATACTATTCTACATCTACATTTCTCAAAAAAGGAGGAGGTAATGCATGGGATCAGTGCATCATGACAACGGAACCGATACTACTCAAAAAGGAGGAGGTAATGCTCACACCGGCGAATACCGTACCCCCCCCCCCCCAATTTGGCCTGAAAGGAGGAGGTAATTCCTATCATGATTACAGAACGGCCACAGGGAGGGAGGGGGGGGGAATATTATCGTCTATTAATAATGCAAATAAATGCACATAGGCGCTCACACCGGCGAATGCCGTCCCCCCCCCCCCCAATTTGGCATGTAAGGAGGAGGTAATGCCTATCATGATAACGGAAGGGAGTGGGAGGAATATTAGCGTCTATTAAAAGGTTGTAGTGTGAGTGAATTTATTCCCGCCACTTTGCATTATTTTTCAAATTATCTGCCACTCTCTGACGTCATGATGACCTGATATAACCGGACACAATTTAGAGCAAGACCGGGTACATCCGGCAAGGGATTATGGGACAGGTGCGGATGTGATTGAGCAACCCTTGTTTCACTACACACTCTTAACGTAGGATTCCTATGTTGTTATTGATGCAACCGGACAGAAGTTATTGGATGATCTGATACAACCGGACACAATTTAGGGCAAGACCGGGTACATCCGGCAAGGGATTATGGGATGTTTACAATGACTCGGCATTTTTATCGGATTAGTACATAAATACATTAGATAATTTCGAATTTACTACATATTAACGTTGAATTTTCGTGTAAAATACGAAAAAACTGCTACCTTTTGTCGGAAAGTGGTCCGGTTGACTGTCAGCGAGTGAATCGATTTTCGCGGTTTTTAGATATTTTACATCCGGGATTTGTGCGGTCCTGTAGATGTCAACTTTTTAACATGTCGTCGGGTAGTTTTTGAGGAGATACTGGACATACAAACAAACAAACAAACAAACATACAAACAGACAACTGCCCTTTATATAAGAGATTAAAGTTGAGCACTGTTAGCAGAAATTTAAAAATAGACATTCACTTAGCTACAGAGCAAGACTCCGAGTAAGGTCGTTGAGTCCTCTAGTCTGTCTTAATGTTTACGCTGTAATAGCATAAATATAACTCAAAATTCTCCGTACCACGTGGTAATTTGAAATGACTGTGAGGGTAGGGTGAAAGCATGCAGATCCGAAGGTGACTCTATGGACCGGGTTCGCACCTCATGACCATCTGAAATTATCACTTCCTACACTGAAGTGAGCAATAAGCTCAGAACGACGTCGTATGTAGGTAAATATAATTTAATATTTGTTTATAAATATTATTATATACAGGGTGGGCCAAAATAAGGGTCTTATCTTTAAATTTGAATAACTTGAATTTGAATAACTTCCACAAAATAAAAGTTAAACTCACCAAACTTTATATGTGTGTAGACTGACCCTTCCGAGATATTTTGAAATAAACAAAACAAATTTTAGCGAAAAACACTTCTTAAAACTTACAAAAACTAAAGTATTGTTTTTTACACTGTTTTGAGTTTTTTAAGCAAAAATAATGTTTTCTAAATGAGGGTACGTTCCTTAGGGCTAATACGGCTCATGCTTGCTTCGGAAGGGGTCCTTTACTTATTCTAAAAAAAAAAATTAAAAAAATCAATAAATAAAAAAGTTATGAATTTTTAAAAATAGGACCCTTATTTTTGCTCACCCTGTATATATGTTATATATTTTAAATTGTTTGGCTCTGATTATTTGTGTTTATAAATAAAAATACAAAACTTATTTCTCTCACATTTGAAGTGGGATTGTCACAATGGCCTCGTAAGAAATTTGGGTCAGAGATTTTTGGGGGTTACAGTTCGACCGGCATTACAGTTTCATTATCCATACTGATGAGTGTTAGTGAACACGAAATATATATATATGTTTATGGATATTAAAAGAATATTTATTTATTAAAAATAATAATTATTCATATATATGTTATATAAATCTATGTGTGTGTGTCTGCAGTCAGTGCTTTAAAAATCCAAATCAAAACACTGTTCTTTCTCCATTTGGAAAATTTGTGCAAAATAATCTTGCTTTTATAAATTCTTGAATACTGATAAACACAGTTGCACATATATTCTTCTCCATTCATGTTGACAGGGATATCCATTGGAAGGGGTTAAATCTGAGGAAGGCAGAATTTGTTTTTTTTGTTTTGTTTTTTTTTGCTTAAAAAAACAGTTATGAAACTTTATTTTTGTCATCTAACACTAGTAGTTTTAGATCTTTAAGAACATTGCAATACCCAGCCCCTACTTGACTTAATATGTGGTTTAAATGAAAGTTCTGTTCTTTTTTATAATGTAGTCCTTTTTCTTATTGTACTTTAAAAATTAAGTTTGATTGTCGAACTGCTTGTCTAGGATGTCTTTCTATCTATCAATAAGTTGCTTTATGCCACTGCTAATAATCTGCTCCTCCTTTTGATAAGCGATTTCTCTTAATTGAATGTTATTTGAGCTACTCACACACTAACGTTTCCATAGCATGTTTTGGAATTTCATCATCATCATCATCATCATCATCATCATATTCGGTTTAATGTCTGGCATGTGTTGAATAGCTTTTAAAAAATTGGCTTCCAAACTTTGGAAGTCATTTCCTTAACTGAGGCAAATAAATTTATAGGCCGGATGCCGTTCCAGACACTAACCCAGAGGTGATGAGGACGAGTGTTTTTATCGAAATACAATCTCAAGGTGATTGCCCACCAAACCTAAAAAGTGCTTCATTTTCCCTGATCTGTGTTTTAATACCACTGTCACGGTGGGCAAAACTGATAAGACGAAAGCCTGCTAAGACGCAATTTCAAGTTTGATTCCTGTCTGAGGATACAAAATCTTTTTACATTTATTCAGAACTCAAATAAATTTTTTTACAGGTGAAGAAATCCTATTTTAGTCATGTGAATTATTAATGAAAGTAAAAAAATACTCCCAGGCAACGCCGGGTAAGGACAGCTAGTTTTCTTTATAAGTAAAAAAAAAAATATTCTTCATTTTTGTGTACCAAGCTTACCTAATTTACAAGAGGAGTTTCCTTTCAGCAGTTTTCCGTCTTTGTACCACGTGATACGGGGAGGTGGGTATCCCTTCACTTTACACCTGAACTTGACCATTTGTCCTTCTGTCACTTCAACATCCTGTGGAGATTTGAGGAACTCTGGTGCTTTTAGCGGTTGAGTATTATCTGAAAAAAAAAAGAAGCAAAACTGACTGTCGTGAACATTTTCTAAAGATAACTCTGCAAGCATTGATTCATCAAAATCAGACTTTTATAATTAGTAGAACCTATAATTTTTATCCATCTCTCCTGAAAGCTAACCCAGTCTAATAATATTAAACCAGCAGTAACAATGCGAGAAAAGGCATAGAATTAAAAATATAGATTTCAAGAAGTGATGCTAAGACAGACGTCTGTATATGCATTAGATTAAAAAAAAAACGTTGAGTGTTGAGAAAAAAACTATAAGAAAGAATCAATTTATTCTGTATTGTTTGATAACAGCCAGAGTGAAACACTTTGAGAACTTGCAATATAAAAAGTAACAGAAATGAACATGCAAAAGAAAACAGTAAAAAGGTTAATAATGTGTCATGAATTTCATCATGAGTTGAGTTATTGTCAAATGATATTTAATCTTGACTCATTTCGTTCATCATATTTTGTCTCTTTTTCATCCAACTATAGAGAACAGTTATCTCCCTTAGAACAGAAATTATTTTATAGGCTAGAATTCTTCTTCTTTGATCTGGAATAATCTTGGTAACAAAATATAGATGACCAAAATCTCGTTGGTACAAAAGTTGCAACGAGATCTTGTGTTTAGCAACAGGTAGTGTTCGAGAATTAAGACAAATTCTTTTTCAGTCGCTGACTTACCATCTTACATGTAAGATGGTGTAAGATGGTCGGTCAGAAAAAAGCCACAAAGAAAATGTAAAAATGTAAGTTTTGCTTTTGTGTTGAGCATTGAAATATTTTTGGTGCTTCTGTATTACAGGGCCAAAAAAAGAAAAAATTATCTTTAATTTTGAAGAGTCAAATGACAGGGGGAGATAATTCAAAGTATTCCTCCAGGATTTATCTTCAAAGGGATTTTATCGTTATGCATTTTAACTAACTTAAAGTAAAAAAAAATGTATATGTAAAAAGATTATTTAGGAATCAAACAACCAAAAAGCTTCATGGTATTCAGCACCAATAAAAAATAAAAATATTTATTGAAATAAAAAATAGAAAAATACGTAAATGAAAGGAAAAATTTATTTCAATAAATTTAATGTTTTTTTTATTGGTGCCGAATACCATAAAGTGTTGTAATTGTTTGATTCCTAAATAATCCTTTCATGCATATATATTTTTTATTTTACTTTAATTACTTCTTCTTCTTCTTCTTTGCGTGTCTTTGAAGCATGTGGTCATATGACAGTTTCCCAAATTTTTATGCAGTTCTTTTCAATAGTGTTGTAGTCTGCAAGATCTTTCAAGCTACACCGGTTGGGCAGTAGAGGGCAGACCAGGCAATGTTGCATCGTATGGTCCTCCTCTCCACATTCACAGATAGTTGGGTCAGTTTTGTAGCCCCATCTATTCATAGCAACTTTTGATCGCCCCATTCTCAGAAGGTTTAATGTTTTCCACTGGAGCCAGGGTGCCTCTGAACCGGGAAGGAGTTCCTCAGCAGCAGGGATTCCCATGTCCTTATAAGGGGAGATGGGGGCATCTTCTAGCAGTCTGGTCCACAGTTGTAGTCTGGTCTCTTCCTGAGATGTTGTTAGGGGGTTGACATGGCTAAGGAAGCTTCTCCTTGACTTCAGTCGTTGAACCGTTGGTTCACATCCATGAAGGAGATGGCATTAACCACTAAGAGCCTTTGTGATCTCTACTCGGCTGGCGACTTCCCGTCTCACATCTGAAAGGGCAATGCCAGTGAAAAGATGCAGGTTATTCAGGTTGGTAGGCTTAAAGCAGTCAGTGATCAAGCGACAGGTGTTGTTCAATGTTGAGTCTAGGTCTTTGACATGCATTGATCTCTCTTAAACAGGACAAGCATACTCTGCAAAGGAATAGCACAAAGCTAAAGCAGTGCATCTTAGTGTGTGTGCTGTGGCTCCCCACTTGGAGGTGATCAGTTTCTGCAGGATGTTGTTCCTGGAGCTGACTTTCATTTTTGTCTTCTTGACATGTTCCCTGAATGAGACGGTGCAGTCCAGGGTTACACTAAGGTAGACAGGGTTAGTGGGATTCTCAAGTTGTATTTCAGATCACATGATGTTTAGAGGTCTGTGGCCTCTCGGTTCCAGAGGTGAAACGAGCACACTTGAGTTTTTGCAGAGTTTGCATGCTGGTGGTTAATCTCATAGTAGATGAGTAACTCATCTAAGGCTGAGTTGAGGTTTGTTTCTACTGACTCGAAAGTACTCTCTTGGGATGTTACGCAAAGGTCGTCAGCATAGATGAACCGCTCAGTGTTCTGGCTCATCGGTTGGTCATTAGTGTAGATGTTGTACAGTAATAGAGTCAGCACACTACTGTGAGGTAAGCCATTCTTTTGTCGGTGCCAGCGACTTTGTTTGTTGTTTAGGTTAACATAAAAATGCCTGTCTTTTAACATGGCTCCGATTAGGTATGTGAGTGTCAGGTCTTTTGTCAGCTCCAAGATCTTTTTCAGGAGGAGGCGGTGGTTTACAGTGTCATATGCAACAGACAGATCAACAAAGACGGCTCCAGTTACCAGTCCTTTCTGAAACCAATCTTTGATGTGCTGAGTGAGATTCAGGAGTTGGCTAGTTGTGGATTTTTCAGGCTGGAATCCTGCTTGTTGGGGGATGATGGCTAATTAACTTTAATTGAATTAAAATGCATAACGGTAAAATACCTTTGAAGATAAATCCTGGTGGAACACTTTGAATTATCTCCCCCTGTTATTTGACTCTTCAAAATTAAAGATAAAATTTTTTTTTCGGCCCTGTAATACAGAAGCATCATATTTATTATACCCCATTAATTAAACACAAGTTACAATTTCTTTCCAGCTATGGGTAAAATAGCAAGTTCATACTTAGACCAATGTTTAAGTGTCATCACACTTACTAATTGATAGACAAATTTACATTTCTGTCATAATCTAACATCTCTAAATAATGCACTTAAGCCATCGTCGATCTTTTATAAGATATTTTTATAAAATGTTTCATCATCATGGGATTCTTATAATTGAATTAGAAGAGAGGACTTATTACAGCAACATTACCAACAAAGAAATAATAGTTGCAAAATTTCACAAGTTTGTATAAATGACTCTAAAATAGAAGTTTATAAACCTGTTAAATTCTATTGTGGAATTCATTTTTGTTATATGAAAAAACATGTTTGTTTGAGTTCTTTTATAATTTAGTGACACACTACAATCTTCTGGATATACATACTAAAATTCACTGTAATTATTTTACTGGATTTATTTACCATTGCTGGAACTCAATAAGGATACTTTGTTTTCTCTACATTCACTTTTGTCTTTTCATTGGCTCAGCAGAATTCAATTAAAAGTATACACTATTATTATATTCCACGAGAGTATCAAAAAAAGTGATGGAGATCAATGCTACATTTTCTGAACAAATCAATGAAGCAGTAAAAAGTCGGTAATACTTTTATATAACAATCAAATTTATTTAATCAATGGACTATTTACATCATACTCACCAAAATTAGCGTCATACCCATACCAGTGGTCACCTATTCCTACTTTTGATTGAGTGACAATTTAAAGTTCTCACACACACACATATATATATATATATATATATATATATATATATATATATATAATATTTATAAATAAATATTAATTATTTATTACCTACAGACATCGATGTTTCATGCTTACGCAATCTTCAGTGCAGAAGTTAATTTCCGACTGTCGGCGGGCGCGAACTCACATCACCAATCGATACTGATTCGCAGTCAAGAGTGTTTCCCCGTTGGCCACCACAAATTAGCTTGGAATTAAGGAGGAATTTAACTTTGTAAATACCAAGTCGGCAGGCATTTTAAAACTAGCAGCGAATAGTAATCTACAAACTGTCTTGGATTGTTCAATGAAGCTAGTAGTACTGCTTGATATTAAACTCTCTCAGAGTGCCCGGCCCTAGCAATATATATATATATATATATATATATATATATAGTGAATGCTTTTATTCAAACATGTACAAGGTCTGCTACACTGGCATATCGATGTTATCGATCTACAGCTCTCAAGAGCTGAGGTCTCATCAGGCAGAGAATTATTTTTTGATCCAACCTGGTTGCTCCAGGTTGGATCAAAAAATAATTCTCTGCCTGATGAGACCTCAGCTCTTGAGAGCTGTAGATCGATAACATCGATATGCCAGTGTAGCAGACCTTGTACATGTTTGAATAAAAGCATTCACAATACAGCTCGATATTTTTTATTGAGCACTCTTTTATAAACCCGATTTGATTCCCTTTGGATTTCTACCCTGTGGATTTTAAACTACCTGGATTACTATATATATATATATATATATATATATATATATATATAAATTTTTCTCAGTTTGAGAAAAAAATTATTAGGAGCTTGCCTGTTCTCTTCCCATTCACAAATTACGGTAATTGTCGGATGGGCAGTGTACAGGAAAACTTTCTTTGAAGTGATTGTATATTTATTTATATGTTCATAATTTCTTCTCACAGATACACAATGGCTATTATAGTAAAGGTGATTATCACCATGTCTGCTCCTTTAACAGTAGCAAAAAGCTGCTACACTTATAATCAACAAAATGTTCGACAATATATTACAACATCTATGACTTTTACGTACCTTCTATGTTAAGGATAAAATATTCTGAGCATTTGCCCTTTTCATTAACTGCAATACACATGTATTGTCCAGCCTCGGCCTTGCTGGGATAATGGATGGTCAGTGTGTGTTTCTTCATATCCTCATCTTTTGTCATCTCATATTTCTCAGCTTCTTCCAACTCGTGCACTTCAGACTCAATCCTAAACCAGAAAATATCTAAGAAAAAAAAGAAATGGAAACTAAATAAATTTGAAATGACATCAAGAAGATTTATTGCACTGTCAATTGTTAAGAGTAATATAATATATATACAGGGTGGGCCAAAATAAGGGTCCTATCTTTAAATTTGAATAACTTGAATTTGAATAACTTCCACAAAATAAAAGTTAAACTCACCAAACTTTATGTGTGTGTTAACTGGCCCGTTCCGAGATTTTTTGAAATAAACAAAACAAATTTTAGCCGAAAAACACTTCTTAAAACTTACAAAAACTAAAGTATTGTTTTTTACACTGTTTTGAGTTTTTTAAGCAAAAATAATGTTTTCTAAATGAGGGTACGTTCCTTAGGGCTAATACGGCTCATGCTTGCTTCGGAAGGGGTCCTTTACTTATTCTAAAAATAAAAAATTTAAAAAAATCAATAAATAAAAAAGTTATGAATTTTTAAAAATAGGACCCTTATTTTTGCCCACCCTGTATATATATATATATATACATATATATATATACATATTATAATGTTAACAAGTATTATAATATATACTTATTATAATATATATATATATATATATATACTTATTATAATGTTAACAAGAGTATTATAATATATACTTACTATAATATATATATATATATATTATTATATCTAAAAAAAGAAGAAATAGAAACTAAATAAATGTGAAATGACATCAAGAAAATGTATTGCACTGTCAATTGTTAACAAGAGTAATATAATATATATGTAAAATAAAAATGGAATAAAGAATAAGCAAATCAACAACTAGCAAAAATAAACTCAAAAACATATATTGAATAGTTCTACAAAAATATTTCAATTGTTAGGACAATCATCATCAGTTGGCAGCAGAACTTTAATTAAAAACAAAACAGTTTCAAATTTGTACAAAGAACGCAATTTGGAAAAAAAATATAGTCACATGTAATAAACAGTAGAAAGGGAGAAAGAAAGAAAGAAATGTTAAAAAAGAAAAAGAAAGAAATCAGCAGTTAGCTTTGATTTAGCATGTAAAACCGACCGGAACACTGTAAGTGAATTAAAGTGGAGAAGGAAGATTAGTAATTTAAAATGAATGCCAGCAGGGAATTAAACAAAGAAGTATGATAATAGGCTTTTATCTTAAAGCTCTGCGTATTTGTAGCCCTGAATATCTCTCTCAAGAATATAGTAAAATAGAATCCTCTCTCACAACTTTAAAATACCCCAAACATGTCATTCTCTCCGCTAAAAAGAAAGCTATCCAAATACATCTAAAAAATATAAAAAATACGAAAACAGCTCCTAATACTACACAACCTATACTAAGAAATGTTTTCCTCCCTACTAATTCTTGCAACAAACATCTCTTTCCCAACATGGTTTCAGAATTATCCAAGCTACCTCACTTACTATTAAAAACATTTTAAAAAACATAAAAACAAAAATAAAGTCCTTACATCTCCCACTCCAGCTGGAATTTATACTATACCATGCGCCGATTGCGGAAAAATATATTTTGGTGAGACACAACGTCCGTTAAAGAAACGAATCTATGAACACAATCGTGCTATAAAAAACTGTGACACCTCAAACGCATTATGTACCCACATGATTTCTTTCGGTAATCACTTCAATACACAGAGGGCGATTTCAATAAAACGTATACATGACACTAAACTCTGTCGTCTCATAAAATCATGTTTAATCCTAGATCATAATAACACAATTATTCAAAGACTAGAGTTTTATAATATTTCGTCATCATCTGCCGGATCGATTCTAATCGAAATGGACCTAAATCAATATGATAACGGATAACTTCTACAACTTTGAGTCCGTCTTCCTCCTCCTCCTCTGTTTTATTCCCTGCTGGCATTCATTTTAAATTACTACTAATCTTCCTTCCCCACTTTAATTCACTTACAGCGTTCCAATCAGCTTTTACATGCTAAATTAAAGCTAACTGCTGATTTTTTCTTTCTTTTTCTTTTTTCACATTTCTTTCTTTCTTTCTCCCTTTCTACTGTTTATTACACGTGACTATATTTTTTTTCCAAATTGCGTTCTTTGTACAAATTTAAAACTTTTCTGTTTTTAATTAAAGTTCTGCTGCCAACTGATGATGATTGTAGAACTATTCAATATGTGTTTTTGAGTTTATATTTTTGCTAGTTGTTGATGTGCTTATCCTTTATTCCATTTTTAATATACATTTTGTCTGAACATTATTTCTTTTATTCCTCAAATATATATACATATAATAATGTTAAGAGTATTATAATATATTAAGTCCCTTACTATCCACCAAGCTCCAGCCCCTGTCTCATCGCCATAATGTTGCATCCTTGTGCTTGTTTTACAAGTACTTCAATGTAATGTGCTCCAATGAACTTGCTGCTCTGGTGGCCCCTCAACGTAAATACTCTCAACCAACCTGACAATCAGCTAAATCCCATCCATTCACTGTGGAGGTCACCAGATGTCGTTGAGCCTTCTACTCCAATAGCTTCTTTCCTCCAGCTTCCAGTCTTTGGAACTCCCTTCCTGCTCCCTGTTTCCCCAACTGTACCGACATGCAGAAATTTAAAACTAATGGGTACAAGCATCTCGCTGCACAGCTCCCAATTTAGGATGACCTCCTAAACTTTCACCCTAATTCTCAGTAGCCCCTTACGTCTATAGTAACAACTTGTTTTGTTTGGGGTGAACTAAGTTGAAAAAAATGAAATAAAAAATAACATATATATATATATACTATTTCGAAACGGGAAGAAATATACTCTGAATTCAAAGTCTTTACTCAATTAGGAAGACTTCCACATATATCCGACGCTAAGGTCAGTGATCTTAAGACAAAATTAAATGACTTCGCTCCTTCATACGCAGGTACACCTGTTTCTTTTTGCGAAACAAAATGGCGAAGTGAACATTTCCGTACAATTAAAGCACTTAGCCATGATAAATCTTTAGTTATCACAAAACCTGATAAAGGCTCAGGGGTCATCATCCTTGATCATCAAGACTATGTTAACAAAATGATGACTATCCTGGGGGATACTTCCAAGTTTGTTCAGTTGGGTCCGATAAATACACATGATTCCCCTATATCTATCGACACCAAGTTCCAAAAACGTCTGCTTAAATGGGTTAATAGTGGAGCTCTTCCCACTAGTATTTCTAATTTAATCAAACTTTCTGGTTCTATCCGTCCCCGCCTCTATGGTCTACCTAAAACCCATAAAGATGGGGTACCGTTAAGACCCATATTATCTATGATAGGGTCCTCACAGCATAAGGTAGCTAAATTGCTTACAACAATTTTAGAACCAGTTTTGGAACGCTATAGTTCTTTTTGTATTAAAGATGCATTCTCATTCTCGAACTTTATACAAAATTATTCTCACAAATTGATGTGTTCCTTTGATATATCAAGTCTTTTTACCTGTGTTCCTCTTATGGAGACGATTGGGATATATGCAGATATTTTTGTGAAATTTATAAAATTCGCCACGATGTCAGTTGAATTTAGTTTTAACGACATTATATACAGACAAATTGATGGGGTATCTATGGGTTCTTCTTTGGGGCCTGCATTGGCCAACATCTTTGTTGGTTTTCATCAAGAAGGTCTGCTATAAGGTTTTGAAAGACCAGACGTTTATTTGCTCTATGTTAACGACACATTTTGTTTGTTAATGAGACGGAAGCGGACTTTTTTTCACGTCCCTCAACAATATTCATCCAGTTCTTAAGTTTACTTTAAATAAAGAAGCCAATTCTTCACTTCCATTTCTGGATGTGGTAGTTAGTAAAGCTTCCTCCGGTTTTTAACTACAGTATACCGGAAACTAACTTTCACTGGTCTCTACATGCGTTGGAACTCATTTTGTCTCACAAAACAAAAGTTTAATTTAATTAAGACCCTTACACATAGGGGCTTAATGATTTGTTCTCAGACCAAACTGGATGATGATATCAAATTTATTATCAAGACTATCACTTAGACATTGTTGAATCCACTATAAACAATAACATTTTATAAAGCTAAATAAACTTCTGATAATAGATGTCCTATTTACCTTTGCCTACCTTGGCTAGGTAACATAAGTGATGGATTCGCCAAACAAATGTCTTTGTCTGTACAAAAATGTTACTTTGCTGTGAATACGCGTGTTGTTTTTTCTACCAGACCTATTTTGTCGTGGATTCGAAAAAATAGTCTTCCTCTCCACCCCCACCATAACAATTCTATTATTTATTTATTTATTTATTTAAATGTAGTTGCAGTTTGCACTACATTGGGCAGACATCGCAAAGATTGGACATCCAGGTCAAGCAACACATGCCCACAAAAATTCGTCAGGCAAATTACTTACCACATATGGTTCTTCCATCGCTGAACATCTCATAAATAACCGTTCCTGTGCCTCAAAATTCAGTATTGACTTATTCTCCATAAGTCACACTCTCCCTTTCATCTGAAGATTCTAGAAACTATTTACATTAAGTCTCTGTGACCTTCTCTTTGTAAACAAAATGAAAATCTTCTCGGACTTTATGTAGTTTCTATTTGATTCAATATTTTATCCCCCCTTTCCATCACTATAATACCCATAGCATATTGTTTTTCTCTCAATCATAACCTCGGTCTAGCTCTGTTGAGCGAGGTTCGAAACCAGTCAGCTTGCCTTTTCATTCTCTTATCTTTTAATTTCATTATGATAACAAAGAAATATGGTCTGTATATAGCAATAATTAAGTTTTGTACCACAAAGAAAAAAAAGATAAATTTACATTCTACAATCCCTCTTATAAGCAGCGCCCACACTAACTCCCAACCAATTAAAGTCATTACTTTTATTGGCTATATTCAACACCACTGTTTCCCTATTCATCCCCGTCGATCAATAAAACTACTTTACCTGCATTAAGCTGTCCCTAATCACAATATGTTCAGTCGTGCTGACTCAGTCAGCACAACTATGTGATCCATTGGATAAATATAGCCTTGTTTTGCTTTTGTTCCTCTTTTACAGACTAAGCATATCGATAACAATGCTCTCTCATGAAATACTAAACCTGCCAAATGAAGCAAAAGAATGTCACATATTTTCTAAGAAACAAAACTCCAGAAAACTGCATTGAAAAAATGTAGTTGGATTTTGACTGATAGAAAGGAGACAACAATGAGGATGGAAATTAAAAACTAATTATCTTCAATGGAAAAATTGACCCGCAAATCTACCTGTTAATTAGAGTCACTCAATTATTTCAGAGTCAGTAATTAAGACCCAAATCTCTAGTTTTACTGTCTTATTTTTATCCTCATATGTCTACGTATTAATACTGTCACTACCTACTGACCTACTTACGTCATTCTGTAAACTGGTACTAACTAAAACTTTGACTTTTAATTCGAAAAAGTAGCAACAAACATGTTACTTCGATGTTAGTTGAAACTAATGCAGGTAGTAGATGGTCTCAGCCAAACTTTGAAAAGTGAAAATATATGATTGGTGTAATGCTAAACTTCTTTCTAACTATCAGTATGGATTTAGGCAAGCACGGTCTACTGCGGATAGCCTAACGGTCATCTCTGAACGCATATACCATACACTGGACAAGTGGTAGCACATGATATATCCAAAGCCTTTGACACGGTCTGACAAAGGTATTCTCATAAAATTAATTCATATGGTATTATTGGACGAATACTTAATATAATTAGATCCTTCCTATCCAAAAGATAGATCCAGGTTGTCCTCGATAGCCTTTAATCAAAACAACATGACATAAATGCAGATGTACTCCAGGGATCGATCCTTGAACTTTTATTGTTCCTGATTTTCATAAACGACCTCCCTGATGACATTGATGGGTATATTTGCTGATGACACCATGCTCTACTCTCGTCATGTGGGTAAAACGGACGCGCACATATCCGAGGCTATGGCTGAATCCTTAGAAAGTGACTTCCACTCTGTAGTGGAATGGGGTCATAAATAGATGGCCACATTTAATGCTGCTAAGACAAAGCTCCTTTCCTTCAACAACTACAAGAAACCTCTTCAAATGGCAAATAAAACCCTACCTGAGAGTCCAACGTTTAAACTCCTCGGCCTAACATTCGCAGGTAACATGAATATATTCTTCTAATTTTATCAGTGGATTTCTAAATTCTGTTGTATGCATAACTTGTGAAAACAAAAACAATCAACCACATCTTAATAGATTGCTCCTTCTTCCCGTATGAATTTTCAATAACAAGTTTAATTGGGATCAACCGATAGACAGAGAGATATAGTCAGCTATAGAGATGTGATGTTTGCATCCAAAAAGAGCATTCAGCGGGTAATTTTACTAAGTATTTATAACTCATGGTTATAAGTATTTCACTAAATATAGTCTGGCACAAGGACAAGAAGGGAAGGTTAAGAGACTGAATATCAAACTTCTTACACAATGATCAGCAAAAGTAAATTTGCTAACTTTTATTTTACACAACAGGAAACTCTGTTTTCGCTATTTCCAAAGATAACTCTACTTACTTTCTCCTCTCCCTAACCCAGGATAAAATCTAAAATTTCTAGTAAAAAAAAACAAAAAACAAGAACAAATCAAAAGACCAGAAGAAACATACCAATTGGTTCCGTTCCGCTAACACGGCACTGCCACTTTACAGCTTCTCCTTCGGCAGATTTTTGACTTTCAGGAGGAACTTCAAATTTAGGATCCCCTGACTCGGAAGGAATAGATTTGATGACAGGTTCCGGGTTGACGATTGTAACTGGCATCTGTGAGGTAGTTGATTGTTTTTCCGGTTGAGAACTGAAGGAACCTTCCACATCTAATGTTCTCACAGGTGAACTTGTGCCGATAGGGGGTGTGGGAATGTTGTCGGCAGAAGTGCTTTCTATAGGTGAGAAAAGTTCTGTTAAAAATTTTGGTTCTTTCACATCCAAGTCTTCATTCGAGAGAGATGAGTCACCTTCACCTGAGAGGCTACTTCCAACATCCCTTTCGATTTCATCATTCTCCGAGAGGTCTGATAGTTCACCTGCATCTCTGAAAGAACAACAGGAGACAAAGTAAAGCAGGTTTAACAAAACCATGAAACTAAAACAAAATAAACAAATGAAATAAAAAATTTTAAAATAAAATTCAACGGTGACTTAGATAAGCTTTCTCTTGAGAAAAAGCTCTAAAAGGTAATTCTTAAGTAAACTGCACAGACGTCTAAACAAGCTGTTATCTTCGTTAGCATGATCCCTGTTTATCCTCAACTCTATAATAAAGACTAATGTGTATTTATTTGTAGATAAATAAATATACTCCCATACCATCATGCTAAAGTTAGACAGTAAAACGTGTGCCTTTTTCTAGCCCCTCGAATGAAACCATTTCAAGTCACAAGGGGAAGTGAGAAAGCAAATAGCAAGTCAGACAACCACCTTAGACTTACCCCACTGCCTGAAATGAATTGTGAAAAAAAATCTGCCACTCTATAATAAAAAGTCATGTTTTTTTTTCTTTAGGGCATCAGAAATGATAATAGTAATAATTTTTTTTATATTTAAACTGACGTAATTCTATTTTATCTAGATATATTTTAGTAATATATCTAGATAAATAGCGAGTATAAACACTGACAAAGCATAATGTTTTTTTATTCATCATTTTTGACGGAGAATGTACACTAATTCTTTAGAATTTTGTACAGTTTTTCAGTGGTGGAAGAGTAACAGGGGTCTCTCATCGATACACATTGGAAAGCAATTGAACATGGGAAGTTTATTGTGGTCTGTGCCAACCAGACACTGGCCAGTTATGACAGTTATTTGATTGAATAAAGAACTCTCCCATTAGAAAGTTGAATGAAAAATCTGATTTTATAAAATACAATGAAAATATTAAATCAAGCCAATACTTAGTAATAGTAGTAGTGGTGGTATTCATCTTCTTTTTCTATTTATTTAACATTACTTTCCCTTATTCAGGGGTCAGACGCTTTCTGATATTTTACAACGGTTCAGCAGGTCAAGGGTCCTTTAATTCCACTCTGAACAGTCTTGTCTAATCACTTACTTTCAAGTTTTCCTTGGCTGCCCAACCTTCCTGTGATTTAAGAGATACATGCTTCTGAAATAGTTTATCCAGGAGAATGAACGCTCCACATGACCATACCAGCATAACCGATTCCTCCTAAGAATAACCTCTATGCTGGGCAAATGTAGCGCTTTCAGTAAATCCTCCAACCTAATGTGTTGGGTTTGGTCATATTTCACATTGCAGGTCCATATAATCATGGATCTGTCATTGGGCTGCAGAAATCTTTTTGATTCATTATAGTGATGAAGCGGTTAAGTATATGTCTGTTCAAATTCTTTTTGATCAAAACTTGAAAATGATGCAATATTTTTTTTATCAAGACCAATAAAATATTTTAATCACATTTTTTTTAATTTCATATGGTGAAAACCAATGAAAAATGTATTTTTAGAAATACTATTTTTTAAATTTTAAGATTGATTAAAACAAAAGATTGTGATGCTTTTAAAACCAATTTTACTTTCGTTTAGAATTTAAAAAATTATTTTAAATGATCGGTTAATAAGTTTAGGAATGAATCTTGTACATACAATATATATATATATATATATATATATATATATGTACATATGAATTAAAATTATTTTTATATATTCTAATAATATAGACCTTTGGAGGTAAGGTAAGGTAAGATATTGCTTAATGGCACATCAATCCTAAGAGTCATTTCATGCCATGAATGTAGAAGGAAATATCCTCCATTTGAGTCCTTAGTCAGTGGGTCATTTATAGCCATTAGTTAAGAGCTTTGGTATTTTGAATTGTTGTCATTTTGGTGAAGGTTTTTATGCTTCAAGTTCTTTATATATTCCAATGTTTAATCATGGTTTTTGGTTTGGTTGTTTTGTTTTACGACATATCAACCCTTTTCGGGTTATTTAATGTTGAATCCGGTCAATTTGGTGAAGGTTTTTATGCTTCAGTTCTTTATAGGTTTAAGTATTTATTCATGGTGTTTGGTTGAGTGAAGGGGGGGGGGGGGGAAGAGGGGAGAGGGAAGAAGAGGAGAGGGAGGGAAATTGTTGTTTTTTGTTTTGGATTTTGCAGAACATGATTCAGTTTTGCAAAGGTAAAAAAAAACAATAAAACATCAATGTTTGGTGCATTTAAAGTCAGGAAGTCAATAACTTCCGACAGCCTGATTTGGTAGCGCCAGTAGGTTCTATTTGACCCATAGATGAGGCCTTCACAGGTACTACCACCCGGGCCAGAGTGGACCTGGGAGCAATGGCAACTAAGGGGAAACTCCACATTCCCCACAGCTCCCAAATGGAGGCCTCACCACTTGATGTCTTTTAAAGTCATACCCAGGACCAATAGACCTTTGGAAGGCTAGTAGTTTATTCTTTTTATTAAATTATTCTTATCGTTAAACATTGAATTATTTAGTGTGTTGAATTCATTCGAAATAAATGTTCAAATTTAATTTAGTAATTATATTTAAGAGCGACAGAATGGACCACAGGGCAATGGAAAAGACCTAAAGGTAGGCCAAAGACTCGGTGAAGAGACGACATCAACAACCAACTAGATCCTACCTTGGCGAGGCCTAGTCAGGAATAAAACAAGGTGGAAAGAAACCAGGGAAGGGTTCCTCCTCCATGAGTGATAAAAAAAACCTGATAGTGAATTATATTTAATAATATCTCCTTTTTATTACATTTTTTTAACTGTTCCTTAATGAAGTATTCAGCTTGTACATAAAAATTAACCCTTTTATTGCAGAAGGTAGATTTATTTCAGGGTTTTGAAAAAAAAAAAAACTCTTCTTCTTATGCTGTGAGAAGCAGATACACTCTTAATGACTTCCCATAATCAAGCCAATCTTTGCCAAGTCTTTTTTTAAAGTCTTTTTAACTCGTTTTACAAAACACAATTTTTAATTATATTTTCTTAATTTTTCCACATTCTACATCAAATATCTAATTACAGAGAAAGAATCAAACACTTTTAGTGGTAGAAATAAAAATGTTACTTGCAGGAGATATGAAAAAAAAAATCCGAAATTTAAAAATCTTTTTAATTTAAATTAAACACAAGAAAATTTTTCAAGAAAAAGAAGTATAAAATGTTATGCTAAAAAAGTAGAATACTCACAACATTAAGTTGTTCAAATTTAGTAGAGGATAAACTTATTTCAAAACAGGTAAACCTTTTTACACATCCACCATGAAATATTGTACTGGTCCAAATCAAAGATACTTTATTTCTCCCCTTAAATATGAATCCGGATTTAGCAATAGGAAAAGAGCCCACACACTTCCCTCATCATATTAAGCCTTTGATGTTTCTCTAACTGAACACATGAACTAAGGCTTGTCATATCAAGTCAAGTGTAAGTGAATATTCTTCACAAAGCATTATATATATATATATATATATAAACAGTTTTATGCACCTGTGTCCGGTAAGTATAAGATAGGCCTTTGATCAAACGGTTCTAAAACACTTATATTTAACAAACAGGACCCATGGAAATTCTACGTTTGTTTACCTATTTTCTTTTTTCTACTTATGTTTTGGATTTTTTTTTTTTAGATGAAGATTGATAATTTGCATTAGTTGGACTACTATTCTCATCTTGGCTGTTATATTCATAACCTTTGACCTTCTTCAAGTGCATGTTTCGGACTTGAAAACCTAAGAAATTCTGTGCAGGTTCTAGAGTTCAACAAAGTTCGAAAAGATAAACCTGAAGAAGGTTGGAGATTATATCGGCTGGAACGTTACGACTATAACAACCAAGATGAGAATAGTAGTCTGGAGAATCCAAATCCAAATAAAAATAATTGTCCATTAAATATTCTGTAAATAAATAATACGAATCTCACTTTTAAGTCGACAGCAACAACAGAATTTTATTCATGACGTTATATTCGATTTGGGAACAATCCATTTTGAAATGGGGAAAAAAAGTTTTTTGGTAGTCATCAACACCAGATAATTAGTAATTACTATTTTGCATTTCATCTTTAGAAATCAGACGATCTCATGTTTACAAACGGGTGTGGAAGGTGATAACATATATAAAAACGAAAGTTCAAACATTATACAGATACCCCTTACCCCCCCACCAAATAGTAACCTTTATCTATAATATTTTGTTCGGTTATATAATAGATAACAAAGCCAGCATATATCAGATCATATTCAAAACTTTCTCAACAAATTAAAATTAGTCTTTAGATATATCTGATAGGTGAATTGTGGAAGATTAAGTGTACACAAAGCCCATGCTATCTACCTCTGAACCCCTATACCAGTGAGCTGAAGATAGTGAAGGGAATATTACAGCAGTGCTATGGAGGCCCCGTTTAGTTTTTAGTATTTTTTATTTTATAGTTTTTAGTAACTTAATATGTTGTCCGAAAATACCGTCGGTTTTAACAGTAATAACCTATGTATTCTCAGTAGTTTTTAAAATAAATGCGTGCCAATCTGTCCCAAACTTATATTTTGTCAACCTATCTTTTGAAAATTGATATGATGTTATATTTGAAAATTTGTATAAAATATAGAATTTATAGAATAAATGCTCATTCACCATATTCTATTATTATTGTTAAAACTGTACGAATGTATTGAGCAATATTGAAATAAATTCTGAGAAATTCTCTAAATCAATATACTATTAAAAAGTTATGGTGTTTTTGGAGTTTGTTCATGTACAAATAAAAACAAAGTTGACAAAGAATGAATAGGAAGAGTACACATTACTAAAGCAGTAGTTTGTACGATGTCAGTTCCTGAGTTTCAATCTCACATAAGTCTAAAGGATTTTTTTAAAACTGGATACATTTTTTTTTTATAAAACATTAACATAAATATTTATGTAATTTCTTTAAATTTATGTTATTTTGTTAAAACTAAATGAACTTTGTTTTTATAAAATAGGCAAAGAGTATTCAGCATTCATTCAAAATGAAATTATTTTTGCTTAAAAACATAATTTCTAATGTTTTTTGCCAATCAAAACAATAAGTAAATACATTCATCGTAGTTACTTACTCTCATGCAAATACTAAGCAGCATATCTTTTTTCCACAAAATTTAAAATATCTTTCTACGTGCTAGCTATAAGTAGAAACAAGGTAAAGATGGAAATTGACATACCCAAGTACTGTATCAATACCGCTCAAGGAGCAGGTATGAACTAGTAATATTTAAATGTATTATTTTGGATCTTGAGATATATTCAAGCATATGCTGTTAAATACAAAATGTCTATCATATTTATTTAATCGGTTAAGATTTTGAGAAAATATCATCAAAAAACTAATGTCAGACTAAAGTAAGTAAATATTTTCTAGAATTCGTGTTAACGTTTTTAATTTTCTGTATCTTCAATTTCTTCAGCTTTCAACTTTAATCATCTTCTGGGAGAATTGTAAACACACGCACACACACATATCGTTCAATCAAATATGGAAAACACAAATAAACGCCCATAAAGCCCGTTAAACGCCCATAAAGAAATGTTATTTCAAATGGATTGCGTGATGTAATTCAGTTCAAGTCATATAACCCCATGATCACATAGTCTGAATTACTACGTGATCATGGGGTTAAATGACCTTAACTGAATTACACATAAACCAATGTATTATGGTTCATTGTTTACATTTAAGAATGTGGAATCCTAAACTATGGCTAATTTTATTGAATTATAAATAACAGTAAATGCAAAACATTTTATATAGACTATACTATGAGCACACTACACTATAAACTCGCGTGTTATCTATCAGACCAAAGTGCTATAAACTAATACATTAATAATAGAAACAATCTCTCACTCTTTTTTGTACATATTATTTGTAAAGAAACTTTCTTAACATGAATTTAAAGATTTCAAATTCTAGAAGAAATTTGTATACAATTAATAAACCATCATGGAAAAAAATTAGCTCAGGATTTAAAAAAAAAACGATTTCTTGCTCAGTCTCTCATCCACTCTCTCTTTAAGATCTAAATTAAAAAAACATATGGTGAATGGTTATATAAATGGCACTTGGGTTCCCATCTCTGATCTCATCAGGCAATCATGAATGGCCTGCTGAGATCTAGTATCATAACATAAGTGCATTTATGTAGTCGTTCATCATATCATTAACTATATTTAATATCCTAGATACTATGTTAGTACGACCATTATCATGTTTATTCCCTATTTGGTAAAATGGACTCACCGAGATGCAAATAAATTAATTTCATATATCTCATGCCACTAAGGTATAAAATCTGAGATTGACCTTAAAGCAAAATCGAGTATTTATTTACCTCCTCTCCAGGAGGTTAGGCACAAGGGCAGTTTTATCTTACTCCCACAAGTAAGATGTGACCCAAGGTCGGGTCGGGAAAGTGGGGTTTGAAAAGCCAGTGCCCGAGAAAGTGAGCACTCTAGCCATTAAAAATTGCCTGGGTAGCCCCGTCGGCATTCCCCGGTAGGCGCGCCTCAGGCAGTAAGCAATAAACTTACTCCTCCCCAAAGAGGGGAGGCAAAGCCTGGGAGGGTGCACCTCCTAGAACTGCACAGGACCGACCCATAGACCGGCGTAAATCAAGCCCCAAAGGCCAAGACAATACCAGTTTATGGAGTGTAGTATCCATCGGAACAGATACTACACTTTGATCTTAGCCAAATGCCAAAATCGAGTACACTTTGATTTTTGTTTTTTAATAAATTTTGCTTAACGTCCACTTTTTTTTAGTTAGGACATTTGACTCTGAAGAAACCTATAAATCAAATTGTTGGCACTCTAAGTGTAAGCCAAATCTATTATTATACTAAAGCCAAGTGAATCAATATTTATTTCCTATATACTTTAATGACACAAAATACATGCTAAGATATTCTTCAATTCTGTGTTTGAGTCGTATTTGAAAAGAATTCCATTTTAATTCTTCTAATTAGCCATAATTTGTAATTAACTGAAGTCACCCATCTCTCACGTATTTATGTATTTATCTCGTCACCTCTGACTATGTTGATTCAACCTCTCTCTCTCTCTAATTGCTCACAAAGATATTAAAAAATATGAGAACTCTTTTTTCAGTGTTGCTTCTTAATTGCTTTATTTGTGTCATCTTTTTTTTACATAGCATGTTCGTACACAAGTAAAGAGACTTATAATTTTGCTATCCTTACTTTTAGTTATGCAAGCGGAATATTTTAACAAATATGGCAGTTTGATTTTTCGAATTAGAATGAAATAGTGGTAATGGTTGTGACAACAGGTCACAGTAGACTAGTGTGTGTGTATATATATATATATATATATATATATATATATATATATATATATATATATATATATATATTCCTTTAAATTCACACAAAAGTTGGGGAAATTGCTCAATAGTATATTTTAATACTAGTTTGGACGTTTACCTACAGAAGGATGTAAATAAAAAGAATTTCGATTAGTCTGTTAAAAAAAAGGCACAAATAAGATAAATGAAGAGAAACATTTTGAATGTTAACGGTTCCGTTTGTTTTTTTTGGGGGGGGGGATTTATTTAATGGGGAAAAAATCACTGAAGAAGCCTTTTGAAAACATTTGGAGTTTGTTGACAAGAAAATGTATGCTTTTAAATGGGCAGAAACAACTGTATGAATTAAAACGGTTTTTTAAAAAATAAATTCGGAACATTTATAAATTTTTATATATATATATATATATATATACTATAGTGTGTTATATTGGCAAATGTTTGAACTTGAATCTCTAGATAATGAAATGGACGACCAGCATTTACTATCGAGCTACTGTGCTAGTGATTAGGTGTTTATTACAGAGTTGACTATTGTGTAAACCAGAATATTAAAGTCCAGTGCCACCTGTTTCAGGACGATTGAGTACAATTAGTACTTCTTAGTAACTTTATACAGAATGTGTATTAACTAAAACAATTATTGATACTCATCAGTTGACTTTTAACATATTTTTGTATAATTTATTTTAATTGTATTTCGTAATTAAATAACTATTATTCTACATTGGAGTTATTTTGATTATTTATAGGTGTGTAACTTCACGAAATATAATACGTTATTAATACAATGATAACTAACATTTCTAAAATATTTAGAAAACTTTCATAAATAAATTTATGTCACATTTTTTCCTTTTTCAAAAACTAATTGCACATCAAAATGACGCTATGGACCTATAAATAAATGCTTCTCTAATTTACTCTTTTTTTCTTTCTTTTTTTTTATAAAAGTCTTTTTCACATTTTCTTTAAGAAAACTAATTCTTCTCTTTTCTGTGTCAGCTGTTTTAATTAAACTCATTTCCAATCAGATCACTCTAAGATCTAACAGTGAGAGAAAGAAATATAAGGCATCTCATAATAAAAAAAAAACAGCATTTAAAATACTTTCTCAGTTTCCCTTTTTAAATGTATCACAAATGCTAAATAAACTATTTAAAAAGTTTAAAACAAAAAGAAAAGATGCATAAGATCAATATTCTGGTTTGGGTTGCCTGTTTAATGGCACATCCACCCTTTTTAGATTATTTAATGCTTAAACAATATCTTTTGTAAACCCTTAATTGTATAAAATTGAACATATAATAATATGAAATTTCGATACACTTGTATTTTTCTATCGATTTTTATATTTTTAACTAAAGAATTAAGTTAACAGCTTAATTGGAAAAAAATTAAATTTTAAAAAGTAGTGTATAAAACCAGATATTAACAATTATATACTTCTAAGAAAGCTTGAATAGGTGTTGTTCGTACCAGTCAGGGATATGTCTTTGACAATCAGTCTGGCAGTGACTTTGTTGCTCTCGGGTTGAGGTATGGTTTTGTTCAGTACTAAGTCCACCCTCCCGGGCTTTATCTTCTCTCTGGGAAGGGGTTAGTTCATTGCTAATCGCCTGAGGTGCCCCTACTGGAGAATGCTGATGAGGCTGCTCAGGCATTTTTTGTAGGCCAGAGTGTAATTCATCTAGAGCAATGGCATTCCAAAACCCAACATGACGTTGTGTCTAACCTCCTGCAGAGGAGGTAAGTAAATATACTTCAAAGAAATCCAGGCTGGTTTAATGGTTATAGTTTGGTTCTGTCTGTTTTACAGCTTATCAACCATTTTTTTGTTTATTTTATGCACAAACATATATATATATATATATATATATTCAATCATTTATAATAAAGACAAGTTTCCATTTTACAGGGAGCTGAGGAGAAAATTATGGGTTCATACCTTTCCCAACGGTATGATTACATAATTGAACACAATAGATCTGATAGGATTTGAACTTGGCATCACCAATTCCATAGTCTGTGATGATATCTATTTGGCTAATCATGCACTTTAAAAGAATATTCAATCAAATGATATTAACTCTACAGCAATAAATATATTAAATGATATTAAGTGTAAAATACTATAAAAAATATCCAAGATAACATAATATTAACTGTATATCAATATGAAGACATGATATAAAAAATATCCAAGATAACATAATATTAACTGTATATCAATATGAAAACATAAGGTAAGTCTTGCTTACCTTGTTTTTTTTTTTTTAGCAGACACAATTCTGTATTCTATAATCCACTCCTCAGCAACATTATTATATTTCATTTCTTGAAAAAATATTTCTACATCTCAAGGCAAAAGGACTAATACATTTGTATATTTTATTAGGTAAGTCAAGAGACCCCAACCCTCTACCTCTTAAGCCCTTTTCACATAGCAGTAATTCTCAGTTTCTAATCCAAATTTGTTCTCAGTTTGCCGATGTAGATTTTAAGGTAAGATATAACTACTTCAGCTCCCCAAATAATAAGAGACAGTAATAAGAGGTTTAAAAATAGAAGATGGCAATATATATATATATATATATATATATATATATATATATATATATATAACTTTTATCAGAAACAGCTGAAAAAATACTTATACTCTAGATATCACTTGGTTGTCAAAAATGTACAAAAAACGACACACAGGCTTTATTTAGGATTCATCAAAAATAACATGGATATTATCAGCTTGTTATCAGAAAATGTGTCATTTTTTTAAGTGTAAATTTACTTTGATTTTGTTTCAACTGTTGTGAACAAAAATCTCTTATAACATTACACAAAGAATATTAAATTTGTGCTTAACACTAAATAATTGTATTTCTTAATAAATTGAATTTAATAATTTAAAACCTTGCCCGCTTCTGGGGTAATAAAGAAAAAAATCCTTCCTCATCCAAACTTTTATTACTTACCCGACAGCACTTTAATAGCTAGTACTTATTTACTTACCTCCCCACAAGGGCAGAGTTAGACACAAGGTCGGGTTTAGAGTGGAATAATCCAGCTCATCAAAAAGGGGCAATCATAATACAAGAGCATTTGGATAATATAGACCTTCGGCAAGGCTCAAAAAGACCGCCACCTGATCATCAGATGACTTAATTTTCAAATCTTTTCTCAAAATGTTCTGATTTACAAGTATTTTGCAATTGCAGTAATTAATCATCGTTTAAAATTGTGCACAATTCTGATTAAACGTATGTATCATTCTGCATTAGCAGCTCAATAAAATGTAAATTTGAACATATATTAATAGGCAAGAGATGTTTAGATAAAAAAATAGTCTCATAGTCTAAAATGAAATATGAATAGTTGAGACATTTAGTCCGTTTACGTAATAATTTTAATTTATATGATCTATATATACAGTGTGAACAAACTATTTTTTTTTTAATTTCTAGATACACAATTGAATAATTTTAGGCTCAGAAAAGTGTAAGTGTTATTTCACCATAATTTAAATCATTTCTTTATCAAAAAAAATAATTATGAAAAAATTCTACATATGTGTGTATTTATCACATCAACATGACTTTTGGTTTATAGTAAATTAAAAAAAAATTCAAACCGTATTTCTTTTTCAATAAAACAGGATTTAAAAAATTTTATTTGAAAAAATAATTTAATTTACGAAATGAAATCCACCAGAATACATTTTGGTTTCTTCATAAACAACTCAACTATTTTAATCTTTTGTTAATAGTAAACAAAATTACCTTGTGATCTTTCCAAATTTGAAAGAAATTTGAAAGCATTTAAACTGTTGAATAAAAACTCAGTTCTGGCTTTGAAAGGTTTGGAAGCTAAGAATTTGAATCTTTTAATATATGAGGATTTGCTTATTTACATCCAATAATTTTATAAATTGAAATTAAAACAACTTTATCTTAACAAAATTGTTGTAGTTTTATAACAATTTGACCAAACGATAGAATTATAAAAAGTTACATTCAATTATAATTTTAAAAATACTCATTTAGTGAACAAAAACAAAAGTATTGTTTAAAAAATACAAAGTGGAAGTGTAACAAAAATGAAAGTGAAAATTCCTGGGCAATGATGAGCAGGGACAGCTAGTTTTCACAATGATATTTATGCAGTCTATCTGATCAAACATTTCAGAGAATTTGATCTCGATATTCATATTATGTATTCTGTGAGATTTTTCTTTCTTTTTTTTTTCAGTTGAAACGATATTATTGGTTAAAATAAGAGAAACTCAAATATAAATAATAAATAATCAGTATTTAAAATACAAATCCTTTTGCTTAAAATCACTGGATGGCTTTTAACATTTTTTTTCAAGATGAATTATATTTATTGTAAATACATACAATTTTTAAGAAATCAGTTTAATAATTAATGAAAAAAAAAATTGATCTATATTACAAATGAAAAAAAAATAATATAAAAGGGGAAAACTTTTAATTAAAACTCATTTACTTGTGTGTCACAGTATTATAAACCTTTCCTGGGACTGGTATTCCAGTTTGTTTTCTAATAAATGCCAGACACTCCGAACATTGAATGAAGTCTTCCTTATCTAAAGATATGCATCTCTGTTAAAATATCCGATCATTATTATTATAAAAAAGTTGCTAACAGATAGATAAACAACAAAAAAAAGTTGAGCATAACCCCCTGGACAGATTTTCTTAACATGATATCAGCTTATCATAACAATCTTTACAAGATATAATGAGATTATTTTTCACAACCTTGGAAGTCTTTTGCCATGGTCCCTTTGGGTGGAGAATTTGGGGGAGGGGGGGGCGATAATAAACAGCTGATGACATTAAACAAAAAATATCAAAGTTTTCTTCATTCATTTCAATTTATTGCTAAAAAGCCCCATTTATTTTTACTAAAAAGCATAACATTTGTTTCAAATACTCATTTCGTTTTGTCTGGATTTATTAACCAACTAGTTGGCATACCTGTCTCTGGACAGGTTCATGATACTAGGAAACCGTAATAACTGCAGGAGTTTGGATTTTAAAATACGCAAAAGTAATAACACAAAAAAATGTTTAAATACTGTTTATTTTTTAGTATGCATCTCTGGACAACTCATTTTTATCAATCTGATTTCAGCTTGAAAACAACAAAAGATCACACAGAATATATATAAATATACTGATAAAATTCTCTTAATATTGTGGGTGGAAAGTGTTTCCCTACAACATTTGGACTCGTCTGATGAACAAAGGCATAAAAATACTAACTACAGCAAATAGGTATAGTAGTAGAAGTAGTAGTTTCCTTCATGACAGCAATTCGTCATTTTGTGGCTAAATTAAAAACTATCCATTCTTTCCCTATTTCGTATTACCTTTTGTGTAGGAAAACATGAAAAATAAGCCTTATCTTGATTTTATGTTTATGTGATATACAAAGTTACAACACACTTAGTCATTTTAGGATCTATCTGATGAAATATTTTTATAAATTCTTTTTTTACAATTCTATGTTTTTTTAATTCATCCAATTCATGGGAGAAATTATTTTTAAATAATTTAAATCATGTTAATATAACACTCCTGAGACTGAATTTTTAGGCTTAGAATAGTGTTGATTTTGTGACGCTAATCCTCCATTGGATGGTTTTAAAATGAAGAAAATGCATTTGAATTTTGAGAATCAACATTTTTGTATGATTTCTAAAATCAAAATTTATCAGTTATCAGGGTTTTCGTGATCTCCTTACAACAATCTGCATAGGTAGGTGATCTCTTTTACAAAATTTCAAATTCCTATGTCTTATAGCCTAAAGCTAATTAGCTGCCACATCAACAGCGACAAAGATGTCTCATATTAGCAAAGATAGATATCCAATTTATATCGATAAGGGAACATTAAATTCCAACAAACTGGGTTAATATTCGAATTACTTTTTTGTAAACTTAATTGCTCCATACTGAAGATTGTATTTTTAATAAACAAGTTTTGTGAACAAATATTTGTCAGGGAAGACGATTTCTTCTACCTGAAGAGACTTTGGTGGTTTCTGACCCGGTAAGAACTTTGCATAAAATTTGAGTTCCGCAATGATTGGTGACTGGTGTACTTTGCTGGCTTCAGTCGATGCAGCAACATATCTTCCAACACATGTAAAATCATGTAAAACAGACGCTAAACTGATGATGATATACTCATATATCATATGTTTTATGTGTATCATGCTGCCTTTTGTGTTGACACTCTGTTTGCCATCAAATGGTTAATTTAGCTCACAGGGCAGAAGTAATAAAATAAGCATAGAAAATTGCCAAGTGATCTCTCTTTCAGAGACACAGGTTCGAATCCTGTACAGGTTTCATTTTTTTTAGGTTAATTTATCCAATTGGGCTGGAATAAAGAGTTCATTTAAAGCAATTACCCATGCAAACAGAACATCAACAAAAATAACAATCAGCCTGGAAAATATCAAAAGTCTCTAATTTAAATTTTGAATAAAAAATGGAAATCGCAGACAGGACTGTAGGGTGATTTGACTACAATAAACTTTGTTTTTCACTTTTTGTCTTTTATCAATGACGTGACAAAAATGTCTGTAAAAAAAAAAAGTGAAGATGAAACGATTTCTTTTTCTTTTCACTACTTTTTGATATGTTTGAAATAATTGTTAAACAGTAATTATTGAATAAAGGACATTTTGTCTAACATATTTATAATGATGAATGCCTATTAAATTCCAACTAAAGCAATTAGAATAATTAACAGATTTTTTTTTTTTAATGGAAATCGCCCCAGATAAGGCATGAAGCCACTTGATGTAAGGAGCTAAAAAAAATACTACTTCAAGAACAAAATCTAGCCAACAATAAGTGTTAGATGGATAAATTCTGACCCAGAAAACAGCAATTCTTCCTCCTTTGTCAGAAACATAGCTCATGAAATGTGAGGACTAAAAGACAAAATAAAGGAAGGATTCTTCTATTCCATACTGAACACTTATATTTTGACCAGCTGTATCTACTCAGCGTTGTTCAGGAGTCTTATTTTCATTTTTGTTTCACTTTTTTCCTTTTATATAACTGTCATTTTTTTATTAGGTTTTGAAGATTAAATTTATTTATTACAGTATTTTTGGGTCATTAAATAAGTATTTTTTTATAAGATTTTGAATATTAAAAATCTATTTATTACAGTATTTTTAGTCATTAAATAAGTATTTTTTTATAAGATTTTGAATATTAAAAATTTATTTATTACAGTATTTTTTGGTCATTAAATAAGTATTTTTTTATAAGATTTTGAATATTAAAAATTTATTTATTACAGTATTTTTTGGTCATTAAATAAGTATTTTTTTATAAGATTTTGAATATTAAAAATTTAATTATTACAGTATTTTTTGGTCATTAAATAAGTATTTTTTTATAAGATTTTGAATATTAAAAATTTATTTATTACAGTATTTTTTGGTCATTAAATAAGTATTTTTTTAAATCAAATTTTTTTAATTACTTTTTAGTATATCATTTTTTTTATTTATTTCAATAAATATTTGATTTTAATTTAATATTTTTTGATTTACTAATTTACTGTGTAAGTTACGTAGATGCAAGAAAAGCAAACACACCCATGAGAAGTCTCATAATTTCATTAATACAGATAGATAACTTTGGTTAGGAGCAAAGTGTAGCATGTTCTGATACTAGACTTCATATTGTCTGTCCTCGGTCAGTGGCAATTTTTGTTCCAAACCAGAATGCTCTTTTTGGGGGTTGCTGAATTTTTTCTCACTTTAAAAACCGACCTTGTGTCTAACTCTACACTTGTGGGGAAGCAAATAAATAGGTACCCTCATACAATTATGAAGGGAGGTAACTGTCAATAATTTAGAAAAAACAAACAAATCAAACTTACAGATTCCCGATCCGTGGTGGAAAGAACTCTTCAGGCTGAGGCACCAATACGAGATGATTTTGTGAAATCTCTTCAACTCTCTTCCTAGAATTCAAATCTCGAAGGATCCAATTCTGATGCCAACTGAGTGAGTGATTGGAACTTAAGTCCAATATATCATCAGTCGACTCATCAACTTCTTTTATTGGAGTCAAATTGAGAGACAACAAGTCAGGATCAACTTCTTTTAACTCAAAATCCAGCTCATCTAGATCTGGTAAAGTACAATGCGATCGGTCAGCCAAGTTGGGACTCATTAAGTTATGGTCGAGTGATGGTGTGGATGCCTTCACTCGGCTGATACATTTCTTTTCAATTGGGGGCTCATAAGAGTAGACAATTTCTTCCACTTGAAGAGGCTTTGGTGGTTTCCGACCCGGTAAGGACTTTGCATAAGATTTCAGTTCGGCAATGATTTTGGCGGCATGGTCATCAGGTGACTGGGGTACTTTGCTGGCTTCTTCTGTTGATGCAGTTGCAGCTTCTAGAATCTCATGAACACGCTCTTGGGGATTTGGCATTCCCTCTCGTCGCTGGTTTTCGATCACCTGCAAAAAGAATATTTTTATTTGAATTTAAGAATGCTGACAATATTTACAATCAGGATTGCACAGTCAGAAGTTTTGTAAGGATCCTAAGTCAGATATTTTAATCTGACTCCGATTATTCAGACTTTATACCTTCCGACTTTACAACCCTGTCTACGATATCAAAACATTTAAACCACTCAAACTTAAGCTGATTTCAGAATTTATGAGATGAGATGAGACATTTTTTAAAAATGTAAATTATAGTGATTCTCACTTAAGAAAAAAATATTATGCCAATAAAAACAAATAAGATGTGTTTATTCAATCTGTGGCAAATACTATTTCAATCTTAAATGTGATGAAGTGACAGAAACTCTGAAAGAGATGTATTAATGCATTTAAATATCTGGTTCTTTGATACTACAGTGGTGCATGTTTTTGAATTTTTGTAGATGAAGATTGATAATTTTAATTATTTGGATTATTCAAACTACTGTTCTCATCTTGAGTGTTATTTTCACAACGTTTCAGCCGATGTAACCTCTGACCTTGTTCAGATGCAAGAATCTGTGAAGAATTTCGAATAGAACCATTTATTTATTCAATAAGGGGTAGCTTTCTCTCATTCAGTCAGCCATAACCGGGTAGAAGTCTTATGTAATTCGTAATTGTATTCTTAGTATCAATTGGGGATTGAACCTTAAACCTGCAGAATACTTAAAACTTATCATTGCATAGCACTTTTATCCACTGCGTTACAGGTCCTTGTTGAAATTCATGTTTTTCTTTTGTCTATGTTAGAGGAGGTGAAAACAGCAGAAAAAATTCTGTATTATTTACATGTGTCGAACCGTTGTCCTTTTTTTGGTTGCAGTTATGTTTCAGCCATCATCATCATCATCATCATCATGCATCTTCATGATGATGATGTCATCATCATCATCACCCATCTTCATGATGATGATGTCATCATCATCATCATCACCCATCTTCATGATGATGATAACGACAACCACCCGATACATGTAAATAATGTAAATATCTAATGCAAACAGTATGCTAATTCCAGAATCCATTTGATGATGTTTCTAATTCCAGGACCGGCGGGACAGTTATAAAAGTGTGTGTGTGTGTGTGTGTGGGGGGGGGCTCTCCTAAAAAGTGGGGGGGGGCCGGTTAAACACATGCATATATAACTTCATTATTGATGACCGTAAAGTGTGTGGGGGGGGGGGGTCAAAAAGTCTGGGGGGGGTGAGCGCCCCCCCCCCTCCGGTGCCGCCGTCCATGAATTCCTATCACATCTGTGCTGTCTTATATGTACTAATACCCACATAAAAGACCACACAACATTTGAAAAATGGTAGCATAAATTAATCTACAATCGACATCGGGTTAAGAAAGAAAATACCTTTATTAAGAGCTGTACCTACCCCTGCCTACCTGGTGCTGCATTCACCCTGGACGGGCTGAGCCAGCTTCCTACAAAGGAAAACTTAAATTCTCCAATTGCATGCATATCCCGATCAAGGGAGAGGATTACGTTAGTTTTGCAGTTTTTTGCAGAGACGTGTCGCTGTTCTTCAACACACACCGCCTGATATTCCCAAATAGTCACCCACCTCATACTGACCAAGCTCAGCATCGCTTAAGTTTGGTGATCTAACGAGAACAGATATGTCAACGTTATTATGCTGTACCTATCCGGCATTCATGCCCAGTAGTTGTATTACGTTTCTTTCTTTTTAAATCACAAATACTTTCGCGTTTGCATTTTAGCTTCTTATTATTATAAGTTAAAAAAAATAACAGATGCCAAATCAGCAAGCAGGCCAACAGATGGAAGGTGCTGATTACCTGATGAATGCAGGGAGGGGGAAACTGGTTAAATAGTGTCCATCTTGTGTGAAAGCAAGGGGAAAAAGAATTGGGATTTTTTTCGATTCTGTTTATTTTATGCTATTGCATAAAATAAACAGAATTGAAATATGCAAAGCAATTTTGATTTAAATAAATATTTGCTGAACAGTGAATAAAGAAAAAGAATTCTATGCGTATTTATTGAAGTTACATTGAAACACACATGAAGTTGTCTCATAATTTTATTAATATTGGTCATTATAAACTCCAAATTGCAAAAATGTATGAATCTATGGCATTAGAATTGTTTGTATTTCATATTTTAACAGCACATCAACACTTTTTGATTTATTTAATCCGCAAACAACATCTATTGTTAATTCATTGTATACCATTAACTGAACACAAGTTGCTATTTTACCTGTACCTGGGGGGGGGGGGGGGTCATACCTTTCACAATGGTATTAGCACATAATTGAATTTAAATACCAGTTACTATTTGGAAAAAATTAAAATGTTTGCCAAAAGGTTACATATTAGAATAATGAAGTAAAAGAAGACATGAATTCAGTTCTTCCTGCATTGTCACATTGTCAGATACTTATTGAAAACGATTCAGTGTATACATTTAATTAAGCCTAAGTTGCTATTTTACACTTAAGAAAGTTATGAACTCTCAATTCCCCTCAGCTAACAGCATTAGTGCATAAATAAACACTATATATCTAATCGACTTTCAATCCGGCATTGCAGATTCCATAGTCTTTGAATGAATCCATTAGGCCAATCATGCACTTCACTAGTCGTAATTTGATCTAGCTTCACTAATTTGAAAAAATTTTTAAAAAAAAACAAAAAAACATAATTATTCTAACATAATTACAATCCAAGAATTAAGAAATATTTTAGCATGTATTTTGTGTTATGAAAGTATACAGGAAAAAAACTTTAGGAAACAAATGTTGATTTACTCGGTTTTATATAAGTATATATCTAAATGAATATATGCAAAAGTTTTTTCCATCTATCCTAACTATATTAACATTAAAACAGGTCATAGTTATTTAATTCTGAAGACACAATAATATTTTAAAATACTGTATTTATATATATATATATATATATATATATATTCATCTCCAACCTCCCTCAAACAAATTTCGATATTGCTCATTTGCATATGTATTTCTTTAAGTTACTAATAAATAATTATTCAGTAATAAACATTTCTAATTAGTATTGTCAACTTTTCTTCTATATGCGCAATCGTTTTAGCGATAGTACTATTATATTATAATTATTAATAAAATTATATAAAAAGATTTTATAAAAATAGTGTTTTAAAAACTTTTTGCACTTTCATTTTCAAGGGAGGTAATTTACTTCCAGCATTTGTAAAACGTCAATTGTCGATGAGATGTGGAGAATAGAAACTACACTTTGATCTAAGCCAAAAGACCACGGAACAGTAAAAAAAAAAGTAATATTTTTGTAACTAGGCATTTTTAAATGGGCAAAAAGAAAAAACAAAGAAAACTCGATTTAATCAGAATATCTTTCAATGGAGGTGAGTAGTGTAGTATTGGTTCTGTTGTTATAAGACCGTCCTCCTAGGAATTACCTTTTCCGTAAGAACTCAACACTTTTTCCTTAAAAATTATAAATATACATAGTTTGAAATAAAAACATTTTTCACTTAAAATGCAAACCAATAAAATAATATGTTCTGTTTAAATTGTAAGTTTTTTTTTATTATTTAAAGTTTTATTTACCTTAATAAATCCTGGTATCAATATTTCTCCCCACCCCCAAATAATAAAAAAAGCCATTTTTGTTAAATTTAAGCAACTGAAATCGGTTTCGGCATTACTCATATTTTTTAACTTAAACAATTTTTTAGAAAAAAAAAAAACTTACGGTTTTTAATGTTTGTTTTTGTTATGTAAAGTTTCACCGTACACGTGAAATACCGAAATAAAAGTTAGTTCGGAAAAATATAGTCGCCATCTAAACAAGTCGAGAAAGAGGCTAGCTAAGGAAGAACGATAACTCAAGTTTATAAACATATTTTTTTAACTAGAAAATTATGAAAGGAAGTTATCGTTTTTCCTTAGCTAGCATATTTCTTTTTTCTTATAAAGATGGCGACTATATTTTTCGCCCAATTTTCATTTAGGCGTTTCATGTGGACAATGAAGCTTGCCATTGTCTTTAATGTTATCTAAATGAATAAATGCAAAAGTTTTTTTTTCCACATATCCTAACTATATTGACATTAAAACGGTTTATGCATATTTAATTGTGTAGTATATTTTCATTAATCACAATAAATTCCTCCCAGGCATTACCTCTTCTTTTTAAGGGGAAGCAGTATAGTATACTTCTTCCTCACAATATTTTAGCATGTATTTTGTGTTATGAAAGTATTACCTTTTCTTTATGTGTTTATGTGGGAGTGGTGCAGTGTACTATCTATTCTGTTGTCATGATATCATGCTCCCATGCATTAACTGTTACTTTTGTGTGTGTGTGTGTGTGTGTGTGAGGGAGGGTAGTGTTCGTTCGTCATGATATCATCTTCTTAGTCATTACCTCCTCCTTTGAGGTCAGTGTATGTAGTTAGGTCATCATAATATCATCCTCCTAGCCTAGCAAAAACATGCAACAGGAGGGAACATATATCTACTATAAAAAAAATCCGTCCAGGACATGTATAAGCAATAAATGTAGCATTAGCTTTGAATTTTAATGTTTTTTTCTTTCTTTGCAGAGAATCGTATGGTTTCGATAGCAGCCCCCTAAATGGTAAAGTTTACAAAAAAAAATAATGTTGCCACGTTGCTCATCCTGTTGCATAGAATACATATTACATATTACATAATTCATAATAAGTTCAATAGTTTAGGATTTTATTCACGTGCACACACCAAAAATTTACTGCTTAATAACAACTCAAAATTTGATGTAGAGCAATACTTTTCTCTAAATTTTTTGTATCTAACTTATTTTGAAACATTAAAAAGTTTTTTGGAGAGCATGGGCGAGTTCAGGTGGGCACACCCCCTAAATCGTAAACAATATTATTTTTAGCGCAGACCTCACTATATAAGTGTTATAAATAAAATAAATTAAAACGTGTTTACTTTTTATGGATGTCAAGAGCAAATGAAGACCCCCACAATATTGTATAAATAAAATAAAAGTAAAACTTATTTCCTTTTTATGGATGTCAATTAATGCAATATTCTCTATTTCTAAAAGTAGTTAAGATCTGATATTTTTCGAAATAAGCCAAATTCCTTTTTTTAAAATTGTGATTGACAAAATCCCTATTTAAATAAGATATGAAAAGATGGAGACAGACAAGGAAAGAAACAAAAGAAAAAACGAGAAAGTATGAATCGAAATACAGACTGATCTCATTTTCACTTGTGGTGCGTTAAAATGGTTTCATTAATGAATCAGATGTCAACAAAAACCCAAGATATCATGGAAATATACGCTTCACATGTTATTTAATAATAGGAATATTTTAAACACTTTAATTTTCAACTCAATTATCATTAATTGTAGATTTGTCATCGGTAATATCTTCATTGACTGCACAAAAAAAAGCTAAGTTGAATGACTAGCCAAAGTAGGTGAAGCGACGCGCACCGAATGAGCAGAACAAACATTAATATTAAATGCAGCCAATTTTTTAACAGTTATGAGATTTTTCTTTATAGTCTAGACTTTCGTTCAAAAACGTTTAAAAACCAATGAAAATACATATTTTTCCTAGTTTAAAAGCTAAATTTTACAGTTGGTGTTTTATTACCATTCAGTTTACAAATAAATTTACATCTTTATACAATATTAGCAGAATACCCATGCCAGAAATATGTATAGCATTATGTTTTATTTTTCATTTAGGGGTGGGGGTGGGGTAACGGATGATTTCCGGGTCCCCTTCCCCTAAATAAAAAGTTTATAAAAAATAATATGCCCACGTTACTCAGCATGTTGTGTAGAATACGTATCCCATAATTCATAATGATCAGTTCTTTAGTTTAGGATTGAGTCCTATATATATATTTGAGTGTAATCAGTCGACAGAAAAGCACAACCCCCCAATGGGTGAAAAATTGAATAACAAATAATAGATAAACAAATAAAAGCGTATATCACTATTTCATGCTGAATTTATTGGAAGATTTTAGAAGCAAGATGAATCCCAATTTCTTTTTTTGTTTTTCTATTTTGTTTAGATATGCTGTAGAAAATTCTCAGGGCCAATTCCATTCTTCAATGAAATGTGAGTAGAGTTCCTGAAAACGATGAACTAAAAATTAATGTTTTTGAATCTGGCCAACAGGGGCCACTTATCATAATCATATGTGTGAGTGTTTGCTGTCTATCTCCCGGTATGAATGAACAAGGAAGCAAAAGAAATGTCCAGTGTGAGTGGTGCTGCTGTCGGTGGTTAACAAAGTTTCTTATGTGTGCGCATTTGCTGGTATAAATGAGCAAAGAAAAAAAAGGAGAAGAGAGGGAAAACGAATGTTCTCTAGTTAAATCTGATTATCTAGTGTAGATAGAGGGTTATTATGTGATTGGCAATATTTTTGGGGATCTATATCTAAAATTGAAATTTCTGTGTTTTGCCTGTGTGTCTTTTTCTGTAGTGCACACTTGTCTATATTTTCTTTAGTTTAGGATGTACATATTTTGTGTGTGTGTAAGTGTTAGAGTAGTGGGTTAATTCTGTAATGTTTAATTTGATTTGTTTTGGTGTTGTGTATACCTTTATATTTTAAAAGAGTGTTTACTGGTGGGGCGGGGTAAAAAGAATTTGATGGGCCTCAAATCTACAATATTTGAGTTTAAGCATTTTGTGTGGGTATTTAATTTGAAGATGCATTAAATTTCGTTCTTTCTGCAGTACTGTGTGGAATAGAAGCCTGTGGATAATAATACGCATTTTATGCTATCTATTGTGTGGTTTGGTAAGTTGTAATGTCATGCCACTGGTGAGTAGATGTTGTTGTCTATGATCGCTTTTTTGTAGTTGTTTAACCTCATGCAGAACGGAGTGCCTTTCTCACTAATATAACCGCTCTCACTGCAATATGTGCAGTACATGTAGTAGCACTGTAGCACATAAGGCCTGGGGGTTCGAGTCTGTTTATAGTGATGGCAAGATCTGTAATTATATGTTTGAAGATCTGACAGCAGGGTTTATTGCACAGTAGATTACCTAGATGGTTGTTGAATTGTAGTTTGGTGTAGGGTGATATGAGGAATATTAATAGATTAGCTGTTTGCTTCTGGCATTGATTGGTGGTGAGTTAAATAGGGGAGGGGGAATATATATATGTTTTGGAAGTTTTTCAACCTATATGAGAGAAGAAAAAGAAAACACTTTTTCGTCCCAAGTCCTTTGTTGGAAAATTCCTTTGTTTGTAAGTCAATTAATCTCTTGTAATCAGTGTATTAGTAAGCTTCCAAGAATTTATGCTTGACTTAATATTATTTCAGGGATCATCAATTGTTTACCGTAAATAATTGTTTTGGGGATTTAAAAACATACCAGTATTTTATCTCATGGCTATATATATGACAATAAAAGGATAAAATAACTGACAGTATGAGTAAAAATGAGAAAGCAGGATACCTAAAAGTGAACGTTTTGCCCAACTGTTTTGTGGGCTTTTTCAAGAGAGAAAAGCTAAAAGTGGCAAGAGATGAGAAGATCTGTGATCAGGGTATAATCAACTGGTCCTGACAACATTCCAATCATAGTGCTGCAACTGAAACTAGCTCCAATTCTTACAAAACAGTTCACTCGTTGCTTTAAAAAAAATGTTTCCCATCACCTTTAAAAAAATTTGTCATTCTGACCAGTATTCGAAAATACTGGATATCGGTGTTCTGCATTTCAGTACAGACCAATCGGTCTACTGTGATGGAGGCTTTATTTCTAGAGCAATAGTTCTTGACATACCAAAGGCTTTTGATAGAGTTTGGCATAATGGTTTGCTTTACAAGTTAGCTGGAATATATGGAAATGTCTTCTCAACCATCAAATCCTTTCTCTCTAATAGGTTTATAAAAATAGTCATTGATGAGCAGAAGTCTGAAGCACATAGTAGCAATGCCTGCATGCCTCAAGGTTCTATTCTGGTCAACCCCTCTTCCTGATCTACATAAATTATCTCCCAAATCACACTCTAAGATCATTCATTAACATTCTTTGCAGATGCCACAACGATCTATGACCACACTTTGAAGAGCATTAATGATCAAGATCTTTCTTCCAACCTGGAGCACATCATGTAATTGGGAAAAGGGTCACTGGTTACTCTTAATATATTTAAAACTAAGCTTCTCTTCTTTCACCACCAACACTCGGATCCTAACTTTTGCCCCAAATGAAATGAATGGCCCTCTCCTTGAGGAAGCCCACTGCTTTTATAAGCTTCTAGGACTGACCTTGACTCCAGACCTGAAATAGAAGACTTACATCAAATCTGTTGCTAAAGTCATTGGAAAAATGATTGGATAACCACCCACAATCCTCCAATGCATCCTAAGATGGAGTACTGTTGCCACATCTGGGGAGGTGCTATTCAAGCAACCTTTCCTGTTTTGACAGAGTACAGAATCAACTTGAAATCTAGTGGAGGATGTAAGTTTCCCTTCTCTACAGCCCCTTTCTCACAGAAGAGAGGTTACTGTTTTTTATCTACTTTATTATTATTTTCATATCTATAGTTCCCCTCTGTAAAACATTTACAACAAAAACTCCTCCAGCTGCAACCACTGTAAATAATGTTCCTTTCTTCCTCTGTGTACTTAAAACTACACATAACTTCCATTAGTAAAGTTTCTTTCCAAGAACTGCTCATCTGTGGAACACAATACCACGGGGCTACTTCCGAGTTGACTACAACATGACCGTTTTCATATCCAATATGGACAAATTTTTGTTGAGCGTCCTCTTAATTAATTAAATTCTGCTAAGTTTGAACAAACATTACCATCTTCAAGATGTTGTCTCACCGTCCACCAGACAATATCCTCAAATGGCCTTTGTGCCTTGATAAGCGGTGGCTCATTAGTACATAGAAAAATGTAAATGAATATTTGAATTTCTTACTTGGTTGTATTATGTTATTTAGCACTTGCTTCTTTACTGCTTTTTCTTTACTTTCACCGGTGTCTTGCATTAGAGAACAAATCCCCTGTTCTTTTGTTTATCATTTGAATTAGAACCTGACCCCTCGACTTTTATACTTTTTTTTATCATTGTGTTGCACAAAAGCCTTTGTCGTCCTAACAAAGCCAGCACATAACATTATATATATATATATATATATATATATATATATATATATATATATATATATATATTTGATTCTAGCTAGCCAGGCATTTATGTAAATTGACAGCCTGGATTTTCAAAATTTGTTTGCAAATGACAATCTATTTCATCGATTACATACTTTATCCGACCCATATCTTTTAATCTGGTTACATATTTATTCATATCTTTTAATTTTTTACATAACCAAATGAACAAATGATTAGAAAAGGATTTTTTTTAATTTTGTTAGATTTACGAACATTCATACCGTGATGGGAGTGACTTAACAACCAGAGAAAGACAGAGAGATTTATTTGTGTAAATATGATGTTGAAACAGAAATATGAATACTAATTATGGCTTAAATCTCATTAAAACCAGAAGTAAAAAGAAATAATCAGGCACATTTAAAAGTCTGTTTATAAAAAAAAAGATAGGAAAACCTGTATAGCTAGAGAATCAGTCATACAAAATTTCACATTCCTAGGTTTAATAGCCTAAAAGTAGTTAGTGGGCATGCATCAAACAAACATACATGTTATATATATATATATATACATATATATATATATATATTGTGTATGCAGTCAAATAATTCAATATATTCTTATTATCGGTTCAAGCAACCAATTCAGTGTAATGTCTTGGTGCGAATGGAACTTTTAATTTGATGAGAATGTTTCTTGGTAGTTGTGTTCTGAAACTTTTCCCAAGAGAGAACTAATAGAATAGAACTCTAAATAATAGATTGAATTTGTTACCTTGGAGACGACAGCCTGTGCCAACTGATCCTCATAGCATTGCTGGACTTCTGTGGATTCATCAGATAAGGAAGAAAGATCCGATACTGCTTCATCCGATGTCTATGGAAGGAAAAATACTTCTTTTAGAAAGTTGCTCTGAGAATAAACATTTTTATTTAATTTTTTTTTTTTCATTTTATTCGATTAGAATAGGTTTTCTTGAAGTAGAGGGGCACAGCCTTCTTTGAGGAAGAATAGTATTTTATTGGTTTGTTAATAATGGTAAAGCTATAATATAACATTATTTGGTGGTTATTGTGATTTTTCCTGCAAAAAATTAGACTTTCAGATTATATAGAAAACTGGTATTTTGTATTATGGAAAATTAACTGATATCTTTTCAGTCGCTCCATAAGCGTATTTTTGTTGGTCTGTACCCCAGCAAAGACGGAATCAGGAGAACACAACTTTGAAGACTAATCTGGCTGGTGTTGGAGAAAAAAGAAGCTGATGCTATTTCTTTATTTAGTTTTTTCTACACAAGGATTATTTGGCCTTCAAATCTATTTGTTACTTCACTAGTGTACTATGCAACTTGCATATCCATATTCTCTTTTAACTATCTATGTCATTGTTTTATTTTTCGTGTTTCATCATTGCCAGGTGCTCTCTTCAATGTATGTATTAGAAAACTCATATACAATGTGGAACAACTTCTTTTCACAAAATAATTTCCACAATGTTTTGTGAAGACTTAGAATAGATTTATTTTTAACAGTTATTTATTCAATCCAACAAGTGAAATGTGCAACATTCGTTTTGTTTGCTGCAACATGAGATAAAGAACGTCATTATCCTCAATATTGAGGACATTTAAATCCCCATGTGACAACAATTTATAAATACTATATTTAAAAACACTGCGGCCTTCAATATTTTAAGAGTTAGAATCTATTTGGAAATGTGTTATATATAAGTTTATGTAAACATTTTACCTGGCAATGTTTTCATGTCGGAACATATAAAATACTTGAACCATTAATTTCTACAAATTTAAAAGTTCAAATTGTTTTTCTTTTTTTGCAAAATTTTTAAAGATCTTTGATTAAAAATGATTTGGAGAATTTGAGCAATCTTTGTCACATTATCTTAGCTATTATTCAATCCATATTCATCTAAAAGCAGTTGTTTTTCTCTTTGAGAATAAAAGCACTACATAAATAATAAATGCTGACATTATATATATATATATATATATTTTATTTTTATTTTTAAATACAGATTTTAATCAGACATGGACCAGTGGTTTCTGACAAGAAAAGGGTTTAAATCCCCGATTCCGTCTTCGTCAACATAGTCTGAAATAGTAAATGGTGGAATTTCTTCAAAAAACATTTATAACCGTTATAAAACGCTATGCACAAAGAATTTGAAATGAAGGGCCGGTGAGACGCTTAAATCAGAAAAATAGCCGTTAAGTAAGAGATTCTATATTTAGAAGTGAAGAAACAGAGAGAAAGAAAGAAAGAAAGGAGAGAAAGAAAGAAAGGGAAACCATCGCGAAATATATATACATATATATATTTTATATAATAATAAATAGTTACCTACCCTTTTTTAGATAATTTAATTAATTAGAGTTACGTATCTTTAACCATATTCTATATATAAATAATATTTTATTTACTCTAATTTTTTTTTATTATTATAAATTTTTTTTATTATTATTATATATTTTTTTATTATTATAAATTTAATTTTATTTTATTTTTTTTATTATTATAAATTTAATTTTTTTTATTATTATAAATTTTATTTTATTTTATTTTATTTTCCCTTCTTTCTCTCCTTTCTTTCTTTCTTTCTCTCTGTTTCTTCACTTCTAAATATAGAATCTCTTAACGGCTATTTTTCTGATTTAAGCGTCTCACCGACCCTTCTACTGCTGAACCAGTGCTGTTTGAAGGATCTTGCAGAGAACAAGAATAATGCAAATGACTGCGTAAAAAATTGGGAAACTGTCGTATGACCACATGCTTCTAAGACACGCAAAGAAGATTACTCAGGTGGAAAAATAATACATCTAGTTTAGAAATAAATTAAATCTGGAAAAGGTTAAACATATATTTGTACTAAATAAATAAATATTGATGCCAATGAAATTAAAATGTATTACTCAGCAAAGATAATGTTTAATCTATGCATTAACTATTAAGCAATATTCAGGTTTAAAAAAAGAAAGAAAAAGTGGTTTATATTTGTACAAGACAAAGTCTGTGTGAACTGCATTTATGTACAAAACTTCTTGTTCAATTTATGACAATATTTGATTTTAATGCAAGATGCACTTAACTCATTCATCTAATTTTATTTGATATTCATTATGTTTTGTTTGGGTTTTTTGGGGGGGGAGATTCTTTAAGAACAAAATGCTGAACATTGAAATGAAATAACAAAATGCATGAATATTTAGGTCAAATTTTTTCAAGTGAAGCTGGGATAGGTTCAACCATTTTGAAACCTTTTATTTTGTTGCATTGCTTGACTAAATAGATAAACAAATAAATAAAGCTAAAAAGGATAAAGAAAAATAGGGCCACACTGAAAATATCTGAATATTTTAAAATGGTTTTATTTGATTAAAAGCATTATCATTTAATCAGATGTTCTTAAATTGAAATGAAAAACATTAACTTTTTAAGCTCACTCATCAGTGAATACACACCTCTATTCTGACGATTATTTAGTGTGGATAAATATCATTTGTTTCGGAATTTTTTAGATGAGGATTGATAATTTGTATTATTCGGACTACTATTCTTGGGTGTTATTATCACAAACATTTTGGGCGATGTAACCTTTAACACTCTTCAGATGCATCTTGTCAAACTCGGGAATCTATGGAATTTCGAACCAAACCCTTTATTTAATTGTGTTCTTACCAGTGGCGTACTGAGGCAAAATACCGCCCGGGGCCCTATTCATAAAATTCGGTTCTCTCTTTTTATTTATAAATTGGGGGACTGAAAGTCCTCATCTATTTTTAAATGTAGATAAAATTTTCTTTTTAATTTGACAAACTTATGGTTTCTCTTTATGTATTGTATCCAAGATTTTAATAACGTCATTGTAATATTTACATCTATATAATTTTAACAATTTCATTTTAGATTATTTGTAAAAAATATAAAATATACATTTTGACCAACTAAGAACGAAGCCATCAAAAATGTGGGGTTATATGAGTATCGTTGATCATCCCTTTCTCTTTTTGTTTATCCTACTCTTAGAGAAAAATCGTTGCAGTCACATTTACTTAACGGGTCATACTCCTTAAAATGTTGATAAATTTAATTTTATTCATAACTCTAAAGCTACACTTTGTTCTCGGACTTTGAGCTGGAATCAATCTTTGTGTCATTATTAAGACAAATGTTTCTATTAACCGGAGATATTTGGAAAATCTACAAAAGATATCAGGTATAATTATTTAATTTTAATGAAACTTTAGGGACTTATTCAGGGAAAAGAATATAATTATTTTAAAACATATTTCCAAATACAACTGGGTAATTTTATCTCACTAGTGAAAATAGCTATTTGAGAGATAGTTTAGAAGTAATAAGTTTTCAAAATTCCCATAAATTGAAAATTGATTCAATTAATATCAAAGCACTAGGTTTCAAGAAGTTCAAACTGAAAAAATACAAATATTAATTATTTCTGAAGAGATATACTAGTGACGGCTGACCTGAATGGGCAAGGGCAAGGAGCCAGCAATAGAAAAAAAAATTGACCCCTAACTGTTAAATATTTAGCTAGGAACTGAGAGGTGCCATATAAACATTTAGCAAATAGGGGCGAAAAATATTTTTAAAATTTTAAATTATGCCGCTTCCTCTAGTCTGCTGCTGATTCTTAGTATCGCCTGTACTAAGAATTAAACTTGTACTCTCAAGAAGACTGTCTCTTAGAACTGATTATCCTTGCACCGCAGTTCGACAAAACACACCTGAATAAGGTCAGAGAATACATTGGCCGAAACGTTCATGAGAACAGTAGTTCAAATAATACAAATAATACACAATCTCATCTGTGTTTATATGAACTGAACTATGAAACCACAATACTATTCTGAAGTTTGGCAACGAGAGTCTCTGCATAACAGTAGGTAACATAGGCTATACATATGAATGCTTATGTTTATACCAGAAAAAATATTTGGAAATTAAAATATATTTGATAGTTGTATTAAGGAAAAAAATGTGTTTACATGAGTGTTTTCATATTTAAAAAACTAAGAAAGTTTGCTCTATTAAATAAAATTTTGAACTTTTTATAATTCAATTCACTGAATCAACAACTGAAAAAGAAAAAAATTGATGGTTTTGAATTAAAAATATTTTCAGAGATTTTGAAATAGCAACAGTCAGTTGAATGATTTAAACTATATTAGTTTTAAAAATTCAACTGACTGTTGTTATTTCAAATTAAAGTGGACCAGAATTGCTAAATTAAAAAAATTTCTAAATTAGTTCAAGTTTCCAAATGTATCTCATTATTATTATGAAAATCTACTGGGAGGGGTATTTCAGCTAGTATATATATATATATATATATATATATATATGGGAAGAGAAGGATGAAAGTAATCCGACGTGATGGGAAAATGAAAAAGGAAAACCAAAAAATGGATGTTTTTTATGTGTACATCAACGTTTCGTCTTTATTTATAAGATCAGGATGATAAGATAGAGAAAAAATGTCATGCAAGCACAGATACATGTAGGGTAGACATATTGGGAAAAATAGAATGAAATAGTGGCCAACTGCTGGGTGGACGTCCGTATTTGTATTTCTCCAACAAATACGGACGTCCACCAAGCAGTTGGCCACTATTTCATTCTATTTTTCCCAATATGTCTACCCTACATGTATCTGTGCTTGCATGACATTTTTTCTCTATTTTATCATCCTGATGAAGTCTTATAAATAAAGACGAAACGTTGATGTACACATAAAAAACATCCATTTTTTGGTTTTCCTTTTTCATTTTCCCATATATATATATATATATATATATATATATATATATATATATATATATGCATGTAGACCTATGGGCAGGAAAATATTTGTAGTTAGAATATTTTAACCAAATTTCATGTTCTGAGATCTAATAGGTTAAAAGTAAGTAACGGAAATGCCAATGGATACAGGCAGACAAGCCTTTCATAGGGGTAGCTTTCATCTTTAGAAATGTCTCAAATAAATTAGCAATAATCTTCACCTAAACCAAAGTCTTGTTGACCATTGACACTTTTGGCACCAGATGTTTCTATGACTGTCCTAAATGTTTGGCCGATGTCCAAGCCTGTTCAGCTGAATCTATTGATTCTTACATTACTATCTTTGTTCTAATCATCTTGAAACATGGCCAAGCAATTTCAGCTTTCACCTCCAAACTGTGATAAGTAGGTCTTTTTATATTTAGAAAATATATGTGATCAAACAAGGCAAATAAGATTTAAACCTTTTTATATATGAAATAATTATATATATATATATATATATATATATATATATATATATATGAAGAAAAGTGAGGATAAAATGATCTGACATAATGTAAAATGAAAAAAGGAAAGCCAAAAACTATGATTTATGTATTGATCAACGTTCTGTCTTTATTGAAAGACTTCCTCAGGATAAAGAAAACAATGTAGAAAAATCATACAGAATATTAATTTTGATTTGTCAGAAAGTGTCCAGATTTCGGCATGGTTGTTGACGTGAACAAGCAGAGAATGATAATCATGATTTTGGTTATAGTGTTATCAGCAGTGGCCTGTCTTCTTCAAAGGAATGTAATAATAATTATATATATTAATTACACATGTTAACTTGTATCATAATTTTTATGTGTCTGTATTTTACTTGGGTAAACGTAATGTTAATATATAATTAAATTTAATAAAACATTAGATAATTCAATTTATTTATCGAAATCATAAATGTCATAGTGTAAAAACGGAAATTTAAAACCTTCTATTTTTTTAATTAACCACAATGCATTTCGAACAATAAACCCCTCCCCTACCTCACCAATTTCGAAACATAAGATTTAACATTGACATTTTTAGTTTTTACCTGTTTTATCTACTTAAATTTTAATTCACACCATTCTTTTATTTTTTAAATAATAATTCAATGTCATTTTAATTGAAAATGAAATTCTTAAAATCTTATTTAAATGTAATGTGATCATTTTTCACATTTATAAATAAGAAAATAAAACAAAGAATCTTATACTAACTGTATTTAGGTAGAGAAGTTAGGTATGTGTACATGTTTATATATTTGTATATACAGGATTCACTCCTAAACTAATTTATCAATCATTGTGAATTTTGCAACACAGCTGCTAGGCATAAAGGGTGGTAATGTGGGTTATATTTACTTTAATTTAGATTTATGCAAAGAATGTAAAAAGGGAGTGGAAACCCTTCAGGAAAATTCAGATACCTCCAATTTTTGTGAAATTTTAACAATACATCAATTAATATATATTTCAGTTTCTTCATAGTATTTCAAAGCGTTTTTTTTTTTGGGGGGGGGGGCATAATATAGGTACAATCTCCCATTTGAAAATTCAAATATATAAGATTTGCATTGAATTTGATCAATAGTCATGAGAAACTTCCCTGAATTTAAATTTCTTAAGACACCTTTAGTTTAAGCCTTAAACTTCACATATTTTCTCGAGTCAAAATCATGTAATGGATTTTGATCAAAAGGTTAAGTATCATTATATCTTGATTTTATTTTTATAAAGAAAAATAAAAGTGGTGCAAAACTCTACTGTTCGAGGAATTCATTTTCCCTGTCCTATATATATATATATATATATATATATATATATATATATATAAGATGTAATTAAAGACCATGGAATTATTTTTGTTCATGTAAGTTATCTTGTTTCTGGGTCATTGAATGGAAAAAGGACCCCAAAGTCATGTTACAAGCACTTTAGATCCCCATACATCGGCATCAAAAAAACTGTTTGGCACAAATCATTTCTTAGACATACAATCTGTATATACATATAACAATAATAAATTTGGCTTGTTTTATCACTATAATATACTTCTCATAATTGAATGCACCACGAAATTGCAGTAGAGTGTTAAAATCAGACATATTTATTATTCATTTTTATAAAGCTCTATTTAAAAGGATGTTTATGTAAGGTCTACTGTCTGTATTTGGCTTGGTTTTGATTTTAAGAAATTAATTTTCATTTTATTGTTATATATATATATATATATATATATATATATATATATATACCCGTCCCAGGATGGGTATAAGCAATAAATATAGTATTAGTTTAAAATTTTAATGTTTTTTTGTTCTTTCTTTGCGGGGTATGGTAGTGTTTTGGTGACACTCTAAATGGTAAAGTTTACAAAAAAAAATAATGTGTCCACGTTACTCATCCTGTTGCCTAGAATACATATTCCATAATAAGTTCAATAGTTTAGGATTTTACATACCACATACATATTATTTACGCTCACCAATCCTTTTCAAAATGTATTACTTCATATAACTCAAAATTTGATATAGAGCAATTCTTTTCTCTTATTCTTTTTGTATCTAATCTATTTAAAAAGTTTTTGGAGGGGTGTGTGCCAGTTTGGGTGGGCGCACCTCAAAACATATAATGTGCCCATATTACTCACCGGGTTATGGAGAATATATATTCAAAAATTCATAATAATCAGTTCATAAAAATAAATTTTTGAAAAACTTTATATATATATATATATATATATATATAAATTTTTTTTATGGAAATCGCTCTAGACAAGGCATGAAACCACTTGATGTAAGGAGCTAAAAAAAATACTACTTCAAGGTCAAAAGCTAGCCAATGATAAGTGTTAAATGGATAGATTCTGACCCTAAAAACAACAATTCTTCCCCTTTTGTCAGACACATTGCTCATGGAATGTGAAGACTAAAGGACAACATACGGGAAGCGAGAGTTACGATGCTGCCAAAAGTAAACACAACGTCCACTTTCTACTCTCCATATATATGTAATCCTAAATTTTAATATTTACAAAAAAATAATTCTAAAATTCATAATGATCCATTTATTAGTTTAAAATTACTCTGTACACACGCATATATATATATATATATATATATATATATATATATATATATATATTTATTTTACACAGACATGTACAAAATCTGCGACACTGGCATGTCGATGTTATCGATCAACAGTTACTATAAACTGAGATCTATAGTAACTGTTGATCGATAACATCGACATGCCAGTGTCGCAGATTTTGTACATGTCTGTGTAAATAAAAATTATCATATATAAAGCTCTATTTTGATATTGAGCACTCTTTATAAACCCGGTTGAAATTCTTTGGATTACCACCCTGTGGATGTTTTTACCTGGATTATTACCATGATTATATATATATATATATATATGTAAAAATAAAAATGGAATAAAGGATAAGCAAATTAACAACTAGCAAAAATAAACTCAAAAACAGTATGATAATAGGCTTTTATCTTAGAGCTTTGCGTATTTGTAGCCCTGAATATCTCTCTCAGGAATATAGTAAAATAGAATCCTCTCTCACAACTTTCAAATACCCCAAACATGTCATTCTCTCTGCTAAAAAGTAAGCTATTGAAATACCTCAAAAATATCAAAAATACGAAAACAACTCCTAATACTACACAACTCATACTAAGAAATGTTTTCCTCCCAACTAATTCTCGCAATAAACATCTCTTCTCTTCTCTTTCCCAACATGGTTTCAGAATTATCAAGCTACCTCACTTACTATTAAAAACATTTAAAAAAAACATAAAAACAAAAACAAAGTCCTTACATCTCCTACTTCAGCTGGAATTTATACTATACCATGCGCCGATTGTGGAAAAATATATTTTGGCGAGACACAACGTCCGTTAAAGAAACGAATCTATGAACACAATCGTGCTATAAAAAACTGTGACACCTCAAACGCGTTATACACCCACATGATCTCCAACTTATGTTGATTGTCCTACAAGGGACACATTAATCTTTTTTTTCTTTTCTTTAAAGAGATCCCTGAGAAGCATGAAACTTCCACTCAATTTGTTTACCTCCAATTTAATGAGATTTAAACCAAATTTACATTAGGAAAAAATTGAAATATGGTAAAACTTTCAGAATCCAATTGTGAATGAAGATGGGTATTCCACCTAGTATATATATATAGAATGGAATGGCCTTCATCTTTTCAAATGTCTCAATCAGTAAACGATAGAAAATTGGGTTCCAGTTAACTCATTTTCGATTTCTTTTAGTCACAATTAAAAGCAAATAAAAATCTTCTATTGAATATATACAGTTTATTTTCTTTGTATTCATTGTGAAGATGAACTTTTCTGAAGTGAAAACAGTTTCTATTGAAAAACGAATAAACATAACAAATGGTGACAAATCGCGAACTGTTCGTCTCCCACTCGAAGGACAGGAATATAATCGCATGTGGATTGGGGGTGGAGGAAAATAAAAATTTAAAAATTCTAAATATTGTCAATGTATTTTTGGATCTTTCATTTAGTTTTTTTTTTTTGCATTAAAAGGACATAAAAAACATTGTTTAAAATAAAGAATGCATTAATTTTTTATTGTCAGGTGTAGGTTTAGTGTGTATAAAACAATCTCTTATAAAGTGAGTGACGAGTGAGGGTCAACATTGGAAGGTGTATGTGTGTGTGTGGGGGGGGAATACATTTGAAAGGAATGTGATGAGATTTTTTCTTTTTATCTCTTTTTTTTATATCAACGTGGAGGATAAAAATCTCAATGATTTTTCTGGAAAATATGATGTTTTAAATTATATTCAATTTAAAACTGGTAAACGACCAACCAAATGATTTTTTTCTTAAAAATATAAGTTGTTATTTTAAATTGAGTATAATACTATCAATCATACAGAACAGATTTTGCATAGTTGAACAAGTGAGGGTCAAAATTGGAAGGTGTATGTGTGTGTGGGAGGGGGATAAATTTGAAAGGAATGTGATGAGATTTTTTCTTTTCTTCTCTTTTTTATCTCTTTTTTTTTATATCAAAGTGGAGTATAAAAATCTCAATGATTTTTCTTGAAAATATAATGTTTTAAATTATATTCAATTTAAAAAAGGTAAACGACCAGCCAAATGATTTTTTCTTAAAAATATAAGTTATTATTTTAAATTGAGTATAATACAGAACAGATTTTACATAGTTGAACAAACTTGTAATTATGAAGATTGTTCTCTCATAAAACTGAAAATTCTGTTTTTAACATTGATCAGTGGTTTCGTGACAAAAGCAATTTATTTTTTACAGCATAGTTATTTTTCCCTTGAAAATCTAAAATGATCACTCTAATTTAATGTAAGGCTGTAGTTAAAGAGTATATAAAACTATGTGAGGAGAGCAACCCAGAGGCCAACTAAAACTCTGAGAGGGTCATGGAGCTCTTCCCCACCACCATAGAATTCCAATTTTATGCACAACTGGGGGTAAATTAAGTGTTCATACTTTTCTGGAGGACACAATTGAATCTGAATTCAGCATAGTCAATTCCATAAGCCATGGCGGTATCCATTTGGCAAATGATGCATCCCTTGTTAAGATCATAATGTATATATACATTTAATTAATACAAAGCAAGAATATTTTGAGAGATAGAAAGGAAAACATGATTAATGCCATTTTCAAAATTACATTTACCACATTACATAACAAAAATGACTGACAGAAATCAATTACTAATTTTCTTGCTTTCAAACACTAAAAAGAAAAAAAAAACAGTCAATTTCTTTGAATCGAGAAATTGTGTTGTCCAAATGTGGGCTTGATTTTATCTCTGCTATAATAATAATAAAGAAACGCTCTACTAAGATGGGCCCTCTCCTTCCAAAACACTACAAAAAATGCCTTGCCGAATCTTGCTTCTCTGATAGCTGATAAATTGCCTCTGTGGTACCAATGTTCAAGAAATCTGGTGAAAGAATTGACCCGCAAAATTATCGGCCCATCAGTCTCCTCCCGCTTTTCGCTAAAATCTTTGAATCATTAATCAATCTTATAATAGTCTACCACCTCGTTACTGCTAAACTTGTTTCTGACCAACAGTATGGATTTAAGCAAGCCTATTCTACTGTGGATATCCTAACGGTTATCTCTGAACGCATATACAATACACTGGACAAAGCTGGTGAAACTAAAGCAGGAGCGCTTGATACATCCGAAGTCTTTGACAAGGTCTAGCATAATAGTATTCTCAGGAAAAATTATTTGTATGGCATTACTGGATGAATATTTAATATAATCAGATCATTCTTAGCCCAAAAAAAAAGATCCAGTTAGTCCTTGATGGCCGTACTTCTAAACAACATGACATTAACGTGAGTGCACCACAGGGTCAATCTCTGGACGATTATTGTTCCTGATTTTAATAAACGACCTCCCTGATGAAATTGTTTCTGAGATGGGTATATTTGCTGATGACACCACACTATTACAGACATGCGGACAAAATAAACGCACACATATCCAGGGCAATGGCCGAATCCTTAGAAAAGGACCTCCAGTCTCTAGTGGAATGAGGACATGAATGGATGGTACTAAGACAACTCACCTTTATTTTAACAACTACAAGAAACCTTATCAATCACCTATTGGCATGGCTAATAGCATCCTACCTGAGAGTCCATCATTTTAACTCCTCAGCCTAACATTCACAGCTAACATGAATTGAAACAAGTACATAGAAGACATTGCCAAGGCTGATGCAAAGAAAGTGGACTTCTGCTACCATGCTAGAAAACTTCTCACACCTGCCAATATCCTATATCTCTACAAAGCCACCATTCGCCACTGCATGGCATATTGTTGTCACATCTGGGCAGGTGCACCAACTAAAAGCCTCTCCCTCCTAGATAGAGTCAAAAAGAGAGCCTCTAATAGGTCCCACATTATCTACCATACTCAACTTCTTGTCCCATCGCTGCAATGTTGTATCCCTGTGCTTGTTTTACAAGTATTTTAATGGAATGTACTCCGACGAACTTGCTGCACTGGTGCCCCTCGACGTAAATACTCCCAACCAACCCAACAAGCAGCAAAAGCCCCCCCTTCACTGTAAAGGTCCCCAGAAGGCTTTCTACTCTAGTATCTTTTTTTCTTATACTGTTCGTCTTGTGAATTCCCTCCCTGCTCACTGTTTCCCAAACTGTACCAACATGCAGAAATTTAACTGTAATGTGAAGAAACATCTCGTTGCACAACTCTCCACTTACTGGGCATACCTACATTAGCCCCTTACGTCTCAATGGTAATCTGCAGTGTTTGGGGTTAATAAAAGTTTAAAAAATTTTAAATATATTGTTGAGAATAAATGAAGAGTTTGAATGCACTTCTTTGAAATGTTAATACATGAAAATAACTTTACAAACAAAAGCGATTGGTTAACTTAATCGTCTGCTATATTTAATTATTTTAAATATAGACATTCATCAACTTATAAACTAATTGGTATCTGACTGATACATGTTGTAACTGTACAATTGGCAATATGAATTTATAAAATAATTAAAATATAAAATAATAATGAAATAAACCCACATAACTAAATATCACTAACCAGGGCATTAAAAGCAAATACAACTCAAAGAAAAATGCAAGGTATTAAGGCAAACACAAGAGAGCTGAAATAATCATCTAGGAAAAGTTTGACGATATGTAAGAAACAAAGTATAACTTGATCCATTTCCCTCTTTCCCCAGAACAAAGGCAACTTCAGTTGGTACCATTAGCATTGCCCATAAAGGGCTTGCTAAAAAATTGAAAATCTGAGAAAGAATCAAACCATGATTGAAATGAAAAGTACTGGAATATTCAGGAAACTTGTAATATTATTTTTCTTGTTGTCATTCATAACAGAATGGAACAGAGTACTAAAATATTGCGGAGACTTGTTATGAGTTTAAGTAAGTAATAGTAGTAATAATAATTGTTAAATTTCTTTTCTTTCTTTTTTTTGGGGGGGGGGGGAGCAAGCAACCAACTCATGATTGTAAATGGGTTGAGAGGATGGAAACACTGAGGAGGAATAGCACTACCCAGATCTCGACTGGGCAATGGGAGCATTGGATTCCTGAGGAACCCTATTGTCATTCCAGGGAATGACATCAGCTGTTATCAGCAAGAATTCAATGGTAAACGGTAAGAATTCAATGGTAAATGCAGAGCGATTTGCAACACTGATCAAAAGAAGGGGAGAGTACTGAAAATCTGGACAAACTTGTTATCACTCAGATTCCAGGGAACACAAACTGTTTTTACCAGTGAGTGATTACTGGTAATGACTCATGCGAGAACTCTGAGTAAGAAATTGACTTTCTTTAGAGAATGCAGAGACTATAAAATATTTTAAGCATTTTCCTGTTTTTACAACATGCATACGAGAGAGGATAGATAGGTTACAGAATTTGAAGTAAACAGTAAAAAATACATAACTGTAACATAACTGCCTTTAACAGGAATCGAACCGGTGTCCATATATAGTCAGAGTAACCTCTAATATAGGCTGCAGTTTAGGCCAACCAAGCTTGAAGGGCTCTAAACTTGGGATCGTTGCATTTCTGAATGATTCATTTAACTTTAAATAAAATTTTAACGTTACCCCCCCCCCGCCCGCCACACACACACACACACTCACAGTTCATGTTGTTGTCTAGTAGAACCACACCTACGAGAATGGACTAAACCAATGTCATATAAGCAAGCAGATCTAGTCTAAGAGCGGAAGGCAGTTGAGTTAAATAAACACTTACTGTATTGTTCACCTTTCCTTTTTTACATGTATTCTATAGAATATATACTGTTGATGTATATGTTTTAAATTGTTATATCTTAAATAATGTAATATCATCTTGCTAAACACTTTTTTTTGTGAATGAAGTTGACTGTTTCTTAGCTCATCTTTTCTTTTTTTAATTACAACATTTATTTAATAAACTACAATAGCTATCTTGATTTTCAATAAAAATATTCTTTAAAGAATTTGTATTGACTTTACTTCAAGCTACAGAAATGTTGCTAAAATATATCAAAAACAAGAACATAAGTCAGTCACGAGACTGCATACCTCTACCTGACAATGTAAGGATGGGCCAAAGTCTTATTTGGGCATTACTTCTCCATATTGTATGAAGTATCTTTGAAGTTATGCTGTAAATATGTGCAATACTGCATGTTTAGTGAGGTGCACAGTTGCAATGCAGATGTTACTTGTTTTAAACTGGAGTTGTGGTTTTGTTTGAGGAGAGAATCCTTTGTTTACAAAAGTGACAGAGACCACATGATGGACTCTATGATCAGTGTCAAAATAAAACAGCATTCAGACGAAGACAACAAGTGGACGATCATGGCCTGTGCAGTTCACAATGCCATGGAAACGTTGATAACTCAAAAACTATTTATCTGATCAAGCTGATATTTTGCATGGGTGTTGCTGTTATCAAAGAACATCAGATCCATACATCAAATTTGGAATAATCGAACTTGACCGAAATTTTCAAAGTCAAAGGTCATATAAGATACTGGACGTTAGTGGCTATAACATGGACAAAGTTGTTTGTGTCTACGATGAACAGAACCAAAGTAATCGCCAAAAGTATGACTTTCGCTTATTCCTTAACATTTGACCTAGATACCCCAAAATACAATCAGTTCGAATTTAGACCATGACTGATATTTTGACGATTGGTCAAGCAATGTGGATGCTCGGCTGTATATAAAATCTGCAGACATGTTTCCAAACTCGACCGAAAACATAACCTTTATGTAATAAAAACTAATTCACCTGCGTCTTTTTTTAATAGAGTGGCTCCCTCTAAGAGGGTCACCATAATTCCATTAGCCTAAAGGGCAAAATAAATGATGATCCGGTCCTAACTATAAGCACAAATCATTATTTTGATTGATTAGGTCAGAAAACAAAAAAATAATTTGTTTTTTAGATGGAATAAGGGTTCTCCATTGATATGTAAAAAAAAAAAAAAATGCACACTTGAAAATAGTTGAAGCAGAAACACTAACTTATATTTAATTGCTTACCAATTCAAGCAACATTAAATAAAGAAAAAATGGTTATCCACAGACAGCTGATACGTGGTTTCATAACTCATCCATGTGGTTAGATGCAGTGAGCGCACCAACTGCAAGATTCAAAATCCGGAAGCCAGTCACTAACAATTGTGACCACTTGAGCTACCGAGCATGCTACTATAAGTGGAAGAATTATATCACTTAAAAATGTAAACAAATGAAGAAAAATTAATTTACAAGGTACTGATAACCGAGAGGATTTAATTCCTTTTATGGAAGAATCTTGCTTTATGCTAAATTGAAACATCATTTCTTCCACCAATTTTTATTATATTTTTTATTAATTTTTATTAATCTGTGAGCCAGAAACACGTGTCCATGGATTACTTTTATGTATGTATAAAATTAATAATAATATATATATTAACGATAAATACGTCTTATAAAGTTAAGGGCGACTAATGCAATTTTCTGCATCTTTATCACTTAGGAAATGAAACAATTGATAAAGCAGTATAAAAAAACAAACAAACACTGCAATCACCAATAAAAACAATTACATAATATATATATATATATAACTTCTTTTGTAAGCTGGTAGGAAAAATTCCAGCAGAGTGCTCAATTAAGTGAGAGCATAATATTTATTTATTATTCGGTACAGAAAATCAGTACAACATCAGCACCATTGGTTTCAAGCTCAGAAGGCGTAAACCTCCCAGCTATCTTCAGCTTTGTTATCACTTGGTAGAGAAAATGGGAGATTTCGCATATACCACGATCGGATACGTTATTTGCTTTGAAAAATTCAATTAGTATCGTCTAAATTATGTGTTAAAGATATGTGAGATCAAAAAGTTTAATAAAGTCAAAAAAGGGGAATAAAAATTAAAAATTGAGAATTAAAATTAAAAAATTTTTTTCTTAAAATCCTGTGAGCCCCAGTTTTTGCTAACGGCTATTTTTATCGGAGGCATTATTTGATTTGAAGGGTTAAATAAGTTTCATCTAAATTATGTGTTAAGAAAAGATGTGTGAGGTTAAAAAGTTTAATGAACCCAAAGGTAATAAAAAATAACAAATTTAAATTTAAAAATTTATTATTTAAAAAATATTATTTTTTTTAAATACTGTAAGTCACAGTTATTCTAACGGCTATATTGATCTGGTTCTCGATAAAAACGGTCTAAGGCGGGAGGGGGGGAAACTCTGTACAAATCGTTATTAAATTTAATTTTTAAGGTATAATATGAAAATTTAAAATATAAATTTATAATGGAGTATCAATTTATTATGAAATTAATTAATCATGTCTGAGAGGTTCTCTAATGTTAAAATGTTAAAAACGGATTCAAATGGGTTCGTTTTGTATTTTCTTGTCATCAGTCTGTATATATATTGGAAAGTTGGTGAAAAAATCTAATGTTAAATAGTTATAATGTAAGTCTAATTTTAAGCTATTCTTCAAAAAGTTAATTTTTGTTAAGGTAATTGTAGTTTATAAATATGATTTTATAACCAATGAATATAATCTAAAGTCTAAAATAATTTAAAAAATCTGAAGTAAAAATAAAAGTATATGTTTTTTGCTCGAAAAGCCTGACTTTAAATTAGAGCTGTGACAAGGCTTTCTATTCTATTATCCGGTAACAGAGATTATAATATAAGTTCTTAATATTGGAACAAATACTTTTAATACCACCTTATTTTGGGGAAGGTCGAAAATTTGGAAAAACAATGGTGGGGAATTAAGTCTGTTTTAAGTGTTTTTTAGTTTTTAAGCCTACTATTTTACTGGTGATGGTGTGGTAGGCCGTTCTGATCTGATGAAACGAAAATTCTATTAGGCGAATTTAATGGTGATAATTAGAAAGAGTATTCAAAGGTGTATGAAAAGGGGGGGGGTGAAAGAAAGACAAAAACGAAAGAGGGGGTGGGCTATCAAGGGTCTATTATTAAACAATTAAATCTAATTTAAGATTATGCTGTGGTTATCAATATTTTTTTTCTATTTTTATATATATATATATATATATATATAGTATAACCTAATTAAATCCAATTCAGATTTAGAACCATGAAAAAGGTGGACAATAAGGAGTCTTCTCTCTTAACAACCAGAAAAAAATTATATTTTCGTAATTTAATTTACTGGTTTTAAGTTTTGGTATTGACATGGAATAAACTAAGTTGACTATTTTAATGGGAAGTTGATAATTGGAAAAAATAAAGAACAGGGAGAATTTTAAGCGTGAATATTAAGAGCAAGTCTGGTATTGAATAAGGCTATTTTGAAGTTTAGGTGGGGGGGGGATAATCGAAAATCTTTTATGTGTATTGGTCAGTCCAGTTTATAAACAGTACTTGTCTCCTATGGACACATACTTTAAAAATGTTGTCCCTAATGTTTAAACAGTTTGTATTTGGGTCAATAATTGCCCTTAAAATGTAATATTTTTCTGCGTCATATAAAGGGAACCTGTTTATGGATGGAGGGTATGATGATCTTATCTCTATTACTTTCCATTTGATGATGACGGGTGTCCCCTCATCTTAACTGCCATATCCGGGTCGCAAGTGTTATGTTTGCCTTATCTTTGTATTTAAACGTATACCTGTGTGTGTACAATCTCTGCCTAAAGCTTCCCTGTGCCATGTCTATGTATTTTTCGGTTCTGCCACTGGGCTGGCTTGTGACAATCGCTTCATACACTAGGGAATCAATTTTGCAGTTCCCCTTTAAGGGGCAGTTGTTTTTGTCCTGGCATGAGCAGTCTATGTTTTCTATTGTTTTTGGTTCAGTAGAGATGATTTTTCTTACAGATGGGATGGTGGAGTAACTTATCTTAATTGTATTCCTGTTAAAAAGTTTGTGTAGGTTGTGTGTTGGAGAGAAGTGTTTGCCAAGTAAGCTGAGAAAAAGATGGCCTACTCTCGTCTTGGTGTTAAGAGAGAAAGGGAGGAGGAAACTAAATTGTCGACCTCCTTCTATTGCGGCTGCCATGTGTCTGGTTTCGAGTGGGTATTAATTGTGATAATTCCAGATCAATGTTAGAAAAATGTTCACATAATTTACTATCTGTACAAATTAATGACGTCAAGCTAAAAATGTTTAAATGATGCCCTAAGTTTTTTGTCTTATTATGGAGACAAGTGCAGTTTTCAGAATTTTGTTTTTTATTGCACACTGCTAAAACCACTCATTTTTAAGAACCAATTCTTTTTTATGACTAGATAAGTACTTAGAAAAAGAAAAAAATTCATTCTCATTACATGTTTTTATTTGTATCGAAGATTTTATATTTGCACGTAAGCATCACTCATTTGTACATAATGTCAAGTAATTGACGTTTCAAAGAGATCATCAACTGTGATAAAATTTTCAAAGAAAAAAGAAAATCATTCCTTTTTTTTAAATAAGGTTAGTCAAAATTTAAAGTTTTTCAGTTGGGTCCTTTTCCAAATTTTCGACCTCCCCAAAAATAAAGTGGTATTAAGAACTTATAATTCAAGTGCAGCTGAACATCTGCCATGAAAATTACAATAGAGTATTGATTTACTCCTCTCCAGGAGTTAGGCACAAGACCAGTTTTTATCTTACTCCCACAAGTAAGATGTGACCCAAGGTCGGGTCGGGAAAGTGGGGTTTAAAAATTGCCTGGGCAGCCCCGTCGGCATTCCCCGGTATAGGCGCCTCAGGCAGTAAGCAATAAACCTACTCCTCCCCAAAGAGGGGAGGCAAAGCCTGAGAAGGTGGACCTCCCAGAACTGCACAGGACAGACCCATTGACCAGCGTGAATCAAGACCCGAAGGCCAAGACAACACCAGTATGGGGTGCAGTATCCATCGGAACAGATACTACACTTTGATCTTAGCCAAAAGGCCAAATTACAATAGAGTAGGGAAAAACTATCAACGTCTCTTCTGAGAGTAAGAGGTATTAAGGAGGAAAAGAGAACATCGCCCACTAGATTTTGAAGTCGGTTTTGTACTCTGTCAAGGCAGGAAAGGATGCTCTGAGCAGCACCTCCCCAGATGTGGCAACAGTACTCCATCTTATAGCGTATTTGACTCTTATAGAGGTAGAGGATTGCGTCAGGAGTGAGATATCTTCTGGAGTTTAAAACACTAAATAAAATAGCTTTTCAAAATCAAAGATTAAAATGTATGCACGATTTAGCTAGTAAAGTTGAAACAAAGCTATGAACATTAAATGAAAAATAAATGATTACAGCCATTTGGGATTATTTCCTTCTGATTGGATGGGTCAAGTCAGACCTTTAATTGTTCCAAGAATGTTTTGTTTGTCTGAAATGCATACAATAGATCTTTAGATGGGACCAGACTCAGTTGGAATAGCTTGAATGAGGAAGTTTATTAAATAAAATTATAAATCATATTTTGCTCATGTAGATGTGTATATTCTTACAGTTTAAATTAAATAAATGTGTTTCTGTTTACAAGTCTATTAGACTGCAGCATGTTTAGGCTGCCCTTCTGAACTTTATTATGATGTAATTGTCCAACTACAGTTAATTTATTGCTTGTTGGTAGAGAGACTAAAATCTTTTATGGCCAATTCAAAAATGTTTGGGGCTATTCTGCATTTCTTTCGATATTCTCTTGAGAGTTTTTCAAAGATTGAGTCTTTTGTACTTGAATAATGCTTGAAAAAGTCTGAAATTTATTTCTTTTCAAAATCAGTCAGACAAAATGCCAATAATTTATAAAGTAGGAATTAAGATTAAGGTGGTGATTTCATTGAGGAAAATAAAATATGATCATTTTTGTCAAAATAAAAGCAATTGCAGTTATGAGAATTGCATCTTTTACTTAAAAAAAAATACTAAAAGAAACACCTTAAAAAAATGGAGTGTGATCGCAAATTGTTTTTTTATTTTACCTTTATTCACGCCAAACAAAGCACATTGTAACTGAGATGTAATAGGCTACTGAGAATTTGGGACCATACCTATAGGGACATCGTTAGTAGAGAGTAGAGCAGCGAAATGTTTGTTCACATTACTTTTAATTGTCTGCATGTTAGTACACTCAAAGAAGCATGGAACTGGGAAGGAATTCCAAAGTCTAGCAGTTCAAGGGAAGAAACTATTAGAGTAGAAAGCTTTCCAGCATCTAGGGACCTCTATAGTGAAGGGGTAGGATTTTGCTGACTGTCGGATTGGTCGGGAGTATTTATGTTGAGGGGGCACCAGTGCCATGAGTTAATCAGAGCACAATGTTGTAGTCAGCTGAGAAGCGGACCCACAGCATTGTGTTCCGCAGATGGGTAGTTTAAGGAAAGAAACTTTGCTCATGAAAGTTTCGTTTAGTTTTAAGCACAGAGAGGGAGAAAGAGAAATTATTGACAGTGGTTGTAGCTTGACGAGTTTTTGTTGTGAATGTTTTACAAAGGTCGAAGCATAGATAGAAGTGCAGCAGAGCACCTGCCATGAAAATTACAATAGAGTAGAGAAAGACTAGCAACGTCTCTTCTGTGAGAAAGAGATAGTAAGGAGGAGAAGAGAACATCGGCTACTAGATTTTGAAGTGTTTATTTTTTTTCACTATGTTGTTACTGTTAAAAGCGACTCTATAAGATTTTAGGCAAGAGAACGCAAAATAAATTTAAGGAATCTTCCACAATGATCCCACACACACACATACACACATATGTACACATTCAGCAGATATGTTGTGGTTTCGGAGGTTAGTAAGGTACAACAGAGCCAGTACAACCTAACAGATCAAACATATTTTAACGTGTGACTTTGAAAGCACTTAAATATTTATATTATGACACAAGATAGAGAAACGAAAACTATGCCAAATAATTAAGTTGTCTTATCTTGAAAGATAAAGTAATTTACGTAAAACATTAACTTTCATACCAGACTTTGCATTTCAGTAGTAAATAAGTCATCTTCATCATTAGTGTATTTAACATTGTAGAAATTTTCAAAACTCTGAAAGTCTGACTGGATTAAAGTTTGGGATAGATTAAGACACATGGGTAGTAATGTGGTTTTTATTTTAGGAAGGAGGACTTTCTCTATATGCTGTTACTGCTAAAACTTACTATATAATATTTTTTACACCAAAAAAAGTTTACCTTTGAACCGGGTGGAGAAACAATGCTAGAGTGAAAAGACCAGTTTATCTTCAACACTATCAATGTTTTAGTATTATATAGATAATCTTACCGGCACATCGAATGGTTTAGATGATGAAAGGAAGGGCAAATGAAATGAGAAGCGGTGGAAGGGGGGAAATAGAGTAGTAGCAGCAGCCCCTTGAAGTCCACTAATTTTATGCTTATGGTTAACTGGTTCTAATGTCCACTATGAACTTGCCATTAGGAAAGAAGGATCCTTAATGGAATCCAACTAAAGCTGTTAATATTCACTTTACACTTGTGCTCTAGAGAAAATCACAATGAATTTACTTCTCCCTGCATTTTTATGTTTGTTATGCCTCTTCAATTCAACCTTTTGCATAGACATTTACACCATCAATAAAAAATACAGATCAAATTCAATTAAATATTTCATCCAATAGTTTCCAAAAATGCTCTCTTAATTCCTTTTTTCTACAATAATTTCTAAATTCATTGAATTCCATCTTAATTGTTCACTCTTCTCCCATTGGCTGAGGTTAATTATCCTCACGATGCACAAGAAGGCATAACTTCACTTATCCTTGCAGTTCGTACTGTTACCTGTCAACTGAGCTTATTGCTTACTTTACATAGTACCTTTGCGAACAAAAGGCATAAATTCTCTTCTTCCTGTATTCTGTCATACTGCCAGACAAGTTCGTACAAATTTAAGATTAGCAATCTAACACTTTGTCTTTTCCTTTTTTGTCTTAACTTTGAGTAGGAAATAAATATTAAGTATATTTTCATTTATGAAAGAATTTATCCATTTAGTATCTAAGAAATCTTGCAGAATCCCATGAAAATTCCATGATTGCTTTCTTCAAAATTAACTTTTTTAAAAGTCAAAGAAAAAGTGATAAAAATGGACTTGAGAAAAATAGGCATAAATAAAGACCTTACCAGAGATAGGTTAGTTTGGTAGTTGATTTTTTAAAGCTGTCCAACATATGCCAGCATGTAAAACGAACATTAAACCAAATATGATGATGATAATGACTCCAAATGGAATGAAAAACTTTTAAATGGTAATTTCATTGTATATCAATCTAAAAATGAAATTTTTTTTGTATTTTTATTTTGAATAAAGTTTTTTAACGTATCTTTTAACAAAAATAAAAATGAAATCTGTTATCAGTAGAATTTGTAGAGCCATATAACACATTTTTCTTCTACAAATTTTGGTCAATAACTTTCTTAGTTTAAACTTTTCTAATTAAATTGCCTTGGCAAAAAACGATTGTTTATAGGTAAATCCCTAATACAGCATGATATACCTTCAACTCCATAAAGCCAATAATCCAAGGAGTACAAGGATCATGGCTACATTAAAGGCAAATGTACAGGAAAAAATTTGGATAGATTACAATGTTGTATATCAGGGAGGGGTGGGGACTTTGAACTGTTCAAGGACAGTTGTAGGATGGGGTTGTCTGTCATGGTCAAAGGAAGTTTGGCAGACATGTGAAAGCAGAAGTAAGAAAACCTGTGAGTCACGTGATGTTATTGAAGTTGGAAGTTTTTTTATGGTTAGATTCAGTGGAAACTAGTCAAGGGCATCCGTGTTTTTAACAGCAAATAGTAATCACACTTTCTCTCAGTCTCTCTCCTCCACCGTTCCCCAACAAATTACTAAAAACCAAATAAAAGAACAAGGTATCTGTTTAAAATCGTTTCTGAGTTGTTTGATTAATGTAAATTAACAACAGCTGGGTGTTTCATCCAGCAAGAAGAGGCCTTTATTTCTTTCATTCCTTTATTGCTAACAAGTTTCAAGCAATGCAGACATCATCATCATCATCACTAACATCATCATTCAAAGATTAGCCCCGCCTTAAGAAAAGCCGTTATACAACACGACCTTACTGGAGAGAAATGGGTAAAAACAGAACATTCTAGAAAGCAAACAGAAAGAGTAAACATATCCTCCTAAAAGTGTGTTTAGAGATTCACTTATTTAAAATTTCTTATGATTTCTAATGATTTTTTTAACGATTGACCAAGTTTACAGGAAATAGACGATGCAATTATGTACAATTCTACAAAAGTTTTAATTATTTTTTTACATGTCGAATGTAACCAAATAAATAATACACTTAGTTTTAATAAAATTCATGAACCGTTAAAACATAAAAAGGGGATAAGTGCTATGAAGAAACATTAAGTGAAGGATTAGATACAGGATGTTATATAAACTGCAGATGAAAACAGGATAAAAGCAGAAAATGTAAAATTACAGAAAATACAGGACATTTTTTTTTTTTTTTTTTTTAAGATATTTCACCCCAAACAAGGCAGGTCGCCACTGTAGACGTAAGGGGCTACTGAGAATTAGGGAGTAGGTTCTGGGTATCATCCTACGTTGGGAGCTGTGCAGCCCAATGTCTGTTTACATTAGTTTCAAACTTCTGCATGTCAGTACAGTCGGGGAAACAGGGAGCAGGGAGGGAGTTCCAGAGGCCGGCAGCACGAGGAAAGAAGCTGCTGGGGACTCCCACAGTGAATGGATGGAACCAAGCTGATTGTCGGGTTGTTCTAGTGTATTTGCATCTAGGGGGCACTAGAGCAGCTAGTTCATCGGAGCACAATCCATTGAAGTATTTGTAAAACAAGCACAAGGATGCAACATTTGGGACCCGTGAGACATATGTAACTTAGTTACCTACTCACAAAACTGACATTTTGGAGGGATGTCTATAATCTAAAAGGCTTGAAATTAAAAATAAAAATATAACAATAATGAAATTCAAATACGGTTTAGAAGCGCCGATTGAAACGATAACTTTGAAATTTTAGAATCAGTTAATATGACGCGAGATTTTGTTACACAAATGGAATATTTATTAAATCATTTTTTTTTAATTTTTTTATAAATCCCAAATTTTCGGTTTTCAAAAACCTTAATCATGGTAGACAATGTTTTTTTCCTCTTCTCGAAAATTTGGGATTTATAAAAAAAATTTTTTTTAAATGATTTGATAAATATTTCATTTGTGTAACAAAATCTCGCGTCATGTTAACTGATTCTAAAATTTCAAAGTTATCGTTTCAATCGGCGCTTCTAAACAGTAGTTGAATTTGAATTTCATTATCATACACATGCGTTTCAGTACGCGAAAACTACGGATCGGACATATAAAAAAAAAAAAAACTATCTTCATTACACCAGAAGATGAAAAAAGCATTGTCTACCATGATTAAGGTTTTTGAAAACCGAAAATTTGGGATTTATAAAAAAATTTTTAAAAATGATTTAATAAATATTTCATTTGTGTAACAAAATCTCGCGTCATGTTAACTGATTCTAAAATTTCAAAGTTAAAAATATAACAGTTTAAACGTATATTTGATATTCATTTTATATTTAGCTGAGATGTGTTGGGAATATTTGATTCTCTTACCATATAGCAACCATTGTCTCTTTGCTATATCAAGGAAAGCAAGATAAACGTTATATGTTAACCAAATGATTCTGTTTAACGTTTATTTACTGTTTGTCAGTGTTCTGTTACCAATGTAACAAAAGATAAAAAAAAACATGTGAAAGACATGTAAATATATGAAAAGATACACGAAAGCATAACCTAAAAAAAACCTAAACAAGAAATACAATGTTACATGACAAGTTGTGTGAGAGACGAAATAAAATTGTGCAGATTAATTGTAAAGTTACTTACATAGTCTCAACTTTTGTTTGGTTCTTTGACCAAGACAGTCGATTGATATGATCAGAAAAGTAATCCTAACAGACAAGGCCCATAGTGTGTTAAAACGCTTCTAAGAAGCAGAGCCATTTGGACCACGTCTAAACTATTTGAAAGGCGTGCCAATAAGACAGTTTTTGGATGAGGAGTTATGATTATTTTTATTGTAAATGGTTTTGTCTGAATAAAAACTGTGTCAAATATGGTTTCATAACAGCAACAAAGATTCAAACTTACCAAATCAACAGATTCTCCAAGTTGATCTTCCACAAGTTTTGAAACAATCAGTTTAACTTTTTGTGATACATTGGCTAAGTTCTCTTCTTCAAGATAATCTGAAAAGTAAGAATCAATGATATTATGTAATAATAATTGTTGTAAAATTAGTGTGCTCAATATTTTTCACTAAAATTATTATAATAGTGGGATTATGTACTAATACTTTTCTGTGCCGTTTAGAAGACATAGACAGACATAAACAGACATAAACTATGCAGTCACATCAAAGACAGCTTGTCTGTAGTTACAGCAATTTTATTTTAATAATGGTCACTGCTTATCAAGACCTGGATGCCACTAACCGGAAAGGAGGCAGGCAAGCTTTAATTTTGTTATTTTTATCAAACTGAGACTTTTGATAGTATACTCATGATTGTTTAATGCTACTTTAAAAATGCTCAACTACTTAAACATTTTAAACTACAATATTTAGTTGATTTGTATGAAAAAAATGTAACATCACCCTCAATCATTTGTGATGGGACCGATATTATAGCAATGATAATAATCGTATTGTAAAATGCACTACTTTAAGGCACTACTTTAATATTAATACATTTCATGATATGAGAATGATACGATGAATGTGTAATTTGAGTCTTAAAGACAGGTCTAGTTCTGATGGAAGATTAAATCTGGAAAGTATAGAGAGATGTGTGGAGAAGAGTAGACTTCGATGGAATTGCCACATTGAAAGAATGGATAAGAGTTCTTGAGTTAGTAGCTGTAGAACAGTTGAGGCAGCAAGTTCGTTTCACAGGGGAGAAGGCAATGAAAACATGAGAGGACATGATAAAAATGGACCTGACGGAAAGAGGGATAAATAAAGACTTGGCTATATTACTTTGGAAGTCAATTTCTTAAAGTCGTCCAACACATGCCAGCATGTAAAACGGGTGTTAAACCGAATATGATGATGATCATCATCGTCATTCATAAGGCGTGTAACCAAAATCTTCATTTTTCTACATTATGTCACGTTTAATTTTCGGTTGCAGATTGTATACATGTTAGAAAATGCAATGCCATCTCCAATGTGAAAACATTTTTTGTTCACCTGGATTTTGCATTTCCGAAAAAGGTATTAAAATTAGGGAAACGTTATACAAATCATGCTATAATATTTTACTTCATATATCTATTGTTATATTAACGTCGAGTTCATCAACGTTTTTTTTTCACCCCCTAAGATTTTTTTTTACATACTTTAATGACACAAAATACATGTTACAATATTCTTTAGTTCTGGGATTGAGTTATGTTTGAAACAAAAAACATTCCATTTTAATTCTTCTAATTAGTTGTAAATTGTAATTAACTAAACAAATCACCCATCTCTCACTTAGCTATCAATGTATTTCTCTGGCTCCCTCTCACTATGTTGATTTAACCACTGTCTAAATGTTGACAGACATTAAAAAATATTAGAGAGAGAGTGACTGTTTTTAGCTCATTTACATACATGTTTACGGTGTGTAAGAATACACTAAGTAAATTAGATAGCAAAGTAAGAGTTGTTACATCTATATTATACTTATCTGTAGTGGTGGCTAAGTGATTAATGACGCGGACTGAGGACCGGGGTTCGAATCCAGTTCGTTCCACACAAACACTTTTATCAAAACCCACACTTGACCTTGTGTCTAACCTCCTGGAGAGGAGGGAAATAAAATACTTATATTTATAAAGTTGAGCCATTCATATTTACAATAGGAATAAAAATAGCTTTCTAATACACTTATTGTGTATGTGATCAACATTGTATGTTTAACTAATTTTCATATGTCTTTGCATAATGACATCTTATCAATTTTCTATTAATTCTTATTGTTTTCTAATTCAACGATTGTTTTCATTTTATTATAACACATCTTTCTATTTACACATATTTTGTCGTGGATAAAAGGTTAGCATTTTGGGTGAAAAGTGTCTTTGCCGACTTTTTAGATCATTTGACTTCTTGATTGTAAATTCAAAACAAGGCCCCCAGTAAATACACATATACAGCACAGTGCGACTGAGCAAAGAAAACAAGTCAGCAAGAATCCTCCTTCAATCCAACATTAATTTCATTAAAGCCATTTTATTCTTTGGTTCAATTGTAAATTAAAAACCATCACCACCCCAACACACCGCGGTCAAGCAAACAAGTCAGTGAGTGCCTCCTCACATCAAATTAATTACAAAATTAAATTCCACCATAATGCATTTCCGGTCAATTTATTTCTGCAGGTTGAGTGGATAATATAGAAGTAAAGAGACTTATTATTTTTAGTTATGCAAGAAGAATTTCTTAGAGTATATCAGTGGAACAAATACTGATAGCGGTTGTGACTCAACGGGATACATCTAGTATATATTATGAATATGAATAATCAATGCGTCCATGTCAATATGTGATTTCCAACGGTTGCCAACTACTTACTTAGGGGATGAAGGTTACCAATCAATAATGAAATCACAGAACACGCAAGATCAATTATTTTCCTTAATTTTATAAAATATTCATGACTTTTATGCTGAAAGGCGATCCCTTTCGAATATGCTTGCCAAAGCCAAAAGTACATTATTAGATGTTCAGGCAAAGGTGGACATCATTTGCAAATGGTCAATCGATAGCATGTCTATCAATAATGCTCCTTCATACTCATGAATTTTAGGATTGGTTAATAATGACGTACGTTTTACTGCTTGTTTGGCTGATGTTTACTTCTATAAGAATTAGGTCCAACATGAAATTATTGATTGAATCACTTAGACCCTTTTTTTTTTACCGAACAAGACTTATTCAAAATTTTATTGAAAATCTGTTCTATAATAAAGAGCAATATGCATTTATATATATATATATATATATATATATATATATATATATATATATATATATATATGTGTGTGTTTGTGTGTGATAATATAAAAAACAATTCTTTTATATAGTTGCGACAGATTCTAATGGGAATCAATTTCCAAGGCAAAATTAAGCTCAATATTCAAACAACCTTTAAATAGTTATTTCAAAATATGCAATAGTTATTTCAAAATATGCAATAGAGCTACAAATAAATAAATCAGATCAGAGTTATATCGTACTGTGATTTAATGTCAATTTCGGAGTAAAGAAAACTTACACGCATTTCTGAGAAAATTCAAAGCATACTTGTTATAGTAGCTACATGAAAATCCCGCCTGAACACTTCTGAAAGCTTTTTTGCTTGAAATTTCGCCTTGATATTGTATGGTTTTCATTTGACATCAGACTCTGAAGACAGGATTTTCGTGCAGGTACTTAAATTTGTTCAAGTGTGCTTTAAATTTTCCTAGAAACTCATATAAGTTTTCTTTGCTCAGAAATTGACATTATATCACAGTACGATATCTGATCTGTCATTTTATTTCATATATAATGGCTGCCGGACAAATCCATTTCAAGTGTTTAGAAGAATTGAGAAAGCAAATCTATTTCAATTTTCTTTTCAGCTTGCTTTTTCTTTTTATTTTATTTCCTTTTTTCATTTAAAAAAAAAAAACTTCCCTGTTTTCTTTTTCTCTTATTTCTTTCCATTAACTTCATCAGTTCAGACCTAATTTTGTATGAATATGAATATTCCTGCGAACACTGGTGAAACTTGATTTTTTTACATTATTCTTTATGGAAGGTGTAAACTTGTAACCTATAACCCACAAACATTATCAACTAGTAATTACCTCCCTTGAATAATTTCTGTGTATTTATGGTTTGGCTTAATCAGAGTAGAATCCTTCAGTCACAAGGCTAAAGGAAAATGTGAAATGAAAAGTAATTCATGAACTATTTTTTTTATCGAACTGCAAATGATCAATTGATGGTCTAAATTTGATCTTTTTTTTAACTTCAATCATATTTGTACAGTTGATCTTTCTCAAAACCTTACATATTGGTCTAATATTTATTAGTTTTAGAAGTAAAGCCTTAAACTAAAAATGAGAAATTATAAACAGAATTTAATGCTAAAAGTGAACTCACTTTCAACGGCCAGTTGTAGTCGCTGCGATAAAACGGAGAGTAATTCCCGAATACGTTTCCGATAGCTGACCATGATTTCACCATCTGGGAAAAAAAAGTTTTTCAAACATGAAAGAAAAGTGAAGAGACAGCAGTTAAAACGTTAATTATTTCTACTCGCATAAGAAGTCGTGGTCTATTATCATAATATTCATAAATATTTGCATGACCTATAGATATTTTACAGTGACCTTTGTGATGTTGAAAGAGAATGACATTTTTTTTCATTTTAGAGAAGAATAAAAATTACATGGGCTTCTAAATAATGATTTAGCCATACTTAAAAGTTCAAGATTTAAAAAAGAATTTTAATTAATTTTTGATTTTTTAATAATTATTAAACTTTTAAAATGCTCAACGAAAAAAATAATGTATATTCCACATTTCATAAATGAATATTTTTGACTGAAAATAGCACATTAATTTTGAGAGAAAGTTATATTTTTTTAATGTTTCCTATAGAAATTTATTATTGATCAACTGGATATATTAGTATATTATGATGGTATTAAGGTGTCTATGTTTCTATTCAAACACTGTGACAATTTGCTTGAGAACTGATGATAAATTTCACAACTCAAAAGAAACTGGTGCCACAAAATTCATAAATAGATAAAAAAAACAACATCCTTGAGTGTAATTTGTCAAAATATGTTATATTTTTTTAGCAAATAAATGATTAAAAGTGTAGTATCTGTTCTAATACTACACTTTATCTTTTCTGTCCTCGATCAGGGAAGAAGAAATCCTCCTAGACTGAAGCAATTTTTATTTTTGTCCCAATCCAGAGTAACCCTTTTTGGAGAGCTGGATTCCCCATATTACAAACCGACCTTGTGTCTAACTCTGTACTTGTGGGGAGAAAAATAGTATCCGAAAGTTTTATCACCCTCACATAAATCACCACATCGAAAATATAATTCTATTTTTTAGGCGATAACGTATGAACACCTTGAAAAACTTGTCAGAAAGACGAAAAAATTTTTTTTTTTAAATAACAATTATTTTAGAATTTAGAGTAGGGGGATCAGTTTCGTATATAAATTTAACGTAAAGTTATCTTTAATTTTGAGATATTTTAAATTTTTTGGGCTGCTCATTAAATTTGTTTTACCACTAAAGCCTAGTCCGACTGATAATGTCATAAAACCATACGTAATCACTTAGAAAAGAAGCCCACCCCCTCAAACAAAAAAATGCACAGAATTTATTTCCTATTACAAATTTTTAATTGCCTTAAAACGCTAGAATGACTCAGAAATGTGGACTCATTTTACGTTAAATTTATATGTCAAACTGACCATCCACTCTAAATTCTAAAATAATTGAATTTTTGTTTTTTTTTCTTTCCGACAAGTTTTTCAGGGTATTTACATGTAATCGCCTAAAAAAGTAAAATTTCATTTGTGTTTAGGGGCGGGGTTATTTAGCTGGGAGGGCCTGTGGACGAGTAGTTATAGCACTTGTCTTTGGGCTGGACGACCCGGGTTCGATCCCACTCACCGCATGCAAATTTTCGGGTCTGTCCACCCAGCAGTAAATGGGTACCTGACTAAAACTCAGGGAAGGTTCAAGGCAGCGGAAGTGGAGGAATGGGCTCAGCCTTCCATATGCTGTGCCCTAGACACAGTGATTCTTGACAAATCACCGCCGCTACGGCCATGGGCAGTGTGCGATGTCGGCAACGACACTCTTGCGCGTCCAGGCTATACGACCTTTACCTTTACCTTTACCTTTATTTAGCTGAGGGTGTTAATCTACAATAATAATAATAATAATAATAATAATAATAGTACTTATAAGTTATTATATAGATAAAAGATTTTACTTAACTTCTACAAAGAAAACAATTCAAACTTTCAGGTTATATAAGTTTAAACGTGAAACAAAAATAAATAAATAACACGTTAGTAATTAATTTTTAATTCATAAACACATCTTAAATTTCTTTAAAATAGGTTAAAAATACTAGCAGAACCCATGTGTTGGCGTTGCCTGGGGGGAATATAAAGTAAGTGAATTTAAAAGATAAGTATTAGAGTATTAATTCTGAAAAAAATTAGAAAAGAACCCATTTCACTATAAGTAATTTAGGTGATAAAAATAGGATTTGTTGAATAAGTATTTATTGTTTTAAATCAAACAACATAGATTTCTCCACGTTTTGGGTGACTGGGCTCTATAGTTTTAAGTAGGAGCTAACATGATTACATCCTATTTCAATCACCTGAATTACTTATATTGAAATGGGTTCGCCTTTCAAGTAGCACAAATAATCAAATATCAATCCTCATCTCAAAAATGTGTAGATCCCATTCTAATACTATTCCTAATAATAAAAAACCAGAGAGCAATACATTTAATATTATACATTTCACAATTATATAAAATGAATTAAGTTAAGTTATAGATACTTCTACACAATACGAACCAAGCTTTTTTTTTAACCTAACCCTAAACAAAGTTTTATGTATAGTTCGTAGTTTTGTAGAAGCACAAAATTATGTTTGTTAATCGTTGAAAAAGGGATTATTTTAAATATACTTTTTAACTTGTCCATTGCAAAATAAATTAATTGAAGTTATATTTAACTAACGATAACAAAATTAAATTGCTTAGAATTAAATTGCTCAGAATTAAATTGACCATTTTTTTAAAAATTATTTCATTTTACTTTGTCTGTTTTGTAATAAATTTATTTATTCATGAAACTCACTTAATGTTTGTTTGTATTTTCTTTGGCGAAGAATTATAATTTAAATCGAATTGTTTTCTGTTTTTGCTCAGGTCGAAATTTCGATTGCCCACTTTTTAAAATCTCTGTTAAAACACAGCAAAAACGAATCGATAAAAGCGCACGTTAATGTGGAATTTGGTACCGATCAAAAACACCAGCACAAAAATGTTAACAAAACCACCAACGTGTCATGTATGCTAGTTAATAAAATCATATTAAGAAACGGATGATTTTTAGAGAGAAGTATGTATGTTCTTACCAGCACTGGTCAAAAAAAAAACCTGCATCCAAAGGTTTTAACTTATTGTAGTAACATGTGATCTATTTGCAATAATAAGAAAATATTTAATAGTTGACTTGTAGCGAAAAGGAATATATGTTTTTATTTTTTAAAAGCCGCAAAGCGTAGTATGTGGTCTTTACAAAGTATACATCCTTAATAAGTTATATGCATAAAAGTTGCCAGCAGAACAGGCATATTGAAAAGCTGTTTATTAATTACTATGTTTCACTCTTTTCTGTATATGTATACGGTATAGCATACAGAATACCATACAGAACAATCGACACAATTTAGTGTGTAAATCTGAATAAATAGTGAATTTTCTTTGTGTCATGTGAAGAATGAGAATAAAAATGTTATAGAAGAAATAAAAGAAGACATGAATAGTTGCAGGAAAGTCTTGCTGACTCAGAATGGCAGTCTGTATATCTGACATCCAATCTGATATTCCTTTATTCTTTGAATACAGTCAGAACGACTGGAAGAATGAAAGTGAAATTGAGGCAGCCTTCATTAATTATATTTAAAATCTAGCGTACTATGTAGGAAATAGTTAGAGTCAAAAAATGAAATAATAACAGCGATTTAAGCGTAAGTATATTAAGAAACTTTGAATGTGAGGAGCATGGGAGTAGATAATTGTAAGAATGTGAAAGTCTCTGCCACCTTCTTTATGGAATACATAGTTGAGAGAAGCAGTTATTCCAGAATAAATGTAAGGAATTATGAAAGAAAACGAAATCTTCGCATATTTTCTGGAAACACGCATTAGGAAGTGCTTTAATTGAACAGTGGAACAGATTAGCATATGAAGCTTTTGGTTCAAAATCTATAATAGCCAAAGCAGCAGGGAAAAATCGACTTTACTTTATTATAGAGATATATACATATAGGCATTTTATGTTGACAAATTTTCACTGTCTTTCACATAGTTAGGAGTGTATTTCTGTTCTTATCAGTGGAAGAAAAATGTAACAACTGAACTGCCAAACTTTTAAATAATATTAATAAGCAAGAATCATTTTTATTATTAGTCTTCGGTTTTATTTTCTTCTATTTCCTTTTATATAATTAGACATTTTCTTTTACAACCAGTTCAGACATGGACACTCAAAATCAAAGAACAACTGATGCTAAAATGTGTTCTTGCACAGAGCCGTGAAAATATTTAAATTCATTGATAGCTAATTCAACTCCACACAAAGCCTTTGAAAATGTTTAAAGTTTTTTTGTTTTTTTTTTACACTTTTTGGCTACCTCTTGTTAGGTTTGCCAATTTTGAAGAACCGGACAAAAGCCACCAGATAAAACCCCACCATATAATTAAAAAACAAAAAACAAACAAAAACCTTACATATAAAAAATGAAAAAACATTTTTTATATTTTACTTTTAATTCAATTATTAATGATGACTGTCAGTTTTTGTTTTTGATAAAAATGTTTTATTTAAATTTTAGACATATTTTGGAACCTTGTAAATCAACTGCATTTTTTAAAGGTTACCTTGCAAATTTATGTAAAGTTTTCTTTCTTTTTTTTTTTTTACACAAGTAAAATAAATTTACATCATATTTTGATATTATTATGATCTATAGGTCTTAGTTTTACTGGTAGTTTAAAAACGATAAATATTTATCATGGTACAGCAATGGAAAATTAAATTTAAAAAAAAATAAAAGAATCGTTTTTGGAATTGAAAATCAGGCTACGATGCAAAGAAGGGTAATTTACAAGTTTTCATCGGTGGTACAATTCTCTGAGTCCTAACCCCAGTAGTAAATTATATTTGAACATTCAGAAAGATCTTGTATGCAAACTCTACAATATTTCAGCTAGTCTGGTCCTGTTAAATAACTGCATCCCGTCATGGCTGTCAAATGCGACGTAACACATTTCCACCGCTATTGATTTCACTTCCCCTCTCTCATAGTTTTCTATTTCTAATTGTTTTTCTTTCTTTTCTTTGCTTGGTTTAACTTCATAAAGGGTATAATATTTCTATACTAGTAATAATGTTACAATTCTAGTACTGTGACCACAAAATATTCAAAATCTTATGTTTGTTTCGTGTCGAATTTACATGAACATATTAATATAAACAAAAAGAAAACAAAGAGTCAGTGAATAACTTACAAGACGTACTATCATGAATACTAGAAATTCCATTTGATGATTGACTGTCCAATGCTTGTCGAAGATCAGACAGAAGAGCGTCAAATTTAACCCGGAATTTCTGCTCTTCTGATTTACGTGTATTTTCAAATGCTTCTCGATAAATATCTGCAGAAATAAGAAACAAATAAAAAATATTTAAAATTCAAGCAATTATTAAACATTAAAAAATACAACTTTGTAAATGATTATTATATAACAATCATAAGATTACTGAAATTCTCATGAATGGCTCTTGAGGAGAAATCAACTCTGAAACTTCTTGGTCTTTCTCTCTCATCAAATCTTTCTTAGACTTCATACATTAGATCCATTGCTCTTTCTGCTTCATGTAAAATCGATTCTCTCTATCGCTCCAAACACATCTGAGGCTATTCTCTATCTCTACAAATCTACTATCAGATCATGTATGGAGTACTGTTGTCATATTTGAGCTGGTAAATATCTGTCCTATTTGAGGATTCTTGGTAAGGTGCTAAAACTTATCTTTAATTCGATATGCACTACCCTTTCTTCTCTTCTGCACCCTCTCTCTCACAGACGTGATGTTGCTAGTCTCAGTCTTTTCTATTAATACTATTATGGTATGTGTTCTTCAGAATTATGTGATCTATTCCCTGCTTCTTTTGTTCCAGCTTGTTTGCCTTGCTGATCTAGTGAATTCACTGTTTTGATACCTCATTGTAATACAGCTTCCTATTCCAGTAGCTTCTTTCCAAAAACTGCAGGCTTGTGGAACTCTCCTCCTGCTGACTGTTTTCTTCTTACTTATAGTCATGGTCTTTTCAAGACTAAGGTCAATAGGCATCTCCTGTCTTTGCGATAATCATATTTCGCTCTTGTTAGCTCTTTACATCAAGTGGTTTCATGTCTCGTCTAGAGCGATTTCCATAATAAATTTTTTTTTAAATAAGTATGGCTTATCTTAACATTTGGCTCATCTAATCCTCAGAAGAAATTTTTGAACGTTTTCATACTTTTGAATACAAATGTATAAGAACGTTCAAAAATTTATGTTTAGTTGGTTGCAGGCATGCTGCGAGTGAGAGATATTTGACCAAGAGAAGAGAAACCACACAAGAAATTGAAAATGTTGACCTCCAGGAATTCGATTTGTCCACTTGAAAGAAAGTAATGGTTCTACAGATACGAGGTTCCCTGCTGTGGTTATTACTCACTTAGGATCTTCCAAATTTAATGGCTGTCCAGATACAGAACAGGCAATAGTTTTTTTATATGTTTATAGATAAGCCTGGCCATTGTTTTCAAGAGGATATCTGAGTGGTCTGCTATAAAAGACTAGAAAATATATATATATCCCAGCAGATGAGTATCTCACGGTCAGTTGAGATTTGTGTACATCTCAGAGAGAGAGAGATGGGTCCTTGGACTCTAAGCTAATGGATTGTGTCTGGTGAGACTCGTATTTTGAGTTGGTCAAGCTGAGAATTCTTATTTGCTGTTGTTCAGTAGAAAAAAAATGAGTATCATTGTAACCTCTAAAAAAAAAATCAAACTTTGTTACTTGTTTAAAACTGCAGTTGTAATTTTGTTTGAGAGAAGATCATTTTGTTGCAACACGTAATTAAAACTGTGACGAGTGATAGAATAGAGCAATGCTTTTGGACCAGCACAATGAGTGGACGATCACAGCCTGTGCAATGACACCCGTTCACAGGATTGTTGATGGAGTAGGTTTCATGCTTAAAAGCCTCAAATCTGCAGTGAAACTAGTTCATCACTGATGACTGACAAGATGTATTTGATGATATATATATATATATATATATACATTATCATCAGAATTATAGGCTATATATATATATATAATCATGTAGAATAAATAGAAGAATGACCAGAGAATTATAAAAAGAAAAACGAAACAGGATGAAAACAAATTGATCAGCTTGAATTAAAGAAAAATATATAAAAATTGTTACATATTTATTGGCGGTAATCAATACTTTTGTAGATGTAGTTGTCCAGGTGTATGTGGGATGATATATGGGGGGGGGAGATAACTCTCGGGTTGGCTAGAACCCATATGAAAAATAGACAGCTGATTGGTTATCGATGTAAGAAAAATTTGAAGCTTGAAATAAACTTCAGTTGTTGCCACAAATCATATAAAGTCATCTATGAAGAAAGTTCATAAACAACTAGTTTACTTTTAAAAATTTAAGCAGTTCTTTACTAAAAACAACAATATCCGTAAACAGAAGTATATGTTATATTAAAATTATAACAACTGTTGAATAAAAACAACAATAAAAAGAAAAGTTTATTAATGAAATATCCTTTTGAAAATCCATATGCTAATTAGTTAACCTTAGGACTTTGATCGCATATACCTAACCAGTATAATCGAAAGGTAGGTTACTTTTGTTGTGTGAATTTGAAAAGAGCGTTTTAATCTCACTGTTAGTGCAAGAAGTGGCACAATTTTCTTTGATGAAACATTATCATCTATATACTTGTACATAAAAAGCAAAAATTTTATTTTTTTTTTTTTTAAACAAGGATATAATGGTATTTACCTTCCCCTTCACAAAGTTTATTTAATTTAGGACACTTTGTGCTGTGAAATACTAAGGGTAGATTTACAAAACCATTGCCACTCACCCACATGCGAGGGTATTACAGACATCAGGGATTAACCATGGCCCTATTCCTTTGGTGCAAAGAGAAAAGGATTGCCTCAGAGGAGGCAGCTCTTGGAGTTGGCCTAGATATTCACGTACTGTGAAGTCATCACTCCAAATATCAACTTATTTCGTTTATTTAAACAAGTAAATAACATCAGTGGCTGTTGTTGAAATCAGATAAGGAAGAATGTAGGTTACCGGAAGAACTTTATCTGCTCCATTATTTTTGGAGTTGGCTCCCATCCATTTCTTTTCTTTCTTTTTTTTTAAGAAACGGAAACTGGCGCCACTTCTTCTCCCTAGTCGATGTCTACCTTCAATAAACTGTTTAAATTATTATTATTATTGAAATGTTGTTGAATTTTTAAAGAGTGTAACGTATAATTTTAAATCAGTCATAGATTTGAAATATAAAGATGGCAAAACATTGGGGGGGGGGGGGGTCAGTCAGCTCTTATTCTTTTCTCTACTTTCTAATTTAATTGTATCATTGCAACAAGCAAAAAGGTGTTGTTTTAATGGCTCACATTACAAAAGGTGTCTTTTTTGTTCCTTGTCACTTGTAAAACGAACCATGCTCCTTCTATTCCTGTGCCATTATGGTGTACTTCTTACCCGCACAATCTCAAAAGATTCCCGTCCTGCCAAAATGCACGCATATGATTAACCAATCCTTCAATTTTTTGATAAAGGAAAACCTTTTCACATACTTTTAAATATAAGTTTTGTCAGTTAACTCATCCAGGCAGCGAGCCCAACATCTGCTTTTTTAAAGCCCCAAAAGTGCAGGAAAAACCGAAGAGTCTCAGTTCAAAATGTAGTATCTGTTCTGTTCTTGGTCAGAAGAGGAGAAATCCTTCTCAGGTGGAGCAATTCTTGTTCCGTCAAGAGTAACCCTTTTGGGGATCTGGATATACTCCATATTAAAAACCGATCTCATATCTAACTTTACCCATGTGGGGGAGGCAAGTAGATGGGAAACTTCTTAACAAGCACATATTTGAAAATTCTGATTTCATTGTAACTTTTAGACACGATTGAATTTGCTAGTGTTTGTGGAAAGTTTTTTTTTAAGAGATATCAGCACATAGCATCAATACGCAGAAAATTTTTTTAACTATCAAGTGATTTTGAAAGTGTTATCCTTCAGCAATTTCTTGCACCAAATCTTTCTGATTATCTTTCTTTCATTCTCCCACTCCTCACCATTCTTTTCATTCCCCATTTTTAGGACATTTTGTCTGTTGGTATTCCTCAACCATAAACATCTTTTTGTTTTCCTTTTGTTGCCCTGATCAGAGTTCTGTAAGAGATTCAAATCAAGATGTAAGTGTAGCCTATGACCAATGGCATATTGTAAGTTAGTTGTCTAATTTCAGTAAAAAAGAGCAGAACAAATAACCTTGTGTTCTTTTTACTTTAATCATTGCACGATGATTGAAAATGTGCATGTTAATATAACTTAAATAGGAATGCTCTTGGCATCAGGAAAGCCATTATGGTTTAACTTGTCTAGGAAATCTGAGCATTCTCGTCAGGTCACTTCAAGGATTGAGATACACAACGACCCAAGAACAAACAAGAAGGAACCTTTGAATCTTCAGAAACGGACAGGAAGAACATATAGGCGAGTCGAAAATAATATAATCACTGGAAACACCGAACAAGAGAAAATCATCAACAGAATCACTGATTCCAACGAGTCAAATTTTGCCTGTTATACAGGGTGGGCCAAAATAAGGGTCCTATCTTTAAATTTGAATAACTTGAATTTGAATAACTTCCACAAAATAAAAGTTAAACTCACCAAACTTTATGTGTGTGTAGACTGACCCTTCCGAGATTTTTTGAAATAAACAAAACAAATTTTAGCCGAAAAACACTTCTTAAAACTTACAAAAACTAAAGTATTGTTTTTTACACTGTTTTGAGTTTTTTAAGCAAAAATAATGTTTTCTAAATGAGGGTACGTTCCTTAGGGCTAATACGGCTCATGCTTGCTTCGGAAGGGGTCCTTTACTTATTCTAAAAAAAAAATTTTTTTAAATCAATAAATAAAAAAGTTATGAATTTTTAAAAATAGGACCCTTATTTTTGCCCACCCTATATTATACTCACACAATGCAACTACTACTGGAGAGCAAAACAACTTAATCTGCATGACCAGTGATTCATTTGCATAGACAAGTAATCCGTGTTGCTGGCTATATCGACTATTTGTTTACATCCATTCATTTTGAGAAAGCCACTGTCCCTCTACCATCACGGACATGACACGACCAGTGGACAATTCATTTAGCTTCATTACAGTCTGTTTAAATTAAAAATCAGGCTTTTTAAGGGTCATTGAATGCAGAAGCAGAATACCTTTTGTCTTCAATTAAATTAATCGTAAACAATTCATTGTGTACGAGTTACTATTTTACCTGGAGGGATTACAGATTCACACCTTTGCACTGATCACTGGATTGGAATTCAGCGTATTTGATTCCATTGCCCACAATTGAGTTTATTGGGCTAATTGTGCTCACCTGTAACCGAGTAATAGTTCCCTCAGTGTCAAGGACTAAACTAACCATCACATTAAATGATGAGGAGGATGATTAGATAGCCAGCAGGATAAAACAAACATCTGCCAATAGATGAATAGACCTTCTTGCATGGTAAACGGTCATCTATAATCGAGTGCATGGGTATAGAAAGGCTTGGTGTGTAGAGAAACTGCAGGAAGTAAAAGACTCATTCAGAAAAAAAAACTGATGACACGAGGATGTAAAAGCTGATGACACGAGGATGTAAAAACTGATGACACGAGGATGTAAAAACTGATGACACGAGGATGTAAAAACTGATGACACGAGGATGTAAAAACTGATGACACGAGGATGTAAAAACTGATGACACGAGGATGTAAAAACTGATGACACGAGGATGTAAAAGCTGATGACACGAGGATGTAAAAACTGATGACACGAGGATGTAAAAACTAATGACACGAGGATGTAAAAACTGATGACACGAGGATGTAAAAACTGATGACACGAGGATGTAAAAACTTATGACTTTTGTTTGCACCTTATGATGTGACTAGAATTTGGCCCTACGCATTTGACTAGAAACAATCTAAACAACAGAATGCAAAGATGTTCATTACTTAAATCTTTACTTGTTGAGGCATTTGTAACATCTATAAGAGCACGGATATCATTTTCAAGTAAAAATTATGTGGGTGTCTACATATCTTACTAAGTTATGGCATATCAACTCTTTTGTGTTAATTAATGTCAAAACAATACTTAATGTATATGATTCATTGAACACAAGTTGCTATTATATTCATAGTTGAGGCAATATTGTGGATTCATATTTTTGCCAACAGTGTTTTTGTGTAACTGAACATAATTGATCAATAAAAAATATCTCGACATAGACAATTCCATAAACCATAGCAGTATCCATTAGACCAATAATGCACCTCATCCCCAGATGTATGGCTAAATATTGATCAATATATAAAATAAAAGTTCATTGTGTATAACTGTATAAATTTGCACAGACATAAATTTACTAGCATATACAATCAAGCAAAAAACAAATAATTTTCCATCATTAACCATAAGCTAAATGATTTTTAGATTTTATGACACTCTTGCTGCAATTTCAGAGACACTTGTTTATGCAGTTTATGAACCCTATTTTCATCGGCATATTCCGGTTGGTTATGTACACCGGCAGAAGATGCTGAACGAAAACTTTGTTTGTTTTTTTTAGTGTCGAAAATGCTGGCCAATGTTAAAACGCTAGGAACAGGTATTGTATTTTAATTACAATGAAAAAATTCAATGAAAATTGAAAAAACAAATGTAAATTTTTTAAAAACTTTCAAAATGTAGGAAAAAAAATTTAACTCAAAGAACAAAACCATCATCTTATGTGGAAAGTTTCATGAATAAATATTTATTTTTGTTTGAAGAAAATATTGTGCAACAACTGATAGCAGTTTTTTTATGATATTTTATTTTAGCAAACAAATTTTTTTTTCTTGCCAATTCTTTTTAAACTATACCGACTAGGTTTGTGTTAGGTACTGTCTCTTTTAGGGTTAGGGTTAGGGTAAGGTTAGCTACTGTTTCTTTAAACAAATTTTCTGTGAACTTAAGCACAGACGATAGAAAAGTAGAACAAGAAGGGTTAGAGGATGTGGAAGGAAGCTGCTCGACAGGGTACACTTCAGCAATCTGCTCTAATATGGAGATGAAAAGATTGTTTCTGAATTTCTGTCTCCACATAAATTCACAAAGGTAGCTATCGATTAGATCTCTGCAATATTTTCATCGCATTTTCCAATTTTTGGCTGCTGCGAATTTCATTGGCTACGGCTAAGCTTTGTCGGCTGCTGCAATTTTTGTCGGCTAAGCATTTCGGCACCTTCCAGCAGTTTACGTAACCTACCGGAATGTGCCAATGAAAACACGGTTTGTAAACTGCATAAGTACCCAAAAGATCATTGTGTATAACTGCGTACATTTGCACAAAAATAAATTTACTGGGATTTAGAATTAAGCAAAAGTACACAAATAATTTTCCATTGTTTACCAGAAGTTAAATGATTTTTAAATTTTATGACACTCTTGTTACAATTTTATAGACACTTGTAAGTTATCTTCACCTAAATACTTGAAGGAACTTCAGTTCGATTACATCATTAAAATAATATCAAACAAAAGATTCCATCATACTCTGTAGTAATGACTTTGAAATACAATTTATTATTTTAGCTTCCTTAGCTCTTAACAAAAAACAAGAACGTTTTCCCTGAACAGATTTACCAACTTCTAGAATTGTCCGCATAGAATAAAAAGAAATGTGTACCAAATTCTGTGATATTATCCTCTATAATTTATCAAGAAACATCAATTTATTCATTGAAATTTTTTTCTTGTACATCAGTCATCAATTATGATGATTTAGCATGAAAAGTAGTAGAAAAAAATAACAATCAAGACTTTCTTGTTTTTAATATGCATTCATTCAATCTGCGATTTCAAAATTAAGTTAAGTGTGATAGACTGTCAAACTTAAGCATGGCAGCATTTTCGTTGGTCTGCCATGTTTAGTTCAAAGTTTAGTGTGACAAACCAATGACAAGAGCCCCTTCTAGATACTTGGACACATTTTAAAAGAAAAGAACCTTTCAGCAAATACCGAATCATTGCAAGGTGCCACATACAGATCAATATATAAACTTGATACAGTTGTGCAAAAAATAAAAATATTTGGAATACACCCAAATTAATCAAAATCTTGTATTATATGCACATATGATCTAAATGACAACCAAGATGAGAATAGTAGTCAAAATACTACAAATTATTAATCCTCAACATCCGAAACATATTAGCAAATGTTTTTTTTCTTTTGCTGAAAAAGCATTCCAATTCAAAAGTAAATGTACATTATTCTCGACCATACTGGTGCCTTCATCCCCCTCCACCTTTTCATCCTTCTCATGTCTATAGAAATTATTGACCTTAAACCAGAACCAGACTTTCAATCAATAATTAAATATCATTTTGGTTCCACAGTTCACGTTTACTTCAATGCTGTTTTTTGTTGTCTAATTTCTGAATTTTTGTTTTCACTTTTATGATGACAAAGTGACACCAAACAGACTCTTTTATGCTTGGTAAACCACATTTTATACACGGTTTCTGATTGGTCTAAAAAAAAAAATAAACTTAAATAAAATATTTGAATTTGGAGCCTGCATGTGCACAAAAAAAACCCTCATTTTTTTAGGCTCAGAAAATCGGATAATTGCTTCATGATATTTATATTGGCTTCATCAACATTTTGAATCACTTGCTTTGATTATGGTTGAATTTTGTTCCCGTGTTATCAAATAAACACCGGAGAGTAATGTGGCTGGAATCTTAATATAATACTCATTGTGTGTCTGTTTATAAAAAATTCTGTTTTTGTCTGTAACATGGAAAATATGCCATCGTGACATCAAATGAGAAAAGAGAAAAAGAAGTTTGGCTACATTTTCTTTTTAACATTAACTGTAGAATTCTGTTTTTCATATGAGAAAAATTTCTCTTTCTTTCAGAATGAAAATGTTATTTTTTACCGATTAAATTTAAGTTATTGGCTTTTGTCTTGATGCGGTTTAAGGGTTAGGGTTGATGCGGTTTCAAACAAAAAATATTAATATCGTCTAAATAATCGTAAGAAGAGATGGAAGTGCCTGAGAAACAACAGATATCGATTTTCATTGATAGATACAGCAGTTAATTCATGTTGTTTTCGTAGAAGTAAAGAAAATACAAACGTAAAATGATCCATTTTAATTACTTTTAAAATAAAATATCCAAGTAAAATTTTTATAAGGAAACTTGACCTCTTGAGTGAATATTTGTTATATATATTATTAAATATTAATAATAAATATTTGGAAATTTTAAAAGTTCATGAAACTCTTGTGATAACATAATAGACCGTCACACTCTCTCTCTCTCTCTCTCTTAATTATTTAAATTATCTTCCCTTCCTCCCACCATCTAAAGCATTCATGTATGGACGAAAAGTGTGCATGGTGACAAGCAAGCAAGATAACAGTATTTTAGTTGTATATAGATAGATTAAGTATTACTATGTACATTAAGCATAAAAATGATAGTCTTAAGTAAGTATAAGTATATAAGCTATAAAAGAATAAATTTTGCCACTTATGTGTCAATAAAACTGTAAATGAGGTCACTATATGAGCTAAAGTTAAGTAAATAGAAAAACGTGAAGAGGACGATGGATTAGTGTGTTGGGGTGATATTAGTGATCCTTGCAGATGCAAGGATCACTAATATCACTCTTGGACTCAACAGTTGAGTTACTGAGGAGAGAAAGAAAGTTTGAAAAAGACCAGCAGCTGTTCCAAGTGGAGCATATTGTCAAATATCTGATTTGTTTAGGATTATTTCCTCTAGCCTTAGACTATCGAAGGATGCTCACAAGGCATCAAGTTGCAAAATCTAATTGAAATGCCTTTTGACCCCCAACAAAAATGTCCATCTGTCCTTTGTAATTGTTTTAATTCTGCTATGTGCCTGCTATTGCTATGTCATGTTTAAACACTTGTTTTCACCAGATAATCATGGTTAAGCAACATTGAGCCTGCCCAGTACTTAGATGGGTGTGACATTTTGGGGATAGCAGTTTAGAAATGGAAGTGGGTATAAAAAATCACTTTCATGAGAAAGATATGAATCTATCTCTCTTCTGACTAGCTATGAATTAAAGAGTATGGTAGACTCAAGCCTTGATAGAGCAACTAGTCCCAGGAGAAGGCTGACTCTCAAATTACACCAATTCCTCGATTTATCCAAGCAATGCTTCTGGTAGTCTTGGATTTCTCTTTGAAAGTGTGGTTGCTTAATCCAATGCTTGCATCCTTTCATGAAGTATCCATTGTCACTCGGAAGAGAAAGAAGCCTTCTGTCTAACAAGCTAATGAAGAGGGTGGGTAGACAATCACCAAAGCATGCAACAGGTTAGCAGGAATATGCTTTTGCAGATTATGCATAGATACGATTTATCAAATGCATAAGGTTAATAGGTATTATTAAGAGGGTTTGACCCAAAGTTCACCGACTATCTCATATACAGGAAATGGATCTCTTCTTAGTTTTACTTCAATTTTTTTTCACATGCTTATTTTTCAGTTGCTCTGCGAATTCTAATAAAGAAATATTTAATGTAAGATCCTGCTAGATAGAGCATTTAGAACCTGTTGAAATGATCCATTCAGATGCAACTCTTAGTTAAGGAAGGATGGATATCCATATAGTTAAGATAAATGAAATATGGTTTAAATTTAAATAATCTTTGCCATACTTAGTTCTGATGACCTCAGAGAAAAATTAAATAGTCAGTATAGGGAGATGTGTGCAGAACAGAAGACTTTGATAGTATGGCCATATTGAAAGAATGAATGAGAGTTCTGCAGTTAGTTCTAGAACAGTTTGATGTAGCAGGTCCAGTTTACAGGGGAAGGCCGAGGGAAACATGGGAGGAAGTGATAAAAATGGACTTGCGAGAAAGAGGGATAATGAAGATCCGCCAGAGATAGGTTACTTTGGAAGTCAATTTTTTAAAGCCGTCCAACACATGCCAGCATGTAAAATGGACGTTATACTGAATATGATAATGATACTCCAAGAACATGTTTCAGCTATCTGGGAAATAATATTTTGAACTCTGGTCCATGTTAAAGAGAAAGAGACAACATATAGCACTTCTCGTAGATAATATAAAGAATAATCCCTCATCATAAAATATCATGGTACTAATATAATAAAATAAGATTTTACCTTTTGTTTGGAGTAAAGTTGATGAACCATTTTGTAAGTCTTTCCTTTGTGATTTCGATACATTCACTTCAAGCACCTTGTTTGGATCACGAATCGGGAGGTCCCACACCGAGTGCCGATGAAAAGAATCTCTTGGGAGAGATTCTAAAGAGTTTGTCTTTGAAAGAGTTCTCTTGGGCAAAACATCCAGCGACGTGCTACGCGGTAGCTGCCTATGGGTGACACTGTTTTTATGTCTTGATGTTAACAATTGGCTGGTCAAGTCCACCTCTGAAAATTCAGAAAACAATGAAAAAACATTAGATGACATCATCAGGGGAAGAATTACCAGCATTTGGAAAAACTTGAATATAAAATGAACTATTTTAAAGCAGTATGCAAATTCAAAAAGAAAAACGTTGAAAGAGTTGAAGAAAATGGAACTAATATGGAAGACTTTTCATTAAAAAACAAAAAAAGAATGTGGAAAAAATTGAACAAGAGAAAAAAGATATACTAAAAGTTAAAATCAACAACTTCGATTTGGATATGCAAATGGATACCAGTAACACTTACACCAAAAGATGCATGCATTGGAATGGTAACTTTATAGCAGAGCAATTTACAACTCTGCTATTTTGATGTCATATAAACTTTGGGGTACTTTGAAGGTTCCTTGGAGTTAAAAGATGAATTTGAAATAATACCTAAATTGTCACAATTTGTAAAAAGAATCACAGATTTATTGGAAATTCTACAAAATTAATTAATGAGATACAAATGGAAAAAAAACAGAAAGTTAAAAAAACTATAAAGCGAGTTAAAAATTAAAAGAAAATGTTACCCCCTCTTATTATAAAGCGCGAAGAGTACTAGTACATTTGTTGCCATTAGTAGTAGCAAAACTATAAAAATTAATAGAACAGGACCTTCTTGAACATGTTCCACCTGGGGGTAGCAAATGGGCATCACTCATTCTAGTTTTGAGAAAGTCAGATGGAGACATACTATATGTGGGGATTATAAAGGATACATATCTAATACCTAATGTTTATGTTGCATTACTGGCAGAAATAAGTGTTCTTACAAAAAATAGATTTGAAAACGGTAAACCAACATACATAATGTTGTATTCCACAAATTAGAAAATGTGGTGCAAAAAGAAACAAAGGATCAAATCCAGAAAGGGCAGAATTTCTGATGCAAAAAGGCCACAATACAGTTGTAATAAATAGAGAAAAAGAGGGATAGTGTATTAGCCCATGCAGATCAAATAAGGGCAAATATAAAGAACAAACTGATGAAGAAATCTCTACGATTCCTTCTGTTAATGATTTATTAGAACTTCTACAGAATGAAACGTCAGAAGACAAAATAATGCATGATCAAGCTGGCCAGAATGAGTTTGAAAATTCGGATGCAGATCAAATAATATGAGAGGACGATTGTGCTTACAGCATAATGCGAGATAGGTCTAGATCTCTGGGAGAAAGAAATACGGGAGAAAGAAGGAGAGAAAAGTAACCCTGAAAATGAAAGAATGACTAGAAGAAGGACAAGACTTACTAGGGGCAAAACACATTTAAGTTTCATGGAGATGTAATAATACTGGCAAATTAATCTGCCTAATTAGCATAAGTGTAAGAGAGAGCCTATATAAATCTCTCCCTAAGAATAATTAAGTAGATGCTTGGCTAGACGACCCAGTACTAACCATTTATTTCACAGCATATATATATATATATATATATATATACATATGATAATTTTATTTACATAGACATGTACAAAATCTGCGACACTGGCATGTCGATGTTATCGATCAACAGTTACTATAAACTGAGATCTCATCAGGCAGAGTTAGAATCCGATCTTAACCTCAGATCATATTTGGAGAGAATGAAGTGGAGGGATATGATCTGAGGTTAAGATCGGATTCTAACTCTGCCTGATGAGATCTCAGTTTATAGTAACTGTTGTTCGATAACATCGACATGCCAGTGTCGCAGATTTTGTACATGTCTATGTAAATAAAATTATCATATATAAAGCTCTATTTTGATATTGAGCACTTTTTATAAACCCGGTTAAAATTCTCTGGATTACCACCCTGTGGATATTTTTCACCTGGATTATTACCATTATTATATATATATATATATATATATATATATATATATATATATGGTCTAAGTCAGTCAGTTGTAAGTCAAATAGGTCATAAATCAATGACACCATGTACTATTTTATACTCTTTATTGAACACAAGTTGCAATTTCAATTTGGTTGGAGGAAATCATGAGTTTCTAATCGTATTAGTGCATAAATGAGCACAATATAGCTTATAGTATTCCATATGACATGACTGTATCCATTAGGCCAACCATGCACCCCATGTGAAAAATGAGGATAACAGCTCAAAGATAAGCTTTAACAGTGTATAAATTCTAATTGAATCGTATAGTAACATGGCATATACAGATAAAAAATTTCTGTTGGAGTCATTTAAAAAAAAAATAGTTAAAACGCACTATTTGAAGGTCTTGTTCAAATTGAACAAAGTAAAAAGAATAACTGCTTCCAAGTTTACAAACTTTAAAGACAATTGAGATTTAAATAACATTTAAATCTTTGCTATTGTCATCAGATTCCTTTACAAAAATGTCGAAATGCACTCAAACATTAAAAAAAGACAGCCTCTTTAAAATAGCCACCTTTTGAGATTGTTGGGTTGTACCCTGAGGTGGATACATCATATGACAAGTGATTAGTGAGACTGTCCTTCAAATGTCACATGGTTTAATTCATGACCCTCTTTTTACCCAGTTCAGACTAAAATATGTGATTAAAATAAATACAATAATTAAATTCCATAATAACAATGTCTATTTTTCCAAAGAATAAAATTCAATTCATCAGAGAGATCCGCCTAACAGATTAGTTGAAGGAGAAAAATACCATTTATTTGGGGAGACAATCACAATTAATTATAGAAATAAGATAAATATTCTTATGGTAAAAAAAATAATTAGAATTTCTATAAATTCAAAGTTATAAATGAGAACTTCCGGTCTAACCTGTTAAATTTATATTAAATAAAGATCAACCGTTTAAAACACTTTTCAAATATGAATAAGATTATTTAATCACAAAAATCTTAAAACTCTTAAATTTTTTTATATCAAACCTAAAAACGCGTTGAGATATCAAAAATCACATTTGTTAATCAATGTAATGTTTTGATAAAAAGAATAAAATTTGTACTATTATTCTTTTTTAAATCAAATTATTTTGAGCAAATTGAATTTTTTAGATTTAGTTCATTAAGAATGGGTTTTTTTTTTGGGGGGGGGGGGCCCCCAAAAAAACCCATTCCCTTCTCTCACCTCTCATTTAATTCAGACAAATCAAAATGTGCTAAATGAATAAATGCAAACTTTTTTCCACCTATATCACCATCAAAATGGCCTAAGCTTAATTAATTCTATGATACAACTTAATATTTTCAAATACCGTATTTATAGTAATCTGCAAACACCTACAAAAGCGATAGGTATCCATAATTTGCATATTTATTTCATAAACAATTTCTAATAGATTAATATTCTGTAATATGCATTTCTAATTTGCATTATCATATTTTCTTATATATGCACAATAGTTTTGTTGATAATAATATTATTATAATTACTAATAATATTAATTAAAACGATTTAATAAAAAGTAGGATAACGTTGTTAAAACTTAGAATTTCAGTTTCATTATTTTTCAAGGGAGATAATTTACATAAAAACAAACAGTATAATTTATGGTATTAGTAAAATGTCTGATGTTGCTGGGAACAGATACTACACATCGAATTATTTATTTGCATAAAATATAAAAAAATACGGAACAAATTAGGCACAAAACGATCAAAAGTGTGGGGAAAAGTGCGGGGAAAATGGGTGTCGTTGGTCATCTTTAGTCTAAAGTGATAAAAATATCTATCCTACTCTTAACTAGAATCATCTTAATCACCATAATACCACATTTACACTAGGGGGCGTCATAGCCAAAAGGCCGTGGAATGATCAAAAATAATGTTTTTATAATTCGCCATTTTTAAATGACTGAAAAAAGAAAACCTTGATTTAAGCAGAAACCTATTGTATTATATTTAAATGGGGATGGGTGGTGTAGTATCGGTTCTGTTGTCATAAGACCGTCATTCCAAGAATTACCTCCTCCTTTTTAAGGCATAGGGGAATCCTCCTAGGTATTATATCCTCCTAATGTAATATCTATTCTGTTATCATGATACAATACTCGCAGGCATGATATTCTCCTTTTATGTGATGATCCTTCCAGGTATTACCTCCTCTCTTTTTAGAGGGGGGGGGTAGTGAAATATCTGTTCTGTTGTCATGATATCATCTTCCAAGGCATTAACTCCTCCATTTTTGGGGGAGAGGAGTAGTTTTTGGTTCTCATGATACCATCCTCTCAGTTATTGGCTCCTCCTTTGGAGGACAATGTTGTACATGTTCATTCACAATGATACCATCCGCTTAGGCTAGCAAAAATATGCGACTAGAGGCAGCATATATTTGCTAGTAATATGTAGAAATTATGACTTGTTTAAGAAATTTCCTTCTCCCACTAAAGTCAAACCTTTTAACATTTTCAGGAGTCTCTATTTATTTGCCTCTGCACGAGGGTAGAGTTAGACACAAGGTCGGTTTTTAATGTGAGGAAATCCAGATCTCCAAAAAGGAGTACTCTGGAGTGTGACAAAAATAAAAATTGCTTCAGTCTAGAGGATTTCTCCTTCATGGACCGAGGACAGAAGAGATAAAGTGTAGTATCAGAACAGATACTACATTTTGCTCTTAGCCAAAAGGCCAAGGCAGTCAAGTGTTTAGGCTACAGACACCACAGCGATGCATATTATGATAAAAAGATAAAAATGTTTACAGTTGTCTTTTGATTATGTGACTAGAGTAAAAACTATTTAATAATATAGAAATTACAATCTTACATATCATGGGACATTGTTATGTAAAGAAAACAAAGAGTAGGTATAATATAGGTTAGAAGCATTTGCCAACAGTTTATAAATTAATGTAGGCGTTTACCAAAAGATAATTATATGATTATACATTTTTCCCTCACTAGACATGAAATATATAGAAACGGTTGTAACTTAACAAAGAGCTATACTTTGTTAAAAAATTGAGAACCATAGGCAGTTGACAATATGAATGTAAATAAGCATTATAATTTCCCTAACCCTTTTGCGACAAAAAGTTCCTGACTGCTGACCAAGTGGTCGGATTTCGAATGTCAGCTTGAAATAGTCGCCATGTCTACAGTGAGGAGCAGTTATATTGTGATGTTTGTTTGGTTTTAGGATATATCAATCATCTGTGGATTATTTAATGTCGAATAAAATTGTCAAATATAATTCTGTGGATAGGATAATTATTTATATTCCAAGAATACATTGCTTTTAGATAACCAGAATACATTGCTCTTAGATAACCAGAATACATTACACTCAGAATACATTGCTACCAGAAGGAAATTTCAAAGTGAAAGCAGAAACATTACTCTTAAAAGAGAGCTTTATTGAGAGAGAGCAGCATTACTCTCAGAAAACACGATACCAAAAAAAAAACATTACATCTTTGGAAACATTACTCTTTGGCATTGGTAATCTTTTTTGTTCTCAACGTGATTGACCTTCAAGGGAGTAAAATAAAAATAAAAAGGAGAAATAAGGTTTTGATTTTTTGAAGAATCAGATTGAAAAATACGATTTGGGATGAACTTACAGATACTAGGGCATGATGTGACCAGCCGATTTATCAGATTGGGCCTTTCCGACCTTCCATCTAGCCAAAGTAAAAGCCTAAGTGACCAGGCCATAGACCGCTCAGCCACCAAGCTCCTGTCCTAAGACATTGCGGGTTGGCACCCATGGCCTACAGGTGGCCCCGTTTTCAGGGATATCTTACCCCTCTGCATGGGGTTGCAGTAGGCGAATTCTAGGCTCCTGCTGACAGGGCATAGTGATACTGTGAAACAGCTCTCTATGAATGACATATATATTATGTTTCCATGACCCATTGGGTCACAACCACTACCAGGATTCTTTGATTTCATTTCGAAAATTCATAAACTGTTGCATATATAGAAGAGATATTACTTTTAGCAGAATGTCTTAACAGATAAGAATACAGAAGTAAAGACACTTATTATTTTATTATTGTTTTACATATGTGTTTGTGGTGTGTACAGACTCACATATGTAAATTAGATGGCAATGCTTAAAAAAGAGTCACTCTTTCTCTAAATGCTCACAGAAACATTAAGAAAAAATAGAGAGTGGTGTAAACATGCACAATGCTGCATGTTTAGTGGGGTGCATAGATGCATGCTGCAGATGAAAGCCAATGATGGGAAAAATATCTGGCTTGAGGTTTGACCACCCAAAATTTGATTTCTTCACTTGAAACAGTGATTGCTACGTTCCATGCTGTGACTGTGAGCCACTTGAGATTTTACGAAAGTTATGTTCATTTCAGATGGTGGGCTTTCATGGTCAGTCAGTTTTTATGTCTATAGATTAACAGGTGATAAATCTCGACTGGTCTTTCGGTGTGGTCCAATTGATATCGATATATATTCCAGCAAAACTGACAAAAGGGTCAGTTGGGTGTCCGTTGGTCTGAGAAACAGAAATGAGCTTCTGGGCTTTAAGCTGATGTACTGTTTGTGTTCGATTGGACATGTTTTGATTTGATCCGGTTCAGAGTTGCTTTCTTTACTAAACATTGTAATCTCTCAAAATAAAACATTGTTACTTCTTTTAAACTTGAGTTGTGTTTTGGTTTCAAAGAAAAATCCATTTGTTACAGCAGCAAAGGAGACTACATGATTGACACTATTGGTCAGTGTTGAAATTAAGCACCAAATTAAAACACAGTTAATTAGCAGACGATCATAGCCTATGCAGTAAACGCACACAGACACAAGTTCACAGTCGTTGAATCAACAGAGTTAGAGAAGCAAGAAAAATACAGATAGCTCAGAGAGATGGGTGACTTAGCTGTAATTTATAATTAACTGAATAATTAGAACAATTAAAACGAAAATTTGTTTTCAAACATAACTCAATTACAGAAAGAAAGTATATTTTAGCATGTGGTTTGTGTTATTAAAGTATATAGGAAATAAAACTTAGAAAAATAAGGTTTCTTCTCCAGTGGTTTCCACATAAATCTGTATAATTTTACTGTTAATAATAATAATATTCGTGTTGAAATAATAAATGTCTGTCAAGGTCAATACTATTAAGAAAAAATGACTCTTCCATAAAAATAATTGTTATTGTCAGCTAAATATTCTTTAAATAAAGAAGAGACATTAGTTTTATTTAAAATTGTAGCAATTTAATTCTTTTTAAGACAATAAATATTCTCTGTCTTCTAGTTGTAAAAATAATTTTCAGCTAAATATTCTTCAAATCAATAAAACGGGTGTCACTTTTTAAAATGCATTTATTTAAAAGTGTACTGTTTTAGAAAACACGACGACAGAACTCGATTTTGGTAGAATTCATTTTAAAATGGGTAAAGAAGGATTTTTTAAGTTATCTGCATCTGCTGATCGGACGATATCACTTTTCACACACGTTTTAAAAATATGATAACGTAAGTACTAGCACTAAATGCCTTAGTGTATTATTACATAAATTAACTCACATTTAGTATAATAATAATAGATAATGTTTTCTTTGAAAAAAGAAGAATCACCTTTCCCAGGTAATCAAAGACAAAACAAGGAACATCAAGTCTCTCAGACTTAGATAAATGTGTTCATACTTTGTTTTAAATGAGCAATGTCAGATTTTTTAAAAAGTTTATGAAGATTAATCTCTGAAATAAAGGAGAAAGTATGTATCGACTGTTGGTTTGTTCATGGGTTAGGGTTATGTGCGTTGGAAGTGAATGAAAGTCACGCTTCGTTTTTTTTTATTACCTTTAAGTTTTGAAAGAAGTCTCTTTATGGTTTAGGTTAAGGTGGGCATTGGATTTAAGGCTCCAGTCAAACGATTATCACTTTTTTCTCACACTTTAGCAGAGAACATCTTTGAATCATATAGTAATTGTACTGAACAGTAGACAACAAATCAGATGAGTTGAGGACCAGACGTTGGGATGGATGAAGTCGTTAAAGTTTCAACTATTGGGTTTTTCTGACTGTATCACACAAAGCAGAGTCCTTCTGCCACACGTATGAACTTCCTAAAGCCACCTTCTCCACTCAGCACTTCACAACAATTTTTTTTTCATGGAAATCGCTCCAGACTAGACATGAAGCAACTTGATGTAAAGAGCTAACAAGAACAAAATATGATTATCATAAAGACAAGAGATGCCTATTGGCCTTAGTCTTGAAATGACCAAGGCTATAGGTAGTAGGAAAACAGTCAGCAGGAAGACAGTTCCACAAGTCTGCAGTTCTTGGAAAGAAGCTACTGAAATAAGAAGCTGTATTACAACGAGGTATCAAAACATTGAATTGATGGAAAGCACTAGACCAACGAGTCAAACAAGCTGGAACAAAAGAAGCAGGGAATAGATCACATAATTCTAAACACATGCCATCATAGTATTTATAGAAAAGATTGAGATTAGCAACATCACGTCTGTGAGAGAGAGGGTATAGAGAAAGAAAAAAAGGGTAGGGCATATAAAATTACAGATATGTTTCTGCACCTTATTAAAACCCCTCAAATGGGACAGATTCACCAGCCCAAATATGACAATAGTACTCCATATATGGTCTGATAGTAGATTTTTAGAGATAGAGAATAGCCTCAGGTGTGAGAAAGTGTTTGGGGCGATAGAGAGAGCTGACTTCACGAGAAGCAGAAAGAGCAATGGATCTAATGTATGAACTCCAAGAAAGATTTGATGAGAGAGAAAGACCAAGAAATTTCAGGGTCGATTTCTCCTCAAAAGCAGAGCCATCAATGAGAATCTCAGGAAGAAAAGGGACATTCCTACGACTAAAAGACACAAGCTGAGTCTAACAGGATCAAACAAAACAAGCCATTTCGTACCCCAATCCATAACTGAACCCAGGTCAAATGCTAGATCAGCCGCATATTTGAACTGATCCAAGGGAGATGAGCAAGAAGCAACACAAGAAGAGAAAGTGGTATCATCAGCATAGATGTTAATTTTTTGTAGCCATCTGAATTGAGTCAGACTTGTGACTCTTGTATGAAGATCCTCGTTCAGTATTTCTTCATAGACGCCACTCCGATGCCCATCTCTCTTGCCATGGTTCACATTGCCTCGCCTGTATCTTGTCGCACTTTCTTTTTTTTTTTTCATAGTCAACAAATTTCATTGTGCAGACACAGTCGGAACGCCTGCTATGATCCTTCTTGCTAGCAATTGCTTCTACATCTCCATCACAATTCTCCAGCTTCAAGGTATTCAAAGAGCACTGAGCAGCAGTTAAGATTTCCGTAATTTCGAATTCAATGCTAAGCATCATGATGCAAAACACTCTCTTCCAATATCCGATGCTTTCTAGTCGTCCATCGTCTCCAGCTCTCAAACCCAGCAATAATACACAGACATAGCTGTTACAGTTTACCACTACTAAATACTTCAAATGCTTCTGAAATGAAAAAATATCAAAAAAGTATTAAATTTATTCCAAACACCCTGTATGATCCAGAGAAGGTAAATGATAGTATGGCCTAGAAGAGAGGGGGGGGGCGGGACAGTAAGAGGGAATGAGAGAGGAGACAGAGAGAAGGAAAGAAAATTAATTTTTATTTATGGAAAATAATCACAAGCTTTTTGTTAACCTCTATATAAACTGTCAAACAAAATCATGTGTGCCCGTGTTTCTCACCTATACGTAACTTTGATAACTACACATTATTTTTATTTACTATTAATCAAATAATCGAATATACGGTATAATCATGTTGACACACCGGGTCCCGTTAGATCACTGAAGTTAAGCAACGTTAAGCCTGGTCAGTACTAGATGAGTGACCATTTGAGAATACCAGGCGCTGTATGTAGGGGGGATGTCGACACCTCTCTGCAAGAACTGCAAAAACCTGACGTCGTCATTTCTCCTAACCAGGATATACACGCGACTGGGAACCGCTTGCGAATTTGATACTCTCATGAAACTTCCTCTTTCGGGGAAAGCCAGTTAAACATGACCCAGGGTTAATGCCACACCAGGTACAGTGTAGGGTAGGAATAATGGAATATTTATTGAAATAAAAAAAATGAAGTTTAGTTTTTGCTTATTTTTACTATCCTATCTTTTTAACAATTGTAAACATATATTTAATTATTTTTCTCTAAACACGCAATATGTTCGACGAAATAAATACAATTAGTATATTAGTAGTGAATTTTCAGTTATGTTTTTTTAACTTTTATTTATTTATATAGCAAATCAAACCTTTTGAGGTTATTTATAATAGGTATTGTTTCATCATCTGCATTTAATTATCTATACAGGATGTTTGGAAAATCGATGGCATAACTTTGAGATTATGTTCTGTATGTACAAATACGTTGAGAAACGCTTGGTTTCCGAGTTGTACATGTTAGAGATTAACAATAAAGAATGTTGAGCAGTATTTGATTCAATATGCGAGATAGTGCACTGTTATTACTACAGAAAAGCACTATCCCTGTGACAAGATCACAGCTGAAATGAGCCTGGGCTTTGTGTTGCCAGATGCACCAACAAAACCATGAAAAAAATAGCAAACAAATAAAGCCTTGGTGCTCAGAAGAAAGATTTGAGCGTTATGATCGGCAGGGGCTTCTTTGATAGTCAACATGTTGGACATGGTCGGCATCCTGTGAATGTCGGCCATTCTTATTTCAGATAACAGAATACAAGAGACCAAATACAGGTAAATAAATATGATCAGCACACACCAAAGACCATGCAGGTGAAGAAATAGACAATAAAGGAAATTAGACTAGTAAACATAATCTCAATCATCTATGATAATTCTTCCTGTTCCTCCCTTGGTGAGCACGACTTTGATGCTGCCAATACACATGTTATATATCAAAGGGGATGTAATTCATCCAAACTCGATGCAGTAGAAATATTAATGCATCTTTATATGAAAATAAGAAGCAGACGTCAAATAAACTTTTTCCAAGTTAGCTAAAACTTTTGTAATGAAACTATGAAAATAAAACTTTATTAATTATTAACCCAAATTTGTATTGTCTATTATATAAACTAGCAAATATATGCTCCCTCCGGTCGCATATTTTTGCTAGGCTGCCATGTCAGAAATGAATGCTCTCGCGTAAACCGATGGAGCCCCAGTCATATTTCTTGGGTGTTTAGACATTGATTGTCTTTAAGACCAAGATTGTTTTAGATGAAAATAAAAAAAAAAATTTCGACCCCAACACTGATTTTTGTTTTACCCTCCCCCATTAATAGAAATATTTTTAGTTTAAAAAAAATATATTTTTCGACCCCTCCTCTCATTTTTTTTTATTTACTCTCCCCCATACATAAAAATAATTTCAGTTAAGAAAAAAAAAAAAAATTTGACCCCCTCCCCCCAATTTTTTTTTTTTATCCTCCCCATACATGTATTTTTAATTTAAAAAAAAAAAAACAGTAAAAAAAATCAAATTTAATCGATTAGTTATTTAAATGCTGTCAAGAAGAAGTTTACCTAAATTAAATTCATTAGAATGTGTGTGTTTTTTTTAAATAGTAAGTTTTAAATCAATTTTAATTTTAATGAAACAATTTGATCAAATGAAATTGTTAAAATCAATAATTAAAAACCTAAATACAGCGAACAGTATTTTTCGAATCGGTAGAAAAGTGTATCTAAAATAAAACAATAAAAAAATGAGTACTCTTTTACTGTAGGACCCGCGCTAACTTTGACCATGACCCTAACTCTAAACCCTAACCCTAACCTCCACTTTGACCCTGACCCTAACGACGGAGTCAGAGTTAGCGCGGGTCCTAAAGTGTAAAAGCACCAAAGAATCAAATATAGTGAACACGATTAGTTATGTAAATTCTTTCGGAAAGAAAGTTTACCTAAATTAAATTCGTTAGAATGTGTGTGTGTGCGTGTGTGTTTGTTTAATGACCTTTTTTTAATTAAACAATTTGATTCTAAAATCAGTTGTATAGTTTTCCAGTATAATGTGTTAGTTTTTTTGTTGACTGAAAAGAATAAAAATCACATTTTTTTATTTTAATAAATAAAACATGGAATAATAAAAACAGTTTGTTACTGAAAGCTTAACAGTGTATAAGGTGAAATTTAAATCATAAATTTAGTTGAGGTCGTGAAAAAATGATAATATTGGATATGAAAGTATTAAAAAATCAAATGCAGTAAACACGAATATTTTTTTAATTCTCGAAAAGGAGAAGTTTACCTAAACTAAATTCGTAATAATGTGTGTGCGTGTTTTTAAATAGTAATTTTTAAATCAATTATCATGTTAATTAAACAATTTGATTCAGTGAATTTGTGTTTTAAAACATAATGGCTAATAAGATTAAGAAAATAAACAAACTTAGTACGGTTTAATAAAAAAAATCAGAGTAAAAGTATCACGGTGAATGCCAGCGTTTTTGTTTACATTTTAAATAACGTGCCGTCTTGCGTCCATATTGAATTCACGGAGGGAGGGAAGGAAGGAACCAATTAAATGGATTAACACTGGCTGTTTAATCAGTTGCGCCATATTGAATTAACGGAGGAAGTGAGGGAACCAATTCCATGGATTAACGCTGGCTGTTTAATCAGTTTCGTCATAGTTATATTAACTACGTAACGCATTTTATGTATGTATATATGTAAATAATAAAAGAAATCTATTAATAATAGAGTTTATGTATCTGTCTGTCTGTAATTTATAAGTAAGATTATTAGCGTGCAAAATAGCGTAAATACATGTGGAAATCTGAAGAAAACAATCATGAGTGTATGTTTGCGAATAGTAATTTATTAGAAGTTGAAAAGCAATTAATTATGTAAATTGAGAAATGCGCATAGTGTTTCCGGCGTTTTTTCTAGTAGTATATAATAAAGCTGGCGGACTTAGTAAATAACCATGCTACTCTGATGGAGTTTCGGCTTCAGACAGACAGATACATAAACTCCATTATTAATAGATGTGCATGTGTATATCTAGCTAAGTCAAAAACTACACAAGGTATATCCACAAAGCTGATATTCTTTTTATTTTATCATTCTTTTAGGAGTCACCAGAAACAGAATGTCGACCCCCCCCCCCACGGGCCAGTCGACATTTAGAGCGATGTTTTAATGTTATTATGTAGGAATTCGTCCACAATTTTTTTTCCAATCGCCAGAGAGAGAGAGAGGGGGAAGGAGGATGAGGAGAGAGGGGGAGGAGGATGAGAGTAGAGGAAGAGGAAGGGAGGAGCTAGAGAGAAAAGTTTTATAAGGAAGATGTTGCACACAATTCTTAAGTCTTCTACTTTTTGTTTATGCTTCCGGGCAATGCTGGGTATCCATGCTAGTGTAAAAATAAATTAAAAAATGATAATTTTTCTAATAAAAATATTTATCTAAAATTCTAAAAAACTTTTCAAGGTTTAAAAACTATGAAATGTAATTTCAATGAAGAAAGCAATTCTGGTACTTCGACTGTGTTCAGCTAATAGTACTATACAATTAATTTACCCCCCCCCCCCCACCCACACACACGCACACACACTCTATATGAAATCAAAGAACAATCTTTAATTTAATAGATTAGAGATTATAAGTATAATCTATGTTAAAGATTTAGTGATATGTCTAAGAATCTGAAAACCTTTTACTATGAGAAACCAAAAAAAGTAAAGAAAGACACAAGTCTTTTACAAAAGTGATTCTTTATCAAAATCATTGCATAGAACCATTTTTTGTGTTGTCCTGAGACTTCTGTTAACACCCAAATATCCAAATTATTTTGAGACTAAAGTTTTCTAAATCTCTGTTATCTGTTTGTTGCTATCTCAGACTCACAAATGGAACATTTTTAGGACACCAATCTCATTCCTCATCTTAATTCCTTGAGAAATTGCCAAATTCTGGCTTTTCAGAATTTAACAGAAGAAAAAAAAAAAGATTAATAATATATAGGCATAATGGCCTCAAAATTATTTTCTTTCACAGCCGCTTGAAAAAAATAGTTGTAAATTGAAAATTTGTAAATGCAATATTCTTAAAATGTTATTAACCCCCCCCCCCTCTCCAATAAAAATGAAATACATTTTTAAATTAAAAAGATTTTAGTGAAACTGCAGTTATGGGGTACCACTAAACCGTGCCTTTCTATAAGTTTTTTAATACTTATCTAATCATAAAAGGTTACATTTAACTTCAATACAAATTAAATGTTGAAAATTTTTTTTTTTTTTAGTTTAAATACTTTACTTCAAATGAATTTCATAATTCCAAACAAAATATTGTGGGGTTTTTTTTTCTTTTCTCAGAACACTTCATTGACTAACCTTGAGGTTTTAAGATGGCGGTTGAAACCGAGGTTCAACATTTATCATCTTTTTGAATTGTCCATTATTGGGCAGTAGATTCAAATAGCCTATGTTATGTATAAGTTTAAAAACTTAGAAATTTTACAAAAGAAAAAATAACTATTCGTTTTTATTTGTATTGGAATTAGATTTTTATTTTTATTTTATTTGTTGATAAGATAAATGCCTAGGGAAAAATTGGCTCTTAAAGTTTCAAGGTTTAGTGGAACTTTTAAAGTGCAGTTTTATCAAAGAATATATATTCAAACAAAAAGATATTTAAACTCTCACCAAACAACCAAAAATAAATCAAGACAATAAAAAAGTTGTGTTAATGTAAGAATATAGTTTTTTATCTCGAAAATTATTTAATTTAAGCTTAATTATGTACAGAAAAGCATATTTTAAGATAAAATCATTCTCATCTACTAATATTTTATAATTATTAGTGGGATCTGTAAATTTTAAACGTTTGTATTATTTGATAACTATGAAAGAACATCCTCGCAGCAGCATACTTACGTAGTGGTGAGGAAAGTTTTGTTTTTAGAAGGGGATAAATAATTGTGTCTATACATACACACTTGAAGGGAAGTAATATTTGATATGAATGTTTTTCAAATGTATTTGTTGGAGAGTAGTTGAGGCTCCGTGTAATAATTAATCTCTACATTAAATTTTGTGGCCACTTCTCGTGTATTTGTGCGTATGGGTTTCATTTTTATGTGACTGACCTATTTTCTGAAAGTAAAATAAGTTCCGGGTAACGCATGGTATGTGCAGTTAGTTTAGAATAAATTAATTTATTTTCTATATAAGCACCAGACAGATTTACAAATGGTTAAGTGTGTTGCTTTTTATAACGTTTCATATTAATAGAGAAACTAACAAAGATAAGTGTGTTTGTTTGTTGGTGTTTAACGACCTTTCAACCTTTATAAGGTCATCTCAGGTCAATACAAAGATAAGTAGCAGAATCATTAGAAAGAAAGATTTCAATTGAAAATTATCCTGAATTATCAAAGTTTATTTGCTCAAAAAACTTTCACAACTATTCTCATTCAGCTCTAAAGATGTGTTGAAAGATGAAACAAGAAAAAAACAATGAACTGCAAAAAGGAAAATTTAGTGATTTCTATTTCAAAAGTAAAAATGCATTCTATCAAATCTATTTCTGCTTGTAATTTGCTGTCATAAGTTCACAAACTAGAAAAAAATTACTTTTAGTATTTCTCCTAGATCTGGAAGGTTATTGTCTAGGCAGTTTTCAAAAGCTAGATCTGTTAACCAGTTAAGTTTTTTTTCTCTCAGAGTAATATGTTTTTGGAATAAGTTGATGGATTTGATTAAGAACAGCAATAGCGTTGATCAGTTTAAGATGAGGTTGGATGGATCCAGAGAAAGTGGTACGAGGGAGAAATTGAGGGGGAAATTTTGGGAGTTGTCAAATGAAATATTTAACAGAATTTGATCTGGATATCGATACTGTACTAAGAGGGTTTTTTGGGGTTTTTTTCAACAGTTGAATTGAGAAGATAGTTAAAGGGGAGATGCCCAAGGAGGTATAACAAACAAATAATAATAATAGAAACGATAACATAAGAAAGGAATGGACGAACATAAGTTTACAAAATTAAGCAAAAAAAAATGAAAAACAAAGATTTAAAAGGAAATTTCAGCACAAAAACAAAAACAAGAAAAAAACGAAAAGAATGAAGAAATCAAGAAAAAAAAGAAAAAATTGAAAAAGAAAACAGATGAAAACGTGAAAATTAAAAGCAATTAAAATATAAATTGAAAAATATTAGCTACAACAAAAAGAAGAAGCAACAAATTTTAAATAAAACAAATAAACCAAGCACACAACAAAATAAACCAAAGATGAAAACAAAAGCAAAATAAATCCAAAAATGACATAGAAGGCTAGAAAATGAAACTAAAACAGATCCGTAAAATGAAAACTTAAATAGAAATTTTTTTTAAAAGAACAAAACAGGAAAAGAAAAATCAGATGACAAAAAAATATATACATTTAACAATTTCACCTTTTGTACATTGAACTAAATTGCACAACTAAGATAATGTTGCTGTCAACGAAAGAGAACGTCCATTCATACTATCTCTACCATTTAATTAGTTTTGTGTATCTGTAAATTGCATTTCAAAGCATTTAACCACATGAACGCAGTTCTAATATTGGACCAAAACACAATTTATTTCTAATCAAAGAAGCAATGATAAGATTAACAATGTCATCAAAGAGTGACAAGGCATAGAAAATTACAAGTGAAATCGTTTGGCAAATCGGTTTAAAGCCGGAAATAAAAACCACAGAAAATAATTACTGTGTGGAATCTTCTGTTAGTTTAATGGTTTCTAGATGGAACATAAATCCACAGGTTTAGAGATCAAATCTTCATGGTGAACCAATTTGGGAGCTTTGGGTTGTGTTGATTCACCTCTTAGTTGCTATTAATCACAGGTCTACTTTGATCCAGAGTGGTAGTATCTGTCAGGGTCCCATTTATGGGTTAAACAGAATCTGTCTTGGTTATCACATGAATCTGCACCCTGTAGTATATCTCTATAATAAAGTAAAGTCGATTTCCCCACCACCGGCCTTTAGACATAATAGCTTAATAACCAAAACCATCATATGCTAATCTGTTCTACCACCCAATTAGGCTAAGCCCTCATGCGTGTTTCCAGAATTTATACATTCATTAAGTCTTCTTTCAATATTTATTATATTTGCATCCCAAACAAGTGTCAAACTTGGAGACAAATCCGAGCACTGATATCAGCTGCAATTCTTTTGTTGAACTATTGATTATCAAATCCTTTGCACATATCTCTTTCTCACTTCCGTTTTCCTTCTGTCGTTGTATGAAAATTACTGCCATTTACAAAACCCAAACGTTTGTTGCACAGTAAAATGTCAACAAAGACATTTCTGTTAGTTACAAGTTTGAAATACATTTTCTTTTTCATTACTAAATTGATTGGATACATCCTATACTAATATTCCTTCTTGTTGGTCCCCCGATTTATAAAATCGGGGGACCTATGTTTTGAGGCATTTCCGTCCATCCGTCCGTCCGTCCGTCCGTCCGTCCGTCCGTCCGTCCATTCGTCCGTCCGTCCGGATTTTTCTCCACAACCATCCATTGAATTTCTCTGAAATTTTGCATGAAGTTGTAAATTTTGGTCAGGTTAGAAAGTGACATTCTCCGATTTTTGAAAAAAAATCTGGTTAGCCCCCCAGGGGGTCAAAAAGCCCCAAAATGGCAAAAAATGACATTGTTTGCCCCATAACTTTTCATCCATCCATTCAATTTCTCTGAAACTTGGCCAAAAAGTAGAGGCAATTGTTCTGGATATAAAATGAGCATATTTGCCCTCAGAAAACGTCTGGTTCGCGCCTCCAGGGGGTCAAAGGGGGGTCAAAAATGCCCCAAATTTGCCAAAATCTATTGCATTTTACACTTGCCACATAAAGATAAATGATAAACCATGGCATTGGTCTTACTCATGTTATATGCAATTGAGCTTTAAATTTGCCATTTTTACACTAACTGGTAAGACAACAAATTATTTTTTAGTCAGTCTTTAATCATCAGCCACATCTTTATTGATTTGCAAAAGCTTTTATAAAAATACATAAATCCTTCAGTGAAAACAGATTTTCTGATAATCTCTATTAATTGGCAAAGAAATTTTATTGATGAGACAGAAATAAGTTTCTCATCTCCCACCTCCAGCGAACTCTCCCACCTCCAGCGAACTCTCAAACTTTAAATAAACTAAATCAAATTGTGCATGACATAGGTAAACATACTAGTAAAATGCAATAAATTTGGGAAATTCAATGGATGGTTGCGGAGAAAAATACGGACGGACGGAAATGCCTCGAAACATAGGTCTTCTGATTTATAAATCGGGGGACCAATAAAGTTAAAAATAGAATAATAAAAAACAAAATAGTATTCCTTACAAGATGTATTATCTAACAGAAAATTATTCGATGCCACAAATATTCCATCATATGTTTCCCAATTTCATATCCGATGTGTTTCTAGGAAAATTCAAGCATACTCATATGCTCTGAATTTTTCCAGAAACGTGTGTAAGTTTTCTTGGCTCCAAAATTGACATTAAATCACAGTATGATATCTCAAATCTGTCATTCTATTTATTCGTAATTATATAACTAATGTAAACAGAATGTGAATGCCCATACAATATCATTTTAAAGGTTGCAGAAGTGTATTGTTTTAAACAATACACCTTACTACAAAACTCAAAACATCATATAAATTAAAAATGACTGCAGAATATCACATATGATTTTGACAGGATATGTAATAGGTATTTTCATAAATCATGTGTAAATGGTTTTCTATATCTATGCCAACTGATTTGAGAAAAGAAAATTATTTATCCAGTTTAGATTCAGAATTTGATAGAAGTAACCGAGTTTCAGTAATTGAGCTCAACAACCTGTAGGCTCCAGACAGAACTGTCAGAGATCAATAACTAATGCAACAGATGGTTCGTCAACAATGAAAACATTTGCCGTTACCGATATTTCAACCTGACACTGTCAGTATTCCATGTAATAATGGAAGAGTATATGTTTTAGCAAAAGACAAGCAAAAAAAACTACTCGCCATCCAGCGGCTATTAATCTAGCTCTAAGTATTATTTTTAAATGTATAACTTGCATTACAATAGATTTATATTAAAGATATGTAATTTTAAAAAACTAATAGTTTACACTTAAATTATTTCCCTTGAAAATTAATGAAGATAAATTGCCAAAAGCTTTCTTAAAATATTATCCCTTTTTGATAAAATCACTTTAATTAATTACTGTTAATATCGACGAAACTATTGCATATATATAAGAAAATAGGACAATAAAATTACAAATTAAAAACACCAAACATTAATTTATTATGAACTGTTTAAAAAATAGTTATGAAAATTAGACATACAAATAGATATGTTTGTATCTTTGCTCTCTACTATATATATATATATTTCTAAAGACTATGTTGTATGAATTATTTAAATACTAATGAGCCGTTTTGACAGTAATATAAGTGTGATAAATGAAAAGAGATGCTGCATTCATTTATTTCCAAGAATCATTCAATCAAGGAACTGATTACGTTTTTTTTCGGAGGGGGGGGGGCATATAAAGAAAATAATGCTGAATATCTCGGATGTGAGGGAATAGCTTATTTTTTGTTTTCATTTGAAGCTAAGGTTGAGAAGAATGAAAATCACCCCTTAATTTATTGAAACGTCTGAAAGTGGAGGAGGAGAAAATAGCACTATAGGAGAAGAGAGATTTATTCCAATAATTTCCAGTGATGTTTATTATATTTTAAAAATGTTACATGAAGAGAGAGGGGGGGGGTTAATAGGACAAGACAAAATGGTGTAAGAGAATAAGAAAAATGGAGAGCAAAATAAATCAATAGAAAACGCCAGATGTTTTCGCCCAGATGAAATGCAATGTTTACAAAATCTCCCCATCAAATAAATAAACTAGAATACAATAAGCTTGTCTTTTCTGATAACAATAAATAATGATTGGTCAACATAACACACACTCACTCATCCCTATAAAAACTTACATATACATAATATATATATATATATATATATATATATATATATATATATATATTAAATTATACAAGTTGTATTTACCTGGTGTTACCTAGTGCTCTTTTTACTTTTATTTTTGCTTCGGTTATTGCCCCTCGTTGTTGAAACTTCAATCCCATAAATACTTTCGAGTTTTCTTTTTTAACTCTTAAATATATAACTAACAAGCTCAGAGACGAGAGATGCAGGCCATTTTTTTAAATATAATTATCAGGCTATCGTTTGATCATTAAAACAAATGTATCCAATCAATGATTTTAATTAAAACTGATTTTAACCAGGTTTAAACATGAACGCACAGACAGACGATATTTGATCTGACATACATACATATATAAATAATAAAAGTAAGTATCTATATATGTATTATGATCACGGTCATCCCTAGGCTGAGAGATCTAACATTTAGGGTATTTTACTGAAGACAAGATTTCCAGCCAGTCAGCAAATACAAAATATACTGATGAAAATAAATTCCAATGTTAAATATATACTTATATATATATATGCATACTATATTTGCTTTAATATTTACTTCAACAGTGCTCACAATACATGAGTAGAACTAGGTAGTATTAACATACTTTTGGCAAGCAAGCTACGTGGAAACGGCTGTGTTTCACTCTAATAGGGAAATTCATCAGACTTACTGCTCATTAGCTAGCTTGATTACCCCCCCCCCCTCTTGAAGTGAAGCAAACGTTTCTGTGTATTTTTTACATACCATGAATCAAGAAAGAAATTAAAAATGATCACACAAAAAGACTCAATGTCCTTTAAGACAGAGGTTTATAACAATAAATAATAAAGGTGTCTTATCTGACACATTATATCTGTTTTATGTATGTATGTATATATATATATATATATATATTTTTTTTTCGTGGTACAAAATTTTATTAAGGCAAGAAGTAAGGACATGTGTGACATTTTTTTGTTTTTTGCGAAGAAAATGGAGAAATGGTAAAACCGAGAGAAAATGGTATAATTACATTAATCTACTGAGTCTGCTTTCGTCCACACTCATCAGAGTAAATATTGTGGAAGGAAGGTTAATGTGCTGCGATTAAAAATTAAAATAACGTAGTAAAATGAAGAGTAGTGACAGTTTGGGAGAAAAAGAAAGGGTGATCATAAGTGGATCACATAAAACCCCAGAAGTCACTCATTTTGCTTACATAAGGAGGGTTTTAATAACATAATATAAGTTGTTTCCAGGATTTTAAGATAGAAGGAATACGATCTTCTTCTAATGACCGAAAAACTGTTACTTGTGTAAGCTGACACACATTCGTTGCTATTTATTAGGTGTTGGGTAATAGCTGACCCGGATGTGTTAACTAAACGATTTAAATTGTTTAGTCGATCCTGGCATATTGCAGGGGGGGGGGGGGGATGTGTTGTTTAATTCTACATTCAAACCTTTGTACCGTCCTACCCACATATTCAGCATCGCACCAATATTTAAATCTATAAACAATATTACTAATATAGTAGGGATGGGAGAACATCCTTGTTCACGAATTTTAATAAAGGTTGTGTAGAAAACACAATTCTAGGGTTCAAAGTCTGATAACAGCGACGTACAGCTGCAGAAATCTGGTTAGCAAATGTTATGCTAACATGACCTAACCAAAGTAATCTGGTGTGTTGGACATTTTGGAGGACCAAAAGGTTTAGGCTTATGAAAATGGGCGATCTTGGCAGCGATATTTGAATCACAATATCTGAGGGTAACCATTCAGTTTGATAAACTGAATCGCCAAATCAATCACTGATTCAGAGTAAATCATTAAGGCACCATGAACCAAACATTTGATGAGATGTATTTTTCTTTGTTTGGGACAATAAGAGTCCCAATGGCAGTATAAACCAGTAAATATTGGTTTGAGGTAAACAGATATTTAGAAACAACAAAACAGATTCATCCAGAAAAGGAAGAGTGGAATTATGCTTTTCTCACAAGTAAACTGTAAGACTGGAAATAATTGTTTAAGTTCATTAAGAAATTATATGGAATCTGACTCATTGTTGAACATGCAAAAAGTATCATCAACATATCGAAAATAGGTTAGTGGACTATGGATACAAGCCAAAAGATTATGTTTATCAAAAACCCACAAAGATATTGACCAATGAAGGACCAAGAGGTGACCCCATAGATTTCACAAGGAATGATGCCACATTTTCTGATTCGAAAAAAGGAAATTATTTTAAAATTATTTTTAATCCATAAATTCAATAAATAAGGAATAGGGGTAACTTGTTTTTGCTTTTTATTACAGTGCTCTACAATGTGGTTTTAAGGAATCATAAGAATTGTCACAGAAAAAAAGCAAAAAACTTTTCAAACTGATTTTAATTCATTTCAGTTTAATGGCATATCACCCCTTTTAGAGTCACATTATGCCAAGTTTCATAAAAATTGTATTGCATTTCAAACTTGTATCATTTTTTTTAGAGGGGGTCTACTTTTTTGTTTTTTTATTGTTTTTATGGAATATCAACACTTTTCAGGTCATTTAATGCTGAATTCAGTAATTTTGGTGAAGTTTTTTTTGTTTGGTCGCTTCAATTATAGCATCAGTTTATTCCACTAATCTAAAGGTATAAGTAAATTTCTATTTGAATTTTCATTATTCTTTACTCATAGTAAAGAATAATGAAAATAACTACCAGGATTAAATATTATAATAAAAATTTTAGTTTAAAAATGCAAAGAGAAAGAGAAATAGAGATGCAAAATAAAGTATAAAGAGTAGATAGACAGAGAGAGAGAGAGAGAGATAGAGAGAGAGATGCATAGAGAAAGACAGGCATAGAGAAGGGTGTGAAAGTTAAAGGAAGAGAGAAAACGCATCTCGGTCACACTTATTATATTCATCTAGAAGGATACAGCTTATATTGAAAACCAAAGAACCATAATTATACACTAAATCAACCCTTTACAGGTTATTTAACTGGATTTGACATTAAGATCTTAGAGCATAAAACCTTTGGCCAAAATATGCTCAAATATTTATTTATGCTGTAAAGTGTATCTTCTGTAAATAAATATAATCAATCATTTACAAAACTATTGAACTCATATTGACAGGTACTACCACTCATCCGGGTTAGAGTGGATCTGGGAGTAGTGGTAACAAAGGGGTGACTCCACACTCCTCAATTAGAGTCTCACACTCCTACCTACAACTGTACTGAGTATGAAGAGTTGACAGGGTTTGGAAATAGGAGGAAAAAGATAGAAAAGTCTGGCAAAGATGGATTTGGGGGTGGGGATTAGGGTTATGGTGAGTAAAGGACACACACCTGTCCAAGGCAGAATTTGTTCTGAGCATGGCACTAAATTATTTAATTAACCCATAGATGGTACCGTGAGAGTGACCATTACTCATAGGTCCCGTTTAGCCTGGAGTGTTAGTATCTAAGGGATGACTCCACATTTCCCAAAACTCTATATTGGGGCATCACCATCAGATGCACCTAAAGGTTATACTCAGGACTGATTTTAATCAAGTTGGTTGTGAGGGAGGAGGGTCGTTTTGGTAATTAAAAATTAACAAGATTGTTTTGTTTTTTAATTCATTACAATTTTTTTATGAAGATATCGATTTGTACAATATAAAAACAGTGTATATATATATATATATATATATATATATATATATAAAATTAGATAATATAAAGGTCTGACCAATAATAATTGACTATTAATTAATTATTAGAGGTGAATATCTTGAAAATGCAAGAGTGAAGAATTTCGACAAATATAAAAGGGGAAAATGTCTCGATTTAAGTCCTGAAAAAGGTCAATCATGCCTCGAATTATGGGCAGAATGTTGTATCAAATTCAAATGTTCCGAAATGTTTAAACAGTCCAAACAAAGAGGCTGAACAATGTTTTATGTTATTTCCAAACTTTGAAAAACATTATAGGAAAAAAATGTCTCAATATAAGTCCTTATAAGGACGATGCAAACTATGCAAATTTATCTATTTCATCACTTCAATATATATATATATGATAATAAAAATAATAATAATAGTTTAATTTAATTTAAAAGTATTTTAAAAAATTTTTTTATAAATTCTTAAATATTATTGACCACCATTATCGTTGTTGTCGTCGCTGTTATTATTATTACTATTTTTATTACTATTATTATTATCATTATTATTATAATAATTAATAACCCCGGCATTTTCTAGCTATTCTTTAGTTATATTTTTTAAATTAAATTAAACTATTATCATTATTTTTATTATCATTCATTATTATTTTCATTATTTCATCTCAATTATTATAGGTGTTTATTATTATTACTGTTATTATTACTACTACTAATCCTGTTATACTTAACGAATATATTTATTCAATTTATTAATGGTAAGCTAATAAACTCTAGACAAAATATAAAGATAATATAAATTCAGAATTAGCGACACATTTGATTACCACCCCACCACCACACCAATTGCACGCGTCTGATCGGTTTGTCCGCACGCATGCATACACACAATATAATAGTTCACTTGAAAAATACATTTATCCACTCGGCTTGAAAATAACTGTCGTTTTTTGACACTTGAATCGTGCATGTCCACCTCCCCTCTCCTATTTTCTATTTCCTATCTCTTCTCTCTCGGTCTGAATCAACAGACGTTTTCTTTTCCTTTTTCTTCTCCTTCTTTTCCTTTATGTGTCTACCTTCCTATCACTTTTCCCTTCATTATATGCCTCTCTTTCCACCTTATTTATTTATTTATTTATTTATTTGTCCTGTTTGTTTCAGATTTTAGATTTTAGATTTTTTAGATTTGTGTTTTTTGTTTTTAAATTTTTTAGATTTTTACCTTTTAACGGCCTCAATTTTTTAAATGTTAAATTTCTTTTCTTCTTCTCTTTCTTTATCTCTCCATTTCATTCTCTCCAAATATGATCTGAGGTTAAGATCGCATTCTAACTCTCCCTGATGAGATCTCAGTTTATAGTAACTGTTGATCGATAACATCGACATGCCAGTGTCGCAGATTTTGTACATGTCTGTGTAAATAAAATTATCATATATAAAGCTCTATTTTGATATTGAGCACTTTTTATACACCCGGTTAAAATTCTCTGGATTACCACCCTGTGGATATTTTTTACCTAGATTATTACCATTATTATATATATATATATATATATATATATATATATATATATATAAAACATGTTTATTCTTCTTTCCTTTTCAAACATTAAAATCTTACATCCGAATAAGTGCGTTCCATCTACAATTGAACTAAACATCTTTCTATTGGATTTACTTGATTTTTGAACATTTTCAACGCTGCCTTCACGAAACCCCTTTTTTCTATCTTTAAATCTCCTTTAACCGGACAACTCATCAACGGACATTCACCAACTGGACAGACTCCATAATTTTTTTTACACGCACACTCTTACTCTCAATTACTTTATATTTTTTCAAATTTTGAATTTTAGCTTTTCAAATCCATCTATGTAATTCCTCTGATGAAGAGATTTTAATCTTTGAAAAGCCTTAGCTTAAGAAAAGAATAATAAACATGTTTTTACCGAGTACACCTTGCATTGAACAATCGAAGTAGAAATAGATTTGTCATTCGTACATATTAATCCCTCTTCTTTCATTTATCTTTATAATTGCTCTATCTGGTATATTGAGATTAAAACCATTTCACTATAGGTTCTATCTACTAAAAGTATACTTTTAGTTTCATATTTTATTTTATTTTCATATATATATATATATATATATATATATATATATATATATATGTAACAGATGAAAATTAGACTTCATTTGCCTCATAAAAAATGTAAGGAGTGGTTGCTAGTCGATTAGATTTACCATCAAAAGAACTATGGATTAACAAAACGTTGGGAAATACATCAGAATGATCAAATGAAGACTGCACCTAAAGTCCTCATCCTTATAAAGAAGAATTTGTTTCTATTCATAATTTATGTTAGTATTCAAAAGTATCCTCATAAAGACCTTTCTCTTTTTGTGAGATGATACCATGATTTTATTCAAGAAAAACATGGGTGAGAATAAAGATAAAATGAGAGAGAGAGAGAGTGTGTGTGTGTGGGTGAAACAGAAATTGAATAAATAGTGTCTGCCTTCCTTTAAAACGTTTCTTTTACAAACTGAATGAAAGGCAACAGTCAACAATACCCGTCTTTGGAGCAAACACACCCAACCTTATTTTGATCCTTGACCAATGCCATGAAGATCCTGTCTTACAACATTCTTTGAGCTCGGAATTTGCTTTTTTTTAGTGACTTTTTATTTTTATTATTCCTCAAGAAATTGAAAAAAAAACACAACCAAACCACAAAAAACAGGTGTATTACAAAAATGTTTTCTTGAAAAGCAATTGAAATGAAAAGAAACAAATTAGAAGTTGTTGGGTTAGTCTGTTGATTTGTGAAATTTATTGGATAATAGCAGAACAGGAATTGACTTTTTTATTTGGAAAAATAACTTTGGAATTATGAATCAAAGAAAAACATGGTTTTCTTAAATCAAATGGTAAAAATATACATTTTTGCAAAAATAAAAAGGATGAGAACTTCAATGAATGAACAATATTTGATTTTACTTTTTAATTTTGAGAGCACAATTTTCTTAGGATACATCCACTCAATCTGAAATAGCATCTTTATCACTAAATGTTCAAACTTAGGATTGATAGATATACAAATGAATAAAACTTCTTATAAACATGCATGGAGAGATATAAAGCAAAAAATTCTTTGAAATTTCTAAATTGAGATATTTATCCATAAAAATCACACATTTTTAGTAACATCACCTTTTATTGAAACATTAGAACAACTTTTTTATGAATTTTTGACCCAAAGTAAATTAAAAATCATTATTTTTAATCTCTTTTTCAGGTAAATGACAAAACAGTTCTTTTGGGAAGAACACGGATATCTATAAACAACCACAAAAAAGAAGAATCTGTTTAAATTTAAATTTATTTTCTTTCTCTTTTTCAGATAAGATTTTATGAAGAATACAAAAGAAGAACTCCAATGCAGAAAATAATTACAAAATACATGTATTTTATTAATTGTAACAGAAAGTAAAAGTCAACAAAAACAATTATTGTTTTTTTTTTAACCTAAACAAGGCACATCGCTATTGAGACATAAGGGGCTACTGTGAATTAGGATTCCCCTGTAGGTATGGCCCCTAAATTGAAAGTTGGTTACTTTTCTGTTAATATACATGCTGCCATTTTAATCTTTTGTTAAATTTTTTTTTTTTTTTGAATGAACGACTTCATGACTCTTAGAAATCTGAAAGAAATTTGTTAAATAAAAAGGCACTAAAACTGATTTTAAAATTCTAAGCAATTCCTCATATATTGAAAGATTGAAAATTTGGGAAGTTATTCATCATCATCATCATCATCATCATCATCATGAATAGGTGACATGTGACTGACGATTACCTGTTTAATAATCCTGGGTTATGCAATAAACACACGCCATCAGTAGCACAGTATCCCTAGATAATGAAATGCCCTACTGCCATTTATTACAGAGATTCAAGAACTGAACTTTGGTGTCAGCAGTGATTCTTTGGTAATCACTCTACACAGTTGAGAAAGAGAATCAAGAATAAACATATATGAATAAGGAAGCACCAATGGGACAAGACAGATGAAATCATTTTACATTAATGAATATTGAACAAGAACTTTTATGTCATATACTAGATTTATCATCAGAGAACTTCTCTAGAAATTGTTTAATAAAAATAAACTTATAAGCAACAACCTGTGACCTGTTGGCTCAACGTTGGTACATCGTACATTACAATCACTTCATGACACTAAATGTATACATGAAAAGTTAATAGATATATTCTGAAAGTACATTTATTTATTGGTAGTTTATGAAACATATGTGTAAGAAACCCATCATCATTCGGTTTAACGTCTGTTTTACAAGCTGGCATGTGTTGAACAGCTTTAATTGACTTCCAAACTACCCTAGATCGGGCCAGTTCTTTATTTATTCCTCTTTCTCCGAAGTCCATTTTTATCACTTCCTCCAATGTTTTCCTTGAACTGGACCGGCTACCTTAACTACTCACCCAAAACTCTTCTCCATTTTTTCAATGTGGCCATAGCATGCTTCAAATGGCAAAGAAAATTCAAAGCAACGTTTCCCTAATATATTTCCATTACTCTATTCCGGGAAACACCAGGTAAGTATAGAAAAGTAATCTTTTTAATTTTTATTTGTTTGCACATGTTTAAACTTATACAGAAAAAGGAATAAAATGTTAGTTGTAAGGTAGACAACTCTTATTAAATTCTTCAATTTAAAATATGAGTTATCCGCCTTTAGATTATTTGAGTTATGCTAATGATTGAAGACACCGTTTACCAACAATGTGGCATGTGACCTTTGTCCAACATCGAAATTCAAGTCTTCAGATATTGCTTATTTCTTTCTGTATCACATTTCTGGATTTGCAGTGCCGTGGTAGATAACAAAAAGAGAAAGAAGAATCCATTAAAACAAGTACGAAGGAAAATCTTAAATCTATTGGAAGTCTATTAAAGTTTCTTTTTATTAGTCATAAACTGATATTTTTTTTTAAGTGACTATTTAAAAATGTTTCATATTATTAGTCGTTTGGGTCGGACTAAGTAATTTTTATGGAGATCCCATTCCACAAACACCCAATAATACTTACAAATGATTTACTTTAGAATCGCGTGAAAAATCTACGGTTGTTAATCTACTTCTTTCTCCTTACTAAAAATATTTGTCAACTACATTCTTTTTTAATAAAACTAATCTCACATCTAATTGCATTATTTTTAATTTAAATAAATTGAGAAAAAAAACTAACAAATAGTTGTTTTTTTAAACCTATATAGGTCAATGAGATGATAGAATTCTATTTATGATGGTTTATTCGATTTTGGAACAATTCATTTTGTAATAAGTAAAATTTTAAATTTGGCAACCAGCAACATCAGATATTTTTCAATTACTATTTTGCCTTTCATATTTGATAATGGTAGAATCTTATTTTGTTTTAAATTGGCATGGAAGATGCACACATTCTATCAAGATTGTTTCTTTACAGATGATCTCAATTTAGTGTGAGTCGTGAGAAAAAAAGATTTACCTGATTTTATAATTTGTAGCTTTACACATATTTTTGATTTTCCACTGAATCGCCATTATTAGAATTATGAATGAAATGATTCCAATATTTTTTTGAAAAAATTACTAACTGATAGTAACATGAAGACCATCACTCTACAAAAAAAAAATCCTAATTTGTGCTCCTCGATAGACAGACACCTGAATCTGTCCCTGACTAGAGTTTTAGCAGTATATTGATAAAGGGCCAAGCTTGATAGAAAAGGTCAGAATCGATGGTTTTGGCAGTGCTCTGGAGGCTCCCATAGTTTAATCACTGTACAATTATGTAAAATAATGTTGGAAACAATTATCTACAATTGCTTTCAACGGTAACAAATTAACATAACGTTTATTTTTATTTATTTATTTATTTATTTTTTATCAGGCCCAAACTTAGAATAGGTACAAGTTTTCAAACTTCCATACTTTGTCAAAATTTGAAAATCACTATTTAAAACTCTTATAATCGTTCTTACCTACTTGCACATTGAATGTTTTAGATGGTGTGATGAAGCGAAAAGAGAGAGAAGAGAGTAGGAGGATAGTAGTAGCAGCAGTATAAGAGAAGGAGAGTAAGAGGATGACATAAATAAAGAAAAAGAAAAAACTACATGCATATACTAATGCACAATGTACGAATACTGACCTATTATTCATGAAATCTCGCAAATTTCTGTTAAAGTTACTGTCTGCTTCCAATTTATCATGGAAGCAGGAAACTGCAGAAGTCCTCATTTATTGCCGGGCAACGCCATATGTGCTTTATAAAATACATCAGTAGATTGTTTACATTTATTTAATAAACTAAAATCGGATATTTTATGATTTGGGTTAATAAAAAAAAAATAACACATTGGTTTATTTATAAAGAGTAAGTCTCTTAGTGAGGGCCCAATATTAATTTTGGACTGGGCTGGCTTATGAGCCCTAGCAACTTGCACTATATAGCTTATTTTTTGGAGTAGAAGCTAGTTTAGAAAAACTGACGGAATATTTAGGTGGAATGACCGAATCAAATCAAAGACAATTTGTTTGAATGAACACGAGTTAAAAAAAAACAAGAAGAAAAGACAAACGTGTAAATAAAAATAAAGGCTAAGACAAAATTCATTGTCTCATCGGAGTGGGCTTGGTTATTGGAATTCTTTCTCAAATAATAAAACCACTTTCCACAAAGCATTTAGTATTTACAATGTCTCTTTATTGTGTTCACTTAAAAAGACAAAAAACAAACAAACATCTATTTACATTATCTACAGATTTCAGACTGTTTTCATCATTTTCACTATGCTTCAGCCGTTGTACTCTCCAGCCTTCAGTTGCCCTTTGATGCAATCAATAATTTTCTGGGAATTTGAAATTTAAAACTTTATCCTTTTTTTCATGGAAATCGCTCCAGACAAGGCATGAAGCCACTTGATGTAAGGAGCTAATAAGAACGAAGCATGATTATCGCAAAGACAGGAGATGCCTATTGGCCTTAGTCTTGAAAAGACCAAAACTATAGGTAGGAGGAAAACAGTCAGCAGGAAGAGAGTTCCACAAGCTTGCGGTTCTTGGAAAGAAGCTACTCGAATAGGGAGTTGTATTACAATGAGGTATCAAAACAGCAAATTGATGGAGACCACTCGATCAAGTAGTCAAATGGGCTTGAACAAAAGAACCAAGGAACAGATTACATAGCTCTGAAGAACACGCCATAATAGTATTTATAGAACAGACTGAGACTAACAACATCACGTCTGTGGGAGAAAGGGTGCAAAGAAGAAGAAAGGGTTGGGCCAATCAAATTGCTAATACGTTTCTGTACCTTATCAAGAACCCTCAAATGGGGCACATGGGCATGTAGATAAAGGCCTTAGTGAAGAGACATTCTAGAGCAAATTCTACCTTCAGATTGTGAGTTAAATCCCTGCTCAAGGGGACTGAAGAAAACAAAATTAATTCATGTTCAATAAAAGACATATGATACTGAGTGAGTGCAATCTATCCAAAGGGGAATTACTGTTTCGTTCTTCCAAATTTCTTTATTTAAATCTTTGAAACTAATTAAATCAAAAGGAAAGTATATATACTTTCCTTTTAACGTTCATTGATGCATGTGTGAGTTCCAACGTGTGATGGTATACATATTCTGAAGCTGTAAGGTTGCAGTGTTCATGTAAGTGTATTTGTATCTAACCATTGCAATGGGGCAATCTCGGTCCGAGATTATGCTGATTATCTCACATCCTGTAACTACCTAGAACTCAACTGTTGGTTAACAATGTTTCTTTTATGTAAGTCGAGAGGCTCCGAGATTTGTTTTTGATAAATCACACAGTAAGAGTTCTAATTGCTTATCATTATATTCGAGTTAACGTCCGTTTTACATGCTGGCATGTATTGAACGGCTTTTGGAAATTTACTTACAAATTAACCTATCTTTGGCCAGGTCTCTATCCTCTTTTCTCTCAAGTCCATTCTTATCACTTCCTTACTTCCTCACATGTTTACTTTGGGCTTCCTCTGTGAGCCTAACCTGCTACAGCCACCGTTCGACATCTAGTAATCTAAGAATACCCATCCATTCTTTCAATGTGACCATACCATCTAAGTCTCCAGTTTTGCACACATCTCACTATACTGTCAATATTTAATCTTCCTCTGAAGTGATCAGATCTAAGTCTGTTTTTAAGGCTCACATTACACATCCATTGTATGATTTTAATGTCATTTTTCTCCATGTTATGTTAATCAACATTATTTTACTTTTTAATCATGATCTAGTCATATGACTTGGTTGGGCACACGTCATTGTAGACAGCGTTGCTAAGTATTCTCTACTTACATTTTCTTTGTTTTTTAGAAAGGAAGGGAAGCAAAAATAAAAGAGTGGAGCTAGTTGATTAAAGAAGGAAAGCTAAACATGCCAGTAACATATTTTGCTCATCCTCACCAGACATTAAATACAGATTAAATAAAAGGCTCCATTCGAAATTCCCACAAAACTACTGTAATGAATATTATAATCACTGAACTGAAGCTGAAAGACCACACTGCCTTGCATGCTTTGGCTGCCATTTTAAATCTGGAAAATGTGGTTGGGTGCACAGATACATGCCAAAACCGGCAGGCTGGCAAGGGGAAGAATATTTAACTAACCACACAAGAAATTGAAAAAAAAAATAACTTCTTGAAAACGGGGGAAAGTGGCATGCTGAAAAATCAGACTACTTCAAATCTTACGGAATTAATGTCTACTCCAGATAATAAACCACCTGATCAGTAAGTTTTTGTGTCCACTGATAAAATAACCCGTCATTTTCAAGTAGTCTTGCTGTATGGCCTAACCCAAATGACAGTGACATATATATATATATATATATATACCAGCAAAACGGGAAAGGAGGGTAGTTTCGGTCTCTGCTTGGTTTGATAGACAGAGAAGCCTTAAGCGGAGGGACTGTTTGTGTTCGATTGGAAGAGATGTTTTTCCTGACTGCAAGCCTGTTGTTCTATAGAAAAAACAAGTGTTGTTGCAATTTCTTAAACTAAAACATCGTTAGTTGTTTTAAACTGGAATTGTGGTTTTGTTTAGAAGGAAAATCCTTTTGTTACAGCAGTGAGAGAGACTAAATGATTGACGCTTTGACTGGTGTCAAAATAAAACCCTGAATTCGGACGAACACAACGAGCCGACGAGCAGAACTTCTGTAATGAACGCACACAAATGCAAGTTCACATCTGCATTATATACCTTAAAATGAAAATTGGTAGTACGTATCAGGCTATAAATTTGACTTGGACGAAAGTACCAGAGAGAGAGAGACTAGAGTGAGAAGTGAGAGGGAAGATGAGATTTGTTTTCGTTTGAGACTCACACATACTGACTTTGACAAAAAGCAGTTGACGAAGGCTGAAGAGTACAACAGCCAAGTACAATAGCGAAGAGAGCTACAAACAAGGTTAGAAAAACAGTCCGAAATATGCAAATAAAGCAAGAAAGCAAAATCTCACAGAAAAACAGAATAAAAAACAATATTGGTTAAGATATTTCTAAGAACAGATACAGTGTTGTGTACCTAAATATTTTTCCTTTCAGTCCATTTTATGATTGCGAGTTAAGAGAAAAAATTTTTTGAACTCTTTTCCATTTTTCATTTCATATCCAGTATAAATTAACTGCTATAATACCATGGAATGTTATTTTTCGCCATTTCTAAAACTTGAGTGTTGCATCCAGCCACGAATCTGTAATAAGATTTCTATTTTTAAATGACTCGTACCAATAGTACAAATAAACAGAAATAAATTATGCTGTGCTCAAGACGACAGACGGTTTGTAGATAGAATAAAAGGGAGACAAAATAAGAGAAAAGTTCATTTAAATAAATTGTGGATAAACGAATTGAAAGATGAAAAATAAAAACCTTGCTGAGAACATGATTAACAAAGGACAAACAGTAAGAAAAAAAACATAAAAATAATTGAGAAAGATACATCGAAACAGAATGTGATACATAATGGAGAAAAATAAACAGGAGGAAAAATGGATGAAAGACAATGTTTTTAAATCCATCCAGAATATGCAGTTTGATTCTCGATTTTCCAAATTGAAGAAATAAGTTTCAGTTTGTGGAATAATCAACCATGGAACATATTGTTGTAGCACAGGGTGGAGTAGGTGCTAGTGTTATTGCTAGAATTAGGAGTGGATTGAGTACTTTCAGGGAACTTCTGCCATTACTTACCAGCAGAGGGTTACCAGCAGAGGGTTGTCACTGTGTATGCAGTGTGATCATGTATGGAAATTAAACCTAGCCAGCAAGGGTTGAGGGCATGCGTAGCATGGAGAGAAATGATATGAGGATGATACGATAGATGTGTAATATGAGTCTTAAAGACAGGCTTAGTTCTGATGACCTAAGAGGAAGATTAAATCTGGACAGTATAGGGAGATGTGTGCGGAAGAGTAGACTTTGATTGGATGGACACGTTGAAAGAATGGATGAAAGTTGTAGAACAGTTTGAGGTTGCAGGTTCAGTTCACAGGGGAATGCCAAGTAAAACATGAGAGATAATGAAAAAATAGACTTGAGGGAAAGAGGAATAAATAAAGATCTGACCAGAGATAGGTTACTTTGGAAGTCAATTTCTTAAAGCTGTCCGACACATGTCAGCATGTAAAACGGACGATGATGATGATGATGATGATGATGATGATGATGATGATGATGATGATGATGATGATGATGATGATGATGATGATGATGATGATGATGATTTTCTCATTACATAAAAAAGAATCACCTGAGGCTTTTATTTTCATGCAGATTGTTTGAAATTTGTTTTTACAACCAATTTTCGGTATGATGTTTTAGTTCACAATAGTTCCACACTACTATTTTCTATGTTTCAGAAAAAAATACAGGTTTTTCCAAAAATTCAGAAAAAGAAAAATTACTAAACTTATAAAAAGATCTCAATCATCAAAATAGGTTGGAGTTTTTAGCTTTAGAAATAAGAACGATGGGCAATTTAATGGAGATTAAAAAAAGTGTCGTCCATCTTCAGAAATCTTATTAATTATTTTGAATATCTTTTCTCACACTAATTTATTGGAAAAAGTTTTGAAACTACTAGAAAAAGAATCTAATTCTTCAGTAGATGTAAGTAATATACTTTTGAAACAAATTGCAGTAATGTAAATCATTTTAAGAATAAACTGGATAAATTAAAAAAAATAATGGTAAAAATGAATTTACAGGGTCTATCTGATGAAATATTTAGGAGATTGGATCTGTATATCAATATATATTTTGAGAGATGTTATTAAAAAAATGTTTAAGTTGTCATGAGATTATTGATTGGAGATCTCTAGTTTTTAAAGAGGTATAATAAATAATTAAATATCATGGTGACGTGACAAAAACCTGTGTTTCAACAAATTCAAGCAAAATTGAGCTTGGTTGAACTTAAGAAATAGAAATAATCTAACAGTTTGTGTAGATTGTGACCTTGGATGCCAAGTTCTGTTGGGACTAAAATGTCACTTTCTCTAACATCCTTAAGAAAGGTATGAATCCATCCACTCTCCCCCTAGTTATGGATGAAATAGTAGCGAACAGAGTGGTCCGAAACTCTTGTGTTATTATTTTGTACTAAGGGTAACAAGTTATACAGCAATACAAAACACATGTCCTAGGTTCAGTTTATTCACTTTCATTGACACTGTCACACATTGAGCAAAGTCTGTATGAACACCATTTTCGTAGCACAAAATAAGGCAATACCATGACCTGCATGAAAATTTATGTAGCTGCACTGTGGGGATTCTTCTTCTATCGTTAATTTTTGGTAGAGGTAACACGACTTTCGAACTACCATGTAGAATAGATTTGTACGCTTTGTTAAAGAAACTAGATTATTTGGGATCTACATGACTAAAGCAACGCCGTGATAAGCAGAGGATGATTGGTGTTCATTTTGCAGTTTATCTCTGTCGTTGGACTTGACCACTCATGAGGAGTGCAGTCGGTGATTGTGCAACCTTCTTTTCACTATGAACTTATCACTCTGGAAAACTTTTTAAAGGACATCCATTGTTTATCATGACAGAAGGAGGCCAAATACTTAAATAAATAAAAACAATTCATACAAGCTGTTATAAGAGTGATGTGATTTTACACCTATTGTATACTCTTATGACAGGAACCATTGTATGAAATAGTTTTCATTCAACTAGTAGTGAATTCAACATTTCATTTACAACAGGGATTCAAAATAAACACTTTCAAAAATATTAACTCGGTTTTCACAGACCATAAATAATAATTAAGAAGTTATTTAATACAGCTCTTTTCACAAATACAATGAATATGTTGGACAATGCATATAAGTATCTTCATAAAATGATTGTTGACAGAGAATACCATTTTTTTAAATTTTGTTGCACTATCTTTCATAAATTCCTTTAAATCAGAATAAAACACCACATTCTGATGATTACATGAAGGTGTTTTTATCAATAAATTAATCATTTGTACCAAAAGATATTTATATCAAATCAATTTCTTAAATAAAATGTTTATAAACGATTTAATTCTTTTTAAATACATCAAATTTGATTCTTGATTTCAAGATTTATTTTGAATAAGTAGTGGCAACCAAAATATTAATCTTTTTATTTTCTCCTCGTTTGTGGTGCTTAGTGGAACATGGTCTAATAGTTTGGTATCGTTGTTTCAACATTTTATTCCATCTTTGTTCTTTGCCTTTTTACCAGCGAGGGATGATTCAAGACAAACATGAAATCTGAAAAATATACGGTTCCTAATATGTTGACAATTTACATGGACACCTCCAGATTTTTTTACAAATTTTTTTTATTTTTATTTAAAAGATTTTTTCTATCTAAATGTTCGTTTTGTTTTTTCGATGTGCCTTGCATTTCCATGAGAATCGATCACTTTTTAGTTTTCACATTTAGCAGTGAAAAGGTTATTTCAGATTGAACGGGACGATTAGATGTGTCCACGCACATCTATAAAAGCCTCTGTCTGTCAGTCATGTTTAAATTTGAAAAGAAAACAACTTTTTCATTGTTATCCACACAGATTTAATGGACAACAACAACAAAATTTAAAATTAAATTAAAGGGTTTTTATAGGTTCTTTTAATAATAACCGTTAGATTAGAATTAAAAAAAAATAGTTTTGTTGTTTTTTTAAAACTGCTCAGAAAAGCATCGAGCGTAAGTTATTTTTTTATGTATGTTTTTAAAAATTCTTAGGATGTCAGGTAATTTGAACTAGGTATGAATTCATCTCTTCCTGAACTTATCAATAGTATTAGAATTAAATAGAAAATAAAGTAGAAAATATGTTCCATTTTCCATATTGGTATGATGCATAATGTCATCATGTAACTCCATGCATCAACTGGTACAGATTATGTTTTGCTTTCTATTAGTCAAGATTGTGGAATCCTGTTCCAGCAGCGATAGCAGCAGCAGCAAAACAATTTCCATAAATACCTTATTCTGATTGGTTAATATTTACAAAATACTAAATTATAACTGTGTACAGTCTTGTCTAATAACTTGCTTTCAAGTTGGCCGACCAACTTTCCTGCGATCCAATACATCTATCCCTCTGCAACAGTTTATCCAGGAGAACGAATGCTCCACATTACCATACCAATGTAACCGATTCGTCTTTACAACAACATCTATCCTGGGCAAATGTGTTTTTTTCAGCAAAATGAATTACTTTACTTAAAATGTTGCACGAAAAACATTACATAGTGTCACTTTTAACAGTGCTTTGTCTGGAGCGATTTTCATTAGAAAAAAAAGCATATTAAAATATAGACAAAAGAAAAAAACGTTACTGTTGATGTCCATTAAACTGGCCCAAACTTAAATTTCATCAAACTTCCATTTTTTTAAAAAATGGATAAATTTTAAAACTTGTATTTCTTATCAAATATATAATTTATTAAATAAATGCTGAAAATTTTATTGAAATCACATGGTTCTCTGAATTGTTTGGTAATTACCAAAAAAGAAAAAATACAGAGTTGATTTGTTCATAAAGAGTCGTCAACTAATGTGGACCGTGTATCCTAAGTTTGCAGCGAGCCAATGAGCACCTAGCGCCGTCGGCACTGGGCATGATTGTAAAAGTACCAAAAGTCTTGTTATATTCCACTAGAGTATTGATTTACTCCTCTCCAGGAGTTAGGCACAAGGCCAGTTTTTATCTTACTCCCACAAGTAAGATGTGACCCAAGGTCGGGTCGGAAAGTGGGGGTTGAAAAGCCAGCGCCCGAGAGGTGAGCACTCTGACCATTAAAAATTGCCTGGGCAGCCCCGTCGGCATTCCCCGGTAGGGGCGCCTCAGGCAGTAAGCAATAAACTTACTCCTCCCCAAAGAGGGGAGGCGAAGCCTGAGAGGGTGGACCTCCTAGAACTGCACAGGACAGACCCATAGACCGGCGTAAATCAAGCCCCGAAGGCCAAGACAATACCAGTCTATGGGGTGTAGTATCCATCGGAACAGATACTACACTTTGATCTTAGCCAAAAGGCCAAAAAATTAAGTCAATCACACTTGCTTTTGTCAGAGACGTAGTATCTATATACAATGTCGAAATGAAAGAGATGCAAATGTCGCTGGAAATAGATCAATTAATGCTTGAGAAATGGCGACAAGTCGAGACAATAGGTGTTGATTCACATCGTCACACTTCTTGTAGCGAAAGTCACGTGCACACATGGCGACTGAATGTCGTCCAAGTAGATTAATGTGAATTTAAAAAGAAAGGGAAATTATTATATACAGCGGTAGCTTTTGTTGTTCAGCTTTTATATACGCAATTTCCCAAAAAACAACAAACATTATTTTGCAAGCTAAAGCATTTAGAATGCCTATATAGCATTTGTATATATATATATATATATATATATATGGGAAATGAAAAAGGAAAAACCAAAAAGGATGTTTTTTTTTATATATTCATCAACGTTTCGTCTTTATTTGTAAGACTTCTTCAGGATGATAATATTAAGAAAAATGTCATGCAAGTACATGAAAATATTGGGTTGACATGATGGGCTGATGCGAAGAAATAGTAGCCACTGCTGGGGCTTAGTGAAGTCAGTAGCATGCTACTGACTTTACCAAGCCCGGACCTCGGTCCTACTGCTCCCAGCAGTGGCTACTACTTCTTTGCATCAACCCATCATGTCAACCCAATATTTTCATGTACTTGCATGACATTTTTCTTAATATTATCATCCTGAAGAAGTCTTACAAATAAAGACGAAACGTTGATGAATATATAAAAAAAAAACATCCTTTTTGGTTTTTCTTTTTCATTTCCCATCACGTCAGATTACCTTCATCCTTCCTTTCTCATATATATATATATATATATATATATATATATATATATATATATGTATATATATATATATGAGAGAGAAAGAGAGGGGAGGTTTAAAAACTCTTCTACTTTGTTATTCAATTAAGAAAATAATATAGTTTCTGAAGTGTTAATACTGTTTTGGTTTTGAATTTCAACTTTTTTCTTCTTTTCAAATTAAATGAATAAAGTAATTATGGTAATAATTTTACTCTTTTTTCCCATGCTGTCAACAGAAAAATATAAATGAGATTAAATTTGAAAGGAATTTTTAAGGTGTTCACACACAAAAATAAACTCTCAAAAATTGGATTTTTTTTTTTTTTAGGTGTAGTTCACTTTACTATATAAATTTGGGGTAAAATGATCACACAGTTCTTGATCACATAGCTTAGGACGATATGAGTAACCACTATCTTTTATATTTCCTAAATCACCACCATTTATTTTGATTATTATTTCTTTTTATAACAAGTATATTTTCAATCCTTTAGAGGGAGTATTTAATGCAGAACCGAAAAGTGACTGTAGCTAAGTGGTTAACAACACGAACTGACAACCTGAGTGTGCCAGGTTCGAATCCAGTTCGTTCCACAGAAACACTTTCACTTAGGATGTTCGAAACCTTCAGTGTAGTCCCCAATGTCTTTCTAGAAAGAATTCTAACCAGAAAGATATCGGGGAAAACCAATGCCAACAACAAAATCATCTGATTCATACGAAATGAATGAATGTATGCAGAAACAAGGACTGAATTAAAATATGACGAATTTAACAGATTAAAATTAGCTCTACATTTTAGAAGGGTTAGAGTTAGGGTTTGGGTTAGCTCTACATTTTTTAAGGGTTTATCTGGCAAAATGTGAAGGTACATAGGGCTTAGCTGAATTATTTTATTGAGCAAACCTTGGAGTTAAACTCAGCCAGTATGCAACTAATAAATGATAATTTTAGTATTAAGATGTTTTTAAACTCTCATTGATATTTATTCGATTTTTAAAAAGAAATTGATTCATTGAATACGAGTTGCTATGTTAAATAGATTCATTGAATACGAGTTGCTATGTTAAATAGATTCATTGAATACGAGTTGCTATGTTAAATAGATTCATTGAATACTAGTTGCTATGTTAAATAGATTCATTGAATACGAGTTGCTATGTTAAATAGATTCATTGAATACGAGTTGCTATGTTAACTAGATTCATTGAATACGAGTTGCTATGTTAACTAGATTCATTGAATACGAGTTGCTATGTTAACTAGATTCATTGAATACGAGTTGCTATGTTAACTATAATTCTATAAGCTTGATATAATTGTTGCATTCAGCAGGAACTTTTCAAACGATTTTGCAATCTCAAATAGTAAGTTTTCATCAGTCAATTGCATGACTCCAGGCAGGGGCTCTGAATTTATGGGAACCAATTTAGAACAACCAGTCTGTCCAATTTGCTAAAGGCCTGCTCTGCTATTTGATATTGAAAATTAAAAAGAATGATAATTTAAAAAATCAGAAATTTTTTAAATATTTTTTTTAGAGAGATAAACATTTATCACGGCCAGAATGAACTAGTCCGAAAGGAGTATAGACAGATAAAAATATACACTTTTTATATACTATTAAAAAGTTATGTTTTATGGAGTTTGTCTGTTCGTACACAAATAGAAACATGTGATTGGTTGATAAAAGAGGAATAGGCAGAGTACATATTACTACGGCAGTAGTGTTTACAATGTCACTACAGTATTTGAATCTCACGTAAGTCTAAAGGATTTGTTTTTAACTGAATATGTGGTTTATAAATTTAAAAAATTAACATTACATAACTTAAAAAAACAAATATTTTTTAAAAACTATAAAATCATCTTTTTTTGATAATCTTTAAAAAGGAAACATAAATAGTGTTTGCATTAGTTCAAAGCGAATTAGTTTTTGCTTAAAGAATAATTTCTAATGTTTTTGCAAATAACAATAGTTACTTACCCCTTCATGCAAATACTAAGTAGCATATTTTTTCCAACAAAAGTTGAAATATTTTTCTTCATGCTAGCTATAAAGCGGTAGAAGGTAAGTAAAGATGGAAATTGAAATACCCAGGTACTGTACCAACACCACTCAAAGAACGGTATAAACTAGTTTAGAAATAAAACATATAGTTGATAGAATTTAACTGCTATGATACTATAGAATTGATACTTAGGCCTCAACTGTACAACCAGTTGAGCAGCAAGATCAAGATTTAAAAAAAAAAAGCCAGTTTATATGGAAGCTGGACTGCTCCACTATGCCAAGTTGGGCAAGTCCATTATATGAATTCTGATTGGCTGACAGTTTGAGAGTGAATAATTCTATATATAAATACTGCTTCATTCAAGCAATATTTGCCTATAGGATATAGGACATTGGAGTGTTAATTTGATTCTAATTTGAGTGTTAATTTGATTCTATAGATACAACAATTAGGATTAAAAAATCAGCTTGTATTACTTCTAAAATAATGTTTAAATAAGCAAATTAATAAGGTTGTTAAATCTAGCAATAGTCGTCGGAAGGGGGGGGGGGTCAATGGAGCATTTTTCCTACAAAGTATTTTACAGCTGTGATAGAAAAAAAATAATCAAAAAAATCACAATGAAGGGTCAACAAAATGTTTGAATGTGGAAGTTATGAATTATAAATGGTGCACCGGTTTAACTCCAAGGTGTGCCAAAGAAGATATGTCGGTTATAGCCTCTACTGGTCTTTAGATTTCAAAAGGCAACCCCCTTCTAACAAACTCCTGGATAAAATATGAGCTTCTTTCCTTGGTAGAGGTAATAAAAAAAGGAATGTCATTATCCAACAGTCAGTATCTACTCATGTGAAACATCTTTATAATATAATATTTTGTTTATGGATAGAACGTAGATTAGAATTATTAACCAAGAGTACATTGAATTCAAAAATATATAGTTCAGAAAATTTTTTCTTTTTTTGTGTGTGCTTTTCATTTGTAGTCAGTTGTGACCGTTTTTTTTTTTTTTAAAAAGAATGGGGTCAGTGTATCAGAGCGTCCTAACAAAACTGTAAATATGAATGAACACCAATTCTGTAGAGGTGACAGTAACATGTGTCACTTTTTTACAGTGAATGACAAGCCTCACAACCTTTTCAGTTTGACACAATTATATAAGCAGACGTATTATCAATGTGTACTTGCCTTTTCTTTTTTTTTTTAGTTTTAAATTGAATCCTTAGAGATGACATTTCTTGTTTATTAGAAAATGCCCCTCTACTAGTGGACACATGTATCTGTCTGACGCAATCTGAGTAATGATGCTTTTTGTGATGTGAGGGTCTTTATTCATCTCCCAACCACCTGTGAAATGTTATTTTATTAACAAATGCAAAGACATTTTAGGATACCAACATCCCAAGCTTAATGAAATAGAAAATAACATGTCTCCATAGACATATGGCCTAACGGTTACAATCGTTGGTTAACAATCTGTACTAAGTCATAAACTCTTAAAATCTCACTAATAACAATAATAATATATAGCTCTGATAACAAATAAATAGCTGTTATCTCGAAATTTTTTAGATGGAGATTGATAATTTTGATTATTAATAATAAAAAAATAATTTTATTTTAATAAGTAATCTAGACAAGATTAAGGCTCCCAAAATTCACACTAGAATTATCCACATAGTTAATAGTGTCGATTAACAATCAGTTCTACGTGACACTCTTCTGCGGGTTGAAGGTTCAATCCTTGCTACAGGTGATAATAACTAAGAATAACATAAATTAACACTTCTACCCAGTCAGGGTTGATTGAATAAGAACAATCCACCCCAAAGAATTTTAGTTCAAAATTCCATACAGGTTCCCAAATTCGAAAATATGCACCAAAACGAAACGTTCTGAATATAAAAATCAAAATGACAAGAACTCAAATAATGCCAACCATTTTACTTACATGAATAAATGATAGAAAAAGTTTCATTTTTCCGAGCAGATACTGAAAACATTTAGCTGATAATTTTATAAATAGCAACTAAATTAAAATATGTGAATGATTTAATAGAATTATGATGATGTGGTTTTCGGAATGAGAATACAGATGTAGCACTGACTTTTCGGCACCCTTGCTTCCAGAGTCGAATTAACCATTTTGCTAGACCATCCGATTTTTTCTTAACAATAATTGATCAATACACTCTAACCTACTAATTATGCACCTACCATGCCGCTAAACTACCAAGGCTTGCTAGAAATTTTTTCAGCAGCAAAACCTTTTTATTTGATAGAAATAAACTGGTGCTTATGTTTAACACTTGCCAGGCTGCCACTTGAATTTGCCTGTGAAGCCATAAATTAGAAAAAAAAAAAGATTTAATCTCAAAATAAAGGGAGACTATCACCAGCAGTTGCAGTGTAAACAAACAAATTGATGGTGCACTACACGCAGAGCCATCTGTTGGCCTCCTAGTGAACTAGTCTGGTGGCTTGATTGATTGAGTGTCAAGTTCCCTCTTATGATTTTATCCACATTAAAAGAGGTGGTGGGCCATTCGTTACCAGAAATTGTGTTTCACCTGTATTTATATTATTTAATTGAGGTGTTTGTGATTATGAGTTCATCCATTCATCCCAATAAAGTTAATCAAGAAGAAACAAAAAGATGGCAACCCAGACCCAGTTCCCAATGTCCAAATAAGTAAAAGTAGAAGTATAAGGAGCAGCCTCGTAACCCTTGCTTCCCTTATTTTGTCCTTTAGTCCTCACATTCCATGAGCAATGATTCTGTAAAGGGGGAAGAATTGCTGTTTTCTGGGTCAAAATTTATCATCTAACGGTGACTAGTTTTTGACATTGAAGTAGTATCTTTTTTTTTTTTTAGCTCCTTACATCAAGTGGCTCTATGCCTTATCTGGAGCAACTTCCATTAAAAAAAAGCATTTAAAAACAGTCATGGAAGAAGAACATATCCAACACATTGAAGTATTTTGAGATTCGACCTCCTTGCACTTATTAAAAGGGGTGAAAGGGTGTCTATGTATTATGAGCCTGTCCTGGGATGGGTACACCACCTAGTAAAGGGTACAGTGATTATCATCTAAACAGGAAGGATACAAATAAGATTCTAGAAATAAAGAAAAAGAAAATAACTTCTCTGAAAAGCGAACTTATTTCCTGGTTCAATGGCTCTTTAGGTTTCAGCCACACCTCAGTTCTACTTGACCAATTTGTGGCCTTTTTATTATGCATAGTTACTGAAGCATAGTTGGTTAACAGTCACTTCCCAACTTTTAGGTCAAACTTAGAAAATGAAATACAACAGGTGTCTTTTCACCCAAGGTGGGTCTCATTTCATGCTTAAAAGAAACAAAATAATGTCAGAAAAATTCAATGGTACTCAGGAAATCTTCCCTTATTTAATAAACTGTGTCAAATGGTTATTAAATGTGTTAAAGTGAAAATATGTGTGGGGGAAGGAATTGGTTAAAGTTGAGACATCCAAATTCCTACATACTTTATGTGTAGACTTTAGTTCGATTTTCTTTAGAAAAAAAATTATTATCTAAATCATAAGAATTTATATTTCCTTTTTAAATATAAGTTTAGAAATGATGTTTTTATACTAAAGGTGTGTTTTATTTCAGGGTTAACAGAAACTTCAACAAACCCAAAATCGATGGCTTTAATAAAGTATATCAGGTGATCTTTTAAGGGAGCTAACTGGAAATCTTTTTTGAGATCGTTTATCACAAAATGTATATTTTACTTAAATTCTTAAATTATTTCTAAAGACATTTTTTAAATAAATTTCCGGTGTTACTTTATAATTTAATGAGAATACAAACTGTTCTAACCAATACTAAGCATTCTCAGCATTGCACACACACACGTAATTAAGTACTTTGTTTTTATTTCTCCTTGAATACAGAATTATCTAAGAAATGTTGCTTTTTATAGGACATGGAATGAATGATTTCACAAAGTGGGATTCAATAAACAATCACCTGGTATTATCAATTTTTACTTCTATTGTTTTATATAGTGAAGTGATGAGCTCTTCTGTTTCTAACAACCTCTTTCTCACGGAAGAGACGTTGCTAGCTTTCCTCTACTCTACCATTCCTCACTCGACTGCTTGACCTTTTGGCTAAGATCAAAGTGTAGTATCTGTTCCGATGGATACTGCACCCCATAGACTGGTATTGTCTTGGCCTTCGGGGCTTGATTTACGCCGGTCTATGGGTCTGTCCTGTGCAGTTCTAGGATGTCCACCCTCCCAGGATTCGCCTTCCCTCTTTGGGGAGGAGTAAGTTTATTGCTTACTGCCTGAGACGTCCTTACCGGGGAATGCCGACGGGGCTGCCCAGGCAATTTTTAATGGCAAGAGTGCTCACCTCTCGGGCGCTGGCTTTTCAAGCCCCACTTTCCCGACCTGACCTTGGGTCACATCTTACATTGTGTGAGTAAGATAAAACTGGCCTTGTGCCTAACTCCTGGAGAGGAGGTAAATAAATACTCTACCATTATTTCCATGGGAGATGCTTAACTGAGCTTCTCAATTACTGGTTCCTCCTTGTAAGACATTCACAGCGAAAACTCGTCCAGCTACCACAATGGAAAAAAAAAAACTTTCCTTTCTTCATCATCTGCCTAGTATTAGGCAAAATTTCCATGAATAGGGCTTCTTACCAAGGCGTCCCTTTTGAGGAACACATTAGCACAGGATTGCTTCCCAGCAGATTACAACATGTTCAATGTCAACTAATACTTTTCATACACCATTCCCATATGTAATCAAACTTAATTCATTCTATTAATCATTTTCAATCCTCTCATAATATTCTGTATCATTCATCTGACACTTTATCTATCTCATTAACCCTTATCTTAGAGTGGCTTTTGGCCTTGCTAAGTGGTAACTCATTAATAAGAAAAATAAATAAATAAAGATAGCAGTTTATAAGAAAAGTGCTCCTTCGGTATCTTGATGGAATAATTCGACGAGCGAATTTGGTGCCGAATTATTTTTTAAGAATTTTTATTTATAGAAACATACTTTGTTACACAAATGCACTCATATTTAAACCCAAGAATGTTCGTATTTGATCAGGCAAGGATATAAACCAAATAAAATGAGACAAAACAAAAAACCGGAAGATCTCTTCAATAATTATGTGACCTTATGACCTAACACCTCGTTTACTTCTTTTTAACCTCCCTCTTTTCAAAAGTGTAATGTGACTTTCATTTACAACAATTAAAAGTAAAGAAAAATGTAAAACTTTTTTTTACAAGTCACACAGTATCTTAGAATTTTCCATATTAAATTTCAATTTCCATGTATCTTCCGATTTGGATAAACCATTGAGATCTATCTGTACTCTATCTTGTCATAATTGTCCAACAAGTAATTTAACCTCATCAGCAAATAATGTATAAAAAATAACTCTTATCTCCACGGAAGGATCTGATCTATCATAAAGAGAGCACTATCAAAATAGAATGTAGAGAACAGTTTGTGAGCATTGAAGAGACTTGCTGTCACTTTTACTACAGAAATAAAAAAAGAAGTAAAAAAAAAAAACACAAGACACTCCCGATGTGAAATCACTTACATAAAATCCCTGTTGAAAGTATTGTTACTATTTATCCTTATATGGAAACTACAACATTTTGCTTGTAGCAAAATGTCTGTGGGTGTCGGAAAAACTTGTCCGTCCAGAAATGTATAATAGGAGACAGGAGAAGAAAAATAAAGGAATGTGCTTATAACTATATCGGCCTCCATAGTTGTTATTGTAGTCACATGCCAATGTGGTTTTAAAATGTTGTCATCAGTGCATCATTATAAGCATATCAGACAGAAACAAGTCAAGCAACATTTTTTGTGCCTTACATAAAATGTTGTCTTGGCAGAATTATGAAATTGATATGAATACCAACTTATGCTGCACCAAATGTATCTAATATTAAAAAAAAACATGAAATTAAAAAAATTATCGAAAAAAAAAAAAAAAATAGTAATTTTTCAAAATTATGTTTTACTTTTAAACAATTATATTCAATTAATATAATGAACGATATTTTTCACAAAAATCTGAATTAATAAAATGGTAAATATTAACCCAGCTCTTATCTAATATATAAAGTTAGCCTCTTTTTCGATTTTTCTCATCGATAGCTTTCTTCGTACAAAATCAATATTTGAGTTTGGTTAGTCAGTTATTTTGGTAAGTCATTGCTGCATGAACAATAAAATGTAATTCGATTTAATTCTTTCCAGAAAATACTTTGACCGAGTCAGAATTAGTTTCAATCTTAAAAAGACAAGTAACTCTGTATTCATCAATACAGAGATACTTCTTTTTGTTTGGAATAAAAAATAATATTTTGAAAAATGATCTGAAAACTAAAAGATCACATTTAAAAATTTGTTAACTCAATTCAACCCTCCTGAATGTTTGCCTGACTCAACTCAGCGAAATGGCAGCAGTTCATACTTTGGGAAGGTCTGATTTAAGCAACTTTTCAAGATTTCTTACTACGTCATGGTAGTTAGCCACTTCTCTAGGTAAGTCACGAAACACTAGAGCTTGTTGCACTCAATAATACTTCACTGTCCACACGATATGATAAACTACCTGACCTAGAATTCCTATTGTGATATTATATACATGACCTTATTACAGTCCTGTTTACACATGTGACACAAATATATTTTATATATTTTTTTTAAGATTAAACGTTTTTTTTTTAAAAGATGAGTACTGTGGCCACATCTAGGGAGGTGCTCCTCAAAAAACTTTTTCTTGCCTAGATAGAGTACAGAATCCAATTTGTAATTTAATGGGAAAAAATCTCTTCTGTTCTATAGTGTTGTTGGTCTTTCCCTACTTTATAATTATTTCCATGGAATCTTTCGTTCCTCTCTGTAAAACATTCACAGCAAGAACTCGTCTTATTATCCCAACTGCAAAAAACTTTCCTTTCTTCCTCCATGTGCCTAAACTTAAACAGAATTACCATGAACAGAGTGTCTTTCCAAGAACTTCCCATCTGTGGAACACGTTATCATGAGGTTGCTTTCCGATGGGCTACAACAGGGTCGTCTTCAAATCCAGTGTCAACAAATACTTGTCATAAACCGTCCTCAATTCTAATCAAATTTTGTTCATTCCATTCATCATTTGTAATTCTTTCATAATATTCTTCATCATTCAACTGACAATCGATACATCTCATTACTTCTTATCCTCGAGCGACTTTTAGCCATGATAAGTAGCGACTCATTAGCATTAAAAAAAAAGGTAACCATATTTTACATCGACTTGTTCTGTATAATGTAAATAGATAATAATTATCTACAGGACTGAACATCAGAGAAATACACAAAAAGAAAAGTGTGATCAAAACAGGATTCGAACCTGGGTGTCTGAATAGGGATTGTTTTAAGTCAGCATCTTAACTACTAAGAATCTTATAGTTAACAAAGGTTGAAATAGTACTCAACCTTTGTGTGCTTTTTTTTGTTCATGTTTACCATATCTCCTCATACTGTAGCCACAGCATATATAGTGAGTTGAATAGAATATTATTAGAGTAAAATTTGTTTTTTGAAATCCATTATTTACTGAAGTCACAGTATCTGCTGGGGATACAATATAAAGGGGGAAAGAACGTCTGCAATAGGCTGATTACTGGGGTACTATTTCGATCTTTGCTAATCATAAGCTTCTCAGTAGTCATGTGATAACAACGATGCTCACTGGAGGCGATCCTTCATTTAAAGATTCGAATCCTGTCTGGGTTTTATTTTTATTTTTGTAAAATCTATGTTCCAATCCCATAAATAATTGCCCTTTTATCTAATAGGGAATGTGTCTATACAAAACATAGCTATCCTTTAAAAAGTATGTCTACTCTCTCAATAAATATATATATATATATATATATATATATATATATATATAATGAGATTTAAATTTTACTACAGCTTAGAAACGCCATTGAAACGATAACTTTGAAATTTTTAGAATCAGTCAACATGACGCAAGATTTGTTAAACAAATTAAATATTTATTGAATCATTTTTTTTTTTAATCCAAATGTTCGGTTTTAAAAACTTTATTCATGGTACAGACAATATTTTCCTTTTTTTTCTTTTTCTTCATAGTCGAAATCTTACGGCTTGGCCGAAGATCGATCTTCTGGTGATATGAAGATACTGTTTTTTTTTTATGTCCGATTTGTAGTGGAGCGTGCTGAAATGTGTGTGTACGATAATGAGATTTAAATTTTACTACAGCAAAGAAACGCTGTTGAAACGATAACTTTGAAATTTTTGGATTTTAAAAATAAAATGATTTAATAAATATTTCATTTGTTTAATAAAATCTTGCGTCATGTTGACTGCTTCAAAAAATTTAAGTTATCGTTTCAACGGCATTTCTAAGCTGTAGTAAAATTTAAATCTCATTAACGTACACACATGTTTTAGCACACTTCACTACAGATCGGACATACAAAATACAGTATCTTCATACCACCAGAAGATCTTCGATCAAACCGTAAGACTTCGACTATGAAAAAAAAGAAGAAAAGGAAAAAAAAAGGAAAATATTGTTTGTACCATGAATAAGGTTTTTAAAACCGAAAATTTGGATTTTAAAAAAACTGATTTAATAAATATTTCATTTCTTTAACAAAATCTCGCGTCATGTTTACTGATTCTAAAAATTTCAAAGTTAAATATATATATATATATATTTAAAAGTAAGCAAAGTTCATTTATATTCCAAAAGCCAAAATTCTTTTGTTTTTTCTGACAAAACATTTTCAAATCAGATACATTTCAGTGCAAATTATTTTAGTTTCGCTTAAAGTAAACCAAACATTATTATGTCAATGTTGGATCTGTTCACCTCAAACTTGTCAGAAAAGTACATAAAAAAGTTCTTAATTTGAAAAAATTATACAATGTAGTTTGACATGATAGACAAACGCTAAAAAGGAAAACTTTGAACTCATGTGCGACCTTCAGAGGTCCGCCATTTGAAACTACAATTCAGATTTAGCAACATAAATCACGCAACCCATTCCAGCAATTTTAATTTATTTTAATTCTTCTGTTTTAGCAAGTGATGCTTATTGTTTATCTATAAAATACTTTAATTAACTGAAAGATAATTATCATTGCATAATTTGCTTCATTAATGTTGTGGGTATATATTTACTTCATTTGAATATGAATTATTATTACAATTTAACAAAAATTGAAAGTATCTGAATTTTAAGAAAGGATTTCCACCTCCTTTACATGAAACTAAATTAAACTAAATATAGCCCATATTACAACCGCTCACACCTAGGAGCTGCATTCCAAAATTGATAATGATTCATAATGATAGGTTAATCAGTTTAGGGGGGCATCCTGTACATGAAAATATATAAAAAATATACAAATACCTAACTTATATATCTGGTGCTACCAGATCAGGCTGTCTGAAAATACGGGTTTCCTGTCCTAAAATGCAAGAAACATTGATGTTAATGTTTTTTTTTCCCTTTGTAAAACTCAATCATGTTCTGCAAAGCCAAAAACAAAAACAACAATTTTTCGTCTACAAAACAGCCAAACCAAACACCATAAATAAATATTTAAAGATATAAAGAACTCGAAGCATGAAAACTTTTACCAAAATGACCGGATTTGGCATTAAATAACCGAAAAGGGTTTATATGCCATAAAACGAAACAACCAAACCAAACTTATATAAATATATTTATGAATTTTACAGAGAGAGAGGAGGTTGAGAGGGGGGGGGGAGAAAGTTATGGATCTCAGGCCGACCAAAACAAGAATAGATGTCTAATGGCACATACACATCTATAAAAATTGATTTCAAATTATTATTCAATGATCGCAAAATAATCTTGCTCTCTACCATCCATATTGATAATGAGCCATTTCAAATAATTAGACTCGATTCAACATATTGTGTGAACATTTAACTAATAATCATGTAAAAAAATATTGCTCA